>JARQOD010000001.1:488323463-488400102 GCA_033576555.1 Oophaga sylvatica | reverse complement strand
AGGCCCGTGTTTTGATTTCGTTCTTGAACAATTTATGTGAATTCAAATCCCCCGTTACCTTGTTTCGACCTTTTTTCCAGGGTGAAAACGCTTTGGTTTCCAAGTTTGACCTCAGGGGGGGGGTTTTTAAACCTTTTGCATTAAGCCGGGGTGAAGGGGAAGAGGTTTTACCCCGAAGGGTTTTGGTCCTTTGAGCCCTTTGGGCTACTTAAGCCCCCTTCCGTTTCTTGTCCTTCTGAATGAATTTTTCAGGGATTTTGTGGACAAGTTTTGATTGTTTTTTTTTGGATAAATATCTTGATTTTTTCTAATGAGGGGATTCATGTGAAACATTTTCGCGTATTCCGTTTTGGGAAAAGGAAATGCCTGTATTAAAGGGATCAAAGTGTCTTTTGGCGAAAAGAAATCTTTTTGGGATTCATTTTCCCCCCATTGTTATTGAATGGCCGGTAAAAGGTTAGGCCTCTGTGTTGGGGCCCAACCTACTTCATTAAAAGGCTCTTCAGAGTTTTTGGGGGTTTTTCCCAAAATTTTTTATCGTAAATTTTTGGTTTTTTCTCTGTTATTGTTAAACCATTAACTGTTTTGACAGAAAGGGTTCTGATGTGGGGAAATTGGCCTCTGAGGCAGTTTTTGCGTTTCAGGAAATTAAACCCAGAGATTTACTTCTGCTCCTGTTCTCGGCGCCCGATGTTTCTCTGCCATTTCAGGTGGAGGTTGATGCCCCTTGAAATTGGGGGGGGTGCGTTTTGTCCCAAAAAAATCCAGGACCTCTAAAGTCCCTTGTTTCCTTTTTCTTCGAAATTTTTTTTTTTTGAACGTAAATTATGCGTGGGTAAAGGGAGTTATTTGGGATGAAGTGGGGGTTTTGAAGAGTGGAGACATTGGCTGGAGGGAGCCAAACATCAGGTGGTGGTCCTTACGGACCATAAGAATCTGGTCTATCTGGAATCTGCCAAGCGACTCAATCCTAGACAGGCCAGGTGGGCCTTGTTTTTCACACGTTTTAATTTTGTGGTTTCCTTTCTTCCTGGCACTAAGAATGTTAAGGCGGATGCCCTCTCGAGGAGTTTCCTTGCGGACTCTCCTGAGCTATCTGATCCCTCTGTTATTTTGAAGGAGGGTGTAGTTCTTTCCGCCATCTCGCCCAATTTGAGACTTGCTCTGGAGGGGTGTCAGGAGGATAGGCCCGAGCGCTGCCCTGTTGGAAAATTGTTTGTCCCGGACCAATGGAAAAAGAGTGTGATGTCTGAGATTCATTGTTCCGCATTGGCTGGGCATCCCGGAATTTTTGGTACCAGAGACTTGGTTAGTCGGTCCTTTTGGTGGCCTACCTTGTCTCGCGATGTCAGGGAATTTGTGCAGTCCTGCGGGACTTGCTCTCGCTCCAAGCCTTGCTCTCGCTCTAGTGGTTTGTTGATGCCATTGCCTGTGCCCAAGAGACCATGGACCCATATCTCTATGGATTTCATTTCCGATCTTCCTGTTTCTCAGAGAATGACCACCATCTGGGTAATTTGTGATAGGTTTTCCAAAATGATACATCTTGTGCCATTACCTAAGTTGCCTTCCTCCTCTGAATTGGTGCCGTTGTTCCTTCAGCACGTGGTTCGTTTACACGGCATTCCTGAGAACATTGTGTCTGACAGAGGAGTCCAGTTTGTTTCCAGATTTTGGAGGACTTTTTGTTCTAAACTGGGTGTTCAATTGTCTTTCTCCTTGGCATTTCATCCTCAGACCAATGGTCAAACTGAGAGAACAAACCAGACATTGGAGACTTATCTAAGATGCTTTGTGTCTGCTGATCAGGATGACTGGGTCTCTTTTTTGCCTTTGGCTGAGTTTGCTCTTAATAATAGGGCTAGCTCTGCCACTTTGATGTCTCCGTTTTTCTGTAATTCTGGGTTTCACCCTCGATTTTCTTCAGGACAGACGGAGGCTTCTGTCTGTCCAGGTGTTGACTCTGTTGTTGAGCGTATGCAGCAGATTTGGGACCAGGTAGTGGAGAGGTTGTCCCTCTCTCAGGAGAAGGCCCAGCGGTTTGCTAACCGGCATAGGACTGATGGTCCTCGGTTTAAAGTGGGGGACTTGGTCTGGTTGTCCTCAAAGAATATTCCTATGAGAGTAGCATCTCCTAAATTTAAGCCTAGGTTCATTGGACCTTATAAGATCATGGAGATTATTAATCCTGTTTCTTTTCGTTTGCTTCTTCCAGGGACATTTAAGATCCATAACGTGTTCCACAAGTCCTTGTTGAAGAGGTTTGTTGAGCCAGTGGTTCCTGCTGCTGTGCCTCCTGACCCTGTTTTGGTTGAGGGCAATCTGGAGTATGTGGTTGAGAAAATATTGGATTCTCGTTTTTCTAGACGTAGACTCCAGTATTTGGTTAAATGGAGAGGTTATGGTCAGGAAGACAATTCTTGGGTGTTTGCTTCGGACATCCATGCTAGGAGACTTATCCGTGCGTATCATAGAACTCATCCTGACCGACCTGGTTGCTCAAATGAGGGTTCGGTGACCCCTCCTCAAGGGGGGGGTACTGTTGTGAATGGGTTTGAGATGAGTTCTGAGCAGAGGCTCCCTCTGGTGGTTACAAGCGGTACTAGTGAGGATTGTGAGGACTGGGAATCAGGTGTTACTGATTGGTCTTACATAAGGGAGTAATTTTCCCATCAGGGTTGCCGGTGATCAATTGTTCTGGTCTGAATCCTTCTTTCCAGTTTCCCTTGTAGCCTGCTGTGTCGTGTCTGCATCTCCTGCTATCAGATAAGTCAATTTCTTATTTTGTGTTTTTGCTATATTTTTGCATTTGGTCCTGCACTTCTGTGGGGCCTTCTGGGTCCCCTCCGGGGGCTTTTGCCCTCTCAGTTTAGTCCAGCCACTGTGTTTTGTACTTTTGCTTTTTCCAGTTTTTTCAGTGGCTGCTGTTTTTGTTACACCAGAGAACTAATTTAGGTGGTAGAGGTCGTGTGATCTCAGGTGATTTTGAAATTAGTAGAGTTGGTGTTTTTTCAGGGTTTTCTGAGATTGCAGTAAGTATCCTTCCTGTCCTTTTCTATTTAGTTAGTTTGGGCCCCAGCGTTTGCTCATACTATTTTCTTTCTGTGTCAGTATTTCCTCTTGTCTAACCGCCATTACATGTTTGGGGGCTTTCTATTATCTTTGGGGTTCTGCTCCGGGGCAGATAGCTTTCCTATTTCTATCTTTAGGTGAAGTTAGTTTCTCAGGCTGTGACGAGGCGTCTAGGACCAACGTAGGAACGCTCCACGGCTGCCTCTAGTTGCGGTGGTTAGTCAGGGTACTGCAATCTCATAGATTCCAACTGCTCTGGTGTATTTCCTTTTTTGCCTGCACTCCTCAGCTACCGTAACATAACACTTTCCTATCCTGTTGTGTCCAGACAGTTTGAGCCCCAGCATTTGCTTCGAGCTTGCTGCAGAGCTTCGATTGCACTTGTGTCTGAAAGACACGAGTACAATTGATCATTGAACTCTGTGAGCCAGCTCAGAGAACGTCAGACTCCCAATCTGGGGGCGTCAGCATGCAGCCGCAGGGAAGATACTTTGGACCACCGCATTAGAAGGCCCGATTGTGCCTCCCTACCTGCTGCGCCCAAGGGCATATGGTTTCGCTGCCCCCCCTAGATACGCCTCTTGCCTTCAGGGAGGATGCAGCTCTGTAAGGCTACTTTCACACATCAGGTTTTTTCCGACAGGCAGGATCTGGCATCGCGTGGAGCGAAGGATCCGGCGTAAATTGTGGAAAACTGATGAAACGGCAAAAATCCGGATCCATTTCATCAGCTTTCCATCCGTTTCTTCCGTTTTCTTATCCGTTTTATGACGGATCCGGTTTTTAAAAACGCCCATGGGAGGCTCCCAAACGTGATTGGCTACTGAAAACCTATATATACAGTGCTCCTACAGCCCATCTTTGACAGGTTGTAGAGGAGCAAGTGTAGGTTGTAGAGGAGAGCAAGTGGCTGGCGAAGATGGAAGGCGTGATAGCAAACATTCTGAAGATTACTGTGGATTTTACTGTTGAGGCGAATCGTTTAAAAGCGATTGTTCTGGAGAAGGAGCGAGAGACAGCAGTGCATCATGCGTTTGTGCCGACGACGTTTGTGGATCCACCCCATCACAGCCCAGAGAATGATGCGTGGGGTGTATTCTACACTATACATGGAGCTACGAGGAAACCCTGAGAAATTTTTCTCATATATTCAGATGCAAATGCAGCACTTTGATTTATTGGTGGAACGAATTGGACACCTCATCAGAAGAAGTGACAAATATTGCCACTTCTCCATTTCACCGGCGGAGCGTCTGATGGTGACTCTTCGGTAAGCCATATTTATTGTATCTCCTCCTTTTAAAGCACCTTTCTAACTGTAATGTTGTTGCTGGTAGTTTTTAATAATTATTTTTATTGTATCTCCAACTGTTAAAGCTGGTATTTTGTACTCATTTTTCCCTTTTTTTTCACAGATTCCTTGCAACTGGAGAATCCCTTTCGTCACTCCATTTCCAGTTCAGACTGGGGATTTCCACCACCTCTGGAATTGTGAAGCACACATGCCGTGCATTGTGGGACTCTTTACATGGCGAGTTTATACCACATCCCATAATGGAGAGTTGGCTGGAAATTGCAGATAAATTCCAACAAATATGTCAGTTTCCCAATTGTTTGGGTGCAGTGGACGGGAAACATATCCGCATCGTCAAACCTGCTGGATCTGGATCGGAATATTTGAACTCTAAAAAATATTTCTCCATTGTGCTCATGGCCATCGCTGACGCTGAATATAAGTTTATAGCAGTTGATATTGGGGCCTATGGCCGCTCCAATGATTCCCAAGTTTTCAAATTGTCTGCAATGGGGCATCATCTCTATGAAAACACCTTCCAATTTCTACCCCCAAGACCGCTGCCTGAAACCTCTGGGCCACCAATGCCATTTGTTTGTGTTGGGGAGGAAGCCTTCCAACTATCGGAACACCTGCTGAAACCATACTCCAGTGGTGGATTGACGCCAACTAAACGAGCACGAAGAATGGTGGAGTGCGCTTTTGGGATTCTGACAGCCAAATGGCGTGGTCTATTGACTGCTATCAACCTGAAGACTGAAACTGTGGACGAGGTCATAAATGCTTGTGTGGTCCTGCACAATTTTGTTATATGCAAGGAACAGATTTCCATTGATGTCCACTCTGAAGAAACCACCTTGCATGATTATCACAACATTACGTATAGAAGTTCTGTGTCAGTTTCCAGAATGAGGGACAAATTTGCTGAATACTTTATTTCACCTCAAGGAAGAGTAGACTGGAAGGATGAGAGAGTTTGAAAAATTTCTCTTGGACCTTGTAACCAAAAGTCATTGACCTTCTTTACCCAAAGTATTTTACCTTCTTTACCCAAGTTGTGTACCTGGATGTATATTACCCAAAGTATTTTACCTTCTTTACCCAAGTTGTGTACCTGGTTGTGTATTACCCAAAGTATTTTACCTTCTTTACCCAAAGTTGTGTACCTTGTTGTTTTTTTCCCCAAAGTATTTTACCTTCTGTACCCAAAGTATTTTACCTTCTTTACCCACAGTATTTTACCTGGTTTTAACCAACGTATTTAACCTTATAAACCCTATAAATAAATGAAAGACAAAATTTTTAACCAATAAAATGTTTTTTTTATTAACAAATTATTAAAACAAAAAAGTTATAAATTTACATAGTGTGGGGTGAAGATAATGCTGGAGGGGCTGTCAGATTGGGACACTTCGACATTGGGAGTATGGAGAGAGGAATGTGATCGTGGTGGTGAAGGATCAGTAGGTAGAACAGGTGAAGGGGTGTAGAAAGAAAGAGAACGGGTGGACATGAAACCGGGAGTAGTATTGGGAATTTGGAAGGTTTGTGGGGTGGAGTCGATGGATTGTGAGGCAGAGGAGGTGGTGGGTGGAGAAGAGGGTTGTGTTTGGGGCATGATGGGTGTTGAAGGAGACTGGTGGTAGTGGGCAGGGAGTGGAGGCGCGAATGATGTGGTTGGGAAGTGGTATGGGGCGGTATGTTGGTACGGGTGGTGGGTTGAGTGGCTTGGGAGCTAACATACGCTAGAGAAGATTGGCGCAATTGTATTATATGCATCTGCTGGTCAGGAGATAGCTTATCCATGCGCTCGAGTACTGACTGGAAAAATGTGTGGTTTGGAGATTTACTTACATCTGAATGCATCCTAACCAGGAGTGTGCGCAACTCAATAATACTGTTGTTGAGTAAATTAAATCCTGCGGTTATTTGCTCAGACAACAGTTTCAGACAGTTCAGACAGTTCTGGAAGGATGCAGAGGGGTGGGGTAAAGGAAAAGCTATATCCTCACCAGCAGATTCATGCAACGCAGTTGGCCACGATGCTCTAGCGCAAGGTGGTGGGACCGAGAAATCAGATGTGAGGGAAGGCTGGGAAGGTGCAGATGGGCCGGGACTGTCGAAGTATCCCTCGGTGGTGGACTCCTGAGGGATCACACCAGAAGGGTTCAATTGTGCAGGCTCCCGAGTCCTGCTGATGGTGCTGTGGAATAAAGAGAAAAAATATAATTAATATATTGATATTGCATGGCCCTGGCTGAAACCCCAAAAATTGTTAGACATGTAAATATTTTTTATTAAATGGGGTGGGTAATATTTACTTCTGCTCACCATCGTTGACCGGAGGAACGTCAGGGCGTTTGCATATTTGTACTTGCTCCTGCGTCCTCCAGATCCATTCGGGGCCCGCATCTCTTTGTTGAACTCCTTCTTGAAGTGATCCTTGATTGACCGCCACCGCTTGACAATTCTCTCACCTGAAAAGTGAAAGCACAAATTGGTTAGTATACAACACTTTACATCCAGCAACATAACTGAACTGTGTATACTTACGTGCTGGAATCTGGGCCCGAACATCGAGGTCCTCCCAGTTGTCCACAAGTTGTTGGCATACTAGCTCCCAGAGCCGACGGGTCACAAAGATATCGGCATGGCGGCGGTCCCCCATGTTCCACAGTGGCTCTCTCTCTCAGATCAGATCGGTGAGGAGGTCGATATCTAGCTCGGCCTCCTCACCGTCCGAGTCAGGAGCACGCTGTGAAGCCTGTTAAAAAAAGACAAAAAACAAAAACATTAGACTCAAAACAACAACATAAGGTAGAAAAATAAATAAATAAATAAAAAAAACCAAAAAGGTACTTACCCGATGGCGACCTCCCTGCCCCTCACGCCGACGACCCTGGGAGGCGCTTTGAGGACCTCTGGATCGAGCAACAGAATCAGAAGACTATAAAAAAAAAAATTATGTGATTGGATGTAGGCTTATGTGTTGTGTGCAGTGTGATGTCTGTAATGATCAGTTTTTATGTGTTGTGTGCAGTGTGATGTCTGTAATAATCTTTTTTTTATGTGTTGTGTGTAGTGTGATGATGTGGTTCTGCGATGCATGCTAGAAACTTACCTATTGCGAGCCCACTCTGGGTATCTCTCCACCCCTTCGGTCTTCTTCTGGAAGCACCTCTTCTGCTGCTGCAGCTTCCTGTTATACAAAAATGATAGATTAATATACTGTACATATACAGTACAGACCAAAAGTTTGGACACACCTTCTCATTTAAAGATTTTACTGTATTTTCATGACTATGAAAATTGTAAATTCATACTGAAGGCATCAAAACTATGAATTAACACATGTGGAATTATATACTTAACAAAAAGTGTGTAACAACTGAAATTATGTCTTATATTCTAGGTTCTTCAAAGTAGCCACCTTCTGCTTTGATGACTGCTTTGCACACTCTTGGCATTCTCTTGATGAGCTTCAAGAGGTAGTCACCGGGAATGGTTTTCACTTCACTTCACTTCACTGGTGTGCCCTGTCAGGTTTAATAAGTGGGATTTCTGGCCTTATAAATGGGGTGGGGACCATCAGTTGTGTTGTGCAGAAGTCTGGTGGATACACAGCTGATAGTCCTACTCAATATACTGTTAGAATTTGTATTATGGCAAGAAAAAAGCAGCTAATTAAAGAAAAACGAGTGGCCATCATTACTTTAAGAAATGAAGGTCAGTCAGTCTGAAAAATTGGGAAACTTTGAAAGTGTCCCCAAGTGCAGTTGCAAAAACCATCAAGCGCTACAAAGAAACTGGCTCACATGAGGACCGCCCCAGGAAAGGAAGACCAAGAGTCACCTCTGCTTCTGAGGATAAGTTTATCCGAATCACCAGCCTCAGAAATCGCAGGTTTACAGCAGCTCAGATTAGAGGCCAGGTCAATGCCACACAGAGTTCTAGCAGCAGACACATCTCTACAACAACTGTTAAGATGAGACTTTGTGCAGCAGGCCTTCATGGCAAAATAGCTGCTAGGAAACCACTGCTAAGGACAGGCAACAAGCAGAAGAGACTTGTTTGGGCTAAAGAACACAAGGAATGGACATTTGACCAGTGGAAATCTGTGCTTTGGTCTGATGAGTCCAAATTTGAGATCTTTGGTTCCAACCACCGTGTCTTTGTGCGGCTCCCACCGTGAAGCATGGAGGAGGAGGTGTGATGGTGTGGGGGTGCTTTGCTGGTGACACTGTTGGGGATTTATTCAAAATTGAAGGCATACTGAAGCAGCATGGCTACCACAGCATCTTGCAGCGGCATGCTATTCCATCCGGTTTGCATTTAGCTGGACCATCATTTATTTTTCAACAGGACAATGACCCCAAACACAGCTCCAGGCTATGCAAGGGCTATTTGACCAAGAAGGAGAGTGATGGGGTGCTACGCCAGATGACCTGGCCTCCACAGTCACCAGACCTGAACCCAATCGAGATGGTTTAGGGTGAGCTGGACCGCAGAGTGAAGGCAAAAGGGCCAACAAGTGCTAAGCATCTCTGGGAACTCCTTCAAGATTATTGGAAGACCATTTCCGGTGACTACCTCTTGAAGCTCATCAAGAGAATGCCAAGAGTGTGCAAAGCAGTCATCAAAGCAAAAGGTGACTACTTTGAAGAACCTAGAATATAAGACATATTTTCAGTTGTTTTACACTTTTTTTGTTAAGTATATAATTCCACATGTGTTAATTCATAGTTTTGATGCCTTCAGTGTGAATGTACAATTTTCAGTCATGAAAATACAGAAAAATCTTTAAATGAGAAGGTGTGTCCAAACTTTTGGTCTGTACTGTATATATATTAATAGTATATATAGATATAGATATAGGTATAGATATACATATAAATATAGGTATAGATATAGATAGATATAAGTATAGATATATCGTAAACATGGCCAAAAAAAAGGGAACATCATTAAAAACAAAAGCAAAAAAAATTAGTTACCTCACAGCGCTGATGACGCGGGGGAGGGCTCCCAGAAGAAGACATGTCTGCCGCTGGCTGGCTGTAGCTGCTCTGTGGCCACTCTGTGTCCACTCTGTGGCCGCTCTGTGTCCGCTCTGTGGCTGCTCTGTGTCCGCTCTGTGGATGTTCTGTGGCTGGCTGTCTTGCTGGCTGGTAAATGGATGAGGGCCTAACTGGCATTGTTTATATATGTTTCCTGGCGGCTGGCCAATTGGATCTGAGCATGCTCAGACTTAAAAACCGGATCCGTCTTTTTCCGGATCCGGAGTATTCCGGCGCCCATAGACTTCCAATGTCGCAAAAAGCCGGAAATGCCACATCCAGTGGTGTCCGGTTTTTCGCCGCAGACAAAAAACGAGACATTTTTTCCAGACGTCGGAATTAAAATGTTAGCCGGCGAAAACCGGAAGAAACGGGAGGTCATGTGGCGCGATCCAGTGCTAATACAAATCATTGAGAAAAAAAACGGTTCCAGCGGCAGATTTCGCCGGATCAGGTTTTCTAAAAATAGCCAGATCCTGCCTGTCGGAAAAAAACTGATGTGTGAAAGTAGCCTAATATGACAGAACTAGAGGATAATGGCTTCCTGGTCCCTTCACGTTTGATTCTTCTCACATCTTTGGCAGTTAATGTGTGTTTTATTCACAAAACATTCTTTTCGACCCTGTTGAGACTATCTACTACATAATCGTCTAATTCTGTCTGTCTGTAACGGAAATCCCGCGTCGCTTATTGGTCGTGCCCGGCCGGACGCGACCAATCAGCGACAGGCGCAGTCCGGCCGCGAATTGGCGCAGGATTTGAACCACGCACGCCACCACTATCGTCGGGAGATCAGCGGGTCATCTCCTGCCGCATGGAGGTCAGCGGCGACGCAGCTGGGAGATGACCGGAGCTAGCCGGTCATCTCCCGGCTGCTCGCATCGGAAGTACCCTGACTGGCGGCCTCCACGTAAACCCCAGTAGCAGCCTCCACGTACACCCCACCAGCAGCAGCCTCTATATACTCCAGCAGCAGCAGCCTCCACATAAACCCCAGCAGCAGCAGCCTCCACATATACCCCAGCAGCAGCAGCCTCCACATATACTCCAGCAGCAGCCTCCACATATACCCCAGCAGCAGCCTCCACGTACACCCGAGCAGCAGCCTCTACAGTATATATACCCCAGCAGCCTCTATATACACCCCAGCAGCTTCTATATACACCCCAGCAGCAGCCTCTATATACACCCCAGCAGCCTCTATATACACCGCAGCAGCCTCTATATACACCCCAGCAGCAGCCTCTATATACACCGCAGCAGCCTCTATATACACCCCAGCAGCCTCATATTTTGATGATCTGTTTAATAATTTCGTTCAGTTGTATTAAGTTCTATGAGCAATAAAATTTAATGATAATGTATATATTTTACCCGGAAAATCCTGTGTATTCATTGCATTATTCTTAAATCTTCATAAATAAACTACATACATATTCTAGAATACCTGATGCATTAGAATCGGACCACCATCTAGTTTACAATAAACTTTTGATGGTTCTGTGATCACGTCTCAATATCTTAGCAATTTCATGAGTGACGCATCTCTCTGCAAGACTTGTAACAATTTGTGCCTTTTCAGAATTAATGAACCCCTCTCTGCCATTGGACGTACTATTCCGTCCATGGGAGGTCTAGTTTCCAAAATGGGGTCACTTGTGGGGAGTTTCCACTGTTTAGGCACATCAGGGGCTCTCCAAAGGCGACATGACGCCCACAGACCATTCCATCAAAGTCGGCATTCCAAAAAGTCACTACTTCCCTTCCGAGCCCCGATGTGTGCCCATACAGTAGTTTTCACCCACATATGGGGTATCAGCGTACTCAGAATAAATTGGAGAACAACTTTTGGAGTCCAATTTCTCCTGTTACCCTTGGGAAAATAAAAAATTGGGGACTAAAAGATCATATTTGTGGAAAAAATGATTTTTTGTTATTTTCACGCTCGGGTTTTATAAACTTTAGTGAAACACCTGGGGGTTCAAAGTTCTCACCACACATCTAGACAAGTTCCTTGGGGGTCTAGTTTCCAAAATGGGGTCACTTGTGGGGGGTTTCTAATGTTCAGGCACATCAGGGATTCTCCAAACGTGACAAGGCGTTCAATCTCAATTCCAGCCAATTTTACGTTGAAAAAGTCAAACGGCGCTCCTTCCCCTTCATGCTCTGCCATGCGCCCAAACAGTGGTTTACCCCCACATATGGGGTATTGTCGCACTCAGGACAAATTGCACAATAACTTTTGTGGTCTTGTTACCCTTGCAAAATAAAAATTAGGGGTAACAACAGGGCCGGCTCCAGGTTTTTATAGGCCCCGGGCGAAAGAGTCTCAGTGGGCCCCCTTAACACAGATACGAACAACACTGAGGAATGGCGAGATGAACCAATGGAGGGCTACAAGTGTATGAAAAGGAATAAATCAATGAGAAATAATGATGAAAAAAATTGAAAAAATAAAAAATATAAATAATAAAAAATATATATATATATATATATATAGAAAAACTATTTTAATTAAAATGAAATTTAAATAAAATTAATAAATGAATATAATGAACATAAAATTGGTAAAAAAGAGAATTTTATTGACACATAATAAAATACAAATACGACAATAATAGATATATATATAAAAAAAGGAATATATATTTCCCTTTATCAATACAGTTGAAACACTCCACTAGCAATAATATATAACCAAGGCAGAAATAAATATATACAACCAGGAGATTTGCTAAAAAAGGCACCAATAATAAAAAAACAATTATAACAAAAATGTGACAAAAACAATCACTGATGACAAAATAAGCACAAAAAGGCAGTGGAATATAATTATATAGATATATATAATGACAATAATACCAAAATGTGCAAGGTGTAACAAAAAATCAAAAAAAGGGTGCAGAAAAGCAAATCCAAGCACATCACAAATGTGAGACTAATTAAAGTGCAGCGAGATCACATAAGAAGCAGAGTGTATCAAAGTGATTACCCAGAAACAAAATGAAAAGTAAATTGCTGTAACAAATGGTGCCGATAATACCTGGTGAGCCGAGGACCTAAGGAGTGCCACAAAGAGCGTGCCCCTACGCACGTTTCGGAAATTATATCCTTCTTCAGGGGGATGTACAAAATGAGCTAACACGGGATATATATAGAAGACTACTGATTAGTCCAGCTGCTTCGTTGGCGCATGCGCGATTGGGAGGACGGAAGTGGCATAGCAACAGGCGTCACGTGACACACACGTGCAGACGCCATCGTTCATTTATGGCGACGGCGTCTGCACGTGTGTGTCACGTGACACCTGTTGCTATGCCACTTCCGTCCTCCCAATCGCGCATGCGCCAACGAAGCAGCTGGACTAATCAGTAGTCTTCTATACATATCCCGTGTTAGCTCATTTTGTACATCCCCCTGAAGAAGGATATAATTTCCGAAACGTGCGTAGGGGCACGCTCTTTGTGGCACTCCTTAGGTCCTCGGCTCACCAGGTATTATCGGCACCATTTGTTACAGCAATTTACTTTTCATTTTGTTTCTGGGTAATCACTTTGATACACTCTGCTTCTTATGTGATCTCGCTGCACTTTAATTAGTCTCACATTTGTGATGTGCTTGGATTTGCTTTTCTGCACCCTTTTTTTGATTTTTTGTTACACCTTGCACATTTTGGTATTATTGTCATTATATATATCTATATAATTATATTCCACTGCCTTTTTGTGCTTATTTTGTCATCAGTGATTGTTTTTGTCACATTTTTGTTACAATTGTTTTTTTTATTATTGGTGCCTTTTTTAGCAAATCTCCTGGTTGTATATATTTATTTCTGCCTTGGTTATATATTATTGCTAGTGGAGTGTTTCAACTGTATTGATAAAGGGAAATATATATTCCTTTTTTTATATATATCTATTATTGTCGTATTTGTATTTTATTATGTGTCAATAAAATTCTCTTTTTTACCAATTTTATGTTCATTATATTCATTTATTCATTTTATTTAAATTTCATTTTAATTAAAATAGTTTTTCTATTATATATATATATATTTTTTATTTTTTCAATTTTTTTCATCATTATTTCTCATTGATTTATTCCTTTTCATACACTTGTAGCCCTCCATTGGTTCATCTCGCCATTCCTCAGTGTTGTTCGTATATTTACTCGGATGGTCTGCCATCCCATTTTCTTAGCTATATCCTTAATTTATATTAATTTATATTATTCTTTGGATTATTTAGTTTATAAATATATTTTTTTGTGATATAGCTTTGTGTGTGCCCCTTAACACAGACCACGATTCATGATGCACAGATACTGCAGAAAAATATGGGTATAGCACAACGCCAAACACTTCTCTTCTTCCATTACATGACTGATACCTATTGTAAATTGTATAATAGCTCAAAAAATCCTCACAGCGCACAGTACAGACTGGACAGTGCAGTCCTCCATACAATATTATGGGCACCACATAGTCTCCCCCTCATCACCCATATAATACCCCATGCAGGATGTCACCCCGCCATCCCCCATATAATGCTCCATACAGAATACTGGACCCAATATAATGCTCCATACAGAATACTGGACCACATATAATGCTCCATACAAAATATGGAGCACTCCTCTACACTGTGCTGCGTTCTGCACTGTTACGGCTCAGGAAAGGGCGCTGTGGAAAGACTCCCCATTATCATAATCATTGCCTGCCCATTATCATCATCATTGCCTCCCCTCATCATCATTGCCTGCCCATTATCATCATCATTGTCTCCCCTCATCATCATTGCCTGCCCATCATCATCATCATTGCCTCCCTATCATCATCATTGCCTCCCCATTAATATCATCATCATCATTGCCTTACCATTATCATTGCCTCCCCATCATCATCATTATCATTGCCTCTCCATTAATATCATCATCATTGCCTTCCCATTATCATTGCCTCCCCATCATCATCATTGCCTCCCCATTAATATCATCATCATCATTGCCTTCCCATTATCATTGCCTCCCCATTAATATCATCATCATCATTGCCTCCCCATTAATATCATCATCATTGCCTTCCCATTATCATTGCCTCCCCATCATCATTGCCTCCCCATTAATATCATCATCATCATTGCCTTCCCATTATCATTGCCTCCCCATCATCATCATTATCATTGCCTCCCCATTAATATCATCATCATCATTGCCTTCCCATTATCATTGACCCCATCATCATCATCATCATTGCCTCCTCACCACCATCATGCCTCCCCCCACCACCATCACACATACAGCACCGCAGGCAGCACTCTCTCACATACACACACACAAGCAGGCACACACACACACATCTCACCAGTCCGGCGTCCGCGCGCTCTCTGCCACAGCCGGTCGCTGAATGATGACGTCATTCAGCGGCGCTGCTGTGAGAGAGGAAGCGCCGGTGCAGGCGCCCTCTGGAGCTCGGAGCTGCAGCAGCGGAGGCACTGGGAGAGGTGAGTATTGCGCCGGCTGCTGCCGGAGCCCAGAGAAAGCGGGGGGGGCAGTGGCGGCGCTGACAACGCTAACGGGCGCCAGGGTACCCGACGGCGAGTGGGCCCCCCGCCTTCTCAGGGCCCCGGCACTTGCCTGGGTGTGCCGGGTGCTGACGCGGCTGTAACAAGATCATTTTTGTGGAAAAATATGATTTTTGAATTTTATGGCTCTACAATATAAACTTCTGTGAAGCCCTTTGGGGTTCAAAGTGTTCACCACACATCTAGATAAGTTCCTTGAGTGGTCTAGTTTCCAAAATGGTGTCATTTATGGGGGTTTCCACTGTTTAGGCACATGAGGGGCTATCCAAAAGCGACTTGGCATCCAGCCAATTCTGCATTGAAAAAGTCAAACGGCGCTCCTTCCCTTCCGAGCTCTGCCATGCACCCAAACAGTGGTTTACCCCCACATATAGGGTATCAGCGTACTCAGGACAAATTGCACAACAACTTTTGGGGTCCAATTTCTCCTGCTTCCCTTGGGAAAATAAAAAGTTGGGGACGAGAAGATCATTTTTGAGGAAAAATTATGATTTTTTATTTTTACGGCTCTACTTTATAAACTTCTGTGAAGCACTTGGGGGTTAAAAGTGCTCAACACACATCTAGATAAGTTCCTTAGGGGGTCTACTTTCCAAAATGGTGTCACTTGTGGGGGGTTTCCACTGTTTAGGCGCATCAGGGGCTCTGCAAACGCAACATGGCGTCCAATCTCAATTCCAGTCAATTTTGCATTGAAAAGTCAAACTGCGCTCCTTCCATTCCGAGCTCTGCCGTGCGCCCAAACAGTCGTTCCCCCCATATATGGGGAATCAGCGTACTCAGGACAAATTGCGCAACTTTTGCGGTCCAATTTCTCCTGTTACCCTTGGTAATATAAAAAAAACTGGATTTAAAGTAAATATTTTGTGCAAAAAAGTTAAATGTTCATTTTTTTTAAACATTTCAAAAATTCCTGTGAAGCACCTGAAGGGTTAATAAACTTCTTGAATGTGGTTTTGAGCACCTTGAGGGGTGTAGTTTTTAGAATGGTGTCACTTTTGAGTATTTTCTATCATATAGATCCCTCACAGTGACTTCAAATGTGATGTGGTCCCTAAAAAAAAAATGGTGTTGTAAAAATGAGAAATCGCTGAACAACTTTTAACCCCATAACTTCATAACAAAAAATAATTTTGGTTCCAAAATTGTGCTGATGTAAAGTAGACATGTGGGAAATTTTATTTACTAACTAGTTCTCTGTTTTAAAGGCATAAAAATTCAATATTTGAAAATTGCTAAATTTTCAAAGTTTTCGCCATATTTCCATTTTTTTTCATAAATAAACACAAGTTATATCGAAGAAATTTTACCACTAACATGAAGTACAATATGTCATGAGAAAACAATCTCAGAATCGCCAAGATCCGTTGAAGCGTTCCAGAGTTATTACCTCATAAAGGGACAGTGGTCAGAATTGTAAAAATTGGCCCGTCATTAACGTGCAAACCACCCTTGAGGGTTAAGGGGTTAAAGGGGTTGTGCACTACTTAGATTACCCCTTCTCATTCTTCATGGTTGGCCCTATTAAAATAAAAACCTGACCTCTAGATATAACTTATTATTTAACTCCTTAACCCCCAAGGGTGCTTTGCAGGCCAATTTTTACAATTCTGACCACTGTCTCTTTATGAGGTTATAACTCTGAAACACTTCAACGGATCTTAGCGATTCTGAGATTGTTTTCTTGTGACATATTGTACTTCATGATAGTGGTAAAATTTATTTGATAAAACTTGCAGTTACTTATGAAAAAAATGGAAATATGGCGAAAATTTGGAAAATTTTGCTATTTTCAAACTTTGAATTTTTATTCCTTTAAAACAGAGAAATATGTCACACAAAATAGTTACTAAATAACATTTCTTATGAAGTTATTAGGGTTAAAAGTTGACCGGCGATTTCTAATTTTTACAACAAATTGTACAAAATCATTTTTTTTAGGGACCACCTCACATTTGAAGTCACCCAAAAGTGACACCATTCTAAAAACTGCACCCCTCAAAGAACTCAAAACCACATTCAAGAAGTTTATTAATTCTTCAGGAGCTGAAGCAACTTGGAAGGAAAAAATGAACATTTAATTTTTTAGTCACAAAAATGATCTTTTACAATTTTTTTATTTTAACAAGGTTAAAAGGAGAAAATGGACAGAAAAAGTTATTGTGCAATTTCTCCTGAGTATGCCGATACCCCATATGTGGGGGGGAACCACTGTTTAGGTGCATGGCAGAGCTCGGAAGGGAAGGAGTGCCATTTGACTTTTTCAAACCAAAATTGGCTGGAATCGAGATTGGACGCCATGTCGCATTTGGAGAGCCCCGATGTGCCTAAACAGTGGTAACCCCCCACAATGACCCCATTTTAGAAACTAGACCCCCTAAGGAACTTATCTAGATCTGTGGTGAGCACTTTTAATCCCAAGTGCTTCACACAAGTTTATAACGTAGAGCCGTAAAATTAAAAAATCATATTTTTTCCACAAAAAAGATCTTCTCACCCCAATTTTTATTTTCCCAAGGGTAACAAGTTATCATGCAATTTGTCCTGAGTACGCTGATACCCAATATGTGGGGGTTAACCACTGTTTGGGTGCATGGCAGAGCTTGGAAAGGAAGGAGCACAGTTTGACTTTTTCAACGCAGAATTGGCTGTATGCTATGTTGCGTTTGGAGAGCACCGGATGTGCCTAAACAGTGGAAACCCCCGACAAGTGACCCCATTTTGGAAACTAGACCCCCTAAGGAACTTATCTAGATCTGTGGTGAGCACTTTGAACCCCCAAGTGCTTCACACAAGTTTATAACTACCGGGCGTGAAAATAAAAAAATCAATTTTTTTCCACAAACATGATCTTTTAGTCCTCAGTTTTTTTATTTTTTCAAGGGTAACAGGAGAAATTGGACCCAAAAAGTTGTTGTTTAATTTGTCCTGAGTACGCTGGTACCCTATATGTGGGAAAAAAATACTGTATGGGCACGCGTCGGGGCTTGGAAGGGAAGTAGTGACGTTTTGCATTGCAGACTTTGATGGAATGGTCTGCGGGTGTCATGTCGCGTTTAGAGAACCCCTGATGTGCCTAAACAGTGGAAACCCCCACAAGTGACCCTATTTTGGAAACTAGACCCCCAAAGGAACTTATCTAGATGTGTTGTGAGAACTTTGACCCCCCAAAGACTTCACAGAAGTTTATAACGTAGAGCCATAAAAAATTATATTTTTTTCCACAAAAATTATATTTTCGTCCCCAATTTTTTATTTTTCCAAGGGTAACAGAAGAAATTGGACCCCAAAAGTTATTGTGCAATTTGTCCTGAGTACGCTGATACCCCATATGTGGGGGTAAACTACTGTTTGGGCGCATGGCAGAGCTCAGAAGGGAAGGAGCACCGTTTGACTTTTTAAACGCCGAATTGGCTGGAATTGAGATCAGACGCCATGTCACGTTTGGAGAGCCCCTGATGTGCCTAAACAGTGGAAACCCCCCCAATTCTAACTCCAATTCTACCCCCAACACACCCCTAACCCTAATCTCAACCTAGTCATAACCCTAACCACAAACCTTGTTGCACAGCTTCTGAATCCACACCTTTGCAGTAGAAAACTTCACAGAGCAGGCTTCATGGGATAACAAGCTTTTACTTCTTACAACATGAGGTAAAAGCAAAATTCACAGTCATTTCAGCATTGCATCAGGAAACCTGGAACAAATCGAAAGTGAAACTACAAGTGAGACTATTTCTTATACAATACATTAAACAGAAGGAAACGTTACACAACATCGCCATCTATTGTCAGGTCAGCATAAAGTCCTCCTTTTACTTATAATAAGTCCTAATCTGTTGCATATGCCAACACCCTTTCTCAACAGTAAGGACTTATTCAATCAAACCCTACTTTTTTTTTTTCCAACATGTTTTATTGATTTAAAGAGTATTACAATAAAAGAAAATCATACAACTCTTGAAGTAACAAGCTTATTTGACAGGCGTAAAACTCACAATATTGATTTAAAGAGCATTACCAAAAAGTAAGTCATACAAGTTT
The DNA here is from genome assembly GCA_033576555.1 of Oophaga sylvatica. Taxonomy (NCBI): domain Eukaryota; kingdom Metazoa; phylum Chordata; class Amphibia; order Anura; family Dendrobatidae; genus Oophaga; species Oophaga sylvatica. Next base: position 488,381,053 of record JARQOD010000001.1, on the reverse strand, counting down.
GAAGGTATCAAGCTTATTCAACGCTTATTTGACAGGCATAATACTCATAAATGTACTCCCTCCTCCCTTAACCCTCCCATCCCCCCCAACATATAAACCCCTTAAACGACTCTGCATTTGATTAACAATCAACAAGCTCAAGGAATAGGATTATGTCCGCTAATTTTCTGAAGAAGATACCACTGGGTGTTTTCGAAATGTGTCCTTAGTTTGTCCCTGGTGTCTTGAGACAGTGATGGGATGAACAATGACCATGTGCTTAAAAACTTCCCAGTCAATTTCTCTTTATTTGTCAGGGTATCTAGCCAGTCCGTTCGAAAAATATACATTATTTTGGAGTATATGAGAGATTTGGGTGGTGGTAATGGATTTAGCCAGTGCTGCAAGAAGCTTTTTCTGGCAGCTGAGGCCCATATTATCAACATAGCCTTAACATGTTTGGGGAATTTGTGTTGAGAGCTATCTAAAATATAAAATATTGCCCATTGCGGTGTCAAAGGAAATAATATCCCACCAAGATTCTGCAATTCGGCATGGATAGACTGCCATAATTTTTGCACTTTGGGGCATCCCCACATGTGATGAAACATGTCTGTGTTTCCTGTCCCGCATTTGGAACATGTGAATGTGCCCCCTGGAGACATCCTAGACTTAATGTGTCGGGTAATATAAGCTCTATGAAGGAGTAATAAAGACATGTCTGCATAACTACTGGAGGGGATCACCTTCCGTTGCATCAAAGTGGCATCTAAGATTTCCCCGACTGTGATGTTCTGTATATCATTAACCCATCATGCTGGACCTGTCTTTTTGCCCTCCCATGACCATTGCTTACGCAACAGTGTGTAAATACTGCTTGTCGAGGCTATCTGCACCCTGGCGGTCCTAAGGAAGCCATCCAAAGCGTTCCTCCCTCTATCTCCACCCCTAGTTGCTATACTTTTCAAAGTTAAGCTCCTTGCTTGAAGAAAAAGGAAGGGCTTATTTACAAATGTTGGGAAACGTTGTGCTGCTATGTCAAATGCAAGCATGGAGAATCTATCATCTAATAGGTCAGCTGCCAAGATGCAACCCTGCCCAGCCAGCTCAATGTAAGATAAGGGTGGTTTACCTCCATAAAGCCCGGGTTACCCAGAAAGGGCACAAAAGGAGAGACATCGCTTCTCAAATGACATAGTCTCCTGCATTTCCTCCACGTCTGTATAGTTTGCCATAAGGTGGGGTGGTTTCTTATGTCTGCAATAAGGTCATCGTTGGTCATGTGTAGTAATGCTGGTAAGGAGACATGGGGACTTAATTGTTGGTCTAAAAGTACATTTGCGAAATGTGATCTACCTCTTAACCAATCAATGGTGTATCTGAGATTTGCTGCTAGATTGTACTTTGCAATGTCTGGGAAATTGATGCCTCCCTCCTCCTTTGGGGCTTGTAGTTTGATTAGACCTATACGTGTACGCTTTTTGTCTCCCCAAATAAAATTCCTAAAAGCAGTGTTTAGAGTTTTAACATCAGCTCGTGTCAAAAAAATAGGTAGAAATAGGAGAACGCAGGATTGCAGGGACGTTCAGCGATGGCACGGGGAGGGTGAGTATGATGTTCCAGCCACCGGCTCCTGCCGCCGCATCCCCTCCCCCGCTGGTTTCTGTCCTATGACTCGTGTATAAGCCGAGGGGGCATTTTCAGCACAAAAAAAGGTGCTGAAAATCTCGGCTTATACACGAGTATATACGGTATATCTGCTTCATTGAAACGGTCCAGGAGCTGCCCGATTGAACCAAATGATTAAAGACCTCACAAAGATGTGTCCCTATACTTCCTCCCAATATTTTGTAAAATTCATTGCTATACCCATCAGGGCCAGGAGATTTAGAGAGCTTCAAGGAGCTGATAGTTTGGATGACTTCTGAAGGGGATATAGGAGCATTAAGGATTTCCCTGTGTTCCTCTGTTAGTAAAGGTGCCACCTCCGTTTGCATAAAGTTTAGAATATCGTCCCCCTCTCTCTTCTCCGCTTTGTACAGGGAGCCAAAAAATGATCTAAATTCCTCTACAATCTCCTCATTCCCTGTCAACACTCTGCCCCCTTTGGTCTGAATTTTGTGAATCCTTGTAGCCTTTCTATATGGTCTAGTAAGAGATGCAAGTAATTTGCCAGGTTTGTTGCCCCATTTAAAAAATTTGTGCTTTTGAAGATCAATACTATAAGTGGCCCATTCATGAGCTAGTGCATCCGCCGATTCCTTTGCCTCGATATATTGTTTTTTCGTGAGGGGTGAATTAAGTTTAAAATTTTTATATGCTAAAGTTAAAGCCCTCTGAGCCGCCAGGGTCCGCTCTTGCAACTGTTTTTTTTATGACATATATACGCGATTATTTGCCCTCTCAACACTGCTTTAGAGGTATCCCAGAAAAGAATTGGTGTTTCACAATGCATTTGGTTATCAGATTTGTACGTGTCCCATGAGAATTGTATGAATTTTTTTAAATCATCTGAGTGATATAAATATGACGGGAATCTCCATTTCCTATGAAAATAGATTGGGTTAGTTAGTTTTAGGCTGAACGCTATCGGTGCATGATCTGAGATGTGCACGTCCAGAATTTTGGTATGTGTGATTCTTGGCATGAGTGAGGGGCCCAACAACCAGTAGTCAATTCTAGCATGGGAATTATGAACATGTGAATAGTGAGAGTAATCTCTCTCAACAGGGTGTTGCACTCTCCAAACATCCAACAATCCCCGGTGATCTAAAAAAGATTGTATTGGTCTCCCTTGCGTAGATATATGAGGAGATTGAGAATTAGATCTATCCATCTCAATGTCATGTACCTCATTAAAATCGTCACCCACAATCATATGGGAGGTGTCCCAACCAGCGATTTGTTTTAGCACATTAGCCCGAAAGAGCGGATCCGACGAATTTGGCGCATAAATATTAATTACACTGTAGGTCGTCCCCTCTATAACCAGCTTAACGCAGACAAACCTCCCCGAAGGATCTTCTAACACATCCACTATCTCATGGTCAATATTCCTGTTTATCATAATAGCAACACCCCTCTGTTTTTTAGTAAAAGAAGCTTCTGCACATAACATAAACCCAACTTTTTTATCAGTCTCTGATGTTTATCAGCATTCAACGCCTTCGTGAAAATGTCTGCTGTCATTTCTTCAGTAGGGCAATACTCCAACTTCAAGACTCCTTGATCCTGATGATCTCTCAAGAAATTATATTTCACATCAATATGCTTGGTTCTTGGATTGACTCTTTCCATCTGAGCAAGAATAAGACATCCTTGATTGTCCTCTTTTAGTTTTGTTGGTTCCAACTGTGGTTGTCCTAGGTCTGTCAACAATTGTCTTAACCACAGTACTTCTTGTCTTTCTATCTGTTTTACATTTCCCAAGTCTTTGATTTCAAAATGTTGTTTCAGGGTTTTTAGAATGTTTTATTTATCCCTTTCTTGTTTAAAACAAATCAAAATGTCGTCTACATATATGAGTACATAAATCCATCTATTACTCAGCCTTTTTGTGTACAAGCATGGATCAGCTTTGCTTCTTTGAAATTTTTCATTTGTTAGTACTTCCGTGATTTTGTCATTCCACGCTTTAGCTGCTTGCTTTAAACCATATATGCTTTTCTGTAGTTTGCAAACTTTGTTTGGATTTCTTTCATCTTTGAATCCTGGAGGTTGTTCCATGTAAATGTCTTCTGTTAAATCTCCATTCAAAAAAGCTGTCTTTACATCCAGATGTCTTAGTTCCATCTTTTCAATTGCTGCAACTGTAAGTAAAGTTCTTATTGTAGTGTGTTTGACAACTGGAGCAAATGGTTCATCATAGTCTTCTCCATATTTTTGAGAATACCTTTTAGCTACGAGTCTTGCTCGATATCTTTCAGGTGTGCCATCTGTTTGGTATTTTACTTTAAAAATCCATTTACACCCTATGGCTTTTCTTCCTTCTGGCAAATCTGTTAGTGTCCATGTATTTGAATCATGCATGGATTTAATTTCTGTTTCTGTTGCTTCTATCCAATTATTAGCTTCTTCTTCAGGAAGTTTAGATATGTCTTCCCAAGAGGTAGGCTCATAGATTTTTCTTATACTTGTCTTGTATGAGATACGTTTTGTTGATTTTGCTTTGTTCTCTCTTATTGAACGTCTTGGTTCTGTGTCTGTTTGTAGTTGTGATTCTTCACTTTCAGTATTTTGTTCTTCATTAATTTCTACTTTCTCATCAGATATTTCTTCAGTTATGTCATTTTGTTTTTCTCATTTTTTGTTTCAACTGAAATCATAATGTCTTCATTGAAATCTTCAATTAATGTCACACTGTTACTCACCGTAACTCTGTCTGTTTTGGGATCTAAGATTCTATATCCCTTGCAATTTTCACTATATCCAACGAATATTCCTTCCATGGATCTGTTTTGAAGTTTGGAACGTTTTTCTGTTGGAATGAATATAAAAACTTTACATCCAAAAACTTTTAAATGATTGACACTTGGTTTCATACCTTGCCACAGTTCATATGGAGTTTTCTTCAGTTTTCTGGAAAAAAGTCGGTTTTGTAGATATGTAGCTGTCATTGCTGCCTCACCCCAATATTTGTCTGGTAGTTTAGAATCTGTTAGCATACATCTCATCATTTCTGTTAGAGTTCTGTTTTTCCTTTCTGCTACTCCATTTTGTTCAGGTGTGTATGAAACATTTTTTTGATGTTCTATTCCATTTTGTCTTAAGTAGTCTTCTGTTCTGCGGCCTATAAATTCACCTCCATTATCACTTCTGATGACAATTGGCTTCCTTTGAAATTTGTTACTTGATCTTGTTACATAGTCTACAAGTTTATCAAAAACTTCACTTTTGTTCTTAATTAAGTATGTGACTGTGTATCTTGAGTAGTCGTCTATAAAAGTCAACATGTACAGTTAGGTCCATAAATATTTGGACAGAGACAACATTTATCTAATTTTGGTTCTAGACATTACCACAATGAATTTGAAACAAAACAAATCAGATGCAGTTGAAGTTCAGACTTTCAGCTTTCATTTGAGGGTATCCACATTAAAATTGGATGAAGGGTTTAGGAGTTTCAGCTCCTTAACATGTGCCACCCTGTTTTTAAAGGGACCAAAAGTAATTGGACAGATTAAATAATTGTAAATAAAATGTTCATTTCTAGTACTTGGTTGAAAACCCTTTGTTAGCAATGACTGCCTGAAGTCTTGAACTCATGGACATCACCAGACACTGTGTTTCCTTCTTTTTGATGCTCTGCCAGGCCTTCACCGCGGTGGTTTTCAGTTGTTGTTTGTTTGTGGGCCTTTCTGTCTGAAGTTTAGTCTTTAACAAGTGAAATGCATGTTCAATTGGGTTGAGATCAGGTGACTGACTTGGCCATTCAAGAATATACCACTTCTTTGCTTTAATAAACTCCTTGGTTGCTTTGGCTTTATGTTTTGGGTCATTGTCCATCTGTAGTATGAAACGACGACCAATCAGTTTGGCTGCATTTCGCTGGATCTGAGCACACAGTATGGCTCTGAATACCTCAGAATTCATTCGGCTGTTTCTGTCCTGTGTCACATCATCAATAAACACTAGTGACCCAGTGCCACTGGCGCCATGCATGCCCAAGCCATCACACTGCTTCCGCCATGTTTTACAGATGATGTGGTATGCTTTGGATCATGAGCTGTACCACGCCTTCGCCATACTTTTCTCTTTCCATCATTCTAGTAGAGGTTGATCTTGGTTTCATCTGTCCAAAGAATGTTCTTCCAGAACTGTGCTGGCTTTTTTAGATGTTTTTTAGCAAAGTCCAGCCTAGCCTTTTTATTCTGGATTCTTATGAGTGACTTGCACCGTGCAGTGAACCCTCTGTATTTAATTTCATGCAGTCTTCTCTTTATGGTAGATTTGGATATTGATACGCCTACCTCCTGGAGAGTGTTGTTCACTTGGTTGGCTGTTGTGAAGGGGTTTCTCTTCACCATGGAGAGTATTCTGTGATCATCCACCACTGTTGTCTTCCGTGGGCGCCCAGGTCTTTTTGCATTGATGAGTTCACCAGTGCTTTCTTTCTTTCTCAGAATGTACCAAACTGTAGATTTTGCCACTCCTAAAGTTGTAGCAATTTCTCGGATGGTTTTTTTTCTGTTTTTTGCAGCTTAAGGATAGCTTGTTTCACCTGCATGGAGAGCTCCTTTGACCGCATGTTTCCTTCACAGCTAAACCTTCCAAATGCAAACACCACACCTCAAATCAACACCAGCCCTTTTATCTGCTTAATTGAGAATGATATAATGAAGGGATTGCCCACACCGTCCATGAAATAGCCTTGGAGTCAATTGTCCAATTACTTTTGGTCCCTTTAAAAACAGGGTGGCACATGTTAAGGAGCTGAAACTCCTAAACCCTTCATCCAATTTTAATGTGGATACCCTCAAATGAAAGCTGAAAGTCTGAACTTCAACTGCATCTGATTTGTTTTGTTTCAAATTCATTGTGGTAATGTCTAGAACCAAAATTAGATAAATGTTGTCTCTGTCCAAATATTTATGGACCTAACTGTATCTATTGCCTCCTGATGTAGTCACTTTCATGGGTCCACATACGTCAGTATGCACCAAATCAAGTGGTCTTTCGCTTTTCTTCTCACTTTCTTTTGGAATAGATATCCTTGTGGCTTTGGATTTTATACAACATTCACATCTTATGGTAATTGAGCAATCTGATATCTTTAAATCTTTTGTCAATTCTTTTCTCTGTAGTTCCCTTATACTGTCCGGGTGTCTATGTCCTAGACGTCTATGCCACATGTGAATACAGTTTTTGTGATCATGTGTACATACCTTCATCTGTTCCTTTGGTTTGTCAAAATGATATAATTGTTCATCTGCCTTGACTTTGGTTATCATCTTATTTCCTGCAATAATTGCACACTCATTGTCTTTGAATTTTACTGTAAGTCCTTTTGCTGTTAAACGTTTCACAGATAATAATCCGCCTTCCAATTTTGGAACATACAACACATCTTGTACAAGTATCTTTGAATCTTGTCTGAACTTGTTTGAACAATTTAGCATACTTTGTCCGATACCTTCTGCGGGTATTTTGCTTCCATCTGCAAGATAAATGGCTTCTTGTTATGTTTCGGTAGCTGAGGAGGACAGGAACAACAGCAGGTCAGCCGAACACATGAGATGTTGGTAACTGATGAGTTGCAGATTCCTAAACTAACGACACAACTAGAGGTAGCCGTGGAGCGTTCCTACGTTGATCCTAGATGCCTCGTCACAGCCTGAGAGATAACTACACCTAAAGGCAGAAAGATGAAAGCTATCTGCCCCGGAGCAGATCCCCAAAGAAAATAGGAAGCCCTCAAACATATAATGGCGGTTAGACAAGATGAAAATACAAACATAGGCAGAAAATAGACTGAGCAAACGCTGGGGCCATAAGCTGACTAAATAGGATAGGACAGGAGAGATTACTTTCTGCAACCCCAAAAAACCCTACAAAAATCCAACAATTCTGATTACAAAAAAAAACTGAGATCACACGATCTCGCCACCCACTAAATCAGCTCTCAGTGTGAACAAAAACCAAGCCGCAGCCGCTGAAAAAACAGGAAAAAGCAAATGAGCAAATAACAGTGGCTGCAGAAAAACTGTGAGGAGCTCAGGCCCCAGGAGGGGACCTGGCTGACCCCTACAAAAGTGCAGAAAACAATGCAAAAAGCAAGCACAAAAAGAAAAGCAAAAAATATCTTATCTGAAAGCAGGAGATGCAGGCAAGACTCCAGAAAACTTCCAAATGAACCAGGAACCACAATTGAGACAAGAACAATTGATCACAGGCAACCATCATGGGAGGGAACCTCCCTTATATCAGACCAGTCCGTGATTCCAGATTGCCACTCCTTGCTGAAAGGTTCATCTACTGTCTGTAACCACCAGAGGGAGCCTCTGCTCAGAAATTATCTCTAGCACATTCATAACAGCTTCTTTCTTATCTAACTCAAGATCAGAAAAGAAATTCTTGTCACTTGTGATATGACTCGTTGATCCTGAATCAGTAAACCAACCAAGTGATGATTTCTTGTCTGTTATTTTGAATGTGCCATTCCAATTATTCTCACACGAATCGGAAATTGTGTTTTTTACTTTCTGTGTATGCCTTTTATGTTGTAATTTTTGTGGTTCTGCTTTCCATATGGTACAGTCTTTCTTTAAATGACCTTTTTTCTTACATCAGAAGCATTCTCTTGTCTATTATAGGGTTTTCTAAATTCTGTAGCTTTAAGAGCGTTTTCACTGTCCTTATCAGTAGAAGAATCATTGCTTTGTTCTTTTCTTCTCTGATATTCATCTATTAGTCTTGTTTTCACAAAATCTAATGTAATGTCAGTTTCTGGTCTCGTCTCTAGTGCATTTATTAAAGCAGTATATGAATCTGGTAAACTGCACAATAAAATTGCTGCTATATGGCTTTCCTTAATGTCTTCACCAATAGATCTTAGCTGTGATATCACTTCCATCATTGAGAATATATGCTTCTGCATGTCATCATTTGCACTTAGACTCATACTGTAAAGCTTTCTTAATAAAAATAATTTGTGATTCAAACTAGGTCTTTCATACAGTTTTCTTAATGCTTCCCACATTCCTTTCGCTGTTTCTTCATTTCTTATATGTATTAATTGAGCATCATCCACTAATAAGCTAATGGTGGCTCTCGCTTGTCTATTCTTTTTATCCCATGTCTGATTATCTTGATCAGGTCTATCTGTAGTGATTACTTCCCATAAATCATCTTTAGACAATAACATCTCTACTTTGAACTTCCATAGCTGATAGTTCTCATCATTCAGTTTAGCTACTGTGAGTTTTAGCTCTGTGCTACTTGTCATTTTTAACTTATCTTATTTGTTTGGAGAGACTTGCATTGAAGAATTCTTCTGCATTCACCAGGGTCTTGCTGAGAGTTCCAGTGTCCTGGGTATCTGGTATTCTTGGTGCTTGGGATCTGTGGTGTCTGGAATTCTCTGGTGCCTGGGTTCTCTGGGTGTCTGGGTACGCTGTATCTGGGTGCCTGGGTGTCTGGGCCCATAACCTGTTGCACAGCTTCTGAATCCACACCTTTGCAGTAGAAAACTTCACAGAGCAGGCTTCATGGGATAACAAGCTTTTACTTCTTACAACATGAGGTAAAAGGAAAATTCAGAGTCATTTCAGCATTGCACCAGGAAACCAGGAACAAAACGAAAGTGAAACTACAAGTCAGACTATTTCTTATACAATACATTAAACAGAAGGAAACGTTACACAACATCGCCATCTATTGTCAGGTCAGCATTAAGTCCTCCTTTTATTTATAATAAGTACTAATCTGTTGCATATGCCAACAAACCTAACCCTAACACACCCCTAACCCTAATCCCAACCCTAACACTAACTTTAGCCCCAACCCTAACCCTAATGGGAAAATGGAAATAAATACATTTTTTTATTTTATTATTTTTCCCTAACTAAGAGGGTGATAAAGGGGGATTTGATTTACTATTTATTTCAGGTTTTTATGATTGGCAGTTGTCACACGCTAAATGATGCTTTTTATTGCAAAAAATAGTTTTTGCATCATCACATTTTGAGAGCTATAATTTTTTCTTATTTGGCCCACAGAGTCATATGAGGTCTTAGTTTTTGCGGGATGAGTTGACGTTTTTATTGGTACCATTTTCGGGCACATGATATTTTTTGATCACTTTTTATTACGATTTTTGGGAGGCAGAATGAACATAAAACAGCAATTCATGAATTTCTTTGGGGGGGCGTTTATACCGTTCCATCTGTGGTTAAATTGATAAAGCAGTTTTATTCTTCGGGTTAGTACGATTACAGCGATACCTCATTTATATCATTTTTTTATGTTTTGGCGCTTTTATACAATAAAAATAATTATATATAAAAAATTATTTTTGCATTGCTTTATTCTGCAAGCTATAACTTTTTTATTTTTTCACTGATGATGCTGTATGGCTCCTTTTTTGCAGGACAAGATGACGTTTTCAGCAGTACCATGTTTATTTATATCCGTCTTTTTGATTGCATGTTATTCCACTTTTTGTTCGGCGGTATGATGATAAATCATTGTTTTTTGCCTTTTTTTTTTTTAAGGGGTTCACTAAAGGGGTTATCTAATGGGACAGTTTTATAGGGCGGGTCGTTACAGACGCGTCGATACTAAATACATGTACTTTTGTTTTTTTTATTTGCATGAAGAAATTAATTTATTGGGGAATATTTTTTTTTAATTTATTTAGGAATTTTTTTTTACACGTTTTTATTTTTTTTACTTTTTCCCAGGGTGGGCCATCACCGTATAGAGGTGGATCGCTGATCTGACACTGTGTACAGCACTGTGTGAGATCAGCGATCTCACAGGCAGTGCTGCAGACTTTCTCAACGCCTGCTCTCAGCAGGCACTGAGGAAGCCGCCTCCCTGCAGGACCCCATGGCCATCTTGGATCCGGGGTCCTGCAGGGAGGAGGCTCTCAGAACAGCGTGATCACATCGCGCTGTTCTGAGGGTCTCAGGGAAGCATGCAGGGAGCCTGCGCGATGCTTCCCTGTGCCCCTGGTACACTGCGATCATGTTTGATCCCAAACATGTTTTGTTTAATCCCAAACTAACAGACAGCTTTAAGGGCCCGTCTCACATAGCGATATCGCTACCGAGATCGCTGCTGAGTCACTAGTTTTGTGACGCAGCAGCGAGCTCACCAGCGATATCGCTGTGTGTGACATTCAGCGACGATCAGCCCCCCTGCCGGGTATCGCTGATCGTTGCTGAAATGTCAGGACCTTTTTTTGATCGCTGGTTTCCCGCTGACAGGCACGCATCGCTGCGTGTGACAGGCGGGAGACCAGCGATCCGCTGGTAACCAAGGTACACAGTGGGTTTCCAGGCGCGGGGCTGTGCCTAGAAACCCGCTGTGTACCTTGGATACCAGCGCCCTGATGCAGGGAGCTGGTATCCAAGGTACACAGCGGGTTTCCAGGCACCGCGCAGCGCTTGGAAACCCGCTGTGTACCTTGGATACCAGCTCCCTGCATCAGGGCGCTGGTATCCAACGTACACTGCGGGTAACTAAGCGATGTTACCCGCAGTGTCGCTGTCCAGATCGCTGCCTGTTTGGCAGCTCAGCAGCGATCATGTAGCGATACACCAGCGATCTGACAAGTGCATATCGTTGTCGGGATCGCTGGTGTATCGTTATGTGAGACCCAGCCTTTAGGGGGAACCTGATTAAGTTGTGGTTTGATAAGCAACTTTTTTGTTTTGCTGATATAGTTGATAGTCACTCTCGGTCCTTGTTACCTTCTGATAAGATACAATCGGCTCCGATTTACCTTCAAACTCTATCAGTATTTACAAATTAGGCATTATATGCAGTCTATTTACTCCTCTTTAACAGTTTCTATACCAACTCCCTTTGAAAGACTCTGCAGGGCGGGAGTATCAACCAAGGGTCTTATCTCTGATATCTATAGGATTTTATTGGAACCATACCAGAAGAGTCTCCAAGACACTCCAATATGGACAGGTGGGAGGGTTTGTTGGGGAAATCTCTTTCTCCGAATGTGTGGCAGGGGGTCTGGAGTAGGGCAGCAAAGACTTCCACTTGTTACGCGTATAAAGCCCCCGTCTCACACAGCGATCTCGCTAGCGAGATCGCTGCTGAGTCACTAGTTTTGTGACGCAGCAGCGATCTCCCCAGCGATATCGCTGTGTGTGACATTCAGCGACGATCAGCCCCCTGCTGGGTATCGCTGATCGTCGCTGAATGTCTTGGACATTTTTTTGATCGCTGCACCGCGCAGCGCCTGGAAACCCGATGTGTACCTTGGTTACCAGCTCCTGCATCAGGGCGCTGGTATCCAAGGTACACTGCGGGTAACTAAGCGATGTTACCGCAGTGTCGCTGTCCCAGATCGCTGCCTGTTTGGCAGCTCAGCAGCGATCATGTAGCGATACACCAGCGATCCTGACAAGTGCATATCGTTGTCGGGATCGCTGGTGTATCGTTATGTGAGACCCAGCCTTAGGGGAACCTGATTAAGTTGTGGTTTGATAGCAACTTTTTTGTTTGCTGATATAGTTGATAGTCACTCTCGGTCCTTGTTACCTTCTGATAAGATACAATCGGCTCCGATTTACCTTCAAACTCTATCAGTATTTACAAATTAGGCATTATATGCAGTCTATTTACTCCTCTTTAACAGTTTCTATACCAACTCCCTTTGAAAGACTCTGCAGGGCGGGAGTATCAACCAAGGGTCTTATCTCTGATATCTATAGGATTTTATTGGAACCATACCAGAAGAGTCTCCAAGACACTCCAATATGGACAGGTGGGAGGGTTTGTTGGGGAAATCTCTTTCTCCGAATGTGTGGCAGGGGGTCTGGAGTAGGGCAGCAAAGACTTCCACTTGTTACGCGTATAAAGCCCCCGTCTCACACAGCGATCTCGCTAGCGAGATCGCTGCTGAGTCACTAGTTTTGTGACGCAGCAGCGATCTCCCCAGCGATATCGCTGTGTGTGACATTCAGCGACGATCAGCCCCCTGCTGGGTATCGCTGATCGTCGCTGAATGTCTTGGACATTTTTTTGATCGCTGCACCGCGCAGCGCCTGGAAACCCGATGTGTACCTTGGTTACCAGCTCCCTGCATCAGGGCGCTGGTATCCAAGGTACACTGCGGGTAACTAAGCAATGTTACCCGCAGTGTGGCTGTGCTGATCGCTGCCCTGAGCTGCCTGTTTGGCAGCTCAGCAGTGATCATGTAGCGATACACCAGTGATCCTGACAAGTGCATATCGTTGTCGGGATCGCTGGTGTATCGCTATGTGAGACCCAGGCCTAAGGAAAACCAGTTTAAATTGCTTATTTTGGTATCACACTCCTTCATTATTACATAAACTTAATCCTAATATATCTAGCCAATGTTGGAGGTGCGGTTCTGATGATGGAGACCTAACCCATATGTTTTGGACATGTTCAATTATACAAAGGTTCTGGAGTAAGGTCAAAACTTTAATTTTCGAAGTCACGGGTCTTCATGTTCTATTAGATCCTAAATTCTACTTGCTCAATATCCCCCCATTCCAGATTGGAAGTAGGACTCAGTGGATTCTTTTACATCTGACAACAGCTATGAGCTGTTTAATAGCAAAGAATTGGAAGCTGGCTTATTCCCCGTCACTCAATGAGTTATATTTCCGGATGCAGGACATACGAAATATGGAGCACCTCACAGCTTTAATGAATAATACGTTTGAAAGTTTTGAAGAAATGTGAAATTTGTGGGACGTAAACTGGGCCAGAAAGCCTAATTTAAGCAGCAAAATGAACCATCTTTCCCATGGACCTCAACTCCTTCCCGATGCTCATTGGATGCAGGGCTCACGTGACATACCAACTGGAAGACCCCTTTAAATCTTCTTTTTGACCAATTTTGCCTGAGGAAAACAAGCTGCCTAAAAATTCTGTACACAGCGTAGAGTGAAAGACGCCATCATCTAAATGACGCTGTGTCCACGTGTCTGGGGTATTTAAAGGGCATCTGTCACCCCAATATTGCCATATCAGATAAAGATATGGCTGAATAGTGCGTCCTAATACAAAGCTAACGGTAGGTATCACATATCCTGATACCACAGTTTTCATATCAAAATACCTTTGTAAACTTCGGTTTTTGAGCTGTCAATCACGGTGGTCAGGTCAGGAGGGCAGCGTTTTCTCTCTCTCTCCCCCCAGCTCCTTGTCATCAGTTGCGTATCGCCGTCTGTGAATCAGCTTCCCGCAATTGCGCAATTCAAATTCGGGCCGGCGCATGCGCAGTGTGCTTTGTCCAACAGTGGGCAAAGCATATAATCAGTACAGCGCATGCGCTACTCTTTCCTTGCCCGGAAGTCGTCCAAGGCAAGCAGTCATTTCCGGGGCAAGGAAAGAGTAGCGCAATTTGAATTGCGCGATTGCGGGAAGCCGAACGCCGTCTGTGGGATTCACAGACGGCGATACGCAACTGATGCCGAGAAGCGGGGGGGGAGAGAGAAAACGCCGCCCTTCTGACCTGACCACCGTGATTGACAGCGCAAAAAACGAAGTTTACAAAGGTATTTTGATATGAAAACGGGGGTATCAGGATATATGATACCTACTGTTAGGTTTGTTATGGGACGCACTATTCAGCCATATCTTTATCTGATATGGCAATATTGGGGTGACAGATTCCCTTTAAGGCAGTTGAGCTTTTCCAAGGAGATGCAGCTTCAGGAAAAGTCAGCGGTCTTTTACCTGAAGCGGCCTAGCAGGCAATTTTGCCCCAAAAAGAGTTTCCTGATTCACAGTCCATAAACAAATCTCTTACGCATAGTCTGGTCTGACCACGGGTCTCCCGACCTGAACTCACAGCCTTGCATGTGTCTATGAAGCTGTTAAGTTGGTAGGCGCGTGGTCAGACCAGGCATTGTGACTCGTATACAGACTGTGAAACACACTTGAGTGAACCTAGCCGAAACCTAGGCCATATTCACCATGTGTTTTTTGAAAATCACAAAAAGCCAAAAACGCATTGCAGGCCTAAGAATGTGTTAACAAGAAGGGCCGATTTATCAAAGCTTTCACACCAGAATTCTGGAGAGAGAAAACTTTGAAAAGTCGCAAAATGTAGGCGCAAGTTGTGCTAAAATTTTGCGACTGAGTGTTTACACACCAATTTCTCCCAGCTCTGACAAAATGGTAGAGCTGGGGCGAGACGAGGGGCGACAGGACAGCACAACTTGTCTAATTCATGACTGGCTGTTGCGTTCACTACACCAAGAAATCTCGTTTCAGTATCTGACTAGCATAAGATGTCTGGCGTGGTGCTTAGAGGCGCGCTGCCACTCGTCAAGACGCTCCAACATCATGAAGAGACATGCACCTCCTAATGGATCAGGAGCGTCTGACTCCATCACGGGGGCCCAAAGTCTCTTCCAGGCGGATCTGCTCTGAAAACCTCACCTAAAAAAAAGCACCCCAAAAACACCGAAAAGAACGATCACATATACTTCTCTGTAAGGCCGGAGTCACACTAGCATACGACATCTCATGTGAGATGTTTTTTTATTTTTGTAGAATGAATTTCCTAAAAAAAAGCAGTAATGTTCCAGCTAAAGTCGCATGCTTGGGTTTCCAAAGGCACCAAGCAGTTACAAAACAAAGTGAGCTGACCATTCTTCAGGCATTTTCCTCTCAGAAGACGCCATCATGTTCTTCGTGATACAAGTAACACCTCGCCTGGCGCCTTTTTTGAGCATTTTTTGTTCAAGCCGTTGCTTTGTTTCAAGTGAAAAAAAAGCTTGAAAAACACCACAAATATGCTTTAAAAAACCTGAAAAAATGCAATTGCAAGATCAGGAAAAAAGACTCTTAAAAAATCCGAGAAAAAAAAATTGTGTAGATAAAAAGAGCTGTTTCTGAAGTGATTTTCCGCTAGAAAAAAATCTTGTCGTTTTCAAACGCTTCAAGTTAACCTCTGTGTGAACAAAAACCAAAGAGGGTATAAGGTGTTTCTTTTTCTTCTGTATTTAGCTGTAATCAGCTGTGAAACCCTGAGATGAGAAAAACGTGAGTGTCGTGAGGAGATGTGAATGGAGGTGGAGGAAGCAATACTGTAGTGGGAGGGCAGAGCCTCCTGGTAATGACTGCTTCCTCCCCGGCCTCCTCCCCTCGCCCAGGACTCTGTTGCCATCGCTGTCTCTTCTTCCTCACAGCACATTGCCATCAGGAGGCAGAGCACTGCCCCTTTAAATGCATCTTTTCCCCTCCTTCTCTGATCGATCCACCATTTTTTTACCCCCTTTTCTACCCAGCAAAAAAAAAAAAAGAAAAAAAGGGGAGTCCTGTGCTCTACACCTGGACGATCTGTCGGATTCATCGGGGTTTTTTTTGGACCTAAATACGAGGATTTGGACTAAAAAGTCTCGGAGGGTGGAGGGGGGAGTCCTCCTCCCTCCCTGCCTGCATAGAAATGGCTGCAAACATGTACAGGGTTGGAGGTAAGAGGAAAAAATAATTGTGCATGGTGCCGGGGCCTGCAAGAGTGCGGGATGGCGCGCTAACCCTGCGCTACCGCACGTCTCTGCTGCCCCTGCTGGAAGCAATTAGGGGGGACGGCGCTGTGCAGCCGCTGCTGCAGAACCTCTTGCCCCCTGCATGTTTTTGTTTCCTCAGACAGCGGCGGCAGCTCCTGCGCCCTCCCCGCCGCCGTCTGCTCGCATGTCTGACAGGCGCTGCCGTAATGGAGACGATAAAAAAAATGCTGCCATGTTTTTTTGTGTGGATTTTTTGGGTGAAGGCGGGAGGTGTAATAACAAGAATGGGGTGAGGAAAAGGTAAAGAGGCTGCGGCCGCGAGCATGGCGGGGGAAGGGGACACAAAAGAGCCCGGAGCCTCCACGGGCGGCAGGAAGGGGCCGGGGCAGACCTGGGGCCGGGCTCTGCTCCATGCACATTGCTTGCAGATGCTTTTACTTTGGGTTTTTTTTGTTTTGTTAAATGGAAAATTGCAGCAGGGAATTTTTTTTTTTTTTTGCATTTTTTTTTTTTTTTTTTTTTGGCAAATGGTTGTTGGTGACAATTGTAGAAAATAAGGAAAGTTTTCCCAGAAGTGCACAATATGGCTTATTAGGTCATGTCCAGTGTGTTGTGTTTTTTTTTTTTCCTGGAAATACGCTAAAAAAAGATTTTTTTTTGTTCCTACCGGATATTCTCATTGGATTTTTTTTCTGCGTTTTCTTTTTAATACCTCCTAAAGAGGTTTTGAAAAATGGTGGGAAAAAGTGTGGTCGGGGGGTGGAAAAAAATGCTTTAAAAAAATCCCTTTTATCAGGCCTTGTTCAGACATACGTGTTGTATCCAAGTGTTTCTCAGAAATCACACTTTCCTGTTATAATCTGTGGGGGCTGTTCACATGTCTCTGTTTTTTCTTTTGCAAAACTCACCGAGATGTGTGCGTTTTTTTTTTTTTTCCCAGCAGCAAAGATGAAAAGTGATAATCCAGGGCTATGGGTCTGTTATCCCGCACAGCAGTCGGATGGTACCAGTGTGCAGTCCTGGATTAGCATGGCATACTGATGACACACTGATCAAACACTTATGACGCTGTGTGCAGTCTGTATTTTACGGCCCTGTGCCACCTGAAATGTATGTCCCTGTGACCTCTGTATCCATATTACACTGTGTGCAGTCTGTATTTGACGTCCGTGTGCCGCCTGCTTCGCTTCTGTATTTGACGTCCGTGTGCCGCCTGCTTTGCTTCCGTATTTGACGTCCGTGTGCCGCCTGCTTCGCTTCCGTATTTGACGTCCGTGTGCCGCCTGCTTCGCTTCCGTATTTGACGTCCGTGTGCCGCCTGCTTCGCTTCCGTATTTGACGTCCGTGTGCCGCCTGCTTCGCTTCCGTATTTGACGTCCGTGTGCCGCCTGCTTCGCTTCCGTATTTGACGTCCGTGTGCCGCCTGCTTCGCTTCCGTATTTGACGTCCGTGTGCCACCTGCTTCGCTTCCGTATTTGACGTCCGTGTGCCACCTGCTTCGCTTCCGTATTTGACGTCCGTGTGCCACCTGCTTCGCTTCCGTATTTGACGTCCGTGTGCCACCTGCTTCGCTTCCGTATTTGACGTCCGTGTGCCACCTGCTTCGCTTCCGTATTTGACGTCCGAGTGCCGCCTGCTTTGCTTCCGTATTTGACGTCCGTGTGCCGCCTGCTTCGCTTCCGTATTTGACGTCCGTGTGCCGCCTGCTTCGCTTCCGTATTTGACGTCCGTGTGCCGCCTGCTTCGCTTCCGTATTTGACGTCCGAGTGCCGCCTGCTTCGCTTCCGTATTTGACGTCCGTGTGCCGCCTGCTTCGCTTCCGTATTTGACGTCCGTGTGCCGCCTGCTTTTCTTCCGTATTTGACGTCCGTGTGCCGCCTGCTTCGCTTCCGTATTTGACGTCCGTGTGCCGCCTGCTTTGCTTCCGTATTTGACGTCCGTGTGCCGCCTGCTTCGCTTCCGTATTTGACGTCCGTGTGCCGCCTGCTTCGCTTCCGTATTTGACGTCCGTGTGCCGCCTGCTTCGCTTCCGTATTTGACGTCCGTGTGCCGCCTGCTTTTCTTCCGTATTTGACGTCCGTGTGCCGCCTGCTTTGCTTCCGTATTTGACGTCCGTGTGCCGCCTGCTTTGCTTCCGTATTTGACGTCCGTGTGCCGCCTGCTTCGCTTCCGTATTTGACGTCCGTGTGCCGCCTGCTTCGCTTCCGTATTTGACGTCCGTGTGCCGCCTGCTTCGCTTCCGTATTTGACGTCCGTGTGCCGCCTGCTTCGCTTCCGTATTTGACGTCCGTGTGCCGCCTTGCTTTTCTTCTGTATTTGACGTCCGTGTGCCGCCTGCTTTGCTTCCGTATTTGACGT
The DNA here is from genome assembly GCA_033576555.1 of Oophaga sylvatica. Taxonomy (NCBI): domain Eukaryota; kingdom Metazoa; phylum Chordata; class Amphibia; order Anura; family Dendrobatidae; genus Oophaga; species Oophaga sylvatica. Next base: position 488,362,541 of record JARQOD010000001.1, on the reverse strand, counting down.
CCGTGTGCCGCCTGCTTTGCTTCCGTATTTGACGTCCGAGTGCCTCCTGCTTCGCTTCCGTATTTGACGTCCGAGTGCCGCCTGCTTCGCTTCCGTATTTGACGTCCCTGTGCCGCCTGCTTCGTTTCCTTATTTGTCGTTCGTGTGCCGCCTGCTTCGCTTCCGTATTTGACGTCCGTGTGCCGCCTTGCTTTTCTTCTGTATTTGACGTCCGTGTGCCGCCTGCTTTGCTTCCGTATTTGACGTCCGTGTGCCGCCTGCTTTGCTTCCGTATTTGACGTCCGAGTGCCTCCTGCTTCGCTTCCGTATTTGACGTCCGAGTGCCGCCTGCTTCGCTTCCGTATTTGACGTCCCTGTGCCGCCTGCTTCGTTTCCTTATTTGTCGTTCGTGTGCCGCCTGCTTTGCACCGTATTTTACGTCTGTATTATATCTATATTTATGCATCAACATTTTAAATTCTGCACGATCAACTACAGTTTCCTATGTTAATATCAAATACAAGAAAAAACTTGCCTATTTTGATAGCTACTACTCAATATGCAACATCAAAAAATGAAAAAGAGAGCTATACTGCCATAAAAATATTGTTTTATTAATGAAACATTAAAATTTATTACATGAGATTTTTAAAAATGGAGTAAACCAAGTGCAATTAAGGCAGTCACTGAAAGAAAGTATATACTGACCCTATATTGATATCAGAAATATAGTCAATTCATTTTAAAAAGTTACAAGTATATATTATAGACATAAGTTACAAATAGTGCAAACCAGCTTCTCAATAATTAGTAATATCACTTGTAGATTAAGTTGTTAAAGTGCAATGAGTGTGAAAGGACTAGAGAAAAGCGTACTCCAACACTAAATATATGGTATCAATATAGATGCTGCTTGCAAATTAGATGAAACAATTTAGTAGGAAGGAATGTCCATAGCAAAGTACCTCCTTATGCATCAATATATATACTGCTAAAAAAGTGCAAATGTGCAAAGGGGGACAAAGCAAAAAATTATTAGCAGCTGAATGTTAGGTCATATTTACCTCCAGTGTGCCGTGGCACCCCGACGCGCGTTTCGCGTTAAGCTTCTTTTTAGGGAGCGTGCGCAAGCAGCATCTATATTGATACCATATATTTAGTGTTGGAGTGCGCTTTTCTCTAGTCCTTTCACACTCATTGCACTTTAACAACTTAATCTACAAGTGATATTACTAATTATTGAGAAGCTGGTTTTCAGCTCAGGTTTTGCACTATTTGCACCTTATGTTTATAATATATACTTGTATCTTTTTGAAAGTGATAAACCCTATCACAGTGATCAAAATTAAAACAAATAGTAAATAAACACCCCCTTTATCACCCCCTAAGACTGTGTTTCCACCGTCAGGAAACACAGCGCTTTGGACGGAGCGGAAAGTCTGCCCCGCCCCCTAGTGAACGTGCGGTGAATCCGGATGTGCTCATTGAACACATCCGGAATCACCGCAGGGCTACATAGGCCTGTGTATTTCCCTTGCGGCGTCGCAGCGTCGCCACAAGGGAATAGGACATGCTGCGATCTGAAAAGATGCGCAGCATGTCCGTTCACGCAGGTCTGCCGCCTGCGTGTTTTTATGCATAGTGGAGACGGGATTTCTTGAAATCCCCTCCACTATGCTGTAACATCTGGACGCTGCGTGTTTGACGCTGCGCGAGCGCACAGCGTCAAACGCAGCAATTACTGAGTGTTTCCTCACCGTGGAAACACACCTTTAGTTAGGGAAATATAGAAAATATTAGGGTTATAATTAGGGTTAGATTTAGGGTTAGGGTTACAATTAGGGTTAGGGTTACAATTAGGGTTGAGGATAAAGGTACTGCCACACTACACAATCCCGCTAGCGATCTCGTTAGCGTCGCATACTAATGAGATCGCTAGCGGGATTGTTTCTATATCGCTAGTAGCTACCTAACTTAGCGATGTCGTTAAGGACGCTATCGCGGTTAGCGATCTCCTTAACGACTTTAGCGGTACAAAAGTACCGCTAAATCGCTAAGAAAAGGTGCTACACTTAGCGATTATACTTACCCAGCGGGAGCGCCGGCGATAAAATAGGGTCCGGAACGATTCCAGCGACGAGCGAGATCACAGCAGGAAGCTCGTCGCTGGCAGCTGCCGCACACAACAACATCGCTAACGGGATCGCTAAATAGTGACGTTTTTTAGCGATCCCATTAGCGATGTTGTTTAGTGTGGCATACCCTTTAGGGTTGGGATTAGGGTTAGGGGTGTGTTGGTGTTAGGGTTGGAGCTAGAATTGAGGGGTTTCCACTATTTAGGCACATCAGGGGGTCTCCAAACACAATATGGCGTTCAAAAAGTCAAATGGTGCTCCCTCCCTTCCGAGCCCTGCCGTGCGCCCAGACAGTGGTTTACCCCAACATATGGGGTATCGGCGCACTCAGGACAAATTGCACACCAATTTTGGGGTTCTAATTTCTCCTGTTACCCTTGGGAAAATAAAAAATAGCTGGCTAAAATATCATTTTTGAGAAAAAGATGTTTTTTTTTTTTTTTCACGGCTCTGCGTCTATAAACTTCTGTGAAGCACGACACATCTAGATAAGCTCCGTGGGGGGGGGGTCTAGTTTCCAAAATGGTGTCACTTGCGGGGGGTTTCTACTGTTTAGGCACATCAAGGGCTCTGCAAACACCTGACGCCCGCAGAACATTCCAAAAAGTCTGCATTACAAAATGACGCTACTTCCCTTCCAAGCTCTGCCATGCGCCCAAACAGTGGTTCCCCCCCACATATAGGGTATCAGCGTACTCAGGAAAAATTGCACAACAACTTTTGTGGTCCAATTTCTCCTGTTACCCTTGGGAAAATAAAAAAATAACGGGCTAAAAAATCATTTTTGAGGAAAAAAATGATTTTTTATTTTCACATCTCTACATTATAAACTTCTGCGAAGCACTTGGATTTCAAAGTGCTCACCACACATCTAGATAAGTTCCTTAAGGGGTCTAGTTTCCAAAATGGGGTCACTTGTGGGGGTTTCCACTGTTTAGGCACAACAGGTGCTCTCCAAACGCGACATGGCGTCCAGCCAATTCTGCGTTGAAAAAGTCAAACGGTGCTCCTTCCCTTGCGACTTCTGCCGTGCGCCCAAAAAGTGGTTTATCCCCACATATGGGGTATCGGCGTATTCAGGAGAAATTGCACAACAAACTTTGTGGTGCATTTTCTCTTTTAACATTTGTGAAAATAAAAAAAAAAATGGTTCTGAATAAATTTTTTGCAAAAAAAAAAAAAAAAGGATAAATATAAATTTTTTCCTTCCACATTGCTTCAGTTCTTGTGAAGCACGTAAAGGGTTAATAAACTTCTTGAATGTGGTTTTGAGCACCTTGAGGGGTGCAGTTTTTAGAATGGTGTGACTTTTGGGTATTTTCTATCATATAGACCCCTCAAAGTGACTTCAAATGTGATGTGGTCCCTAAAAAAAAAGGTGTTGTAAAAATGAGAAATCGCTGGCCAACTTTTAACCTTTATAACTTCGTAACAAAAAAATTTTGTTTCCAAAATTGTGCTGATGTAGACATGTGGGAAATGTTATTTATTAAGAAATTTGTGACATATCTCTCTGATTTAAGGGCATATTTCCGTTTTCATAAATAAACGCAAGTCATATGAAAGTTTTTTCGTGACATATTGTATTTCACGTTAGAGGTAAAAAAATTATCTCAAAATCAGCGCGATCCGTTGAAGCGTTCCAGAGTTATATCCTTATAAAGTGACAGTGGTCAGAATTGTAAAAATTGGCCCGGTCATTAAGCTGCAAATTGGCTCTCACTAAGGGTTAACGATCAGTTTGCCAAAATGAAACTTTTCAGTTTAACTCCAGAATTTCAGTGAAAACTGTTTAAAAAATTCCATGCTATGTGTTTTTTTTTTTTCTATCGAAAAAGAAAACACCGCTGATAGAATGGATGTACATTACAAAGCTGACTTGAACAGAACATTAGGACTTTCTTTTAGTCGCCACTCTGCAAGAATCCGCAATCGTAGAACTATCCATGTCTGAGCCCCACTGCACTCTACTCCTGTATTCGGACAGGGATAGTCCTGTACTCTGTAGAGTACTGTTTGTTGTAAGGAGAACTAGGCATCTAAAGATGTGAAAGAGAGTGAAGGATATTACAAAATTCAGAACTTTGAAAGTCTGATAAGTAACAGGGCTGTGGAGTCGGTAAGCCACAGTTGCGACTCCGACTCCTGGATTTTATCAGGTTCCGACTCCGGCTCCGACTCCTTCATAAATGGCCAATTCGTAACAATAAATTTACTGTTGTAAAATATTAACATCGTGCTTATTCAGTTTCTCACCATCATATTATAAGTAATCAGACCACTTAGAGCAAAAACTATATTTATTAGAATACAATTAGAATATAGCAAATAACTTTTATAAACTTTTCTAAACTCTTGTAAGTAAATATGCAATAAACACTTATGCAGTTAATAAGAAGAAATCTATAAATTTGTCCTCAGAAAAACTATTGCCTCTGTCAGATCCTCCTTCATGGATGCTCTCAAATCTGATCTAATTATTTTGAGAGCAGAGAACAACCTCTCTACACTAACTTGGGTTGGTGGCAAAGCAGAAACCACTCGGGCAACATCTCTGACAATGTCAGGATACAGAGGAATCGCTTGTTGCACTGTTATTTTTGATGAACGGTCACATTTCTCAATTTCTTTTAGTGCACATGAAAAATTCTGCTGAAATGTACTGGCTGTGTTCTTTGATGGGGATGACTCTTCTATGCGGGAACGCTTTGCACGGTCCTTGTGATCCAAATATTTTTCGAAATGAAATTCTTCAGTTGATGAGGGTGAAGATGTGGCAGGACGACCAAATTCTTCTTGTTCCTCCTGACTGTTCTGCAACCCTTTCATCCTTACTGCTATTTCAAACAGAGCTTCTTTTCCTTTAGTTAGCTGTTGATCATCTAGAAGAATCCGATGCATTGGGTCTACATAAACAGCTGCCAAAAGAATGTTATTTTGTAATAGTAGCTCCTCTCTCCGTTTCATTGATGTAGCAATGCCACTTGCAATTAACCCTCCTCTTTGGGACAGGCGAAACATCAGGTTCTTCCACTCCTTTAAGAAAATACCTGGAGTTAAGTCCTCTGCTTGTAATTTTTTAGTGTTTCAGCTCAGTCGCCTGATTCCACTGACTTTCATTTAGCGTCAGTTGAGGGTTAACCATGTCTACAAGAAAGGTTTTCAGTTCAACCAAGCGCTGAATCATTAAGTACTGCCCCATCGTGTGGCTTGATCAATAATTGCCCCTTTTCCAGCACGTCTCTTCAAAATTGAGTCAACTTTAGGGGTTCTGGCAACAGTAGCCAATTTTCTCACCTTGCCAATCAGTGCAGCAGCATGTCCTTCTTGCAGACTGTCTCTTATAGCCAGCTGTAGCGTATGCACAACACAGCGCATGTGATGAATGAAAGAACGTATTGACACAGTTTCAACAAGATCATCTAAACTATCATGTTGCTGTTCATCTGAAGCAACTTCAGTTTGCTCCTCAGTTACAATACTGTGTTCCTCTATTTCAAACATTTCTGTGTCTGTGGACCCAGAATGTTCTTCTAGCTGCTGGAAAAAACTGGAATAGGCAAATGAACAAACAACAGTGGCTCCAGAGGAGCCCAAGCCCCCCGGGGAGGGGAACCTGGCCAACCTCACAGAAATGCAGAGAAATAAGCAAATGGCAAGCACAAAAACAAAAAACAGAAAATATCTTATCTGAGAGCAGGAGAAGATGCAAGACTCAGCAAGCTTCCAAGTGAACCAGGAAACAACGTTGAGACAAGAACAATTGATCACCGGCAACCATGATGGGGGGAAACCTCCCTTATATCCAGCCAGTCTGTGATTCCTGATTGCCAATCCTCATTGAATGGTTCAGTACTGTTTGTAACCACCAGAGGGAGCTTCTGCTCAGAATTCATTTCTAAAACATTCACAACACAGACAATTTTGCGTTGGAAAAAGTCAAACGGCGGTCCTTCCTGTCCGAGCTATGCCGTGCGCCCAAACAATGGTTTACTCCCACATATGGGGTATCAGCGTACTCAGGATAAATTGTACAACTTTTGGGGTCCAATTTCTCCTGGTACCACTTGGGGGAAAATTAAAAAAAAATTGGATCTGGCGTAAATTTTTGGTGAATAAAGTTTTCAATTTTTTTTTTTTTTTTGAACATTTCAAAAATTCCTGTGAAGCATCTGAAGGGTTAATATACTTGAATGTGGATTTGAGCATCTTGAGGGGTTCAGTTTTTTGAATGTCGTCACTTTTGGGTATCTTCTATCATGTAGACCCCTCAAAGTGACTTCAAATGTGATGTGGTCCCTAAAAAAATAAAAGAAAAATGGTGTTGTAAAAATCAGAAATGGCTGGTAAAATTTTACCCTTACAACTTCCTAATAAAAAAAAAAATTTAGTTCCAAAATTGTGCTGATGTATAGTAGACATGTGGGAAATGTTATTACGTATTTTGTGTGACATATCTCTGATTTAAGGGCATGAAAATTAAAAGTTTGAAAATTGTGACTTTTTTTTTTTTAACCCCCTTCCAACATCGGGTATACATTTACGCCGATGTTGGACTCCCTCCCTTTGATGTTTGCTCCGGCGGCGAGCCCACATCTTTCCCGGGACATGTCAGCTGTTTTGAACAAGTGCCCGCAATAGCCACGGGTGGAATTGCGATCTACCCGCGGCGATCAAACGCTGACAGCGGCATTTAACAAGCGCTTCCGGCGTGGGTCACCGGTTTGTTGGCATGACAGCCAGAGGTCTCCTGGAGACCTCTATGGTTGTCAGTGCCGGCTTGCTGTGAGCGCCACACAGTGGTCGACGCTCACAGCAAGTGAGTAATTCTGCTACATAGAGGCGATCTGATCATTGCCTATATGTAGCAGTCAATCGGGTAGTGGCAGCTTCTAGTCTCCCATGAAGACTATTGAACCATGCCATAAGTGAAAAAAAATGTTTTTAAAATTAAAAAAAATAGAAGTTTAAATCACCCCCCTTTCGCCCCATTCAAAATAAAACAATAAAAATAAAATCAAACATACACATATTTGCTGTCTACGTGTTCAGAATCGCCCGATCTTTCAATAAAAAAAGGATTAACCCGATCGCTAAACGGCGTAGCTGGAAAAAAATTCAAAACACCAGAATTAGTCATGGCCAAAAGTTTTGAGAATGACACAAATATTATATTTTCACATGATCTGCTGCCCTCTGGTTTTTATGTGTGTGTTTAACAGATGTTTTTATCACAGACAGAAATATAATTGCAAACATATGAGTAACAAAAGCTTATATTGACAGTTAGAATGAGTTAATGCAGCATGTTAATATTTGCAGTGTTGACCCTTCTTCTTCAGGACCTCTGCAATTCTTCCTGGCATGCTCTCAATCAACTTCTGGACCAAATCCTGACTGATAGCAGTCCATTCTTGCACAATCAATGCTTTAATTTTGTCAGAATTTTTAGGTTTTTGTTTGTTCACCCGTCTCTTGATGATTGACCACAAGTTCTCAATGGGATTAAGATCTGTAGAGGTTCCAGGCCATGGACCCAAAATCTCTATGTTTTGTTCCCTGAGCCATTTAGTTATCACCTTTACTTTATGGCAAGGTGCTCCATCATGCTGGAAAAGGCATTGTTGATCGCCAAACTGCTCTTGGAGGGTTGGGAGAAGTTGCTCTTGGAGGACATTCTGGTACCATTCTTTATTCATGGCTGTGTTTTTAGGCAAGACTGTGAGAGAGCAGATTCCCTTGGCTGAGAAGCAACCCCACACATGAATGGTTTCAGGATGCTTAACAGTTGGCATGAGACAAGACTGGTGGTAGCGGTCACCTTGTCTTCTCCGAATGAGGCGTTTTCCTGATGTCCCAAACAATCGAAAAGGGGATTCATCAGAGAAAATAACTTTACCCCAGTCCTCAGCAGTCCACTGCCTGTACCTTTTGCAGAATATCAGTCTGTCCATGATGTTTTTTCTGGAAAGAAGTGGCTTCTTTGCTGCCCTCCTTGAGACCAGGCCTTGCTCCAAGAGTCTTCGCCCCACAGTGCGTGCAGATGCACTCACACCTGCCTGCTGCCATTCCTGAGCAAGCTCTGCACTGCTGGTAGCCCGATTCCACAGCTGAAACACTTTTAAGAGACGGTCCTGGCGCTTGCTGGTCTTTCTTGGGCGCCCTGGAGCCTTTTTGGCAACAATGGAACCTCTCTCCTTGAAGTTCTTGATGCGATAGATTGTTGACTGAGGTGCAATCTTTCTAGCTGCGATACTCTTCCCTGTTAGGTCATTTTTGTGCATTGCAATGATGACTGCACATGTTTCTTTAGAGATAACCATGGTTAACAGAAGAGAAGCAATGATGCCAAGCACCAGCCTCCTTTTAAAGTGTCCAGTGGTGTCATTCTTACTTAATCATGACAGATTGATCTCCAGCCATGTCCTCATCAACACCCACACCTGTGTTAATGGAGCAATCACTGAAAAGAGGTTAGCTGGTCCTTTTAAGGCAGGGCTGCAATGATGTTGAAATGTGTTTTGGGGGATAAAGTTCATTTTCTAGCCAAATATTGACTTTGCAAGTAATTGCTGTTAAGCTGATCACTCTTTATAACATTCTGGAGTATATGCAAATTGCCATTAGAAAAAGTGAAGCAGTAGACTTTGTAAAAATTAATATTTGTGTCATTCTCAAAACTTTTGTCCATGACTGTACAGTATATTGGTCGCCACGACATTGCATTAAAATGCAATAACAGGCGATCAAAAAATCGTATCTGCACCAAAATGGTATCACAAAAAACAGCTTGGCGTGCAAAATATACGCCCTCACTCGACCTGAGATCACGAAAAATGGAGACACTACGGGTCTCGGAAAATGGCACAATTTTTTTTTTTTTTTTTTAACAAAGGTTGGAATTTTTTTTCACCACTTAGGCTAGGTTCACATAGCGTTAATGCAGTCCGTTCAACACATAGCGTTGACGGACTGCATTAACGCTTGTCATTTTGTGATCGTGTTATGCTATCACGCTAGCGCAGCGTCTCTTCTGAGCTAGCAGTGACAGACCCCGAATGCTGCAGACCGCGTCCGAGGTCCGTCACAGAATGACGGCACATCGCTAACGCATGCCGATTTCAGCATGCGTTAGGATGCGCTATTGGGGATTTATTCAAAATTGAAGCGGTGAGCGGTCCAGCTCACCCCAAACCATCTCGATTGGGTTCAGGTCTGTTGACTGTGGAGGTCAGGTCATCTGGTGTAGCACCCCAACACTCTCCTTCTTGGTCAAATAGCCCTTACACAGCCTGGAGGTGTGTTTGGGGTCATTGTCCTGTTGAAAAATAAATGATGGTCCAACTAAATGCAAACCGGATGGAATAGCATGCTGCTGCAAGATGCTGTGGTAGCCATGCTGGTTCAGTGTGCCTTCAGTTTTGAATAAATCCCCAACAGTGTCACCAGCAAAGCACCCCCACACCATCACACCTCCTCCTCCATGCTTCACGGTGGGAACCAGGCATGTAGAGTCCATCCATTCACCTTTTCTGCGTGCAAAGCAGTAATCAAAGCAAAAGGTGGCTACTTTGAAGAACCTAGAATATAAGACATATTTTCAGTTGTTACACACTTTTTTGTAAAGTGTAATGTATAATTCCACATGTGTTAATTCATAGTTTTGATGCCTTCAGTGTGATTCTACAATTTTCATAGTTATGAAAATACAGAAAAATCTTTGAATGAGAAGGTGTGTCCAAACTTTTGGTCTGTACTGTATATAAAATCTCTATTTAAGGGGTTGTCAACAATTGGAAAGATTTGGCTGTTTTGTTTATATTTTTTTTCAGATATAGAGCCAGCTTTGACCATAGATTGTCTGATATTGCAACTCAGCGCCATTGAAGTGAATAAGGTGTTTTCTGTTTTAAAATAACTGAAAGTCCACAGATGAAAGCTAATGTGATAATATGTCTCAAGACCTAGTTCAGATGTATGGCATCCAGTTTTAACAGATCATTGCAAAAATTACATAGGAAACTAATTTGAGCATTTTGTTATGTTTTTTTTTAATTGTGGATGTCAAAAATGGACGTGTGGATAAAGAATGGATTCTTGTTTATAGGCTCATTAGACCCCATTCTGAATCTGACTTCTCGGTTCTTCGCCTCAATAACTTGGAAGACTCGCACGTTTATTTTTCAGGCAGGTTTCGAGATGCAGACGTTTGATTTGCATTGCCGAATGTAATCAGATGTCTCGTAATTCTTGCATATTGTTTGCTACATAATTACCTGACGCTTTGATAAATTTTATGAAATTTGCATTGTTTCATCTGAACCCTGTGTACATCACTCACATTAGAATTTACATTTTTGCTGAAATAATTCCATTGTGTGATTGATGGCTCTCTACACCGCTCGTTCTTCATCACATCATGTGGCCTCGTAGTTTTCTCAAATGTTATTGTCAGTCACATAACCCTGATTACATCAATAGAAAGACACCGTACAAAATAAAAATCTAAATCAAATCACATCAATATTTGGTGTGAGCACCCTTTGCCAGGGGCGTGACTACCGCTGTCGCCGCTGTGACCGGTCCCAGTGGGTGAGGGACCGGACGACGCCAGCAATGCTTCAGCTGAATATGCTCCCTCGGACGCACATTTAGCTGAATTGTATTGCGGCGCACAGACTCATCGGGTCCGTGCACGGCAGTACACCCTGCCGACTAGTCAGAGGGTAGCAGTTGATGTCGGCTTTAGCGTGACTGGGGGCGTATGGCAGTGATGTAATGCACTCCCGTCACTTGAACACAAGTCAGCTTCTGGCTTCACAAGAAGACGCCGCACTGAGTGGAGGTGAGTATTTTTTTTTTTTTAAATTGGTGAGTACATGGTGGCAGTACTACTGCATGGAGGACTATGGGCTATATACTGCATGGAGGACTATGGGCTGTGCGTTATACTGCATGGATGACTATGGGCTGTGTGTTATACTGCATGGATGACTATGGGCTGTGCGTTATGCTGCATGGAGGACTATGGGCTGTGCGTTATACTGCATGGATGACTATGGGCTGTCCGTTATACTGCATGGATGACTATGGGCTGTCCGTTATACTGCATGGATGACTATGGGCTGTGCCTTATACTGCATGGATGACTATGGGCTGTGTGTTATACTGCATGGATGACTATGGGCTGTCCGTTATACTGCATGGATGACTATGGGCTGTGCGTTATACTGCATCAGTTCCTGTAAAGAACATGTCTACAACTGTGAACATTTGCTTTTCTTTTTGTTTGTGAAGCAAGCAACAAATGGGACAAAATAACTGAAAACTTTAGTTTGCAGAACTATTCACCCCCTGTAAAAACAGTACTTTCTAGATGTTCCTTTGGCAGCAATTGCAGCTGAAAGTCACTTTGGATAGGTCTCTGAGCTTTCCACATCTTGCAACTGGGATTTTTGCTTATTCCTCAAAGCAAAACTGCTCCAGCTTCTTCAAGTTAGATGGTTTCCTGCAATTTTCAAGTCTGACCACAGATTCTCTATTGGTTAAAGGTCTGGGCTTCGTCTAGGCCACTCCAAAACATTTATTCGTTTCCCCTTAAACCACTCAAGTGTTGCTTTATCTGTATGCTTTGAGGCATGGTCTTGTTGGAAGGTGAACCTCCCCAAGGCTGAAACCATTGACAGATTGAAACAGATTTTTCTCAAGAATATCCCTGTATTTCACACATCCATCTTCCCTTCAACTTGGACCATTTTCCCTATACCTGCTGCCCAAAAACATCCCCAAATCATGATGCTGTCACCGCCATATTTCACTATGGGGATGGTGTTCTTAAGGTGATGAGCTGTGTTGGTTTTACCACGACATAACGTTTACCTTGGTGGCCAAAAAGTTCAATTTTGGTCTCGTCTGCCCACAAGACCTTCCTCCATACATTTACGGAGTCTCCCACATGTCTTTTGGTAATGCAAAGCAAGCCTTACAAGTTTTGTGTGTAAGTCAAGAGTTTTTTTTCTGGCCACTCTTCATTAAAGGTCTGTGGAGTGTTCGGCTTATTGTGGTCGTAAGGACAGATTCTCCAGTCTCTGCTTGGGAACTCTGCAGCTTCTACATGGTTACCTTTTGGTCTCTGTGCTGCCTCTCTGATTAATGCCCTCCTTGCTCTGGCTAAGAGTTTTGGTGGGCGCCCTCTCTTGGCAGGTTTGTTGTGGTATCATATTCTTTCCATGTGCTGATAATGGATTTAATGGTGCTCTGAGGATCATCAGAGATTGTGATATTCTTTTAGACAGGGGTGGGCAATTAATTTTCCCGAGGGGCCACATGAGACCGTGACTGTTGTGGAGGGCTGAACCAATAGGATGCAATTAATTCATTAATTCTACTCAATATTAATATCGATATTATATTATAGATAATTATATTAATATTGTATCACTTAATATTGAGCAGAATTAAGTATGCTGACATCTCCCTATATATATCATTTGAACTCGAGTACAGCCACTTCTGTATATTGTATGAGCCCACCCACAGCCCCTTACATACTGTAAGTGCCCCATGCAGCCTCCCATGCCCACCCAAACATCTCATACACATGAAAAAAAAACAACACATACTCCCCTCGGTCCTGTTCCCCTGTGCTTTGCTTCTCTCTCTGCTTCTGGTGCGCTGACTCGCCGCAGTACACAGCTGACAAGATGAGATGACGTCATCGCGTCAGCTGTTTCACACGCTGATTGGTGGAGGAAGTGGCTGGAGGCCCCTCCTCCACCAGTGCAGTCAGCGCCTATGGAGACAGCGAGCGGGCGGTCACGGTGCGGACCGTGGGCCTCTGGTTTCCAGCCCCACGGCTGTCTCGGTCTGCCGGCTGGACTGAGACAGCCAGAGGGCCGGATGTGGCCCTCGGGCCGCTCTTTGCCCAAGTCTGCTTTTATGACGCAACCCTGACTTGTTCTTCTCAACAACTTTTTGTCCATGACTTGTTTGGAGATCTCCTTGGTCTTCATGGTGTTTGGTTAGTGGTGCCTCTTGTTAATCGTGTCGCAGCCTCTGTGGCCTTTCAGAAAAGGTAAAGTGTATATACTGACAGACCTGTGACACTTGGGTTACTTTACATTACATGTCTGGGGAATAGCTTGCCCCAGACATTTTTAGGGGCTTCATCACAAAAGGGGTAAATAAATATGCGCATGCCAATTTATAGTTATTTGATCCCATAAATTTTATTTGACTATTTTTTTCACTTAACCAACCTACCCTATTTAGTGCTTATGTATCACATACAAATCTGATTAAATATTTTGTAAACACCGGTTGTAATGTGCATATATATTATATGTAAAATGTAATGTGTGTTCTCTACCAGAAGCCTGGAGTTTGAGGGATCTGTGCAGGATCTCAGCTGCTCCCAGCATTGCGCTTTTCTGGACAGAGTTCAGATGTTGCTCCTGGGATCTCTTGTAGCCATTCTTCCAACTTATGGGTCACTGCTCCAAGTCCTCCTGTCACCACTGGAATCACTGTTGCCTGAGGCCCTTTTATTTCTCCAGCTTGTGATGTTGCGGTCACTTGGCACTGCCACATCTATTATCATTGCTGTATTCTGATCCTTGTCTACTATGACAATGTCTGGTTGGTTAGCCAACACCTGCTTATCCGTCTGGATCTTGAAGTCCCACAGGATTTTAGCCCTTTCTTTCTCCACCACTTTCTCTGGGGTCTCCCACCTTGATTACGGGGACTTAGCCCATATGCTGTGCAGATGTTCCTGTATACAATTCCCGCTACTTGGTTGTGGCGTTCAATATACGCCAGGGTGGATTTGATTTAAATCAAACTGATTTAAATCACGATTTAAATCACTAGTCAGTAAGGCTTGATTTAAATCAGTGATTTAAATCAAAGTTTCTACCTAAACTAGTTCTTGCTACTTTAACATGCAAGTAGATGAAGATTTTTAGAATCACTTTTTATATTACTTTTTTCTCCCCAGTTTAATGGGTTAATCATTCATATTTGGACACCACTGTTCTGTTGTACTTAGGAAGGAGAAAAATAATCCTGACCTGACTTGTCTGTCTGTGGCTATGCTGCAGTATTGTGCTCAAAGTTTCACTTTCATTTTCTTGTCTGCTTGCCCTTCCTCCTCCTCACACTTAGATTCATATTCTTCTTGTGTTGTGCAGATCTATTCCACTCCAAACAATCAGAAACATATTGTCTAACTTCTTGGACTTGGCACTGAAGGGGTTGATTCTGTATTCATATAGGTTTGTAAAACAATAGGATTAAGGTCTTTTTCTCAACTCTGTTCATGTTGTAACATTTTTGCCGTGAAGAAGAGGCTGGGACCTCTGCGGAGTCAAATTCAGTTTTGAGAACTGCGTAAGTAAAGCGAGCGTCTGTGATAATATAGGAGAGAAACTGCCCACTGGCACTAATCCTACAGAAACCTCTGGAAGAGCATGGCATTGTGAATGTTACATATATACAGCCTTTATTCTACTGAGTTAAACAACTCAGCTTTATCTCATGATGGAAGAACCTTTGGATGGTAAAATATTTTCCTCAAAAAGCAGTTTATTGAAAAAAATCTGATTTAAATCAAAAAAATCCGATTTAAATCAAAAAAATCCGATTTAAATCAAAAAAATCCGATTTTTTTTGATTTTTTTTAAAAAAATCATTGATTTTTATCCACCCTGGATACGCTGTTCCTGCATTTTGCATCCTGCCACTATGTGTTGGACGGTTTCTGAGGCTTCTTTGCATAGTCTGCACCTTGGGTCTTGTCTTGTGTGGTAGATTCCTGCTTCTATGGATCTTGTACTTAGTGCTTGCTCTTGTGCGGCTATGATTAGTGCCTCTGTGCTGTCTCAGATTCCAGCTTTCTCCAGCCATTGGTAGGATTTCTCCATGTCAGCCACTTCCATTATCTGTCGATGGTACATCCCATGCAGAGGCTTGTCTTGCCATGGCTCTTCATGTTCCTGTTCTTTCTTCCAGATCTGTTGTTGTTGCTGCCTTAGGCTTTCTCTCAGCATCTCATCTTTTGGCGCCATTCTTCCGATGTATTCCTGGATACTCCTTGTTTCATTCGTGATGGTGGCTTGGATGCTTATCAAACCTCGACCACCCTCCTTTCTGTTGGTATACAATCTTTGGGTGATAGACTTAGGGTGGAGACCTCCATGCATTGTGAGGAGCTTTGCAGAGTTGCTGCCTTTGTGCTGTTACTCTGTAGTTGGAAGTACACCATAATAATAATAATCTTTATTTTTATATAGCGCTAACATATTCCGCAGCGCTTTACAGTTTGCACACATTATCGTCGCTGTCCCCGATGGGGCTCACAATCTAGATTCCCTATCAGTATGTTTTTGGAGTGTGGGAGGAACCCGGAGGAAACCCACGCAAACACGGGGAGAACATACAAACTCCTTGCAGATGTTGTCCTTGGTGGGACTCAAACCCAGGACTCCAGCGCTGCAAGGCTGCAGTGCTATCCACTGAGCCACCGTGCTGCCCATACACCATGGATGGATATACCACCCTATATATTTTACTTTACTTTTTTCGAGATGGGGTGCCCCGGTACAAATCAGACTCTAGTTACGCCACTGGCTTTTGCCTTCTAGGTACGCTTGAAAATATTGTTTGAAGAAACTCTACAGAGAGCTTGTTTCAAACATCTTGGCGAACTGACCACAGATCTTCTATGGTATTCGCTTGCGTATATCCTTCTGACAGATTAGACGATGATGATAGATCAAGGCTCTGTGGCGGGGCATATCATCACTTCCATAAATGGGGTTGCAGCGACAGTTATTTGGCTGTGTGACCTGTCAATTTAAAGAGTTCAATCCCAAAAATTAAGTTTTCTCTCCACTGGATGGGGGATCACTTCCCAATCACTGGAGGTTCAACTGCTCATATCCCCTCCAATCCAGAGCACACCTCCTCTCTACTCGTCCTTAAATCTGCTGAACATTGCGCTCGGCTATATCCGGCCGTCCTATAGTGAATGAATTGAGCTAAGGCGCGTAATTGACCACCATGCCACGCACACAAGATTGAGGGGGCGTGGGGGTCACGGAATGTAATTCCCTATCCTTTAGATAAGGGGATACTTCCAAACTTGGTACAGCCCCTTTTAACCCCTTCACCCCAAGGGTGGTTTGCACGTTAATGACCGGGCCAATTTTTACAATTCTGACCACTGTCTCTTTATGAGGTTATAACTCTGGAACGCTTCAACGGATCTTTGCGATTTTGAGACTGTTTTCTCGTGACATATTGTACTTCACATTAGAAGTAAAATTTCTTCGATATAACTTGCGTTTATTTTTGAAAATAACGCAAATATGGCGCAAATTTTTAAAATTTTGCAATTTTCAAACTCTGAATTTTTATTCCCTTGAAACAGAGAAATATATCACACAAAATAGTTAAGAAATAACATTTCCCACATGTCTACTTTACATCAGCACAATTTTGGAACCAAAATTTTTTGTTTTGTTAGGAAGCTATAAGGGTTAAAAGTTGACCAGCGATTTCTCATTTTTATAACAAAATTTACAAAGCCATTTTTTTTAGGGACCACCTCATATTTGAAGTCACTTTGAGGGGTCTAAATAGCAGAAAATACCCAAAAGTGACACCATTCTAAAAACTGCACCCCTCAAGGTACTCAAAACCACATTCAAGAAGTTTATTAACCCTTCAGGTGCTTCACAGGAGCTGAAGCAACGTGGAAGGAAAAAATTAATATTTAACTTTTTAGCCACAAAAATGATCTTTTACAAACTTTTTTTTTATTTTCACAAGGGTAAAAGGAGAAAATGGACAGATAAGGTTGTTGTGCAATTTCTCCTGAGTACGCCAATACTCAATATGTGGGGGAAACCACTGTTTGGGCACACGGCAGAGCTCGTAAGGGAAGGAGCGCCTTTTGACTTTTTCAAACTTAAATTGGCTGGAATTGAGATTGGATGCCATGTCGCGTTTGGAGAACCTCTGATGCGCCTAAACAGTGGAAACCCCCCACAAGTGACACCATTTTGGAAACTAGACCCCCTAAGGTACTTATCTAGATCTGTTGTGAGCACTTTGAACCCCCAAGTGTTTCACACAAGTTTATAATGCCTGGGTGTGAAAAAAAAAAACAAAAAACTATTTTCCACAAAAATGATTTTTTAGTTCCAAATTTTTGAATTTTCCCAAGGAAATTGGACCCCAAAAGTTGTTGTCCAATTTGTCCTGAGTACGCTGATACCCCATATGTGTGGGGGGAAACTGTTTGGGCGCACGGCAGGGCTTGGAAAGGAAGTAGTAACGTTTTGGAATGCAAACGTTGATGGGGGTCATGTTCCGTTTGCAGTGCCCCAGATGAGCCTAAACAGTGGAAACCCCCCACAAGTGACCCCATTTTGGAAACTAGACCCCCTAAGGAACTTATCTAGATCTTTGCTGAGCACTTTGAACCCCCAAGTGCTTCACACAAGTTTATAATGCCCAGGCATGAAAATAAAAAATTCTATTTTTTTTCCCACAAAAATTATCTTTTAGTCACTAATTTTTTATTTTCCCAAGGGTAACAGGAGAAATTGGACCACAAAAGTTGTCCAATTTGTCCTGAGTATGCTGATACCCCATATGTGGGGGGAACCACTGTTTGGGCGCACGGCAGAGCTCGGAATGGAAGGAGCACCATTTGACTTTTTCCAACCAAAATTGGCTGGAATTGAGATTGGACGCCATGTTGCATTTGGAGAGCCCCTGATGTGCCTAAACAGTGAAAACCCCCCACAAATGACCCCATTTGGGAAACTAGACCCCTAAGGAAATTATCTAGATCTTTGGTGAGCAATTTGAACCCCCAAGTTTATAACGTAGAGCCGTAAAATTAAAAAATCATATTTTTTCCACAAAAATGATCTTTTCACCCCAATTTTTATTTTCCCAAGGGTAACAAGACTCCAAAAGTTATTGTGCAATTTGTCCTGAGTGCGCTGATACCCCATATGTGGGAGTAAACCACTGTTTGGGTGCATGGCAGAGTTTGGAAGGGAAGGAGCGCCGTTTGACTTTTTCAACGCAGAATTGGCTGGACTCCATGTCGTGTTTGGAGAGCTCCTGATCTGCCTAAACAGTGGAAACCCCCCACAAATGACACCATTTTGGAAACTAGACCCCTCAAGGAACTTATCTAGATGTGTGGTGAGAACTTTGAACACCCAGGTGTTTCACTAAAGTTTATAACGTACAGCCGTAAAATAATAAATCTTTTTTTTTTTTTTACAAAAATGATTTTTTCGCCCCCAATATTTTATTTTCACAAGGGTAACAGGAGAAATTGGACCCCAAAAGTTGTTGTCCAATTTGTCCTGAGTACGCCGATACCCAATATGTGGGAGAAAACTACTGTATGGGCGCACGTCAGCGCTCGGAAGGGAAGTAGTGACGTTTTGGATTGCAGACTTTGATGGAATGGTCTGGGGGCGTCATGTCGCATTTGGAGAGCCCCTGATGCGCCTAAACAGTGGAAACCCCCACAAGTGACCCCATTTTGGAAAATAGACCCCACAAGGAACTTATCTAGATGTGTAGTGAGCACTTTGAACCCTGAAGTGCTTCACAGAAGTTTATAACGCACAGCTGTAAAAATAAAAAATCCTTTTTTTTTTTTTTTTTTTTTACAAAAATGATTTTTTCGCCCCCAATATTTTATTTTCGCAAGGGTAACAGGAGAAATTGGACCCCAAAAGTTGTTGTCCAATTTGTCCTGAGTACGCTGATACCCAATATGTGGGAGAAAACTACTGTATGGGTACACGTTGGGGCTCGGAAGGGAAGTAGTGACGTTTTGGATTGCAGACTTTGATGGAATGGTCTGGGGGCATCATGTCGCATTTGGAGAGCCACTGATGTGCCTAAACAGTGGAAATCCCCAACAAGTGACCCCATTTTGGAAAATAGACCCCACAAGGAACTTATCTAGATGTGTGGTGAGCGCTATGAAGCCCCAAGTGCTTCACAGAAGACGTTTATAATGTACAGCCGTAAAAACAAAAAAATAATTTTTTTTTTTTTACAAAAATGATATTTTCGCCCCCAGTTTTTTATTTTCCCAAGGGTAACAGTCAGAAGAAATAGGACAAATTGCACAATAACTCTTGGGGTCCAGAGTACGCTGATACCCCATATGTGGGGGTAAACTACTGTTTGAGCTCAGAAGTGAAGGAGCACCGTTTGACTTTTTCAACGCAGAATTGGCTGGAATTGAGATCAGACGCCATGTCACATTTGGAGAGCCCCTGATGTGCCTAAACAGCGGAAACCCCCCAATTCTAACTCCAACCCTAACCCCAACACACCCCTAACCCTAGTGCCAACCCTAACCACAAACCTAACCCTAACACACCCCTAACCCTAATCCCAAACCTAACCCTAACTTTAGCCGCAACCCTAACCCTAATGGGAAAATGGAAATAAATAATTTTTTTTTATTTTATTATTTTTCCCTAACTAAGGGGGTGATAAAAGGGGGTTTGATTTACTATTTATAGTGGGTTTTTATGATTGGCAGCTGTCACGCTAAAAGACGCTTTTTATTGCAAAAAATAGTTTTTTTGCATCGCCACATTTTGAGAGCTATAATTTTTGCATATTTTGGCCCACAGAGTCATGTGAGGTCTTATTTTTTGCGGTACGAGTTGACGTTTTTATTGGTACCATTTTTGAGCACGTGACATTTTTTGATCGCTTTTTATTTTGATTTTTGGGAGGTTAGAATGAACAAAAATCAGCAATTCATGAATTTCTTTTGGGGGAGGCGTTTTTACCGTTCTGCGTGTGGTAAAATTGATAAAGCAGTTTTATTCTTCGGGTCAGTACGATTATGGCGATACCTCATTTATATAATTTTTTTATGTTTTGGCGCTTTTATAGAATAAAAACAATTTTATATAAAAAATAATTATTTTTGCATCGCTTTATTCTGCGAGCTATAACTTTTTTATTTTTTCGCTGATGATGCTGTATGGTGCTCGTTTTTTCCGGGACAAGATGACGTTTTCAGCGGTACCATGTTTATTTATATCGGTCTTTTTGATCACGTGTTATTCCACTTTTTGTTCGGCGGTATGATGATAAAGCATTGATTTTTTGATTTTTTTTTTTTTTTTTTTAAGGGGTTCACTAAAGGGGTTAACTAGTGGGACAGTTTTATAGGTGGGGTCGTTATGGACGCGGCGATACCAAATATGTTTACTTTTATTGTTTTGTTTTTTTTTATTTACAGGAAGAAATGAATTTATTGGGGAATACGGTATTTTTTTTTTTATTTATTTTGGAATTTTTTTAAAAAATGTTTATTTTTATTTTTTTTTAACTTTTTCACTTTGTCCCGGAGTGGGACATCACTGTATTTTATCAGATCGCTGGTGTGACAGTGTGCACAGCACTCTGTCACACCAGCGATCGCACAGGCAGTGCTGCAGGCTTCCTCAGCGCCTGCTCTCAGCAGGCACTGAGGAAGCTGCCTCCCTGCAGGACCCGGCGGCCATCTTGCATCCGGGTCCTGGGAGGGAGGAAGCCCTCAGAACAGCGCGATCATATCGCGCTGGTCTGAGGGTCTCAGGGGAGCGTGCAGGGAGCCCCCTCCCTGCGCGATGCTCCCCTGTGCCCCCGGTACACCGCGATCATGTTTGATCGCGGGTGCCAGGGGTTAATGTGCCGGGAGCGGTCCGTGACCGCTCCTGACACACAGTCACGGGTGTCAGCTGTGATAATCAGCTGAAACCCAGCGGCGATTAGCACCGCTCCCCCCGGGAGCGCAGCTGAACGCCTATGACGTATTATCCCGTCCATGGTCAGATTGGCACGGGTTTCATGGACGGGATAGTACGTCTGATGTCAGAGAGGGGTTAAAGGGGTTCTCCACTACTAGGATAAACCCCTCACTTGGCCCTGATAACATAACATAAAGCTTATACTTGTCTCCCGGGGCGGCGCCATTCCTGCAGTGTTGGCATTCTCTCTCCCCAGGGCTCTCATGTGGTGTTGTGACATGTGATGCACGGCGCCTAATCAGCGCTGGTGTCACGGTCTCCGCCTTCAGACCCTTTGTCCCAGGATTTGGGACTGACTTGGCCTATACTGAATGAAGTGGTCTGCTGCCCTATCCAATGATGACTGTTCCTCTTTATTGGCTTCAAAAGTCCAAATACTCCTGTGTTTTTGTATGATGTTTCAGCTCAGCTCCAGTCACTTTAGTATTCACTGAGCTGCAGTACCAGACTGCCCATGCACAGGTGTGGTGCTGTTTATGAAAGATGGCACTTATTTAAAAAAAAATGTAACTTGGAATTTGATAGGGAAGATGCTGGTATGTTGGAGGTGCATTTGGCTGGTACGATAATCACTATATAGTACAATAATGATATACTGTATAACGTTGATTCGGTATTGTGTAGCCTTAGGAATAAAGCTTTCCGTAAATACTTGTCGTGTGCAATCAATATTAATGTTATCGTCTTGGCACCATGCTAGCTCCTTCATTGATTGGCTCTAAAAGAAAAAAAAAATTAAAAGCAGCATGTGTGGTCAGGCTTTAGTGCTCAATTAAATAACTTGAATATGTGGATCTTCTGGGCATTGGGGTATGTTGAGTTTTTTTTTTTTCTTCACTTGGATTTTAGAGCAGACTTTGCTTCAAAATCCACTTAAAAAAAACCCGCTTCAAATATTTATTGATTTATATTGATTTCAGTAGAGTAACACATGGTGCTATTTCTTTTCCCTAAAAAATAAGCAACTTGTAATACAAAAAAATATCTTCCACACAGAAAATGTTTCAAAGATACCTTTTCAAAACATTTTATTTATTTTTTTTTTCATCCCAAAAAAATTGTCAAATGACTTTGTGCTTTTATATGTACAGTACAGTTAGGTCCAGAATTATTTGAACAGTGAGAGAAGTTTTGGAATTTTATCAGTTTATATAAAACTCTATCTTCAATATGTTTTTTTTTTTTTATCAATCTGGGCTTAAAATGCAGATTCTCAGCTTTAGGCCGGGGTTACACTTGCCAATGCAATGCGAGAAACTTGCCTCAATACCCGGCACTGCCGCCGGCACTCGGGATCAGAGTGTGCGGCTGCATGTATTTCTATGCAGCTGAATGCTCTGGTCCGAGTGCCGGCGACAGTGCCGGGTATTGAGGCGAGAGACTTGCGCGAGTTTCTCGAATTGTAGTCGCAAGTGTGACTCCTGCCTTAATTTGAGGGTATTCACATCCTAATTGGAGTAACGGTTTTGGAATTACAACTCTTTAATATGTAGCTGCCTCCTTTTATAGGGACCAAAAGTAATTGGACAGTTTTCTCAAAAGCTCCATGGGCTATTCCCTTGTTAATCCATCATCAAGCAGGTGTGGCATTTGCATTTGGAAACTGTTGCTGTGAACCCACAACACGCATTCAAAGGAGCTCTCAATGGAAGAGAAACAGACCAATATTAGGTTGTAAGATAAAAAAGACATCCATCAGAGAGAGAGCAGAAATGTTAAGAGTGGGCAAATAAACAGTTTGGTACATTCTGAAAAAAAGTGTGCACTAGTGAGCTTGGGAACTCAAAGGCCTGGACGTCCACGTAAGATAACAGTGGGTGGATGATTGCAGAATCCTTTCCATGGTGAAGAAAAACCCCATCACAATATCCACCCAAGTGCAGAACACTCTGCATGAATAGGTGTTTCAGTATCTAAGTCTACCATATAGAGATGACTTCATGGAGCAAATATAGAGGGTTCACCACAAGGTGCAAAACCATTAATCGGTCTTAAAAATAAAGGCCAGATTAGATTTTGCCAAAAAACATCTAAAGAAGCCATCCCAGTCCTGGAAAAGCAAAACGAAGATCAACCTGTACCAGAATGCTAGTAAGGAAAAAGGGTAGAGTAGGTTTGGAATGGCTCCTGATCCAAAGCACACCAACTCCTCTGTAAAACATGGTGGAGGCAGTGTGGTGGTACTTGCATGCATGGCTCCCAATTTCACTGGGTCAGTATTGGTTATTGACGATGTGACTGAGGAAAGAAGCAGCCAGATGAATTGTGTGTGTACAGGGTAATACTTTCTGCTCAGATTCAACCAAATGCAGCTAGGTTGGTTGGACGCCGCTTCACAGTACAGATGGACAATGTCCCAAAGCCAAGAAGTGGAATATTCTGCAATGACCACTGAGCAACATTGCACATGCTTAAGACAAAAGTTAAGGCAGAATGAGCCACAAACGGGCAATAACTGGAGTCACTACAGTAAAGGCGGCAAAGCATCACAAAGGAGGAAACCCAGCGTTTGATGACGTCCATCTCTTCCAGACTTCAGGTCGTCATTGCCTCCAAAGGACTCTCTACAAAGTATTAAAAATGAGCATTTCATTTATGAGAAACGTTAATTTCTCCAATTACTTTTGAGGCCCTGAAATAAGGAGGCTTTGTTAAAAATAGCTGCAATTACTAAACGTTTTACAGGATATTTTTGCTCAACTGCTTTTAATTAAACCTGAAAGTCTCCACATTAATTGCATCGCAGGTGTTTTATTTTAAATAACAAACCTCGGCCTGCAGAGCTGAAATCAGAGATTCGATCACTGTCCAAATATTTCTGGACCTGACTATTTTCTACATGTGGCATTTGTGGGCATGCGCTAAAGATGAATAAACTCTCTTGTATATGTGTTTGTTGGCGGCATGCTCGAGAGTTGGTTATTTTCAACTCCATGTCCAGTCCAAATTGAGAAGTCTGCAGTCACTCTGGGTGAAATTTATACAGCAAAAAACACCATATGCACTACTAAGATAGGTGCTCAAGTAGGTTCCCCCACCATAAGTAGAGAAAGAAGAAACTTGGCACTCAACTTATGATGAAGTTTTAGTGGTTTAACCCCTTAATGACAGCCGATACGTCTTTTTACTGACCTGAGATATAACAGACTAGCATCCCCATACAGGTGACAATGCAGCAGCTGTTGGCTGTACACTATAGCTGACAACTTGCTGCGTCAGCCATGATCAGTGTTGGCACCGTCCATATCTGTTTAACCCATTAGATGCTGCTGTTAATAGTGACTACAGTAAATTTTGTAAATTGCCTTGGAAAAAAGGAAAAATTACTGCTACATTATGAAACACTCTAAATAGCTAACAAAATAAAATAACATTTTACAAATGGTACTGATTTAAAGCAGACATGAGGAAATGTTTTTTATTAATGTTTTTCTATGGTATGACTATCTGGATTAAAGGGATAATCAAAGTTTGAAAATTGCATTTATTTTTACATTTTTGTAAAATTTCTGATATTTTTTTTATAAATAAACAAAAATATGTCAACCTAAATTTACCATTATCATAAAGTACAATGTGTCACGAAAAAAACGATCTCCAAACCAATGGGATATGATGGAGCATTCCATAGTTATTACCATATAAAGTAACACTGGTCAGATTTCAAAAATTTGCCCCGGTCACTAAGGGGTTAACCCTAGCATGCGTAACATCACAAATCTACACTTCTATGTAACTGGGGCCTTTTAAGCCCCCGTGCAAATCATATGGAGAAACTCACATTAATAACGGTTTACAAGTTTATTTCAAAATTGCAAAATAAGATATGAATAATGCACAACATTTTAATTATAATTTTTGGCAGAAAACAACACAAAACATTTTTTTTTCCAAATTTCAAACAAAAATATGAAAAACACACAAAGGTATATAAATCTAGAGTAAACTAGCTGCAGCTACATTTCTAACTTATCTTTTCTGAAGAATGTTCTTTACAGACAATGAACACAATCAGGGTTGTCCACTATTTGCTTGTGCGTGGCATACTGTAAGGGTAAAGTGCCCCTTCCTCCTCTCACCCTCAGCAGCTCTTACCTTTTATACTTTCTTTTAGGTGGTGTACAATTCTCTGGATTTTTGTGGCTCACAAGCTCTACGCTTTGCAAGCTTCTTATAGAAACAGAGACTGAAAATGAGTAGACTTTCACCCAACATCATGTCATCACAGGTCCTTCAGCAATTAGCTCACAGTGTACACTGTCCTCAGTACTCTCTACACAGCTCATTACTGTGCTCAGAAGAACCTGAGATAATGTAATGGCCTTATCACTCCCTCCCAAAATCATATGACATCATCACTTGGCATGAGCCACCCCCCCGGCCCCTCCACCAGCAACCCTGACTACAAATAAAGTAACAAGACACAAACACTGCTGAGTACATGATAAAAATAGCAGGGGCCTAAAAGGCCCTTATTCCGTACAGATGTGGTTTTCCCCAAAAAAGCATTGTTACACCAAAATGCGTATCAAAAAAATTATATGAACAACTGGATATTAGCAACAACGACATACTTGAGGAATACCTAGAGTTTCAAAATTCTAACTAAAGTAATTTTGCAGAGTAAAGTAAGCCTAAAAGGCCCCCGATACGCATTGTGGGGTTAATGTAGTCAAAGTAGTAAACAAAACGTTTCGGCCTTATGAAGCCTTCCTCAAATACAGAATATGGAGGAGAGATACATGGTAAAATGTGGTGAATTAGGTCATGACACGTGTCCGCTTATAGTGGATATATATGATATTGGGTCCGGCCGGTATAACAGGTTAATATAGGAGCCCTTGGGAGGTAGTGAGTGGAGTGTGCAGCAGCGACGTGGTGTCCACCGCTAGTCAGCTGACTAGCGGTGGACACAGCGAGGAAGGCTTCATAAGGCCGAAACGTTTTGTTTGCTACTTTGACTACATTAAACCACTAAAACTTCATCATAAGTGGAGTGCTAAGTTTCTTGTTACTCTGTCTGGATGGGGCGTTGGCTCAATACAACTGTATGGAGTGAGGCCATGCCCACTGGTCGAGAGTATGTACAACTCATGCATACCCTCCAATCCCGGTTCAGAAACCGGCGATGCTCCACAGTGCGTGCACTGGGGAAATTCATAAGTCTACAGTCACACAGAGTGACTGCAGACTTATCGATTTGGACCCGGCAACCTGTTTAAGGTCACCTAACAGGTTATATTTTCTCTTATTAGTATTGTACAGATGATGGAATTATTAGCAAGACATCAGTTTTTTTTTTTTTTTTTATAGGATACCACAGTCATGACCTGTTGGGGGGTCTTGAGAGATGAAGTTGAGAAACTGCTCTAGAGCTTAATATGAGTATAACTAACTTGTAAATGTTGCTTTTGTAGGCATGCTCTACAGTGCATCACAGCTTGTTTTGTAGGCATGCTCTACAGTGCATCGCAGCTTGTCTTGTAGGCATGCTCTACAGTGCATCGCAGCTTGTTTTGTAGGCATGCTGTACAGTGCATCGCAGCTTGTTTTGTAGGCATGCTCTACCGTGCATCCTAGCTTGTTTTGTAGGCATGCTCTACAGCAGTGGTCTCAAACTCCACTGGGTAAATAGGCCGCACGTGGAAATAATTTGAAAATGAAGGGCAACATTCTCTGGGGGAGAAGATGACTTTTTCAGTTATACCATTATTTTTCTATATGACTTTTTGATCTTTTTTGGCATTTTTTAAGTTCTTTAATGATGTTTATCTAGTGGCCAAATAATGTTCTGTTATGTATTCATGCTTTTTCTTAAATAGTTTTCAAAAAATGTTTTTTTTTTTCCCCCCAATCAGTCCCATACAGTATTATTGTTTTACAATTAGCCCCTTATAGTAGTAATAATTTGTGTTCTGTAATAATGTTCTCATCCTGTAATAATGGTCCCCATTTTGTAATAATGTCCCCATCCTGTAGTAATGTCTGTAATAATTGTCCCCATCTTGTAATAATGTCCTCATCCTGTAGTAATGTTCTTGTCCTGTAATAATGGTCCCCATCTTGTAATGTCTACATCTTGAACTGGTAACAATGTCCCATATTCTGTTTCTCTTTACACACAATAAATACAATTTTTCTAACCTGACCTCGCTCCCTTGGCGAGCAGTGTCCTCTTCTTCCTCCACTGTCGGGGCGGTGCATGGTCGTGACGTGATGCGCAGTTGCGGCGGAGATGCCGATGTCAGTCGCTGGCCTCTGTTTGGCCACTGTCTGGTACTGATATCGCAGTACAAAAAGCTGGTCTCTGCACCGCAATGCATCTCTGTGTCTGAGGATGCTCATTCATTTGAAAAGGAACGCTGACATCTGTGGCCCCTGGACCGAGCCGTGATTACAGTAGGGACAGAAAGTATTCAGACCCCTTTTAAATTTTTCACTCTTTTCATTGCAGCCATTTGGTAAATTCAAAAAAGTTCATTTATTTTCTCATTAATGTGCACTCTGCAGCCCATCTTGACTGAAAAAAGAAAACAGAAATGTAGAAATTTTTGCAAATTTATTAAAAAAGAAAAAATAAAATATCACATGGTCATAAGTATTCAGAACCTTTGCTCAGTATTGAGTAGAAGCACCTTTTGAGCTAGTACAGCCATGAGTCTTCTTGGGAATGATGCAACAAGTTTTTCACACCTGGATTTGGGGATCCTCTGTCATTCTTCCTTGCAGATCCTCTCCAGTTCCGTCAGGTTGGATGGTGAACGTTGGTGAACAGCCATTTTCAGGTCTCTCCAGAGATGCTCAATTGGGTTTAGGTCAGGGCTTTGGCTGGGCCAGTCAAGAATGGTCACACAGTTGTTCTAAAGCCACTCATTTGTTATTTTTGCTGTGTGCTTAGGGTCATTGTCTTGTTGGAAGGTGAACCTTTAGCCAAGTCTGAGGTCCAGAGCACTCTGGAGAAGGTTTTCATCCAGAACATCTCTGTGCTTGGCCGCATTCATGTTTCCTTCATTTACAACCAGTCTTCCTGTCCCTGCAGCTGAAAAACACCCCCATAGCATGATACTGCCACCACCATGTTTAACTGTTGGGATTGTATTGGGCAGGTGATAAGCAGTGCCTGATTTCTCCACACAAACCACTTAGAATTATCACCAAAAAGTTCTATCTTCGTCTCATCAGACCAGAGAATCTTATTTCTCATAGTCTGGGAGTCCTTCATGTGTTTTTTGCAAACTCTATGCGGGCTTTCATATGTCTGGCACTGAGGAGAGGCTTCCGTCGGGCCACTCTGCCATAAAGGCCCGACTGGTGGAGGGCTGCAGTGATAGTTGACTTTGTGGAATTTTCTCACATCTCTCTACTGCATCTGTGGAGCTCAGCCACAGTGATCTTTGGGTTCTTCTTTACCTCTCTCACCAAGGCTCTTCTCACACCATTGCTTAGTTTGGCTGGACGGCGAGGTCTAGGAAGACTTCTGGTGGTTCCAAACTTCATCCATTTAAGGATTATGGAGGCCACTGTGCTCTTAGGAACCTTGAGTACTGCAGAAATTCTTTTGTAACCTTAGCCAGATGTGTGCCTTGCCACAATTCTGTCTCTTAGGTCCTTGGCCAGTTCCTTTGACCTCATGATTCTCATTTGGTCTGACATGCAGTGTGAGCTGTGAGGTCTTAAGGTACTGCCACACTAAGCTATCCCGCTAGCGATCTCGTTAGCGTTGCATACTAATGAGATCGCTAGCGGGATTGTTTCTATATCGCTAAATGCTGCCGCATTTAGCGATATAGTTAACGACGCTATCGCCGTTAGCGATCTTCTTAACGACTTTAGCGGTACAAAAGTACCGCTAAATCGCTAAGAAAAGGTGCCACACAGCGATAAGATACTTACCCAGCGGGAGCGCCAGCGATGAAATAGGGTCCGGAACGATTCCAGCGACGAGCGAGATCACAGCAGGAAGCTCGTCGCTGGAAGCTGCCGCACTGAACAATATCGCTAACGGGATCGCTAAATAGTGACGTTTTTTAGCGATCCCGTTAGCGATATTGTTTAGTGTGGCATACCCTTTATATAGACAGGTGTGTGCCTTACAAATCTAGTCCTATCAGTTTAATTAAACACAGCTGGACTCCAATGAAGGAGTAAAACCATCCCAAAGAGGATCACAAGGAAATGGACAGCATGTTGCTTAAATATGAGTGTCTGAGCAAAGGGTCTGAATACTTATGACCATGTGATATTCCAGTGTTTTTTTTTTAATACATTTGCAAAAATTTCTACATTTCTGTTTTTTTCAGTAAAGATGGGGTGCAGAGTGTACATTAATGAGAAAAAAAATGAACTTTTTTGATTTTACCAAATGACTGCAATGAAACAAAGAGTGAAAAATTTAAAGGGGTCTGAATACTTTCCGTACCCACTGTATGTCGGAAGCCTCGGGGGCTACGTGGCCTGCAAGCTGCGTATTTGAGACCCCTGCTCTAGATCTCATCATAGCCTTGTTTTGTGTATGCTCTGCACTTCATCGTAGCTTGTTTTTTGTGCAAAAATGTCAGCAAATAACACAAGACAAAAAAAAGGAAAGTGCATTCAATAAATTGCAATGATGAATCGGGTCCAATATGTGTGCTAGTAACAATCCTCCCGTTCCCATACACTTTGACTGTGGCATGACGGGTCTAACTGGCCTATACAATCTTCGCTTTGCGCTTTTATTTTTTTTATTCAATTGAAAACTGTAAAATGTGACGATAGCCACAATTCCCCCATTGGTTTTTGGGCTCAGTTTTAATGGAATTCATTTTTTTATATTTAATGCAGAACTGATTTAAAAAAAAAAAAATATGTGTGTGTGTTATATATATATATATATATATATATATATATAATATATATATATATATATATATAATCAGTACAGAGCCGGCTCCAGGTTTTTATGGGCCCCAGGCGAAAGAGTCTCAGTGGGCCCCTTTAACACAGACCACGATTCATGATGCACAGATACAGCAGAGAAATATGGGTATAGTACAATGCCAAACACTTATCTTCTTCTATTACATGAGTGATATCTATTGTAAATTGTGTAATAGCTCAAAAACCGCCCAATCCTCACAGCGCACAGTACAGACTGGACAGTACAGTCCTCCATACAATATTATGGGCACCACATAGTCCTCCATACAGTATTATGGGCCAAATATAATGCTCCATAAAGAATATTGGACCCCAAATAATCCTCCATACAGGATACTAGTCCCCATATAATGCTCCATACAAAATATGGAGCTCTCCTCTGCGCTGCGTTCTGCACTGTTACGGGCCAGCTCAGGAAAGGTCGCTGTGGAAAGACTCCCCATCATCATCATCATCGCCTCCCCATCATCATCATTGCCTCTGGCTCCTCCCCACCATCACTGCCTCCCCCACCACCATCACACATACAGCACCACACACAGACAGCACTGCAGCACTCTCTCACATACACACACACAAAGCACTGCACTACATACACACACACTGATACACACACAGACACATACACCTCACATTTCACCTGTCCGGCTCCCACGCTTACTCTCTGCCACAGCCGGCCGCTGAATGATGACGTCATTCAGCGGCGCTGCTGTGAGAGGAAGCGCGGGCGCCCCCCGGAGCTGCGGAGGCACGGGGAGAGGTAAGTATTGCGCCGGCTGCTACCGGGGCCCTGAGCAAGCGGGGGTGGCCCAGTGGTGGTGCTGGTACTGCTCTCATCCGCTAACGGGCGCCGGGGTGCCCGACGGCGAGTGGGCCCCCCCTGCCTGCTCAGGGCCCCAGCACTTGCCCTGGTAGGCCGGGTGCTGACGACGGCCCTGAGTACAGACCAAAAGTTTGGACACATCTTCTCATTCAAAGATTTTTCTGTATTTTCATGACCATGAAAATTGTATATTCACACTGAAGGCATCAAAACTATGAATTAACACATGTGGAATTATATACTTAACAAAAAAGTGTGAAACAACTGAAAATATGTCTTATATTCTAGTTTCTTCAAAGTAGCCACCTTTTGCTTTGATGACTGCCTTGCACACTCTTGGCATTCTCTTGATGAGCTTCAAAAGGTAGTCACCGAAAATGGTCTTCCAACAATCTTGAAGGAGTTCCCAGAGATGCTTAGCACTTGTTGGCCCTTTTGCCTTCACTCTGCGGTCCAGCTAACCTCAAACCATCTCGATTGGGTTCAGGTCTGGTGACTGTGGAGGCCAGGTCATCTGGCGTAGCACCCCATCACTCTCCTTCTTGGTCAAATAGCCCTTACACAGCCTGGAGGTGTGTTTGGGGTCATTGTCCTGTTAAAAAAATAAATGATGGTCCAACTAAACGCAAACCGGATGGAATAGCATGCCGCTGCATGATGCTGTGGTAGCCATGCTGGTTCAGTATGCCTTCAATTTTGAATAAATCCCCAACAGTGTCACCAGCAAAGTACCCGCACACCATCACACGTCCTCCTCCATGCTTCACGGTGGAATCAGGCATGTAGAGTCCATCCGTTCACCTTTTCTGCGTCGCACAAAGACACTGTGGTTGGAACCAAAGATCTCAAATTTGGACTCGTCAGACCAAAGCACAGATTTCCACTGATCTAATGTCCATTCCTTGTGTTCTTTAGCCCAAACAAGTCTCTTCTTCTTGTTGCCTGTCCTTGGCAGTGGTTTCCTAGCAGCTATTTTACCATGAAGGCCTGCTGCACAAAGTCTCCTCTTAACAATTGTTGTGGAGATGTGTCTGCAGCTAGAACTGTGTGGCATTGACCTGGTCTCTAATCTGAGCTGCTGTAAACCTGCGATTTCTGAGGCTGGTGACTCGGATAAACTTATCCTCAGAAGCAGAGGTGACTCTTGGTCTTCCTTTCCTGGGGCGGTCCTCGTGTGAGCCAGTTTCTTTGTAGCGCTTGATGGTTTTTGCAACTGCACTTGGGGACACTTTAAAAGTTTTCCCAATTTTTCGGACTGACTGACCTTCATTTCTTAAAGTAATGATGGCCACTCGTTTTTCTTTGCTTAGCTTCTTTTTTTTTTCTTGCCATAATACACATTCTAACAGTCTATTCAGCAGGACTATCAGCTGTATATCCACCAGACTTCTGCACGACACAACTGATGGTACCAACCCCATTTATAAGGCCAGAAATCCCACTTATTAAACCTGACAGGGCACACCTGTGAAGTGAAAACCATTTCTGGTGACTACCTCTTGAAGCTCATCAAGATAATGCCAAGAGTGTGCAAAGCAGTCATCAAAGCAAAAGGTGGCTACTTTGAAGAACCTAGAATATAACACATAATTTCAGTTGTTTCACACTTTTTTGTTAAGTGTAATGTATAATTCCACATGTGTTAATTCATAGTTTTGATGCCTTCAGTATGAATGTACAATTTTCATAGTCATGAAAATACAGAAAAATCTTTGCATGAGAAGGTGTCCAAACTTTTGGTTTGTACTATATATATTTGTATAAAATATGTGTGTGTGTGTGTGTGTATATATATATATATATATATATATATGTATATGTATATGTATATATATATATATATATATATATAATTTTTTTTTTTTTTTTTTTTTTTACTTAGTCTGGGTAGTTAGCGGAATTTGAGCTTGCAATCATGATGGGCATTTCAGGAGTAGTGACGTGGCCATCATGAGAGCTTTCAGCAGACCCCTGACTCGAATGGTAACCTATCAGTACCCTGTTATTGTGTCACAGGGGAGGATGTGAAGGCATGCACAGAGTTGTTCGTCTTTAAGTGCTGCTGTCAGGAGATTGACAGCTGCATTTAAGGGGGTTAACAGCAGCTATGGCAGCTTTGCTGTTACATGCAGGTGCCAGCTGTGTAACACAACCAGCATCTGACAGATATAGTGTTTGCTTATCACTTGAGCCCAATCCATTCAACCGAACCCACTGTCTGATGTATTAGTATCTTGTGAAGTGGCAAGGGGTTAAACAAATGCTAATTGTTGTTTTGTTGATAGCTAAACACCTCACTGCTGGAGCCAATCACTGAGCTCTGCAGCTCTGCCTATGTGGATGACCTAAGCTACTGATGCTGGTTAGATCTGAAGCAAGCAGAACCTGGCAAAGCTCCTGAGCAGTGCTTACAAGCTTGATTGGAATGAGCTTGTAAGCACTGTGCATTTTCATCTACGGCTGCAAAACAAGTCAATAGCCCTATGAAAAAAAATATGGAGGCCCTATATGTGCTGTCCATATTTTATGTAGGATATGCTAAGAAAGTGGGTTTGGTTTTTTTGTTTGTTTTTTTGGTTGTTAAATTGAAATGGACATGGACCAAATGTAGCTCCAGTACACTGAAAAAGGAGGAAAAAAAACAGACCGTTTTTCATGTATGCAAAACAGAACCTGATGGGTGAAACCAGCCTTATATTTGTTTTTTACCGAGCTTCTCCCATCTAATCTATAACCACAAAGTGTGTCTCAACTTTGTAGTCATAAATCAGGCGAGAGGAGCTCGAAGAAAGAGAATTTATAAAGGTTGCCATCAGAACACGCTCACTGACTGGTTCTCATTTAGTTTGTTACATCGTATTTATTGCTTTATTTATTCAGAAGTCTAGAGATTTTTCTAGCAGAAACGTCTCAAGAATAGATCTGTCAGCAGGTTTTTGCTATGTAATTGAAGAGCAACATAATGTAGGGGCAGAGAGCCTGATTACAGCAATGTGTCGCTTACTAGGCTGTGTGCTCTTATTTCTGTAAAATCAGTGTATTCTCAGTACAGGACTAGGTGTTTTGTGCCTTCTAGTCCAACCCTACCCCCACCACTGATTAGCAGCTTTTTTGTCTGTATACATGTGTATGCAATGGGCGGCTATTGATCTGGGTAAAAGAAGGGCTGCTGTCTGGGAAGATGGGCATTGTGGTCTATGTTATATTTCATGTTACTTTTGCAAGTAACCTTTTAACATGTCTTTGTATTTTTGTCTATTTTTCAGATTATGTTTACTTTGAAAATTCTTCAAGTAACCCTTACCTGATAAGAAGAATAGAAGAACTTAACAAGGTGCGTAATGTGTCAGCCGGGGTATAGGTTTTATGTGTACGGAAACTGGATTTCTGGAGATTCCTCTTTTACAAACCTATAATTGTGACTTTTATTGAATGACAATGGGATTGAAGAATAGAGCCGCATATCCCACGCATTGAATACACATACAAACCATATTATTAATTGAAAATGTGATGCAACCTGTTCTATCTGTGACTCAGAACTCCGCGTTTGCTTGGTGGCACTAGCTTTGTATTAATATACGTCGGAGATGTCAACATTTTACCCAAAATGCCGATTTAGTGTGCCTGGAGGATTTCTGTAAAGTTATTCTGTTTGTGTCCTGTAACCAGTTAAAGTGTAAAACTATTTTTTTTATTTTATAGTAATGATCCTCTTAATTCTTCTAAAAAAAATTGCATGTAAGTGGCTTCCAGACCTCTGCTTTTCTTCAGTCTATTTTCCTGCCTTCAGCTGCATTGACATAAGAATATACTCATTTGAAGTACAGGTGATGGCAGTGAAGGGGCTGACTGCCATCATCTGTACTCCAAATGAGTACATTCTGTCTTCTTTTCTGACTGCTCTCCTGCAGCAGCTTCTAGAGATGGACCTACACAAATATGAGCAGTGGGTAAATATGCCACATAAGTATAGAAGGAAACCTATAAAGAGTAAGTGCGGGGCAACAATATACCGTACTTACTGAAATATAGCTGTTATTGAAAATATAGTTTAAAAAATTATTTAAAAAAAAAAGTTTGGCAAACGATAATTAAAGCTGATGAGCATAGCTTTGTGTAAACAACATGATACAAATCTGATGTTTTGATAAATTACAGGCTTAATAGTGAAGGGTAAATACCAGAGGTAAGTATAGTGATATAACAAAATATACAGTATGTAATCCCAATATTACAGATGGATACCAGTTGGCATAAATAATAGACACAGTATGTCAGAGTAAAGTATCATGAAAAGGCAGGAGTATAAATCCCAGAAGTGAGAGATGTAAGTGTGCACAGTGGCATGAAGGAGACTCCCCAGTCAGTGAAAGAACCGCACCCGACGCGCGTTTTGCACCTACTGTAACTTCGTCAAGGGGTGATGGATCGCACAACTAGCCTATGAAAGCCAATCAGAAACCGGTGGTAATAAGATTAAGTTGTTACACATGTGATAAATAATTTGGTATCGTTTGAAGGGTGGAAGTCATGTCCGACTCCATCCAAAGGTGGCCAGCCCATCAACCAACGAGATAAATAGAGAAAGGAATTCAATCAAATCGTCTGATAAAGGAAGCATGTGATTAATGGTGTAATGGTTAATTGGCCAGTAATGAGTCACTCTGTAGTGTATGTGATCATGTGACCGGCAATATGTTGCTCACATGAACGGGTGTCGCATGCGAGTAATGGTTGCACTACTCTGACATACTGTGTCCGTCTACTACCTTATGCTAATTGGTATCCATCTGTAATATTGGGATTACATATTGTAGATTTTGCTGTACCACTACACTTACCTCTGGTATTTACCATTCAGTATTAAGCCTTTGTTTATCTAAATGTCAGATTTGTATCATGTTTGCACTAAGCTATGCTCATCAGCGTTAAGGGTATGCCACACTAAACAACATCGCTAAAAAACGTCACTATTTAGCGATCCCGTTAGCGATGTTGTAGTGTGCGGCATCTACCAGCGACGTGGCCCCTGCTGTGATCTCGCTCGTCGCTGGAATCGCTCCGGACCCTATTTTATCGCCGGCGCTCCCGCTGGGTAAGTATTATCGCTGAGTGTGGCACCTTTTCTTAGCGATTTAGCGGTACTTTTGTACCGCTAAAGTCGTTAAGGAGATCGCTAACCGCGATAGCGTCCTTAACGATATCGCTAAGTTAAGCCGCACTCAGCGATATACAAACAATCCCGCTAGCGATCTCATTAGTATGCGACGCTAACAAGATCGCTAGCGGGATTGTGTAGTGTGGCAGTACCTTTAATTATCTTGTCTTACATTTTTTTTACAAATATTTTTTGTAAACTGTGTTTTCATAAAGACTTATATCACTGGTGAGACATGGATACTGACCCATCACTGCCATCATCTGTACTCCAAATGAGTACCTTCAGTGCAGCTGAGGTCAAGAAAAAAGACTTGGGAAAAAGCAAGAGTTTGGAAAATGCATTCTTTTTACAGAAATGATACAAATCCCCTAACAAAGTGACTTTTCAAAGTTTCATAAGTTTCCAAGCTGTAGAA
The DNA here is from genome assembly GCA_033576555.1 of Oophaga sylvatica. Lineage (NCBI taxonomy): Eukaryota > Metazoa > Chordata > Amphibia > Anura > Dendrobatidae > Oophaga > Oophaga sylvatica. The sequence goes on along the minus strand of JARQOD010000001.1, from coordinate 488,326,249 downwards.
AATTACAAAAAATAAACATTTAGTTATGCTTTAAAGTATAGGTGTCAAACTCAAGGCCTGCAGGCTGAATCTGACCCGCCATGTCATTCTATGCGGCCTGAAAGGTCCGGATACAGTTCAACACTGCTCCGACCAGCTTTTCGTACTGGGAAAGTGGAATGCTGTTTGGAGCAGTGTTGAAGTGTGCGCTAGAACTCAAAATCTAAGATGGCAGCCGCCAAGGAGGCTGATGCAGTCTTAGAAACTTAGGCGATTCCAGCAATAGTTACCCGATATGTACCCTGGTTACCGGCTCCCAGGGTCTGCTGTAGAGCGCTGAGAGCCGGTATCCAATGTACATATCGGGTAACTAAGCACCGCGCAGCACCTAGTTACCCGATACGTACCCTAGATATTGGCTCTCAGCGCTCTACAGCAGAAGCTGAGAGCCGATATCTAGGGTACATATCGGGTAACTAGGTGCCGCGCGGTGCTTAGTTACCCTATATGTACATTGGATACCAGCTCGCTGATCGTTGGTCTCCCGCTGTCACATGCAGCGATGCGCGCTGGCCAGCGGGAGACCAACGATCAAAAAATGGTCCAGGACATTCAGCGATACCCAGCAGGGGGGCTGATCGTCGCTGCGTGTCACACATAGCGAGATCCTTGGCTAGGTCACTGTTGCGTCACAAAATCGGTGACGTTTCAGCGATCTCGCTTAGTGTGATGGGGGCTTAAACAGTACATGCCATGAACACAGTCAGCCTGCACAAACGGTGAACGCAGTCAGCCAGCACTTTCATGTGGTTAAATTTTTTATATCAGAACAGCCAGTACTTAGCATAGGAAGCAGTCCATCATGGACTCTGATGTATAGCACTGATCTCTTAGCCCTAGTACCCATGGACAGCTCTCTTAGCCCTACTACCCAGGGACAGGTCTCTTAACCCTACTACCCAGGGACAGCTCTCTTAGCCCTGCTACCCAGGGACAGCTCTCTTGGGCTGCTTTCACACATCAGGTTTTTTGTGTCAGGCATATCCGTCGTATACCTGATAGGACGGATCCGGCGCTGATTTTGAAAAAACTGATGCAACTTATCAGTTTTTTTGCCGGATCCGACCTCACCTTTTCAACCCGGAAAAAGACATTTTCCTATGTGGAAAATGCAGGTACTCATGTCCGAACCGAGGAGAGAGAGAGAGACCTTGGATTCCGGATCAGTCTTTTGATGGATTTCACAAAACACTGGTCCGGTTCCATAGACTTGTATTATTTCCGGCCGCCTGATGTGCCGATTCAGGCACTATCAGGCGGCTCCGGAAAAAAAAAAAAAACGTTGCAGTCAGCGTCTTGTCCGGCCGCCGGAATGTACATTTCCGACGGATCCAGCCAAAAACGGATGCAACGCAATGACATCAGGCGCGATCCGGCGCTAATGAAAGTCAATGGTAAAAAAACGCATCCGGTATCGGATGCGTTTTTTTAAAAACACGCCGGATCGCGCCTGACGTCAAAAAACTGATGTGTGAAAGCAGCCTTTGCCCTGCTACCCAGGGACAGCTCTCTTAGCCCTACTACCCAGGGACAGCTCTCTTAGACCTACCACCCAGGGACAGCTCTCTTAGCCCTACCACCCAGGGACAGCTCTCTTAGACCTACCACCCAGGGACAGCTCTCTTAGCCCTACTACCCGGGACAGCTCTCTTAGCCCTAGTACCCGGGGACAGCTTTTTTAGCCCTGCTACCCAGGGACAGCTCTCTTATCCCTACTACCAAGGGACAGTTCTCTTAGCCCTACTACCCAGGGACAGCTCTCTTAGACCAACCACCCAGGGACAGCTCTCTTAGACCTACCACCCAGGGACACCTCTCTTAGCCCTACCACCCAGGGACAGCTCTTAGCCCTACCACACAGGGACAGCTCTCTTAGACCTACCACCCAGGGACAGCTCTCTTAGCCCTACCACCCAGGGACAGCTCTCTTAGACCTACCACCCAGGGACAGCTCTCTTAGCCCTACCACCCAGGGACAGCTCTCTTAGACCTACCACCCAGGGACAGCTCTCTTAGCCCTACCACCCAGGGACAGCTCTCTTAGACCTACTACCCAGGGACAGCTCTCTTAGCCCTACTACCCAGGGACAGCTCTCTTAGCCGTACTACCCGGGGACAGCTCTCTTGGCCCTACTACCCGGGGACAGCTCTCTTGGCGGCTCTGCCCAGGCCTTTGGAAAGTCTGTGGCCCTTTGAAGTCAACCATAATGCTGATGTGGCCCTGTGAAAATGAGTTTAACACCCCTACTTTTTAAAGGATTTTTCTCAAGTTATTAAATGGTTAAAATTGCAAAAATAAGCAATTTACCTATCTATTTTAATAATAAAAATCCTCCATGTTCTCAAGAATGGGGAGATTTTTTAATTTTACACTAATGTACAGCTCTTTATCTAGGTCACAGGCCACCACTGTAGTCTCAGTGGCCGGTCACCGAGGCATGGAGTTCACGCCACTTCTAGGTTTTATGCTTTTAGAACCTCTCAAATCTGTCTGGATCTGACTATCCTCATCATCTTTCACTCATGATACAGAGGCAAAGCTGGCCTCCTGGTTCTGCTGGCAGCCTGGGAGAGATCTTAGTCTGACTAGCAGCGCGACCATGCCACTGGTTCGAACTGTCAACACTCACCAGAACACCTCCTCGTGAGCCAGGAAGCGGTGCACTCCTGAAGAAAAGAAGGGAGAAAGAATTGATGTTCTCAGGTTCACTTTAAAGGGAATTTGTTACCAAGTTTTTGATGCTTCG
>JARQOD010000001.1:488158535-488323363 GCA_033576555.1 Oophaga sylvatica | reverse complement strand
GTGCCCGTAAGGCCACAATGCAAAAAGACTTATGCCACACCATAGACATGATGGCTCACCTTAAGTGGTGTCTTTTGAAGGTGCAGGCACAAACCGACCAGACAGCGTAAGAGGACGTTTTTTGGCCTCTGTCTGATAAATTGGAGCCAATGAAACTGTTAACCTGTAAACTGGGACCTTTTTAAAGGGGACTGTTTTTTATCTCATTTTATTCCCACTGCTCCCCTGCTTATTCTGTTTTTGCTTTTTTAAATCCACCAAACAGTTCCAGAGATATAGGAATTTTTATTTGGTGCTAAATTTTGTGATGTTTACTAAGTGGGTGTGGCTCACAGGATCCTCGGGGGTGTCTCTGTTCCCTTGTTAAAAACCATAAAAATATTAGCATTATAAAGAAGCCCATATCTCTGGAACCTTATGGTGGATTTAAAAAAAAATCACAAACCGGAATAATAAGGTGAGCAGCAGGAATAATAGGAGAGCCAAACCCGGCCGCTTTTGACGTGGTGACTGGTCAACTTTAATACTGTACGCATTGTGTAATGCGCCAAATCAATGTTGCACCCATTGAGAAATAGAATATAAAAATAAAATCCAATAAATCACATTGTATAAATTTATTTGCATTTTGCATTGAGAAATAAGTATTTGATCCCCTACCAACCATTATGAGTTCTGGCTCCTACAGACCAGTTAGACGCTTCTAATCAACTCGCTACCTGCATTTTACGACAGCTTTCTTACATAGTCACCTTTATAAAAGACTCCTGTCCACAGACTCAATTAATCAGTCAGACTCTAACCTCTACAACATGGAAGTGCCGGAAGAAGGCACTCAAGCCAAAATTCGCATAGGGTTCGAGGCACTGCATGTCTGAGGTAAACAATTACCATCAATATGTTCTTTATGCTTATAGATCTTTCACCACCTTTTGGTGATGTCCATCTGTGGCTTTACTCCCCTTTCATACTTGGTACATACCTGATACGTATACTTATAAATGTGATTGTACTTTGGGCATCTTGAACTTGTCTTATTCCTCTGACCTGCAGTTCCACTAGTTTGGTATTTTTCACTGTCTCACTATCCCTTTGTATTACATGTATTGTGCATTTTTTTTATATATGGTTTTTCCAGTAAAGTATTACTTTTTAGTGAGACTTTTGTTCTTTTATGTGCATGTTTTTTCTATATGGTCTACATATCTATGCATTGAACTCTTGTATTTGATCCCACTCATGGGCGTATGTGTCTGTTTTTTACTGACACTGTGCATTGTCATCTATATCTGATCTACCTCTACAACATGAGCAAGACCAAAGAGCTTTCTAAGGATGTCGGGGACAAGATCATAGACCTGCACTAAGCTGGAATGGGCTACAAAACCATAAGTAAGACTCTGGGTGAGAAGGAGACAACTGTTGGTGCAATGGAAGAAATACAAAATGACTGTCCATAGACATCGATCTGGGGCACCATGCAAAATCTCACCTCGTTTGGTATCCTTGATCATGAGGAAGGTGAGAGATCAGCCTAAAACTACACGGGGGAACTTGTTAAAGGTCTCAAGGCAGCTGGTACCACAGTCACCAAGAAAACCATTGGTAACACATTACGCCGTAAAGGTTTAAAATCTAAAGGTTTAAAATCCTGCAGTGCTCTCAAGGTCCCCCTGCTCAAGAAGGCACATGTGCAGGCCCGTCTGAAGTTTGCCAGTGAACACCTGGATGATTCTGTGAGTGATTGGGAGAAGGTGCTGTGGTCAGATGAAACAAAAATTGAGGTCTTTTGCCATTAACTCAACTCGCCGTGTTTGGAGGAAGAGAAATGCTGCCTATGACCCAAAGAACATCATCCCCATTGTCAAGCATGGAGGTGGAAACATTATGTTTTGGGGGTGCTTCTCTGCTAAGGGCACATGACTACTTCACCGCATCAATGGGAGAATGGATGGAGCCATGTACCATAAAATCCTGAGTGACAACCTCCTTCCCTCTGCCAGGACATTAAAAATGGGTCATGGCTGGGTCTTACAGCAAGACACTGACCCAAAACATACAGCTAAGGCAACAAAGGAGTGGCTCAAAAAGAAGCACATTAAGGTCATGGAGTGGCCTAGCCAGTCTCAGGACCTTAATCCCATAGAAAACTTATGGAGGGAGTTGAAGCTCCGAGTTGTCAAGCGACAGCCTCAAAATGATGTAGAGATGATCCGCAAAGAGGAATGGACCAAAATTCCTCCTGATATGTGCGCAAACCTCATCATCAACTACAAAAAACGTCTGACTGCTGTGCTGCCAACAAGGGAATCTGCCACCAAGTATTAAATCTTGTTTGCCAGAGGGATCAAATACTTATTTCTTACTGCAAAATGAAAATATAATTTATACAATGTGATTTTCTGGATTTTATTTTTGATACTCTATCTCTCAATGTTAAAATTAACCTACCCTTAAAATTATAGATTGTTCATGTCTTTGTCATTTGGCAAACTTACAAAATCAGCAAGGGATCAAATACTTAATTTCCCCACTGTATATGTATAGAACTGTAAAAGTAATAAAATCTTGTCATTCCCCAGAGGCGCATCCCTGCACTCCCAAGCCAGAATCGATCAAAAATATTTCCACAAGCATCAATAACTCCCTGACTCCATCTAAATCTTGTCCCGTGATCAACAATGGGTCGCCAACAATCCTGGGCAAGCGCAGTTACGAGCAACATAATGGTATGGACGGTATGTGTCTTGTACTTGTTTTTTTGTCTGTTTGTTTTAAAGGAATTTTATTTTCATTCTGGAGATAAGTAGCTTCCCAGCTTTAAATATATTTAGCATTGGCTTCCAAAATTTTAAGGTTGAAATCTTAAATAAAGTCTTGGACTTCTCTGTAATTCTCTATTGAATGAGATTGCACAGTACCTAATTCTAATCTAGTGTTAAAATTTAATGAGGACCTACCAAAAGGTCAAAAGTGGCTCTTATTTTTATCTCACTGCTCCCCCAAGTATACTGCTTATTGTGTTTGTTTGTTTTTTATTAAATTTGCCATACGGTTCCAGAGATGTAAAAACGTGCTGCTTTGTATGATCTTTACCAGGATCCTCTGGGGCATGTCTTTAGGCTCCTCGGTAAAGACCATAAAAATAACCCTAAACAAAAAGGCCTATATCTCTAAAACCGTATGGGGAATTAAAAAAAGAAAAAAGCGGATTTAACTGGACAACAGGAGGAAGAAAATAAGAACAAAACCTGGCCACTTCTCACCTGATGACAAGTCCTCTTTAAGTAGCAAAATTTCTCGATTTTCAGTGCACACAGTTTGCAATTTTTGTTGTTGCTTTGTACTTTTGGTACAAAAATTACATGTCACGGGTTTATAACTTCAAACTGTGTTGCAGACTATTTTAAGGACAGATCAGCAAGCAAAGATGTCCGACTAAGCCCAATGGATGGAAAGAGAACGTTGTCCTTCCTTGCATGTAGAAAGGAGAAAATAATGAAGCAGATTAAACAGGACGGGGAGAGAAAATGGAGCACCTTTTAATTTTTGGACTGAAGCTGTGAGGAGTTCCTAAATCGACGTTGTTTTTTTTTTTACTGGATAGGTGTTAACTTTTCTCTCCCCTCACATTGATTTATCCGCTACATAGACACAAGTGCTGCGAGCCTCCATGACCTGGGACTGACTATCACTGCAATCTGGAACTATAAGTCAAGAGTCTTCATGTGTCAATCATTTCCATTTCATCATCCAGTATCCTTGAGGCCAGAGTACTGGAAATATCACCATATGGTAGTTTATATGCTGTTTTAAGGCTTATTATATGTATCTTTTTTTTTTATTATGTCAGTGTTCATTTTGCACATTGTTTCATTCTTCATTTCCACCTCCATTGTCTTTCATTTTGTCACATGTTATAGGGCATTTATTGTTTACAGCTAACGGCCGGGCTTGGACCAGTCATTTTTCCAATGACTGTTCTAGAAGTAATGCCACTAATTGCATGCCAAGCTTCCTCTCTGCTCCGCCTGCGTATCGTATATTTTTTACCTTTTGTTACAGTCACGACTTATGTCATTACTATATTTTAGGCATATCTCTCCTGTGGGAATCAGATATCTATTAGTGGGTTTTCGAAAGGTGTTGAGAATTTAAGTGGGTTGTCCATTCATAAGCTAAGGATGAATATCAGCTTTGTGGGGATCCGATAGCCTCTGGGAATCGCAGTGGCCGGGAGCCCTGAGAGCCACCTTGGCCGGGAACCGCCCTGGCCAGCAGCCCTGGGAACCACCTTGGCCGGGAGCCCTGGGAGGTGCCTCGTACATTGCCGCTCCTCATTTGATAGCCAGCTTGGTTCAACGTCATGATAGTGAAGTGACTACAGCAATACAACGTGATCATTGTGGCATGGTGCACATGTTATCAGACAGGTGGCACTTCTCATGGTCCCCAACCAGGATTCACAGATTGGTCCTGTGAATCGATTTTCACCAGCTCAGCTCCCAGATGTCGGATAGGTCATCCAAATCTTTTGACCGCACAATCCCTTCAGATGGATTTTCTGACACTAGAAGCCCCCTTTTGATTGCATTTCTGAAACCGTTCTACACCTGTACATACAAGTGCTTGGCATGGTGGTTACTTGAGTAGGGTCAAGCCTCGATGGCAAACACCGCCAATGAATTAAGAATAGGGAGGTTTCTGGAAGGTAATCTGACTCCCTCACAGTTCTGGACAAGCTTTTTAACAGGATTCGGGGCCTGTTTTCATGGACTGAGGACTGCCCACGAGTGAATATTTTTTTTTTTTTTTTTTGGAATTGTAGTACTGTTGAAAACCCTCTAAAGCACATGCACCCTTTTTTTTGGTGACTGACGAGCTATCCAGGTATCTTATGAATAATCTCTAGATTGGTGTGTGGTCTAGTCACTAAGACACCCAATTATTCCCAAAAATGGTGAAATTTTGTCCCCCTTTTGAACGGTGCACTGCCACTCCATTTTCTGAGACTGCCAGAGATGGCAGAGTACAATGCCTGGCTATCTCCAGAAGTATGACTGAATGGAGCCGTGATGATTGCAGCTCAATAAAACATGGCCCAATTTTGATCATCAGTGGTTAAACTTCCCACTGATCTAGTGGTTATTCACAAGATGGATGATAACTGAAATACCCCGCTAAGGTCCCATACACAAAGATGACAGGCATGGTGCCAACTCTTGGACATCAGATGTCAGCGGAAAAAAGGATCCGAGGTGTCTGGTGGTTGCTGTTACCCCTCTTCCTATTGAGCATATAGCCCGCTCGGCCATGTGTAGTGGTGTATAGGGGAACTATAAAGAATAGTTATCAACCTAACAAGCTCTCGGCCAACACCTTAAATTTGTGTTCGGACTGGCATATTTCAGAGTCCGTATATGGACTGCAATACCCAGACTGATTGTGAAACATCCTACCTCCACAGATGTGGCTAAGAGGCTTTAAAGGGAGGCTATCATCAGAAAATCACCTATTGTGTACATGAGGTTTTTGTGTTAAATGCGTTTTTTTTTACTATTATTACTAATTTGTTTTTTTTTTTTTTCTATATCAGAATCTGATTTATAAATAAAAATTAGAAATCTTGCAATTCCCCAAATGCCCACTGGGGCTTTTTTTTTAGACTCTAACTTCCTGTTGTATCAGGAAACAACACATGTACATTAGCCGCAATGAACAAAGCTGCCCCTACTTTTGTATTGAATCATCTAATAAGCGTTTTCAAAGGCGATTGTGAAGGAGGGGGATCTGTGATCTCGCCTCTTGTGAGTGGTGGATCTTGTCTTATCAGCTGAATATAGACGTTACCTCTTTAGAATACTACCTCTGATGATGAGACTGCTGAAAACTCTTGCTGAAAATGACAGCAATCAAGAATATAAAATGGCCCCAGTGGCCAGTGTGAAAATTGCAAGATTACTTTTTTTTATTTAATAATTATTGTGATATGGAAAAAAAAAAACATTGCTGAAAATATAACAAATCCTGAACTGATTAATGGGACCTTTTTTGAATGGCGTTCTTCCAATACTGAAGATATGTTGGCTTGTTACCTATTTACGGGGGAGGAGAATCCTGTGAAGTCTCCAATTTATTGTTCATTGAGTAAAACCAATTTTAAAAGATCGTTAGTGTCATATTTGCAGCCACAAAATCAAATTAAATTTTTAAAGCTGTTTTTCCAATAAACTCCTATGGAGGTGCCTGGTTTATACTTTCGCTTTCCTGCCACTATTAGAGCAGCCTGCTATTGATCTTCCCAAAATAAAGATGGACGATCCGTTCCGAAAGCTGTCCTAGTCGGACACAAACATATTGCTTTTATTTTAATTTTTTTTTTTCCTGCAGCTGCCAAAATATGGTATAAAGTGTGAAACTGTCTTAAATTATTGTTTTATTTATATGACGATTTGTTTTGTGTTTTTTTTAAGCCTTTTTTTGTATTCCGATCATGTTTGTGGCATGATCTTTTTACTTGGTTTCTATATTCTCAGTATTTCTGATGACTTGAATATTTTCTATATATAGAGAGAGAGAGAAATTCCAATCTGTACAGTTTTATGGCCCGTTTTTGGCCGTCTGGGGTTTTGCCATCCGTCACATCTAATTCTAAAAATGAAGAATTATTCATGTGCTTGTTTCTGACTATTATGAGTTATAAACTGTTTACAAATTACAGTTTTAAGAGGTCAAATAAAATTATTTTTTCTAAGATTATTGATGGCTGGTGTGACGTTTTAATACTGCAGAAGCAATTGTATATATGATTTCCAGGATCTATCAGGTAGCGTAAAACATTTCCAGAAATGAGTAATTGCTGGTTTTATTGGATGGCGTGATCTAAAAGTAACGAGTCTACTGTTGCCTTTTTTTTTTTTTTTTTTTTTTTTTAGCTGGTGAGATGGTCAATTTTCTTTTCTACTAAAATGCATGTATTTGGGGCTAAAGTAATTTTTTGCATAAAGTTTCATTGAAAATATTGACTTTTACTAGCAGATTCAACTTTGATGTGGTTTTAAATCAACTGAGAGGAGCTCAGAAAAAGTTATAAACTCATTGGATCGTCATAGCGTGCTCACCAACTGAATCTCAGTTAACCCATTCTGTAGACAGTGCACAACAGAAGCTACAGAGCAACATTTTTAATTTTTTTTTTTTAGCCCTAATTTAAGTAAGAAAAAAAGATGCCCCTGATGGTGGACAACACCTGGGCTGTCTAGTTAAAACAAGTTATCAGCTATCCATTGATCCTACTGATCAGCGAAGGTCTGAGCATTGGGAACCACATCACCAATAGACAGAACAGGGAATTTTAATCCCCGATGGGGCACTTTTATCCTCATTACTAAATGGAGCGCCAAGTTGGGCTCCCGACCGCTCTCCAATCTTACACCATGGCCTGGCCCATTCATACTGACGCTCAGTTGTAATGGGCGGTAAAGTGCCCTGTTCTGCTGATCATTGCAAGTCCCAGGGTTCAGACCCCCACCAATCAACAAGTTCTATCTAATTGATTACTTGTTTTTACCGGAGAACTATAATTTTATGTATAATTCAGTGCACAAAGCTTGCATTATCACGCAATTTCGAGCCTTTTGAACTGTTGCATGTTACTTGCACTCCTTTATTACATTCTAACACATTCATTAAATCGAGCCCAACTAATGCAATGTATGCATGTAAATACCATCCTCCTGCTGCCACAAACCATTCTAAAATTTCTGTTGGCCTTATAGTGATCTAGTTGTCTAGTCTATTTTTTTTATTTTTTTTAAACCACCGAGAGAAGGGGCTCCTCCATAATTGCAGGATAAAGATTTCTAACATCTTATCCACACACTGCTTTTTTTTTTTTTAAATATAAATCCCAGCACATATTTGTAGCGTTGCCAAAATGCAGCATGTCAATTATTTTCACCCCGTCAAATGAATGCCAAAAAATGCAACAAAAAAAAATGAAAAAAGGCAGAAAGAATTTTTTATGCCAACTCTTGCTTAAAAAAGAGGCAAAAACACCCTGTGTGAGCACATCCTTAAGCTTAATACGTAAACCTCGGTCCTTGGTTTTAGCCTCACATGCTTGTTTGGGTCCATAATAACCTGTAGCTTCCCTGGAGAAGAGGTAGCACGCTGCATGAGTCAGGGATTGGCAGCACCCCCACGATCAGATACGATCTAGCCAAAGGATAGGCCAATCAGTGTAAAAGCTTCTTTTAAAGGGAAGCAATTATCAAAAAATACCCTATCCACAATGACTTTGGCACAGGCTTAATAGACACTTCAATCCAAAATATAGGGTCGGGATCCGACTGTTGCTGCTAATGTACGTGTGTTGCTATCCTGAAACAGGAAGTTGGGTGTCTAAAAAATTTAAAAAAAAGCTCAAGTGGCTAGTGTGAAAATTGCAAGATTTCTATTTTTTATTTTTCATACAGATAGTAATGTTTAAGAAAAAAAAAAGTTGCGAAAATATATAAAAAAAAAAATTTAAGCACAAACTTGTTTAAACAATAGATAATTTCTAACGATGGCTTCCCTTTAAGGATAAACTGAAAGGTGAGGAATAAAGCCTAATTGTGGCTCCGCAGAACCAATAGAGACATAGGAGAAGCCCGTCAGTAGTTTACTGTGTAATGCTCATAATCTTATAATACAGTTATAGGGAGTCTGTCAAACCCAAAACTCAGATTAAACTAATCAGATAATCATATCTGGGACTTAGTTCCTATAACAATTATACCTGTTGTTTAGTTTTTGCAGCTATGATAATCCAGAAAATCATCTTTAATTATCATGGAAAATGAAGAGGGGTGGCCGATGCAGCCATGGCATGGCCAAATTCTCATTGCACTGTTCCACCCTCATCCCCTTTGATTGCCCAGAGCGAGTGTTGATGATCTGGGAACTGAGCAGTGAGTGCACACACCGACACTGCAGGAGCTGAGCAGGTGCGCACACCTCCTTCTCTCCTGTCTGCTGCAACCACTCCCTCACTACATCTCCATGGATCAGTATTGAGCAGACAGGAGAGAGGATTGTGCCCGCACCTGCTCAGCTCCTGCAGTGTCGGTGTGCATACGTGTGCTTTGCCAAGTCTTCAGTTTAGGCAAGCGGTCAATAAAGGAAGAGCTTGGCCACGCCATGGGTCTACCAAGCAGCCTCATTTGCATTATGATTAAAGATAATTTTCTGGATAATCATAACTCAGAAGACTAAACAGATATAATTTATATAGGAGATAAGTCTCACAGATGACTACTATTTAATAAGTTTAAATTTGATTTTGGGGTTGACCGACTTCCTTAAACTTCTTAAAATGTCATATTCATACACTCAAGATCACAACTTGCTGCCAATGAATGGAAACTTCTTTTATCTAGATGTTTTAAAGGGAATCTGCCACCAGATTTATACTTCCTTAATCTGAGGGTAGCATAAAATATGAACAGAGACCCTGATTTCAGCTATATGTCTTTTACTGGGCTTCTTTCAGTAGGTTTATTGAATTGTTTTATCTGCTGCGCCTCTGCTAGTCCTCTCATTGCTGAGCTCTGTATAACCATGTCCACACCATTGATTGACAGTTTCCCCTCTACACTGTGCATAGGCAGGAAGCTGCCTATCAACGGTGAGAAGACTAGCAGAGCCACAGAAGCCCAGTAAGTAATCCAGCCCTGGAATCGGGGTCTCAGAGCCTACTTTATGGGTCAGCAAAAAAATGAGTCTCGCTGAATGAAAAATTTAGCGCATCTCTTTAGACTCTGGTCTAAGCGTACACAAATTGGTTAAATTACTTTGCACCAATTGTTTTTTTTTTCCAAGATTCTGTCACAATTTTATATGCTCTGTGCTGCTTTTAAAGTTATACCCATTGTCAACATGTCACATCCCCTTGATAACGGAGTTTCTATTTTTGGAATAACCCTTTCTCCCCCCGGCTCCAGTATGTTTAAAAGCAATAAAAAAAATTTATTTTACTTACTCTACCCGGATCTGAGTGGCTGAGTCTCTGCCGCTGCTCCCGGTGTCTGCTATTGTCATCAGCGCTGCAGCCATTAACCCAGTTCCATGGCTCCCCCCAAGTATACAACACAAGCTGCTCACTGATTGGCTGCAGCGCTGTCCATGTGGCACCAGCACTGCAGACAATAACAGACAGCAGCAGTGGAGACTCAATGCTGGAACCTGGAAGGGTAATGAACAGTTGTTTGGGTTTTTTTTTTAAAACAAACTGCAGCCAGGGAACGTGGGTTTTCTAAAACCGGAAAATCCCATTAAGCAAGTGAGAATTGATCTAGAACACATAAATAGGGTGCAAAGAATTATACCATTTTGTTGGTGCTAATGAGGCCCCATTTTGGGGCGTTTAGTAAATCTTTGACAAAGTTTATCGAAAGGTTGCATAAGTTTGCTTTACACAATGATGAAAGTGAGACTCCAGGCAAAACTTAATTTGAGTCTGTCAACAGGTTTATGCTACATAAGCTCACAGCAGCAAAATGTATGTTTCCCTCATTCCAGCAATTTGTCACTTTGTTTACTGGGTGCAGCAGTTTTATTGTGAGGCATATCCAGCAGAGCTCTGAATGCTGAGCGTGTATAACCCCGCCCACACCACTGATTGAGAGCTGTGTATAACCCCGCCCACACCACTGATTGGGAGCTGTGTATAACCCCGCCTACACCACTGATTGGGAGCTGTGTATAACCCCGCCTACACCACTGATTGGCAGCTTTCTGTGCATCCTGTGTGCTGGCAGAAAGCTGATAATCAGTGTAGGGGGAGTGATTGGACCGGGAGGCACGAGACACCAAGTCCTGTAGTGATAATCTCCTGCTGATAAAATACTGATTTTATTGAAACTGCAAACCTCACCCCAGTAAGTGACATCACTGGAATCAGGGTCTCTTCCCCTATATTATTCTATCCTCAGATTACATAGCAAAACCCTGCTGACATATTCCCTTTAAGTTGGCTATTGTACATATTTACGGGAACAAAAACCACTCAAAAGGAATGCACATCCTGATTTCTGGACATTAGTTTTTCTTTATCCACTTGATACAGATCCCAAATATACATTGGATTTTATGTTGCAGATCTTCTCCACCGTTTGCAAAGTATTTTGCTGTTGACTTTTTTTCTGCTGAGTTTCCTTTCCCCCAAGTTTCACCCGTCAGATTTTTTGGCACTTTTGCTAGCCATTATTTTTACTAATAAGTCTCAGACCTGTTACATTCAGTGTGACTTTTCCCATGTCCTTTTTTTTTTCCCGTGGATCCATTGTTCTTAAAGGGAATTTGTCACCCCATTTTTGGACTATGAGATGCGGCCACCGCCATAAGGGGCTTATCTACAGCATTCTGTAATGCTGTAGATAAGCCCCCGATGTCACCTGAAAGAGAAGAAAGACGAGTTAGATTATACTCACCCAGGGGCGGTCCGGGGTCCGATCCGATGGGCGTCATGGTCCGGTTCGGCGTCTCCCATCTTGTAGCGAAGACGTCCTCTTTTTTGCGTCCCGTCGCGGCTCCGGCGCACTGCTCTGCCCTGGTGAGGGTAGAGCAGAGTACTGCAGTGCGCAGGCATCGGGAAAGGTCAGAGAGGTCCTGCGCACTGCTGTACTCTGCCGTCACCAGGGCAGAGCAGTGCGCCGGAGCCGCGACGGGACGCAAAAAAGAGGCTGGCTTCACTAGAAGATGGGAGGCGCCGGACTGCGATGCCATCGGACCTGACCGCACCGCCCCTGGGTGAGTATAATCTAACTCGTTTTTCTTCTCTTTCAGGTGACATCGGGGACTTATCTACAGCATTACAGAATGCTGTAAATAAGCCCCTGTTTGTGGTGGCCGCATCTCATAGTCCAAAAATGGGGTGACAGATTCCCTTTAAAACAAAATAAAAATAAATTTAAAAATAACTAAGCTTTATTTTACTCCAATATGGCTCAAACATGGCCCCATGGAAAAAAAAACAACTCACAGATGTCATCTTTTGGCTACTACAAAAACAGATGCAAGGAGGATGGTAAAAACTGACACGGATCAAAAATGTGCCCAGCACACTGGGGAAAAAAAAAAACTGCGAAACCGGCCTAAAGGTTTGTTCACACTACATCTTTTCCTGGTGTTTATAAAGCAGCTACTCCTACTAAATGCTCAGATGAATCTTCATATTCATTTCTATGGCAAAACCACTTGCTGTTCAGGCTTTTGATTGTCTTTTAAATGCTTCAGGTTTCCCAAAACACCTGGTGGAAGAAAAGAGACTGAATGTCGCTTCTTTGAAGCGGCTCCAAACTAGGCACTGTCCAATCAAAATCCTGCAAAGAGTCACTCCGGGGGGAAAAAAAACTCAAAATGGCTGCAGGAAACACAAAACTGGGCAAAGAATAGAATAGCTTTTGACCCACAGAAAATAAAAAACTCATTGTGAACATACACGAAAGATGCATTTTCACTGTACGATTATGGGGGAACTAGTGCTAAGGTGTTATCTGAGCATGCTCTGG
Source organism: Oophaga sylvatica (assembly GCA_033576555.1). NCBI lineage: Eukaryota > Metazoa > Chordata > Amphibia > Anura > Dendrobatidae > Oophaga > Oophaga sylvatica. The sequence goes on along the minus strand of JARQOD010000001.1, from coordinate 488,310,809 downwards.
TGCTAACCGTGTGACTTCGGCATGCTTGAAAGTATGGTCGAGTCCCCGTACCTGCATGTCTCACGACTGTTCGACAGAAGCAACACATGTTTGTTAGGCAATCTCCACATGTGTTGCTTCTGTCTAACAGCCACGAGACATGGAACCACGGGGACTTGAACATATATTTCGAGCACACCTAAGTCACTCGGTTAGCACCCGAGCATGCTCAGATAACACCTTATCCCAGTACCCTCAGTCATCACTAATTATTAAGTGACATCAATATATATATTAGGGTCATTCCACAATGGATCTGTATGACTGCGCCTAACAAAAATTAGAAAAAATTAACGTTTTTTGATGTTGGATTCCAATTTCCAGCCGGCTATGCAGCGATGATCACAGGAGATTGTCGGAGGAGAAAGCCTAGGCCTGATCTGTGCTGTCTTCTCTGCGCACTACATAGGCAGCACATCATTTTGGGTACTGAGACACCCCACAACTCTCAAGACCACATAAGCTGCCGCGTATACACAGTGCCTTGCTTGAAATGGGGGCACTGCTTCTCCCTAGTTTTGGCAATCTGGCTCTGATGTGAACAGCCGATTCAGCTGATCTGGGTAGAACCCGCTGGACCCCACCACATTCTCTTCTGCTGCTTGTTGTATTGGGGTATTTAGGCTATGTGCACACGTTGCGGAATTGCCATGGAAATTTCCGCGGCAATTCCGCACCTCCCTGCCGCGGGAAATCCGCATATAATAGGTATGCGTATTCCCGCTAAACACTAGCGTTTTGCAAGCGGAATTAGCTTGCAGAATGCTAGCGTTTTACAAGCGATCTGATAGGTTGGTCACACGAGTCAAACAAGTGTTTGACTCGTGTGACCAACTTTTTACTATTGATGCCGCCTATGTCGCATCAATAGTAAAAAGATCTAATGTAAAAATAATTAAAAAAAATAATAAATAATGATATTCTCACCTTCCGGCGTCCCCCGCAGCTTTCCCGCCTTCAGCGACGCTCCCGGCAAGTTCCGTTCCCAAGAGTCCTTTGCGACAATCATCCCGATGACGTAGCATCTCGCGAGACCGCTACATCATCTGGGTAATCTCGCAAAGCATCACTGGGAACGCGATTGCCGGGAGCGTCGCTGAAGGCGGGAAGGCTGCGGGGGACGCCGGAAGGTGAGAATAGCATTATTTTTTATTTTAATTATTGTTTTTACATGGATATGGTACCATGGGCTTGGAGGAGAATCTCCTCTACTCCAGGCCCTGGGTACCATCCGCACATGAACCGCTTACTTTCCGCATGGTGGGCACAGCCACATGCGGAAAGTAATTGGTTCAATGCATTCCTATGGCGGTGGAATCGCCGCGGTTCCGCAAAAAAGAATGAGAATGCTGTGTATTGTGTAAGCGGTTTTGCTAAGAAACCGCAACGTGTGCACATAGCCTTAAAGTATAAATTAGGCTATGTGCACACGTTGCGGTTTCTTAGCGGTTTTGCGGAAACCGCGGCAAAACCGCTTACACAATACAACTCATTATGACCTATGAGATTCCGCAATGCTGTGCACATGCTGCGGGTTTTTCCGCGGCGGAATCGCATCGCGGGAGAATCCGCAGCATGCTCATTCTTTTTTGCGGAACCGCGGCGATTCCGCCGCCATAGGAATGCATTGAACCGCTTACTTTCCGCATGTGGCTATGCCCACCTTGCGGAAAGTAAGCGGTTCATGTGCGGATGGTACCCAGGGCCTGGAGGAGAGGAGACTCTCCTCCAGGCCCTGGGTACCATATCCCTGTAAAAACAATAATTAAAATAAAAAAAAAATGATATTCTCACCTTCCGGCGGCCCCCGCAGCTTTCCCGCCTCTCAGCGACGCTCCCGGCAATCGCGTTCCCAGTAATGCATTACGAGATCACCCAGATGACGTAGCGGTCTCGCGTGATGCTACGTCATCGGGGTGATTGTCGCAAAGGACGCCTGAGAACGGGATTGGCGGGAGCGTCGCTGAAGGCGGGAAAGCTGCGGGGGACGCCGGAAGGTGAGAATATCATTATTTATTATTTTTTTTATTATTTTTACATTAGATCTTTTTACTATTGATGCGACATAGGCGGCATCAATAGTAAAAAGTTGGTCACACGAGTCAAACACTTGTTTGACTCGTGTGACCAACCTGTCAGATCGCTTGTAAAACGCTAGCATTCTGCAAGCTAATTCCGCTTGCAAAACGCTAGTGTTTAGCGGGAATACGCATACCTATTATATGCGGATTTCCCGCGGCAGGGAGGTGCGGAATTGCCGCGGAAATTTCCATGGCAATTCCGCAACGTGTGCACATAGCCTTAAGCTGGAAATGAAGCAATGCAAAATCTTTTCCTTTGAATTGTTGCAGAAATTTCTCCGACTGACCCAATCATTGGATAATCCATAACTAAAATTTCTGATGACTGTTCAAACCAAGCACAAGTGCTTGGTGCCAAACCTTCCTTTGTACTTATTTTCCATTTATCTCAACTCCCCACTTCCATGCTTGACAGCTGTGACTTTACAAGAGTCAGAGAAGAACAGAGATAAATGGAATTTTGTGCTTTCCACTGTTTTTATAAATATCAAGTCATTGCAGCTATGGGATATTTTGATCTTTGCTTTTCTATTATCTTGTATTACACTTTTATTTTTGTAGTATTTTGTTTGTTTCTTTTTTTAAATAAATGAATGTTTATTACCGTTTATTTCATGTATCATTTTCTTTGTTTTCTTTCTTCTCTCCTATTTACTCTTTCTTGGACAGGCAACATGAAGAAGCGCCTGCTGATGCCTAGCAGGGGTAAGGAATTCAATGTGAAAAATGTAAAAAAAAAAATAATAAAACTGTGCCTTTTTGTGGACTCACTCACTAGGCTTTGTGTTGCTTGGCTTCTAGTGTATTTTTCATTGTTTTTGCTCGTGTCATTCCGATCGTATAAACGCTTCTTGTCTCATTGTCATGACTAAAGTTGGCCATAGCCGTCCTTTTATCCGGTATGTCAAAAGTTCTATTTTGTTTCTTGCAGCCAGTACACAATTTTGGAAATTTATAACTTACTATTGTTCACATTAAGCTTATTTCTGTACAATTAATTCCTATTAGTTTTTAGTCCCATACCCGTGGTATGTTCAGATACCCTATTCCCTGTATCTATGGCCAGCTTTATTGTTGTTATACTGTGACGAGGTCCATAAAAAAGGTTTTTGTATTCGTCTTCCTGCCATTTCTGTACTAACATCACTGTATAATACTATTGACATTGTGCACCTTGTTAGCTTCTGCCATTTTTGAAAGACTCCAAATATTTTCGGGAGAAAAAAAAAGGGGGGGTGAGCGAATAAAGGGGCTGTAGATCATGAAGCGAAAAAATATGACACTACGGGCGGTGAGCAGTCCAAATATTCTTGATAGTTACGGTCACTCTTTTGCCCGCGGGGTGCGGTAAATGCCACGTACGGAGTGTCCTTCAACTCATCGTTGGGTTCTTTTGGTTGATGTGAATGACCGTTCCCATGCATATAAAGTAGACGCACTGCGAACCAAGGTTCTTGCTTATGTTGGATAAAACCATGTGGGGGTCCGAGCATTGGGATCTCAGAGAGAGACAGCTGGTGTTTGAGTATTTTCACTTGGGGCAGATTCGTTCTGAAAATATTGGTGCACACTTGCCCACAAAAACCACAAATTGCAAACTTTTTCCCCCACTTCGATGTCAATCTTGCTAGGAAGTTTCGGTCCAAGTGACCGCTATTGGTTCCTGGGATGAGCAGTGGGCCAACAAATGGGGTTTATTGCCCGTTTTTAACTGCATCCTTGAAGTCAATACACTACAAACCAGGAAACTGGTTCACAGCGTAAATTACCACGCTGCGAATTTAACATCTGCACTGCAGGTCAATATTTTTTCTTGTAGATAAAGCTTTGTAAAATCTTTGCCACTGTAACATGCTACATATTTTCCACCTGAATTGTGAACGTGCCCTTAAATTGTACATGTTGCTTGAGACTTGTAGCAACAGCTATTTTTGTGTATATATGTGTGTGATTGTATGTTAATACATATCTGTATGTATGAGTAAAATTATATACACTGCTCAAAAAAATAAAGGGAACACTCTAACACATCCTAGATCTGAATGAATGAAATAATCTCATTGAATACTTTGTTCTGTACAAAGTTGAATGTGCTGACAACAAAATCACACAAAAATCATCAATGGAAATCAAATTTATTAACCAATGGAGGCCTGGATTTGGAGTCACACCCAACATTAAAGTGGAATGTAATGTCCTTAAAACAAGTCAAAATGATGCTCAGTAGTGTGTTATGTTTAGGTAGCTGAGGAGAAAAAAAAGCAAAAACGGCAATACACCAGAGAGGCTGGAACCTATTGGATTGCAGTAACCTGAACTAACCACACAACTAGAGGTAGCCGTGGAGCGTTCCTACGTTGATCCTAGACGCCTCGTCACAGCCTGAGAGATAACTACACCTAAAGGCAGAAAGATGAAAGCTATCTGCCCCGGAGCAGATCCCAAAGAAAATAGGAAACCCCCAAACATGTAATGGCGGTTAGACAAGAAGAAGCACGGACACAGACAGAAAATAGAATGAGCAAACGCTGGGGCCCAATCTGTCTAGACAGGAAAGAATTCTGACTGCAATCCAACAAAAAAAACTAAAAAATACCAACTCTTCTGATTGCAAAAACACCATCACATGATCACACGATCTCCACCACCTAAATCAGATCTCTGGTGTAACAAAACTAAGCCGCAGCCACTGAAAAAACAGGAAAAAGCAAATGAACAAATAACAGTGGCTACAGATAAACTGAGAGGAGCACAGTCCCCAGGAGGGGACCCGGCTGACCTCCACAAAAGTGCAGAAAATTATGCAAAAAGCAAGCACAAAAAGAAAAGCAGAAAATATCTTATCTGAAAGCAGCAGATGCATGCAAGACTCCAGGAAACTTCCAAATGAACCAGGAACCACAATTGAGACAAGAACAATTGATCACCGACGACCATCATGGGAGGGAACCTCCCTTATATCAGTCCAGTCCATGATCCCAGATTGCCATTCCTCGCTGTAAGGTTCAGTACTGTCTGCAACCACCAGAGGGAGCCTCTGCTCAGAAACCATCTCCAGCACATTCATAACAGTAGTGTGTGTGGCCTCCATGTGCCTGTATGACCTCCCTACTGTACAACGCCTGGGCATGCTCCTGATGAGGCGGCAGATGGTCTCCTAAGGGATCTCCTCCCAGTCCTGGAGTAAAGCATCCTCCAACTCCTGGACAGTCTGTGGTGCAACGTGACGTTGGTGGATGAAGCGAGACATGATGTCCCAGATGTGCTCAATCGGATTCAAGTCTGGGGAACGGGCGGGCCAGTCCATAGCTTCAATGCCTTCATCTTGTAGGAACTGCTGACAAACTCCAGCCTCATGAGGTCTGGCATTGTCCTGCATTAGGAGGAAGCCAGGGCCACCCGCACCAGCATATGGTCTCACAAGGGGTCTAAGGATCTCATCTCTGTACCTAATGGCAGTCAGGCTACCTCTGGAGAGCACATGGAGGGCTGTGCGGCCCTCCAAAGAAATACCACCCCACACCATTACTGACCCACTGCCAAACCGGTCATGCTGAAGGATGTTGCAGGCAGCAAATCGCTCTCCACGGCATCTCCAGACTCTCATGTCTGTCACATGTGCTCAATGTGAACCTGCTTTCATCTGTGAAGAGCACAGGGCACCAGTGGCGAATTTGCCAATCCTGGTGTTCTGTGGCAAATGCCAAGCTTCCTGCATGGTGTTGGGCTGTGAGCACAACCCCCATCTGTGGACGTCGGGCACTCAGACCATCCTAATGGAGTCGGTTTCTAACCGTTTGTGCAGACACATGCACATTTGTGGCCTACTGGAGGTGATTTTGTAGGGCTCTGGCAGTGCTCCTCCTGTTCCTCCTTGCACAAAGATGGAGGTAGCGGTCCTGCTGCTGGGTTGTGGCCCCCTCCACGTCTCTTGGTGTACTGGCCTGTCTCCTGGTAGCGCCTCCAGCCTCTGGACACTACGCTGACAGGCACAGCAAACCTTCTTGCCACAGCTCGCATTGATGTGCCATCCTGTATGAGCGGCACTACCTGAGCCACTTGTGTGCGTTGTAGAGTCCGTCTCATGCTACCACGAGTGTGAAAGCACAACCAACATTCAAAAGTGACCAAAACATCAGCCAGAAAGCATTGGTACTGAGATGTGGTCTCTGGTCCCAACCTGCAGAACCACTCCTTTATTGAGTGTGTCTTGATAATTGCCAATAATTTCCATTTGTTGTCTATTCCATGTGCACAACAGCATGTGAAATTGATTGTCAATCAGTGTTGCTTCCTAAGTGGACAGTTTGATTTCACAGAAGTTTGATTTACTTGGAGTTATATTCTGTTGTTTATTTCCTTTATTTCTTTGAGCAGTGTGTATGTATATATATGTGTGTGTGTGTGTATATATATATATATATATATATATATATATATATATATATAATAGTGTGTGTGTGTTATATATATATATATATAAATTATTAATAGTAATAATAATATTTTTTGTGTGGGCAGGTATTATCACAGTTAATGAGATTCTTGGATGCATTTAGACTAGACTTCCAGGCTAAACAGGCTGCCAATCACCCCACAAACTCGCCATCATTTGGCAAAAAGATTTTTAAGCTTTCTTAAAAAGCTTAGTTCTCGGCAGCACATGTGCTGCTGAGAAAATATTTAATGGGAGCAGAACGGTAGCATTAACTATCGTTCTGTGCTCATGGAAGTGCGTTCAGCCTGTCTAAACAGGTTTTTAAATGACCATCGATCGACTTCTTGATATGAGGCCTTTCGTGCGTCACGGGTTGGCTAGCTTAAATGCACGCTAAGCTCACTGTCAAAAGATCCCGTGACTCCAAAAATAAACATATTTATTGTAGAGTAATGGAACGCTTGGATTATATCATATCACATATACCAGGACCATCACATGTGTAGTGAGTAGATTCTCTGTAGGTGGATGAAAGGTTTCATGATTAAATCTTATACAATATTCTTTTTGGAAAAACATTTCTATAAAGATAAATATATTTTGAAAACTCCACTAAAATTGAGCCAGAAGTAGCATTTGTGTTCCAGATATTGATGCGAGGTTTAATTTATTTTTTTCTTAACTATATTCTAAGGGGTGAGTTTTCTCCTTGTGGAGAGTGACATGCCAGGTCTGGCATGCCAGTAGGAAGAGACTTAAACGCCTTGCATGTTCCTCTGGGAAATTAAATATGCAAATTGCGACTTGAACTCTAGTGCCCCCTATAAGAAGTAGCAATCCTACAAGTCAGCAATCCTACAAGTCAATATCGACCCTTTAACGAGCCTTGCAATATGACTTAATATAAAAGCCAAATCAGATTCTTAACTACCGTATATACTCATGTATAAGCCGACCTGTGTATAAGCCGACCCCCCTAATTTTGCCATAAAAAACTGGGAAAACTTATTGACTCGCTTATAAGCCTAGGGTGAAAAATGATTATGCCCCCATATGCTCCATAGATTAGGCCCCCATAAACTGCACAGATTATGCCCCGTATGATCCACAGATTATGCCCCCATATGCTCCCCTGATTATGCCCCGTATGATCCAGACTATGCCCCCATATGCTGCACAGATTATGCCCCCATATGCTCCAGATTATGCCCATATGCTGCACAGATTATGCCCCCATATGCTGCACAGATTATGCCCATATGCTGCACAGATTATGCCCCCATATGTTCCACAGATTATGCCCCATATGTTCCACAGATTATTCCCCCATATGCTCCACAGATTATGCCCCCATATGCTCCACAGATTATGCCCCCATATGCTGCACAGATTATGCCCCCATATGCTCCAGATTATGCCCCCATATGCTCCAGATTATGCCCCCATATGCTCCAGATTATGCCCCCATATGCTCCAGATTATGCCCCCATATGCTCACCTGATTATGCCCCATATGCTCCACAGATTATGCCCCCATATGTTCCACAGATTATGCCCCATATGTTCCACAGATTATTCCCCCATATGCTCCACAGATTATGCCCCCATATGCTCCACAGATTATGCCCCCATATGCTGCACAGATTATGCCCCCATATGCTCCAGATTATGCCCCCATATGCTCCAGATTATGCCCCCATATGCTCCAGATTATGCCCCCATATGCTCACCTGATTATGCCCCATATGCTCCACAGATTATGCCCCCATATGCTGCACAGATTATGCCCCATAGTATACGTCCCTTATGCTGCCGCGCTGCTGCAAAAAAAATGACATACTCACCTCTCATCGCTGGGGGCCAGGTGCTGGTGTCCTGAGCAGGGGGTGACACTGGCGCGCTATGAGGGACAGGTGCCGGTGTCACCGCTCGCTCAAGACCTCGGCACCTGAGATATTTACCTGTCACCGGACCGCTCCACCGCTGCGCTGCTCCCTCTTTCGGGTCCTCGGCAGTGAATGATTAGGCTGGGGGCGCGGCGCGCACTAACTACGTCATCGCGCCCTCTGCCTGAACATTCACAGCCAGAGGAGTCAGATGAGGGAGCAGTACGCAGCAGTGGTCCGGGGACAGGTAAATATTGCTATACTCACCCCTCCGCCGGCGCGTCACTCTCTGCAGCGTCTCCTCTTCTCCCGGCGGTCTCCGCAGTGCTTCCGTCCTACAGCGGTCACGTGGTATCGCTCATTAAAGTCATGAATATGTGCATATTCATGACTTTAATGAGCGGTATCATGTGACCACTGCAGGAAGGATCCGGAGATCGTGGGAGAAGCAGGGGGGCTGCAGAGACCGCGCAGGCGGAGGGGTGAGTATGATCCGACACCCCCGCTCCCCCTCCTCCGCAGACCCCCGTATATGACCCGCGTATAAGCCGAGAGGGGGACTTTCAGCCCTAAAAAATGGGCTGAAAATCTCGGCTTATACACGAGTATATACGGTATATGTCCTATTAGGCAGCATAATTTTTCTTTTTCTTTTTTTTTCTTATTAAAGCAGGCTCCGGATATGGTCACACGTAGAGTTTTTAGCTGTGGTTTTTTGTTTTTATCAGGAAAATTGCAGACAACTACAAGAAAAACACAGAAGCAATTCTGCTTCAAAATATGTAATTTTGATGAGTTTTTTTGCTTTTTTGATGTGACTTTATTTTGCTGGAGGGAGTTTTGTCTTATTTATTTTTTCGCTGTTCAGCCTCATGGGGGGAAAAAATCATTAAAGGGAAGGTGCCATCAAAAAAACTTATTTTCAGCAATTGAAAAAATGTAAAGAATTAATGTTTACATTTTCTTAAAATATTATCATTTGTTTATAATTTAATAAAATATGAAAAATTTTAAAAGTTTGTTTTTTCCACTCTTAAACACTAGGGGAAGCAGCTACTGAAATTTGACAAAAAAACCTAGTGTACAACTAGCTCACATTATTGCACTGCAGCAAATATGGGCTGAATTTGCACACGTGTGTGATGCCACTCCTCTCCTTCTGGGTGTTTGCTAAGGGATAAGAGAGGATGATATTTAGGAACACAGTGAGGAGCCATTTTGTTGGTGACTGTAAAGTTATACTAGCAAGTAGACGGTCACCGAGGATGGCAGGCAGCAAGGATTCTGGGAGATATATGGTGAAGGGAGCAGGGTGACAGCAGCACAGAGTATTTCAGGAGAGCAGTGTGCTGGTCTATGGGGGTTCACAGATGGAGATATACAGTCATGGCCAAAAGTTTTGAGAATGACACAAATATTATATTTTCACATGATCTGCTGCCCTCTGGTTTTTATGTGTGTTTGACAGATGTTTTTATCATTTATTATGAGTAACAAAAGCTTATATTGACAGTTAGAATGAGTTAATGCAGCAAGTCAATATTTGCAGTGTTGACCCTTCTTCTTCAGGACCTCTGCAATTCTCCCTGGCATGCTCTCAATCAACTTCTGGACCAAATCCTGACTGATAGCAGTCCATTCTTGCACAATCAATGCTTTCATTTTGTCAGAATTTTCAGGTTTTTGTTTGTCCACCTGTCTCTTGATGATTGACCACAAGTTCTCAATGGGATTAAAATCTGGGGAGTTTCCAGGCCATGGACTCAAAATCTCTATGTTTTGTTCCCTGAGCCATTTAGTTATCACCTTTGCTTTATGGCAAGGTGCTCCATCATGCTGAAAAAGGCATTGTTGATCGCCAAACTGCTCTTGGAGGGTTGGTAGAAGTTGCTCTTGGAGGACATTCTGGTACCATTCTTTATTCATGGCTGTGTTTTTAGGCAAGACTGTGAGAGAGCCGATTCCCTTGGCTGAGAAGCAACCCCACACATGAATGGTTTCAGGATGCTTAACAGTTGGCATGACTGGTGGTAGCGCTCACCTTGTCTTCTCCGAATGAGGCGTTTTCCTGATGTCCCAAACAATCGAAAAGGGGATTCATTAGAGAAAATAACTTTACCCAGTCCTCAGCAGTCCACTGCCTGTACCTTTTGCAGAATATCAGTCTGTCCATGATGTTTTTTCTGGAGAGAAGTGGCTTCTTTGCTGCCCTCCTTGAGACCAGGCCTTGTTCCAAGAGTCTCCGCTTCACAGTGCGTGCAGATGCACTCACACCTACCTGCTGCGATTCCTGAGCAAGCTCTGCACTGCTGGTAGCCCGATCCCGCAGCTGAAACACTTTTAGGAGACGGTCCTGGTGCTTGCTGGTCTTTCTTGGGCGCCCTGGAGCCTTTTTGGCAACAGTGGAACCTCTCTCCTTGAAGTTCTTGATGCGATAGATTGTTGACTGAGGTGCAATCTTTCTAGCTGCGATACTCTTCCCTGTTAGGCCATTTTTGTGCATTGCAATGATGACTGCACGTGTTTCTTTAGAGATAACCATGGTTAACAGAAGAGAAACAATGATGCCAAGCACCAGCCTTCTTTTAAAGTGTCCAGTGGTGTCATTCTTACTTAATCATGACAGATTGATCTCCAGCCATGTCCTCATCAACACCCACACCTGTGTTAATGGAGCAATCACTGAAAAGAGGTTAGCTGGTCCTTTTAAGGCAGGGCTGCAATGATGTTGAAATGTGTTTTGGGGGATAAAGTTCATTTTCTAGCCAAATGTTGACTTTGCAAGTAATTGCTGTTAAGCTGATCACTCTTTATAACATTCTGGAGTATATGAAAAAGTGAAGCAGTAGACTTTGTAAAAATTAATATTTGTGTCATTCTCAAAACTTTTGTCCATGACTGTACAGGGCGGGCTATGATAAACAGAACCCTGTTTCCCTTGTGTGCCTTGTATTGATGGTGACGTATTGCAACAGGTATAAATGATAGTCTACGATCATATGCAGTAGTCAATGTCAATTGCAATACTTTCCACGCTTCACTTTATCACCCTCCTTTAATTTGTGCATTGTTGACAATCGCTTTGGCTTTAGGTGAATGATTTCAGTACAACATCACTATGTTGTAGTTGCAAATGTGTGTAGATTTACTGTACTTGGGCCTCTCCTGGATGCCTGCGACAATTACTTGTCTGGCTTAAGCCATGGATCCTGTTTTGCATCTGTTCCGAACCAAAGGTCTGGAAATTTGACCAATAAAATGTGTTTCTGTGAATAATCCTGTGTGTTTATCAACCTCCAGTATTACAATGTGCCATCTTGGACACTCATGCTCGACACTCCTCGACGAACCACTTAACTGGCAGAGAAGGATACGATGGGCCACATTCATGTATTACACTGCTCTTGTAAAATGATGGATGAACTCTGGTTGTGATGGATAGTTCTGATGAGTCAGGGCTGATAAGCGTCATCCTTTACAAAACACACTATATAAACAGAACTAGCCACTATGACCGACCTTGTATATAGCTATAATGTTACATGACAAGTCAAGGAACATGAAATATATATCAAGAGACTTTAGGGTTTGGAGCAGATTGTCATGGTACTTCACGACTATCTATTCTATTATTTCTAAACACTGTTTTTCGGTGATTACTTTGTATCTCCGTTCATACTGCACCCACACACACAAATGATACACCATTTGAAAGGTAAACTTGCCCCATTCAGCAAGAAAATTGCTAAACAAACCACACATCCACGATTTGATCCCAAAATGCAGTTTAAACCTTAATTTTCATAAACCTGCAGTAAGGAAAAATGACCTGCAGGTGGCACCACACTACCCCAAAGCACACTACCACAAAGCTGCTTACAGACATCACAAACAAATCCAAACATTTGCCTTTGGGCTTTCCAGCTTGCCGAACTGCTTGCCCAGCCTATTTTAGCCAAATTGGAAGATTGCATACTTCACTGCAGTAAGGCACATATACAAACACATTTGTAAACATGCACTGCCTATTGAATTGCACACTTGCTCCGTTCATACTCCACCCACACAAACAAATTATACACCATTTGAAAGGTCAAATGACCTGTAGGTGGCAGCACACTACCCCAAAGCGCACTACCACAAAGCTGTTTACAGACATCACAAACAAATCCAAACATTTGCCTTGAGGGCTTTCCAGTTTGCCGAACTGCTTGCCCAACATATTTCAGGCAAATTGGAGGATTGCACACTTTACTGCAGGTGAGTCACATATGCAAACACATTTGTAAACATGCACTGCTTTTTTGGTGATTACTTTGCCCCACACACACAAATGATACACCATTTGAAAGGTAAACTTGCCCCCTTCAGTAAGAAAAGAGCCAAACAAGCCGTACATTCACGATTTTATCACTAAAGACAGTTTAAACATTCATTTTCATAAACCTGCAGAAAGAAACAATGACCTGCAGGTGGCACCTCAACCGGAAGACATTTTTTGGCCTCTACTTATCAAAGCAATTTATTGTATTACCAAGCTACATATATAAATACCTGTCTGTGTTCATCATCTCATGAAATACATTTATTTGACCAGCTTGCTTTTTCTGAAATTGCCTGCGCCCCCGACAACCAATGTGCGAAAATTTCGCACGGGCTAAGCTAGTATAGTATAATTATCAAAGCCATTTATCTTGTGTCCATCAAATGCCAAGGACTGATTTTTATCCCCAGAAAGTAAAACAAAGGTTTCTATTAAAATAGCTTAAAAATATGCAAAACAATAATTAGAGAAGGAATATAAAGTATTTTGGATATATTGTTGACATCCACTGATGAAGCTTATGCAAAACACACATTTGAGTGAGTTTCTATTACCCGTGTTTCGCAAACAAATGTAGCATTATGTTCTTATTGTGGTATTCCCACAGTAAGGACAGATTCACACTATGTTTTAGGCACGGACTGGCCACAGGTCTCCTAACCCTCACTCAACGGCCTCATGGACATACAGCTCTGGCAAAAAATAAGAGACCACTGCACAGTTTTATAAAAATCCGCTTCTCTACATGTCTGACAGCCATTCCATTACAGTTTCAGTTGAATTCCAACCAGAGTACACCTCATTCTACTTATTGTGCTTCTGATTAGGTGATCACCTGAAGCAAATCTTATTTAATGATGAAAAGTATAAAAAACACTGCTGTGGTGTTCACAATCTTCTTGCAATAGGACAAGCTGGATGGCAAAACAAGTGCTAGTAATATCCCAAAAGTAATAGGAATGAAAAAATAACTTTTAACCATGCCAAAGGAGTTGAAAAGAAAAGTCTTGAGTGAGGAAAAGATGGTCTCAATTCTGGCTTTAATAGCGGAGGGATACAATGAGCGTCATGTTGTCTCCATCCTTAAAATTTCTAAGACGACAGTCCATTACAACAAGGTCAAGCAGCAGTTTTGGGGACAACAAAGCTACAGACCAGCAAAGGGCGAAAACGACTCTCCACTGACCGGGATGACCATCATCTTGTTCGAATGTCACTCAGCAACCGCAGGATGACATCAAATGACCTACAAAAGATATGGCATGTGGGGTGAAGTGCATGGCAAGAACAGTTCGGAACAGGCTCCTAGAGGCAGGGCTCAAGTCATGTAAAGCTAGAAAAAAGCCTTTCATCAATGAGAAGCAAAGGAAAGCCAGGTTGAAATTTGCCAAAGACCATAAGAATTGGAGCATAGAGGACTGGAGTAAGGTAATCATCTCTGATGAGTCTAATTTTGAGCTTTGCCCAACACCTGGTCGTCTAATGGTTAGATGGAGACCTGGAGAGGCGTACAAGCCACAGTGCCTTGCACCCACTGTGAAATTTGGTGGATTGGTGATGATCTGGGGATGCTTTAGCCAGGCTGGAATTGGGCAGGTTAATCTTTGCTAAGGACGTATGAATCAAGCCGCATACAAGGTTGTCCTGGAAAAACAGCTGATTCCTTCTGCTCAGGCAATGTTCCCCAAATCTGAGGACTGTTTTTTCCAGCAGGACAATGCGCCATGCCACACAGCTAGGTCAATCAATGTGTTGATGAAGGACCAGTACATTAAATCCCTGTCATGGGCAGCCCAATCTCCAGACCTGAACTCTATTGAAAATCTCTGGAATGTAATCAAGAGGAAGATGGATAGCCACAAGCCATCAAACAAAGAAGAACTGGTTACATTTTTGTACCAGGAGTGGCATACGGTCACCCAAAAGCAGTGTGACAGACTGGTGGAAAGCATGCCAGGACGCATCAAATCTGTGATTAAAAATCATGGTTATTCCACAAAATATTAATTTCTGAACTCTTCCTGAGTTAAAACATTAGTATTGTTGATTCTAAATGATTATGAACTTGTTTTCTTAGCATTATTTGAGGTCTGCAAGTATCTGCATTCTTTTGTTATTTTGGGCCATTTCTCATTTTCTGAAAATAAATACTAAATTTATTGCTTGGAAATCCGGAGACATGTGTCAGTAGTTTATAGAATAAAAGAGCAATTTACATTTTACTCAAAAATATACCTATAAAGAGAAGAATCAGACAAGCTGAACATTTTGAAGTTTTCTCTTAATTTTTGCCAGAGCTGTATATGAACTTGCTGAGTTTGGTATCAGGAGACCAATGGTCAGTCTAAGTACCACCTGAGTAAGCACTGGCTTTAAGTATAATGGGATGTCCAGTAGAGAGCACAGTAAAGGAGACAGTAGGTTGGGGGTTGCAGCAGGTCCGGTATTGGTTGAGGCGATATCTCCGGTAGTGGTGAGGAGGTAGCGGGGATCATTGCAGGCTGTAGGCTTTCTTGAAGAGATGGGTTTTCAGGCTCCGTCTGAAGGATCCGAATGTGGTTGAGTCGGACGTGTTGGGGCAAAGAATTCCAGTTAGTACTTTTTAAATTCTATGGCAGGAGTAAGAGCTAGAGCCAATGCAGGTATTCTACTGACAGTTCTCCATAGAACTTTATGAGCACTTTGTGTTTACTGAAGACAGATTTTCAGCTGCAGATGAAGGAAGGGAGACACAGTCATTACTAGTGGGTAGGCGGAGCCCACATAGGATAAACACACCTCAGATTAAAAAAGTGTTGACCAGCCCCTCCAGCTAAATAGGGCTCCTCCTACTCCAGCTCTCCAGTCTAAAATTTGAGGTTCACAGAGGATAGTCGCTGCTGGAAGCAGCTCCTCAGAAGATTTTTTTTACTTTAGTCGGACAGAGACTTGGACCGCCAATGGTCTAGAGGTCTCAGGGGTCTCAGCGCTGCTGGACTCCCACCTCTCCCTTGGCGGATCTGTATTACCCTGTAAGGTGGTCCCTGCAGAACCCTGCCGGCCCTGGGGGATGAGGATTGCTTCCCTGGCGGGGACGCAAACCGCGCTTCTGGGGTCACTGCGTTCCCCGCCCTGGGGGGAAGCTACGGGCACAGCGCCACAAATCTCTGAGGGGTCCCTGTGGCGCTCAGCTGGGTGAGTACTCCACATTTTAATGTGTTCGAGTGCTTCAGCGGCCGCTGCGGCGGCCGCTGCTACATGTATTCAGTGTGGTGATTGTGTACTTTTGTCCGCAGGTGGATGCCTGCAGGGCATGGGAGCGGAGAGCGGAGTGAATCGCGCGCTTTTTTTGAAACCGGCGGGGGGCGTGGCTTCGCGCTCTCCCATTTTTTCATAGGCAGGAAGCACTCTGAGCGCGCGCTTTATCCTGCCTTTTTCCTTCCGGCTTCTCTCCTCTAGCGCGGCGGCCATTACTGACGGCCTCCTCGGGCTCCTCACTCTCCGCTCTCCCCGACCGACCGGACATTACACCACGGCCAGCTGGGTGAGTCGCCTCTACCTGTCAGGGCAGAAGCTTGACCCCCTCAGCGCAGGACAAGGTATTGTCACACGGAACGCTCCCGCTACGATCACAATAGCGACGCATAATTTTGCAATCGTTTTTCTTTTGTGATCGTTTGTTATGTCGCTAGTAGCTACCACGGTGGGCGATCTCATTGACGACGCATAAGTGGTTAGCGATCTCTTTAGCGACTTTGGTATTGCGATATACAAATCAGCGCAATATGTTAGCTATCTCGTTGACGTTCTTGTTTAATGTGGCATACTTTTGAACACTGTCCTGCAGCTGTTACCTCATAAGAGGCACCTGCGGCTCGCACACCCTTTTCATTAAACAAGGGTTGTGGAGAGTCTGCAACATTAACCCTTCTTTGGCGGTTAACCCTTTATTGGGAGACAAAAGCTGGGGTAGCTCTCTATTTAAGAGCTTTAACCCTTCAGCGTTCATTTTGCCTTTGAAAACCACACTGTTCTGGTGCTGACAGGTTTTTACCTGCCATATACTGTGTGAGGGCATGTCGGATCAGGGTCCAGGAGCGGACCGTCTCCCAGATCCGCTACAGGATCAGCCTCGCGTATCTGACACGCAGACCTCGACGGCGTCAAGCACAGCGGTCGGAGGTTACAGTGACGCCAAAATGGATGCCCTCGCTCGTTCTATTGATGGCCTGTCTGACCTTCTAGGTTATTGGGTGTCAGCTAGATTCTCTCATGGCAGGAAGCGACACAGGCCGGTGCCATCTTTCTCACGTAGCGACTCAGAGATTTCTGATATGGAGGGTTCCCCTCCAAGCTCAGATGGTGAGATATCCGATTCGGGTAAGGAGGATCAGCAGGGACAATCTGCCTCTCTTTTGAGCCGTACAGAGGCTTTTATTGGAGCCATGAGGGAGGCGTTACAGTTACCGGAGGAGGTAACTAGACGTCCTGGTAAGTCGGCCCGGATGTTTCAGGAGCCGCATAGGTCGCGATCAGCCTTACCATCTCTGGATGAGCTTGATGAGGCAGTGGAGAAGGAACGCCTGTGTCCAGATAAACGTTTTCAGGGGACACGGTTTTTTTGAGACGCTGTATCCGTGTACTACGGAGTTGATTGCTAATTGGATTCCTTCTCCTGAAGTGGATGTCCCTTTATCCCAGCTTAGCAAATCCTCATTACTTCCTGTTAAAGGGAAGGCGAGTCTGCAGGATCCGCTGGACAGAAAAACGGAGATGGCGGCGAAATCCATCTACGAGGCCGCGGGTCATGGATTCAGAGCTGTGCTAGGATCCATGTGTGCTTGTAAAGCCTCCTTGAGCTGGTTAGACCGTCTACGGACGGCGTGGCAAGATGGATCCCCACTATCCGAGGTAGAGGGGCTTTTCAAGTCATTGGAGGATGCAGATCGATATGGCAGTGATGCAGGTTTGGATACTGCCTCCATGCTGTCCAGGGCACAATCCTCGGCGATCACAGTCAGGAGAGCTCTGTGGCTTAGACAGTGGACCGGAGACGCGGTTTCCAAGCAAGGTTTGCTTTCTTTAGCTTACAAAGGTGGTCAGCTATTTGGATCTGGCCTCACGGAGCTGATTGCCAAAGCAAAGGCAAAAGAAACGGCTTTACCGCAACGAAGAGCTGTGGCTTCTGCGTCTGGCAGGCCTAGTGCCGGTGGTAGTCGGCAGTCCTTTCGGTCCAGGGGACGGTTTGGTCAGCCCTCTTGGGGATCAGGTCGTCGCTCTTTTTCAGGAAAAAAGAGCGCTCAGAAATCTCGCACTCCCTGGAAACAGAGCTTCCGCCAAAACAAGCGGGAAGCTGACAAAAAGCCCGCTAAAGCGGACTGACGCCAGGGTCTCACTCGAGTGGGAGGTCGCCTGCTCCAATTCAAGCCGACTTGGGCTTCCCGCGTGTCGGACACCTGGGTGACGCGGGTCGTGTCGGCAGGCTACTTCATAGAGTTTCTTTCTCGACCCCCAGACAGTTTTTGCCTATCCCGCATTCCGTCAGAGCCCGGGCTAATTGCCGCTCTACTGCGGGAGGTCGATTCCCTTCTACAGAAGGGTGTGGTGGTACCAGTTCCACCGGAGGACCGGGGAAGAGGGTTTTATTCCAACCTCTTTATAGTCCCCAAAAAGGAGGACAAATTTCGTCCCATTCTGGATCTCAAAAGATTGAATCGGCATGTCCGCACCCGAAAATTCCGCATGGAATCACTTCGCTCCGTTGTGGCGGCCTTGTCACAGAACGATTTTTTGGTGTCAGTCGACATTCGCGACGCTTATTTGCATGTCCCCATCGGAAGGGCCCACCAACGCTTCCTGCGTTTTGCCATAGGTCAGGACCATTACCAGTTTGTGGCCCTGCCATTCGGTCTGGCCTCAGCACCCAGAGTTTTTACAAAAATTCTGGCTTCTCTCATGACGATTCTGCGAAGACAGGGGATTACGATTCTTCCCTATCTGCACGACCTTTTGATTGTGGCGTCCTCAAAGGAGGAGGCGGTGACTGCTCGCGATTTATCCCTTCAGCTCCTGGAGGACTTCGGGTGGCTGATCAATTGGGAGAAGTTGTCCCTGGAACCGTCGCAGTCAATCCTGTTTTTGGGAATGCAGTTCGACACGGTACGAGCAGGGGTGTCTCTGCCCTCAGACAAGCAAGCGAGTCTTCTTCACCATGTGCAGGGTATGAAGTCTGCGACAGCAATGTCCCTTCGAAGGTGTATGCGCCTTCTGGGTTTGATGGTGGCGTCAATGGAAGCAATTCCGTTTGCCCAATTTCATTCCAGGGCCCTCCAAATGCTCATCTTGAACCGTTGGGATCGATCACGGTTTTCACTGGATTGCAGTATCATCATCTCCCACAGGGTGAGAGAGTCGCTAGAATGGTGGTTACGTCCGGAAGCGTTATCCCTGGGGAAGTCCTTCCTTCCTCCAAGGTGGTCGATCATAACCACTGATGCCAGCCTGACGGGCTGGGAGGGCGTCTGGAACGGTCTCTGGATTCAGGGAGTATGGTCATTGGAAGAGTCTATCTTACCGATCAACATCCTGGAATTGAGGGCAATTTTCCTTTGCCTCCAACACTAGACGGTCCCTTTAAGCGGTCTACCAGTCCGAGTGCAGACAGACAACGCGACGGCGGTCGCGTATATCAACCATCAAGGTGGAACAAGGAGCTTCAGGCTCATGATGGAAGTGTCTCGAATCCTGGTATGGGCTGAGGCCAGGGTGCCAGCCATCTCTGCGATTCACATTCCAGGAGTTCAGAATATTACAGCGGACTTCCTGAGTCGCGAAAAGATGGATCCCGGAGAATGGAGTCTTCATCCGGAAATTTTTGCGCTGCTGTGCTCCCGTTGGGGGACTCCCCAAGTGGATGTGATGGCATCCAGGGTCAATGCCAAGTTACCGACATTCATGTCCAGGTACAAGGACTCGAAGGCTGTGGCGGTGGATGCTCTGGTGGCTCCTTGGGACCATTTTGAGCTAATTTATGTGTTCCCGCCGATATCCTTACTTCCTCTGGTTTTGCGTCGGATCAGACTGGAGAGAGTCCCGGCTATATTGATAGCCCCAGATTGGCCAAGGAGGACGTGGTTCTCAACGCTGGTGTCGCTTCTGGCAGCGCCTCCACTTCCACTCCCTCTTCGCCCGGACCTGTTAACCCAAGGGCCCGTTCGTCACCCGGACCTGAAGTCTCTGCGTTTGACGGCGTGGCTCTTGAGACCGAAATCTTGACCTGTCAAGGTTTTTCAGCCGAAGTCATTGCCACTCTGCGAGCTGCCAGAAGTCCGGCTACCACTAGAATTTATCATAAGACTTGGGAAGCCTTCTTTTCGTGTTGTTCGGGTTCTTCTAGGAACCCGAGGATTTTTTCCATTCCCAATTTGTTGGCCTTTTTTGCAGTACGGGCTGGACAGGGGTTTGGCAGTTAGCACTTTGAAGGGG
Organism: Oophaga sylvatica; assembly: GCA_033576555.1. Lineage (NCBI taxonomy): Eukaryota > Metazoa > Chordata > Amphibia > Anura > Dendrobatidae > Oophaga > Oophaga sylvatica. The sequence goes on along the minus strand of JARQOD010000001.1, from coordinate 488,290,577 downwards.
CAAGTTTCTGCTCTGTCCTTGCTATTTCGGAAGGCTATCGCTTCGCATAGGGACGTACGTTCCTTTTTTCGCGGAGTAACCCGTCAGTTTCTGCCGCGGAAGGCGCCTGTGTCTCCCTGGCGGCTCAATCTTGTCTTGGAGGCTCTTCAACATGGGCCTTTTGAGCCTATGGATTCTGTTAGCCTTTCTTTGCTTTCTTGGAAGGTTGCCTTCTTAGTGGCGGTCACTTCTTTGAGAAGGGTTTCTGAGTTGGCGGCTCTCTTGCTCGCCTCCTTTTCTGGAGTTTCTCCCAGATCGCGTAGTGCTTCGCACACGTGGCGACTTTCTACCTAAAGTAGTATCACAGTTTCATGTTAACCAGGATATTGTATTGCCCTCGCTCTGTCCGGAGCCAAGGAATGCGAAAGAACGAGCCTTGCACACATTGGATTTGGTGCGGGCTTTAAAGTTCTATTTGTCCATTACTCAAAATTTTCGGAAGTCGGATTCTCTGTTTGTGATTCCAGCAGGTCGTCGACGTGGGCAACGAGCTTCCAAGGATTCTATAGCTCGTTGGATTCGGTCAGCCATTTTAGAGGCTTACCGACTTAAGGGCGAACCTTGCCCGATTAAGATTCGAGCTCACTCCACAAGGGCTGTGGGTTCATCGTGGGCTTTTCATCAAGGAGCCTCGGCAGCTCAGCTCTGCCGGGCGGCGACCTGGCGTTCCGTCCACACATTTACAAAATTTTATAAGGTGGACGTTAGTGCTTCCGCTGATGCGGCCTTAGGACGTAAGGTCCTGCAGGCGACTGTAGTTTAAAAGTTCTTGTGAACTTATAGTTAGCGCTATTTGCGCATTTATCTAGGTTGTGGGTATCTGCCTTTTTTGCTTTCCTGCCCACCCTTATTTTTGGACTGCTTTGGGACGTCCCACTAGTAATGACTGTGTCTCCCTTCCTTCATCTGCAGCTGAAACACGGATTTTGGTAAGAACTTACCTGTAAAATCCTTTTCAGCGAAGAAGGAAGGGAGACACAGATCCCTCCCATGGCAGAAGTGTGTTGTTGTTTTCAGATGCGGCGTGACCCTTCTCTGATAGCGATTATCTGGGCTGAGGTCGGCGCGCTAAGGCTCTGTTCCAGCATTGCCAGCTCATCGCAGTGGTCAGGTTCAGTGAGTAGTACCTGGACTGTGTGGTTGTTTCGGCTATATGCATAACCTGTCTTCTTGTTTTTTCTCTGAAGTCCTTCAGAAGGGTTATGTTGCTACGCTGGTGATATTTGCTCTTCCTTAAGCTTGGGTACGACTGGAGAGCTGGAGTAGGAGGAGCCCTATATAGCTGGAGGGGCCGGTCAACACTTTTTTAATCTGAGGTGTGTTTATCCTATGTGGGCTCCGCCTACCCACTAGTAATGACTGTGTCTCCCTTCCTTCTTCGCTGAAAAGGATTTTACAGGTAAGTTCTTACCAAAATCCGTGTTTTACCCGTGAATTAAAAATTTTTACAATGAAAGATCAGTCCTGAAGGATAAAGAAGCAGATCTCTCTGATAAGATATATCACAAAGTTTCTTATTTGCACGTGTATTATTGATTTAGGAAATGAAAATTAGGTTACTTTTCCAAATTCAGCAACCAATTAATTTTATTTACTCTTTCTGGAATTCTAGGCTTCTGATCTGATATCCAGTGCAGAGCTATCGCCTTCCTTGCCATGTATAGCATTCAGGGCTCTGCTATTTTACCTTGGTCATCAGTACTTAAATTCTCAATGTACCCCAATATAGACACACAGTGTGAGGGAGTTAAACCAGCTGAATAGGCTATTAATAATATCCAACACCCCTTTCCAGAAAGCTTCCAGATTAAGACAGGACCACACTATGCGTAATAAGTTTGCTGATTGCTTAGGGCTTATTGGGTCCGGCCATGTCCCTATGTCCTATCCCTCAGTGACTAGTCTACCTCCAAATTGCCTCATACAACCTGGGGGAACCAAAACATTGCTGGAGTAAAAGATGCAGTGCCTCCCCTCCCCCTGGGTCATTCCAGCCACAAATATGCTTCAACTGAGCTGCCCCATAATATATCCCTGGGTGTGGGACCCCAAATCCTGCAGCCCTTTTTTTTTCTCCAGCCTGATTTGTGGAAATTGCCTCCACCCAACTCAGTTCCCAAAAAGATGGTTATTTAAAAAAAAAAAATCAATACCACCGAAGTATCCACACAGGAAAATTATGTGTAACGCACAATAATTTGGGGTAATCAAACTATTTTTATTAGATTTGGGTGCCTGATCACTGTCAAGGGTAACCTGGGCCAGGCTCCTAGCTTCTAATTGAACTTTGTCAGCCTCTCATAGTCATTTACCTGCACGGTTAAGTTAGTGGCCAGATATTTAAATTCTGAGACTACGACTCACATCTGGTATAACTGGGCATGTTGTCACTACCATCCACTGGGAGCAGAACTGGCTTTCTAAAATCAATGACCAAACCTGAATATAGTAGTGGAATCCTTTGCCAGAAACAAAAGGGAATTGTCAGCATAAAGTGCGGCCGTCTCCTTTACAGAATCTCTCAATTCTCAGATGACCCCTTTTGATCGCCACTATGGCCAACATAAAGTGCGGGGGAGACAGGGGGCCCCTACCCAACATGAAAGACAATGTGAGACACCCATTAACCTTTATTCTGGCCCTCTGTGCCCTAGAGAAGCCTCAGTCATGAGATAAAACGCACTCCCCCAACCAAATATTTCTAACACTGCCTACAAATACTCAGGATTCAGAGCTGTCAAATGCCTTAGCTGCATCCAACGAGCCTATGACCCTGCCGCAGGTGTTGTCCATTGGCAGCTGAAGTGAGGTGTAGTTGAGAAATATTAATAGCTGTGGATCTAGCAGGCATGAATCCCGATTGATCCGTTTGCGCCACTATGGTTATAACTATATTCAGTCTAATGGCTAGTGCTTTTGTTGCAGTCTTGATATGCGTCTGGGAGCAACGGGTCTTTCACTGGTTTAGGCAAGACTATGACTACCATCTATTGATGCAAAAACGGGGGGGGGCTCAGCAACTGCCTGGAAGGTAATAGATAAGTCAGGGGAATGTCCCCAATTTTTTTTTCCAACATGTTTTATTGATTTAAAGAGTATTACAATAAAAGAAAATCATACAAGTCTTGAAGTAACAAGCTTATTTGACAGGCGTAAAACTCACAATATTGATTTAAAGAGCATTATCAAAAAGTAAGTCATACAGGTTTGAAGGTATCAAGCTTATTCAACGCTTATTTGACAGGCATAATACTCATAAATGTCCCCCCACCACCCTCAACCCTCCATCCCCCCCCAACATATAAACCCCTAAAGCGACCCTGCATTTGATTAACAATCAACAAGCTCAAGGAATAGGATTATGTCCGCTAATTTTCTGAAGAAGATACCACTGGATGTTTTCAAAATGTGTCCTTAATTTGTCCCTGGTGTCCTGAGACAGAGATGGGATGAACAATGGCTATGTGCTTAAAAACTTCCCAGTCAATTTCTCTTTATTTGTCAGGGTATCTAGCCAGTCCATTCGAAAAATATACATTATTTTGGAGTATATGAGAGATTTGGGTGGTGGTAATGGATTTAGCCAGTGCTGCAAGATACTTTTCCTGGTAGCTGAGGCCCATATTATCAACATGGCCTTAAGATGTTTGGGGAATTTGTGTTGAGAGCTGTCTAAAATATTAAATATTGCCCAATGCGGTGTCAAAGGAAACACTATCCCACCAAGATTCTGTAGTTCGGCATGGATAGACTGCCATAATTTCTGCACTTTGGGGCATCCCCACATGTGATGAAATATGTCTGTGTTTCCTGTCCCGCATTTGGAACATGTGAATGTGCCCCCTGGAGACATCCTAGACTTAATGTGTGGGGTAATAGAAGCTCTATGAAGGAGTAATAAACACATGTCTGCATAACTGCTGGAGGGGATCACTTTCCGTTGCATCAAAGTGGCATCTAAGATTTCCCCGACTGTGATGTTCTGTATATCATTAACCCATCGTGCTGGACCTGTCTTTTTGCCCTCCCATGACCAATGCTTACGCAACAGTGTGTGAATACTGCTTGTCGAGGCTATCTGCACCCTGGCGGTCCTAAGGAAGCCATCCAAAGCGTTCCTCCCTCTTTCTCCACCCCTAGTTGCTATACTTTTCAAAGTTAAGCTCCTTGCTTGAAGAAAAAGGAAGGGCTTGTTTACAAATGTTGGGAAACGTTGTGCTGCTATGTCAAATGCAAGCATGGAGGATCTATCATCTAATAGGTCAGCTGCCAAGATGCAACCCTGCCCAGCCAGCTCAATGTAAGATAAGGGTGGCTTACCTCCCATAAAGCCCGGGTTACCCAGAAAGGGCACAAAAGGAGAGACATCGCTTCTCAAATGACATAGTCTCCGGCATTTCCTCCACGTCTGTATAGTTTGCCATATGGTGGGGTGGTTTCTCAAGTCTGCAATAAGGTCATCGTTGGCCATATGTAGTAATGCTGGTAAGGAGACATGGGGACTTAATTGTTGGTCTAAAAGTACGTTTGTGAAATGTGAGCTACCTCTTAACCAATCAATGGTGTATCTGAGATTTGCTGCTAGATTGTACTTTGCAATGTCTGGGAAATTGATGCCACCCTCCTCCTTAGGGGCTTGTAGTTTGATTAGACCTATACGTGTACGCTTTTTGTCTCCCCAAATAAAATTCCTAAAAGCAGTGTTTAGAGTTTTAACATAAGCTCGTGTCAACAAAATAGGTAGTGTTTGGAAAATATACAATAGTTTTGGAAATATTATCATCTTAATTAAATGACATCTTCCGGAAAAAGACAAAGTAAAGTGTTTCCAGGAGTTTAGAAGATTAAATATGGACGTAATTAGGGGTCTAATATTAATGTGGTATAAGGACGTCAAATCTGCCGGGAGGTGGACACCCAAATATTTGATAGATGATGTGCTCCATTGGAAAGGAAGTGTTGAGTTATTTAATTTCCCTTCCTCAAACAGAGCCAGGGCCTCTGATTTATTATAATTTATTTTAAAGCCTGAGCATTTGCCAAAATGATTTAGGGCCTCCATGATAACTGGTATTGGATTGGAGATGAATAGGAGTATATCGTCGGCAAATGCCGCAATTTTAAGTGATGTGGAGCCTACCTCTATGCCCCTGTATGTTGAAGAGTTTTGGAGAGTTCTAAGTAAAGGATCTAAAGCAAGGTTAAAAAGTAAGGGCGATAAGGGGCAGCCCTGACGCGTTCCTGGATTTCAAATGTGGAAGAGAGTGTGCCATTTATGGCCAGCCTGGACACCGGGCTTTTATATAACAACTTTATCGCCTCACAGAACCATGAACCAAAGTTTCTAAACTCCAGGATGTCGAGGAGATAATCCCATGCAACCCTGTCAAACGCTTTGTCAGCATCCAGGCTGACCACAATAGACTCTAAACAGCCATGAGATTTTCCGTAAGAGATAGCTCCCAAAGCCGTCCGTATGTTGTATGTTATGGATTTACCGTGGACAAACCCAATTTGTTGAGGCAATATCAGGTTGGGGATTATTTTTTGCACTCTATTTGCTAGTATTTTAGTGAAAATTTTAAAGTCGGAGTTTAAAAGCGAGGTTGGTCTATATCCTTCCACTAGTGAAGGATCTTTGCCCGGTTTGGGGAGCACTATTATGTCTGCTTCATTGAAATGGTCCGGGAGCTGCCCCGATCGAACCAACTGATTAAAGACTTCACAAAGATGTGTCCCTATTAGTGTTGAGCATTCCGATACCGCAAGTATCGGGTATCGGCCGATATTCGCGTTATCGGAATTCCGATACTTAATTCCGATACTTTTTCCATATCGTATACCGGAATCGGAAGTTCCCATAATTCTTTGAGAGGCAATGTGATTTTAGTCAGCCAATGAGGAATCCTACGAAGTGTGGGCACATCCTGTAATGCTGCGGTCATCTTAACTAATGGCATGGCTGTGATTGGCTGCTGAAATGATGTCAGAATGCACTATAAAAGGCGCCGCCGCCATTTTAGCGTCACTGTGCTGTGAACTCAGTAAGGGACAGAACGCTACTCTGCTCACTCTGAGGGACAGTTAGATATTGCGATTTTGTGTACTACTGTGCTTGAGGCAGGCTAGTTTACCAACCGCTGTGTAAAGCTTCATTTTGCCAGTGTTGTTTTAACAGCTCTGTGCAAGGTGTGTGTGTGACAGTGCAGGTGACGCTGCAGTTTGCTCTGCATCCACCGCTGTTTGTAGGCATCTGCACGTGTCACTGACTCTTTTTTTTTTTATTTTATTTAGTGGAATTGGTGCAGCTCCATTATATTAGAAAAAAATCAAATCTATTAGTGTGACGTGCTTCCATCCGTATACAATACATTGGTTGCAAACACTATAGAAGTACACAAAGGAGCTTTTCACAGATAGTGAATAGTTGTGTTTCAGTGTTCACTGCAGTCTGTGAGGTTTTGATTTTTTGAGTGCAGATCACGCTCCAGTTAGTTCTTCAACCACTGCTGGTTGTAGTCTGCTGAGCGTGTGTCACTGCCTCATCCTTCACATTTTTCTCTAATTGGTGCTGCTCCATTTTAGTGGAAAAAAATCTAATCTATTAGTGTGACGCGCTTCCATCCGTATACAATACATTGGTTGCAAACACTATAGAAGTACACAAAGGAGCTTTTCACAGATAGTGAATAGTTGTGTTTCAGTGTTCACTGTAGTCTGTGAGCTTTTCATTTTGTGAGTGCAGATTACGCTCCAGTTTGTACTTCAACCACTGCCGGTTGTAGTCTGCTGAGCGTGTGTCACTGCCTCATCCTTCACATTTTTCTCTAATTGGTGCTGCTCCATTTTAGTGGAAAAAAATCTAATCTATTAGTGTGACGCGCTTCCATCCGTATACAATACATTGGTTGCAAACACTATAGAAGTACACAAAGGAGCTTTTCACAGATAGTGAATAGTTGTGTTTCAGTGTTCACTGTAGTCTGTGAGCTTTTCATTTTGTGAGTGCAGATTACGCTCCAGTTTGTACTTCAACCACTGCCGGTTGTAGTCTGCTGAGCGTGTGTCACTGCCTCATCCTTCACATTTTTCTCTAATTGGTGCTGCTCCATTTTAGTGGAAAAAAATCTAATCTATTAGTGTGACGCGCTTCCATCCGTATACAATACATTGGTTGCAAACACTATAGAAGTACACAAAGGAGCTTTTCACAGATAGTGAATAGTTGTGTTTCAGTGTTCACTGTAGTCTGTGAGCTTTTCATTTTGTGAGTGCAGATTACGCTCCAGTTTGTACTTCAACCACTGCCGGTTGTAGTCTGCTGAGCGTGTGTCACTGCCTCATCCTTCACATTTTTCTCTAATTGGTGCTGCTCCATTTTAGTGGAAAAAAATCTAATCTATTAGTGTGACGCGCTTCCATCCGTATACAATACATTGGTTGCAAACACTATAGAAGTACACAAAGGAGCTTTTCACAGATAGTGAATAGTTGTGTTTCAGTGTTCACTGTAGTCTGTGAGCTTTTCATTTTGTGAGTGCAGATTACGCTCCAGTTTGTACTTCAACCACTGCCGGTTGTAGTCTGCTGAGCGTGTGTCACTGCCTCATCCTTCACATTTTTCTCTAATTGGTGCTGCTCCATTTTAGTGGAAAAAAATCTAATCTATTAGTGTGACGCGCTTCCATCCGTATACAATACATTGGTTGCAAACACTATAGAAGTACACAAAGGAGCTTTTCACAGATAGTGAATAGTTGTGTTTCAGTGTTCACTGTAGTCTGTGAGCTTTTCATTTTGTGAGTGCAGATTACGCTCCAGTTTGTACTTCAACCACTGCCGGTTGTAGTCTGCTGAGCGTGTGTCACTGCCTCATCCTTCACATTTTTCTCTAATTGGTGCTGCTCCATTTTAGTGGAAAAAAATCTAATCTATTAGTGTGACGCGCTTCCATCCGTATACAATACATTGGTTGCAAACACTATAGAAGTACACAAAGGAGCTTTTCACAGATAGTGAATAGTTGTGTTTCAGTGTTCACTGTAGTCTGTGAGCTTTTCATTTTGTGAGTGCAGATTACTCTCCAGTTTGTACTTCAACCACTGCCGGTTGTAGTCTGCTGAGCGTGTGTCACTGCCTCATCCTTCACATTTTTCTCTAATTGGTGCTGCTCCATTTTAGTGGAAAAAAATCTAATCTATTAGTGTGACGCGCTTCCATCCGTATACAATACATTGGTTGCAAACACTATAGAAGTACACAAAGGGGCCTTTCACAGATACTGAACAGTTGTCTGCAGGGTTCACTGTAGTCTGTGAGGAATAACCACACTTAGGCCTTAACTTTTCTGACTTTCTTTATCAATCTACCAAGATGAAGAAGTCAGTGAGTAAGGCACTGGTCGGGTCGAGGCCGTGGATTTGCAGCAGGGAGAGGACGTGGGGATTCTGTGGCTGCTGCCGCACCCAGTGACACAGCATCCACCAGTTTTCCCCGTGAGCGTTCCTTTATGCGCACTTTTGTAGGAGCTCAGCGTACCCCCCTGCTGCGTGAAGAACAAATTGAAGCCGTTGTTGGTTGGATGGCAGCCAATGCATCGACTTCAATACCTTCCACCTCCTCTCAGGACCACAGCACTGTTGAACAACCATCAGTCTCTTCACCGCCTGCCAAATTGCCCAGGCAGTCAGAGAGCTCTGTACAGGAGCCAGCTGAGTCTCTGCTTCTGTTCTCAGAATCTGTTGGCTTGGAAACAGGGGCCCAGCCAAGCAGCATTCTGGAATGTGAAGAAGAGGCAGTATGCAGTGATGCGCAACAGCTGTGTCTCTCTGAATCTGAAGAGGCGGGTGAGCCAGTGCCGATGGTCAGCACACCGCAGAACGCATCTGATGATGATGAGACTCAGTTGCCAGTTTCTGTTGAGCATGGTGCTGGCCAGACCACCCAACAACAGCAGGTGTTGGAAGAGGGTAGTGGTGGAGATGATGAGGTCCAAGACCCAACATGGCGTGAGGAACAGGAAGGTGGTGGGAGCAGCTCTGAGGAAGAGATTGCACCAACGGTCCAAACAGTAGGGAGAGGTAGGCTGCAGACTCGCTTGCCTGTAGCCTCCAGTTTGGCACCCGTTCGGAGCAGTTCTCTTACAACAGCCAAACCGGGCGCTCCCAGGACTTGCTCTGCGTGGTCCTTTTTTGATACAGTTGCAGATGATATTTGCTATGTAAAATGCAAGCTGTGTAATCAAAAAATTAAAAGAGGTAAAAGTGTCAGTAACCTTAATACAACAAATATGTGGAAACATGTGCGGTCAAAGCACTTTGTTGAGTTACAAAGACACACTGGAGATGTAGGCCAACCTACAGCAGCACCTACATCTTCAGCTCCTGTTGGAGCCTCTTCCTCCAGTTCACACACAGCTGGTAAGGCTTCCTCAAAGGATCGCCATGGAAGAACCTCTGTCACTGTTGTCCAGAGACACAGTGTTATTCCACCCACAGCTGCAAGTTCCCTGTCATCCTCACACACCCAGGCCACAAAACAGCCATCGGTAGCACAGGCATGGGATAAAAGACGGCCATACTCGGCAAACCATCCACGAGCACAGGCTCTGAATGCTGGCATTGCAAAACTCCTGTCCCTTGAAATGCTGTCATTCAGGCTGGTGGAGACTGACAGTTTCCGTGAATTAATGGCATTGGCAGTCCCACAATACAATGTGCCCAGCCGATTTTATTTCAGCAGGCAAGCCGTCCCTGGTCTGCAAAAGCATGTTGAGGCAAAAATTAAACATGCGCTACTAAACGCCGTCAGTAGCAAGGTCCACCTGACCACCGATGCGTGGACCAGTACCCATGGCCAGGGACGATACCTTTCACTCACTGCCCATTGGGTGAATGTTGTGGAGCCGGGTACAGATCTTGCGAGTGGCGCTGTACGTGTTCTGCCAACTCCAAGGATTGCCGGAATCAAGTCTGTCCACATTGACTCCTCCTCCTACTCCAGTTCCTCAGAATCATCGCTGCAGGAGCCGTCACGGTCTACCTCCACATGGACCCGTGGACGCTTACCTGATGCGACCGATATGAGCACAGCCGTGGCCAAACGGCAACAGGCCGTTCTGAAATTAATTCCTATGGGGAATCGAAGCCACACAGCGCAGGAGGTCTGGAATGCCATCAAGCAGGAGAGCGACGTGTGGTTTTTGCCAGCGAATCTCCAGCCAGGCTTGGTAGTGTGTGACAATGGCCGAAATCTGGTGGCAGCTCTGGGCCTTGGCAACCTCACTCACATACCATGTCTGGCACATGTGCTCAACTTGGTCGTGCAGAGTTTTTTGAGGGACTATCCGGATCTTGATGCACTGCTGCACAAGGTCCGCCTAGAGTGCGCTCACTTGCGACGTTCCAGCATGGCCAGATCGCGCATTGCAGCTCTGCAACGCAGATTGCGCCTTCCTGAACATCGCATCATATGTGACGTATCCACCAGGTGGAATTCAACGTTACATATGTTGGAGCGGTTGTGTGAGCAGCAGCCAGCAGTTATGGAGTATCAGCTGCATCAGGCGCAATCAACACGCAATTTGCGCCGTCCACACTTCACCATTAATGAGTGGGCCACTATGAAGGACATGTGCCACGTTTTGCGTGCGTTTGATGAGTCAACGCGGATGGCGAGTGCAGATGATGCACTAGTCAGCCTGACTGTCCCCCTTATCTGCCTGCTTCAAAAAACACTGCAAGCAATAAGGGATGAGGTTTTGGAAGAGGTGGAGGATGAGGAGTCACAAATTCCATCACCTTCTGGAAAGTCAGCGCAACGTGGTTCCTCACAAAGGGCTGGGCAGGGCTCACTTTGTGAGGAGGATGAGGAGGAGGAGTCAATGGAGGAGGAAGACATCGCTCCAGAGGGAGGTACACAACGCTCTAGTCAGTATGTAGAGCGAGGGTGGGGTGATGCAGAGCAGGCAGAGATAACGCCTCTTGCAGAGGACAGCGTTTCTTTGCCAGTTGGGAGTCTGCAGCACATGGTTGATTTCATGCTGCAGTGCCTAAGAAACGACCGCCGCATCGCCCACATTCTCACGACGTCTGATTATTGGGTGTACACCCTCCTAGACCCTCGCTACCGGGACAACGTCAAAAGCCTCATCACACCGTTGAACCGGGAGCGTAAAATGCGGGAGTACCAAGACACACTGGTGCAATCCCTAATGTTCTACCTTACTGCCGAGAGCACTGCTGCTGCTACTGCTTTACAAAGCAGCTCTGTGCGTCGAGGCAGTGTAGAGAGCTCTGCAACAAGAGGGAGCACACGCAGTGCCTCTGCACAGGGAAAGACCAGTATGTTAAAAATGTGGCAAAGTTTTGTGGCAGCGCCACAAATGTCTACACCATCCGAGAGGGCTCCAGTCAGCGGGAGGCAACGTATCCGTCAGATGGTGACAGACTACTTGGCTTTGCCTCTCAGTGTACTCCCAGATGGCTCTTCCCCATTCAAGTTTTGGGTCTCTAAGCTGGATACATGGCCAGAGCTTAGCCAGTATGCATTGGAGGTGCTGGCTTGCCCTGCTGCCAGTGTATTATCGGAGCGCGTCTTTAGTGCTGCAGGTGGTGTACTAACAGACCGTCGCATGCGACTATCCTCCGATAATGTAGACCGGCTTACTTTTCTGAAAATGAACAAGGCATGGATCTCGCCAGAATTTGTCTGTCCGTTTTCAGATTAAATAACTGGTTCGCAACGTTATCCATGTCTCCTGTTATGTTCATCTTTCTACCACCTGAACTCTACTCCCTGGGCTCCAACACTGCCAGTTGCTGCTCAGAAGTGTCGTGTCCACAGAACAAAACACAAGCTCTACTGTTAGTGGGGTTCAGTAACGCCAGCTGTTCCCCTGCTGTGTCAACGGCAAGAAGTGTCCTGTTCCCGACACATGGACAGAAAAACACATGACCAACATGCTCCAAATAGGGAAGAGCCGTCACCCTGCTTGTTATGCTGAAAACATGAAATTGTGAAGTTTTGCAGGCCTAGAATGATAAATTTTTATGACAAATATGGACAAATAATAATTTGTCATCACAGCGCATATCTGCACATGTCTATTAGAAATGGTAACAAAAAATAAAACATAGTCTACTCTTCACATTTTTAAATTAATGCATAAAAGTACATTTCAGACTTATGAATTAATGCTTTTTAAGGAACTTTATCTGTACCTGTAAGATAATGCACTCAATGGATGTACGAATCATTAAATCCCATCATCATCATCATCACGAGTTTTATTTATGACAGACATTATAAAATACACATACTGATGCCAACTGTAACTTCAAACACCATATATGAAATGGCCAGCATGTAAACATGGTAATAATGTCCAATAATAAATTATTACATCTAGAAAGTGCATCATGCATACTGACAATAGGTAGTTATACCTGCAAGTGCTGTTGAAACAACCACAAGAGATATAAATTAATACTGGTATATAGGTATCACAGTGCATAGTTACTCATGGACAATGTTGATGTAATACTGTATCTCAATTAAGTCAGCGTCAACCATTAGGCTTGTTAGTCTTGTACATTGTTAAAGAGGGAACGTAATTTTTTGGTTTGTCATAGGTGTAGTATTACACATTAAATTATTACTGCTGTATTTTTTTTTGCGTCCCTAGTGCGCAATAACGCAGCCTAACCTCACATTTGATAGTCAGCTAATTGCCACACGCTACCCTACCCTACGCGTGACAGTAGGAAGGTAGTGTTGACGGATAAAGCTTTGCGCAACCAGACATTCTTTTACCCTCTTCAACACTCTACAAGCAAAAAATGCATGATTTCAGCCGCAGACTTTATTGACGTACAGTATAACATCGGCATTACCCATCAGAGGCTGTCCACTGTCTGATACAGACATAGAATATACCTTTGCTATCCGTAGCCTTTGTTTCACCTACACTTGCAGGCACACACTTAAATTGTGACAAACAATGCCTAATGTTTTTTTAAATGGTTATTTTTTATTGTACATTATTGTGTCATCAATCACATTGATGAGTCCATGCTGGACATGTCATACATGCTATAGAAAGTTACGATTTTATGAACTTAAATAATTGAAATGTCTGTGACTGTCACATAAAATTTGCGATGATGATGATGAGTGACTATTACAAAATCCATTGTCTTCACTATGTTATGGTTTAACATAGCGTTCCTTAAGCATTATTCATAAAAAAAAAATTTACTTTTATTCTTAAATTTACAACACTATATTTTGTTACCAATTTTTTGGGTGTTGTGTTGTTCCATTTATTTTTGGCATGTGCATATATGCGTTTATATTTGTATTTTCTTTATTTTTCCTTCTTGAAATTAGAAAACATGTGTATCTTTGTACCGTGTTAGCCAGTAGATAGAAAAATATTTAGACTTCAGAGTCAGCAGTGGTTGATACCTTTTAATGGATAACTGAAAAGATGGAAACAAATTGCAAATTGCAATTTCAAGGCTACTCACGTCTCTTCATCAGGGAAAGACTAACTAAAAAAATTAAGCATCACATATTTCTATACACAACAGGACACAGGAATAGTGCAATAGGTAAGACAAGTAAGTGACGTGTATCAGAACTGTCATTATCTCACAGGGATGAACATAAATATTGGAACAGTTCCTAGATAAGGATAGAAAGTTTGATTGCCCTCTCATTGGCGTATTTTTTGGGGTTTTCATGACCCTGGAAGGGCATAGACGCAGATTCCTTAATTGATATAGAATGACATAAATCCATGTGATCTATTCATTCCATCACTAACAGTGTCAAAGGTCATGATGAGCTTATATTCTGAAACCTTTGTACGTTTCTCATATTTGAAGTTATATTTTAATAACAGTAATTCCATATCCATGATGCTATGACCGGGCATACAAAAGTCTTTTGCCACAGGTAAATTCATTAATTTATCTGTGATTGTGTGGCGCTGATAATTCATCCTTGTTCTCCTTTTTGTTGCCGGTCTCCCCTCACTTGTCCCTCCCTCACTTGTCTTAGCTATTCCTGTGTCCTGTTGTGTGTAGAAATATGTGATTCTTCATTTTTGGCTTTACTCTTAGCCTGATGAAGACACCTGAGTAGTCTCGAAAGCTTTGAATTTGTTACCATATTTTCAGTTAGCCATTAAACGTTATCAACCACAGAGGACTGTCAAGTATAAATATTTTTCTATTCTTGTAATTGAAATTTATCATTTTATTGTTGTAGTAAAACTTCATTTATTCTTGTTTGAAGTACATACATTTGCAATGGCCACGTAACAAGGCAATAACTCAATATTTTATGCCTACACCCTCCTTGACCCTGGGCTTCAACAGCGCCAGTTGCTGCTCAGAAGTGTTAGATGCACAGATGAAAACAATCGCTGATGTGTTTGTGGGGTTCAGTAACGCCTGCTGTTCCCCTGCTGTGTGTCTGGCAAAAATTACTGCTGCTAACTACAACTTCAACTTCAAACGTCTCATACTAGGCCTCTGCCTACACCCTCCTTGACCCTGGGCTTCAACAGCGCCAGTTGCTGCTCAGAAGTGTTAGATGCACAGATGAAAACAATCGCTGATGTGTTTGTGGGGTTCAGTAACGCCTGCTGTTCCCCTGCTGTGTGTCTGGCAAAAATTACTGCTGCTAACTACAACTTCAACTTCAAACGTCTCATACTAGGCCTCTGCCTACACCCTCCTTGACCCTGGGCTTCAACAGCGCCAGTTGCTGCTCAGAAGTGTTAGATGCACAGATGAAAACAATCGCTGATGTGTTTGTGGGGTTCAGTAACGCCTGCTGTTCCCCTGCTGTGTGTCCGGCAAAAATTACTGCTAGCTACCTAATCATGGTGAAAAAAAAAATTACATCTCAAAGTGTCTAGTGCTACACATAGATATGAGGCTACACCATGATTTCTAAGCTGTAAACATTTGAAACGTCAACTTTCAAACCATAAAATGATTTGTCTTTGTCACAAATCTGTAACAAAATAATTGTGACATATTATTACAGATATGCACATGTCGAAAACAAATGCAAACACAAAAGCCTACTTATGCTATAGGATACTGATGGTCAACCTTGTCACTCCATAGCTTACACAAATCCAACTCACATCATGATGACTCAAATACTGCAATGTTGGAAGTGCATAATGTGGGTTGAACTTTGACAACTGCTGCAGTGCGAAGGTTATACTTCAGTGTTCTTGCCTTTGAAATAAAAGCATACAAGTAAATATAATATCCAATGTTGATTAAGGGACGTGATGTACACCTGTAATATTGTGCAAACAATGCATGTAGGAATAGTCCTCTTCAACATTACTTATATTTGTGTCATTTTAAAAAATACATATTTGATTAGAAAGTTAACAGCCCATATCATAAAGGTACTTCATGTAAACATGATAATCGCTAACAAAAATCATGCATTACCTTGGTAAAGTCAATAGTGCATAGTCACAATAGCAAAATATATACCTGTAAGTGGTGCTGAAAGAACGACAACTGATAGAATAGGTGAATGATATCTATTTATCAGACTGAATAGCGACACCTGTACAATGTCGATATAATACTGTACCTTAACAAAACAGCTGTGTCACACCTCACACGCATTTTTCTTGTAGCTTGTTATGTAATAGGGCACATGCGTGTAGTTTCATCATAGGTGCATGTTTACTGAGTAAAGCAGTCATGACAACGCCTTTGTGTTGTCGGTACGCTTGCGATGATGAACGATGCGCACCGTGAATGTTAGTCTGCGTCATAAGACGCACAGACGCTCCAATACCCAACGCGTCACAGCAGGAAGCCAGTCTGTGCGTCCAAACAAAGGCGCAAGCATACATGCACGTACCCTTTTAGAAAGCTATATAAAAATAAGGATGTAGTAGTAACGCACACTTTATTGAGGTACAGTATTACATCGCCATTCACCATCTGTGGCTATGCAGTGTCATCTATATATACCTTATCTATCCGTTGTCATGCTTGCAAGTCCACAGTCAGGCATAAATAGCTGTTTTCACTATGCACTTTTTAAAGGTTTTTTTTGTTAATATAAATGATTGCCACATATTATCAGTATTACATGATGGAAATTTTAGATATTTTTAAAAACTTTTTAGTGATATTATTCAGCAAATGAAAATGGTGTACATACTGTTACTTATCCATCATTAATGGATTCTGATATGTACTTGTATGCTTTTATTTAAAACCGTATAGCAGATTATTTAACCGATTTTTATTGTGGTTTGCATTGCTTTTCAACATGTTAATGTATGCGTTTATGTTTGTCAATTATTAATTTACATATATTTTTTAAAGTAAAATCATCATCTTATGGTACTAAAGGTTATATTTCTCTGTGAACGGCAAAAAGTCCTGCTGCCTCCACCCTGTTTCTTCTCATCCCTGGGTTACAACACCGCCAGTTGTTTCTCGGAAGTGCTGTTAGCACAGTCTACACTTGCTCCTGTGTTACTGGGTTCAGTAATGTCAGCTGTTCCCTGCTGTTTGAACGCAAAATGTCCTTCTGCCTCCACCTGTTCTCTTTCCTCTTACCCTGGGTTACAACACCGCCAGTTGTTTCTGGAAGTGCTGTTAGCACAGTCTACACTTGCTCCTGTGTTACTGGGGTTCAGTAATGTCAGCTGTTCCCCTGCTGTGTGAACGGCAAAAAGTCCTGCTGCCTCCACCCTGTTCTCTTCTCATCCCTGGGTTACAACACCGCCAGTTGTTTCTCGGAAGTGCTGTTAGCACAGTCTACACTTGCTCCCGTGTTACTGGGTTCAGTAATGTCAGCTGTTCCCCTGCTGTGTGAACGGCAAAAAGTCCTGCTGCCTCCACCCTGTTCTCTTCTCATCCCTGGGTTACAACACCGCCAGTTGTTTCTCGGAAGTGCTGTTAGCACAGTCTACACTTGCTCCCGTGTTACTGGGGTTCAGTAATGTCAGCTGTTCCCCTGCTGTGTGAACGGCAAAAAGTCCTGCTGCCTCCACCCTGTTCTCTTCTCATCCCTGGGTTACAACACCGCCAGTTGTTTCTCGGAAGTGCTGTTAGCACAGTCTACACTTGCTCCTGTGTTACTGGGGTTCAGTAATGTCAGCTGTTCCCCTGCTGTGTGAACGGCAAAAAGTCCTGCTGCCTCCACCCTGTTCTCTTCTCATCCCTGGGTTACAACACCGCCAGTTGTTTCTCGGAAGTGCTGTTAGCACAGTCTACACTTGCTCCCGTGTTACTGGGGTTCAGTAATGTCAGCTGTTCCCCTGCTGTGTGAACGGCAAAAAGTCCTGCTGCCTCCACCCTGTTCTCTTCTCATCCCTGGGTTACAACACCGCCAGTTGTTTCTCGGAAGTGCTGTTAGCACAGTCTACACTTGCTCCGTGTTACTGGGTTCAGTAATGTCAGCTGTTCCCCTGCTGTGTGAACGGCAAATAGTCCTGCTGCCTCCACCCTGTTCTCTTCTCATCCCTGGTTACAACACCGCCAGTTGTTTCTCGGAAGTGCTGTTAGCACAGTCTACACTTGCTCCTGTGTTACTGGGGTTCAGTAATGTCAGCTGTTCCCCTGCTGTGTGAACGGCAAAAAGTCCTGCTGCCTCCACCCTGTTCTCTTCTCATCCCTGGGTTACAACACCGCCAGTTGTTTCTCGGAAGTGCTGTTAGCACAGTCTACACTTGCTCCTGTGTTACTGGGTTCAGTAATGTCAGCTGTTCCCCTGCTGTGTGAACGGCAAATAGTCCTGCTGCCTCCACCCTGTTCTCTTCTCATCCCTGGGTTACAACACCGCCAGTTGTTTCTCGGAAGTGCTGTTAGCACAGTCTACACTTGCTCCCGTGTTACTGGGGTTCAGTAATGTCAGCTGTTCCCCTGCTGTGTGAACGGCAAACAGTCCTGCTGCCTCAACTTTAATTTCCATGGGTACCTTCTGCTACCCATCCGGTTCCAGTACCGTCAGCTGGTTTCTCCGCAGTACCTTTGGCCTAGGTGCCTCCATGTCGGTATCCGAGTTCCAGCAAGTCTGCTGGTCCTTGGTAGTGCTTTGGAGCACAGGTACCTCCTGCTTAGTAACCCGTGTCCCAGTAACGTCAGCTGGTCCTCGGTTGTGCCATTGGCTCTTTTCCTTCTGCTGACCCTCCGGGTTCCAGCACAGTCAGCTGGTCCTCGTTACTTTCATTGGCCTTGTACCTTCTGCTACCCATCCGGTTCCAGTACGTCAGCTGGTTCTCCGCAGTGCTTGGCCTAGGTGCCTCCATGTCGGTATCCGAGTTCCAGCAACGTCTGCTGGTCCTTGTAGTGCTTTGGAGCACAGGTACCTCCTGCTTAGTAACCCTGTCCCAGTAACGTCAGCTGGTCCTCGGTTGTGCCATTGGCTCTTTTCCTTCTGCTGACCCTCCGGGTTCCAGCACAGTCAGCTGGTCCTCGTTACTTTCATTGGCTCTTGTACCTTCTGCTACTCATCCGGGTTCCAGTACCGTCAGCTGGTTCTCCGCAGTGCCTTTGGCCTAGGTGCCTCCATGTCGGTATCCGAGTTCCAGCAACGTCTGCTGGTCCTTGGTAGTGCTTTGGAGCACAGGTACCTCCTGCTTAGTAACCGTGTCCCAGTAACGTCAGCTGGTCCTCGGTTGTGCCATTGGCTCTTTTCCTTCTGCTGACCCTCCGGGTTCCAGCACAGTCAGCTGGTCCTCGTTACTTCCATTGGCTTTTGTACCATCACCAACAGGACAAAGAAGGTTAAGACAAACTACAAGATACAGAACAAGAGACAGAAGAACAATAAGCAGAAGATCAAAAAGCAGAAGAACATTAAGTATAAGACCAAAATGAAGAGCAAAATATATGCTCTAAATTCTAAGCAGAAGAAGACTAAGCAGTGTATGGGGGTGAGTCCGTTCCTCCTCGTGGTGCCCCTGGAAAATGCCTGATGCTGCTGCAGGCTAAACTGAACGCGGACAAATACTGTTGTAATTAAAATCTTTCGTGACAGCAAGAACGGAAGGATGAAAATTCAGAGTTTTACAGATTACAAGTACAGGAATGTCTGTCACAAATAAGAATATGATGAAAAGGATGAATAGGAAGAAGATGAAGAAGTAGAATATGAAGAATAATAACTGTTTAATAAGAACAATATAAGTAATGTTAACAAAAAGATGAATAGCAAGAAGTTTTAGAAGATTAAGAAGGTGAAGATGAAGAATAATTTGATGAGAAAGATGATGCTGCTGAAAATTATGAAGGACAAAGTGTGTGAAAAGTTAAAAAGGTGAAGACCATGGAAGTTGTGAAACAGACATATTTGACAAAATAGAAAAAAGGTTAACAACATTGTCAATTTGTTCGTCAATCCGAACGTATTTCCTAAAAAAAAAAAATTAATGCTATTCCATTGGATTGGGTCAAACATCTATGCCTTTAATGTCTCCTCAACCTCCCCCAATACATTCTACATTACTCTTTCTTGTTTTCCTTCATGTACAATTAACCAACAAGGCAAGAATGGTTTTTTTTTAATTTCGATATTTTGTTCCCATAGACTTACATGGGACTTCCGGTATCGGTATCGGGTATCGCCGATATTTTAGTGATATCGGCGATACCATTACGATTCCGATACTTTAGGATATCGGAAAGTATCGCTCAACTCTAGTCCCTATACTTCCTCCCAATATTTTGTAAAATTCATTGCTATACCCATCAGGGCCAGGAGATTTAGAGAGCTTCAAGGAGCTGATAGTTTGGATGACTTCTGAAGGGGATATAGGAGCATTAAGGATTTCCCTGTGTTCCTCTGTTAGTAAAGGTGCCACCTCCGTTTGCATAAAGTTTAGAATATCGTCCTCCTCTCTCTTCTCCGCTTTGTACAGGGAGCCAAAAAATGATCTAAATTCCTCTACAATCTCCTCATTCTCTGTCAACACTCTGCCCCCTTTGGTCCGAATTTTGTGAATCCTTGTGGCCTTTCTATATGGTTTAGTAAGAGATGCAAGTAATTTGCCAGGTTTGTTGCCCCATTTAAAAAATTTGTGCTTTTGAAGATCAATACTATAAGTGGCCCATTCATGAGCTAGTGCATCCGCCGATTCCTTTGCCTCGATATATTGTTTTTTCGTGAGGGGTGAATTATTAAGTTTAAAATTTTTATATGCTAAAGTTAAAGCCCTCTGCGCTGCCAGGGTCCGCTCCTGCAACTGTTTTTTTTATGACATATTTACGCGATTATTTGCCCTCTCAACACTGCTTTAGAGGTATCCCAGAAAAGAATTGGTGTTTCACAATGCATTTGGTTATCAGATTTGTACATGTCCCATGAGAATTGTATGAATTTTTGAAATCATCTGAGTGATATAAATATGACGGCAATCTCCATTTCCTATGAAAATAGATTGGGTTAGTTAGTTTTAGGCTGAATGTTATCGGTGCATGATCTGAGATGTGCACGTCCAGAATATTGGTATGTGTGATTCTTGGCATGAGTGAGGGGCCCAACAACCAGTAGTCAATTCTAGAATGGGAATTATGAACATGTGAATAGTGAGAGTAATCTCTCTCAATAGGGTGTTGCACTCTCCAAACATCCAACAATCCCAGGTGATCTAAAAAAGATTGTATTAGTCTCCCTTGCGTAGATATATGAGGAGATTGAGAATTAGATCTATCCATCTCAATGTCATGTACCTCATTAAAATCGCCACCCACAATCATATGGGAGGTGTCCCAACCAGCGATTTGTTTTAGCACATTAGCCCGAAAGAATGGATCCGACGAATTTGGCGCATAAATATTAATTACACTGTAGGTAGTCCCCTCTATAACCAGCTTAACGCAGACAAACCTCCCTGAAGGATCTTCTAACACATCCACTATCTCATGGTCAATATTCCTGTTTATCATAATAGCGACACCCCTCTGTTTTTTAGTAAAAGAAGCTTCTGCACATAACATAAATTTTTTGCTAGAAAACACCGGTTGGTTGCCCTTCACCCAGTGTGTCTCCTGCAAAAGTACAATATGAAAATTTTCTCGATGCAGATAAAAATTTTTTCCTCTTGACCGGGGAATTTAGGCCATTGACATTCCAGGAACACCAAAGGAGAGATGTCATAGCGGACATTTTTTGCCTATTGATTTCTAACATTAACCCACTCCAGTGCGGGAAATGCGATTAGATGTAACCGTTACATAATAATGGGATCCCTGCCCATCCCAGCGAGTAGGCATTAGAATCCCTGGATTATTGATTACCTATGTCCCCAATTTTTGAAAAGATATTTAATATTGGATCTGGCCAATCAACTATTCTTGTCCTTTGTGGCCCCCGCAAGTGAAGGACCTGTCTGTGCCCTGTTTTTTTCCCTCCTGAAAGGATCACTGCTGGGAGAGCAGTACTTTTCGCTACTTGTAACTATATGCTTCCTGAGCCTCCTTTCAAGTCAATTCAATATGCAGTGTTAGATGTTACTGGGCCATTAGTTTGAGAAGAATTAAATAAATGTCAGGATTATTTTCATAAATTAAAGCAGAATTACATTACATTTTCCTGCATGCAAAAAAAAAATATAATTTTCTTTTTTTCATTCATTTTTAATTAATTAGTTTTAATGGCTGAAAATTTCTTACTTCTTCCACTATTGTACAGCCCTCATGGTGTAAAACAAATTAGCAAAATACCCCTTAAGCTTAATCATTCTTTCTTCGATCTGTAGGGCAATGTTCCCAATTTACAGTTTTATTGAGGGCTTAGGAAATTTGCATATGGAGCACTGTGATATGTGGTATCATGTGTTTCTTATTCTTGTGATTTTCTTCAAATTTTGCCCACTGTGACAAGGTCACTGGAAAAAAAAACACTGCTGGGGAGATATGTATCACTAAAGGGTATGCCACACTGAACAATATCGCTAACGGGATCGCTAAAAAACGTCACTATTTAGCGATCCCGTTAGCGATGTTGTTCAGTGCGGCAGCTGCCAGCGACGAGCTTCCTGCTGTGATCTCGCTCGTCGCTGGAATCGTTCCGGACCCTATTTTCTCGTCGGCGCTCCCGCTGGGTAAGTATATATCGCTAGTGTGGCACCTTTTCTTAGCGATTTAGCGGTACTTTTGTACCGCTAAAGTCGTTAAGAAGATCGCTAACGGCGATAGCGTCGTTAACTATATCGCTAAATGTGGCCGCACTTAGCGATATAGAAACAATCCCGCTAGCGATCGCATTAGTATGCGTCGTTATCGTGATCGCTAGCGGGATTGTTTAGTGTGGCAGTACCTAAAGGATGTTGGCTTCAGTGATAAGAACCTAGGAAAATGCACCAGCAAACTGTAGGCACTGCCACACTTAGCGATCGCACTAGCGATCACGATAACGACTTAACCTGGCGAGATCGCTAGTGCGATCGCTATGTGATCGCTAGTTAGATTCCAAACACAACTCATCAGCGATCTGTATAACGACCTCTGCGGTCGTTGGGAAAACCTAGTCCCACTTGCGACGCTGGTGAAGTCGTTCATAAAGGGTGTCACACTCAGCGAATCAGGCTCATCAGTGGGACACCAACGACCAAAAAACGGCTCAGAACGTTCATGAGTGATCAGCGACATCTCAGCACCACATCGCCGCTACATGTCACACACAGCTAAGTCGCTAACGAGATCGCTACTGCGTCATAAATGGTGACGTAGTAGCGATCTCGCTAGCAATCTCGCTTAGTGTGGCATACCCTTAAGTGCTGAGAGGGGGTTAATCAGGCATGTTAAGGGCTAAGTTTTTTAGTGAACATCTGAAGAGTGGGTGGGAGGCTGTTCACCATATCTCCACCCCATGGTGTTGTCCTTTGGGCTCATTCAGTGTTCTGTGGACTCTGGAGGAGAGCTGAGCTCTTGGTAAACAGAGCTGACACCTGATTACTGTTCGGACAGAACCCCGCAGTTAAAATAGCACTCACTGTAGTCCTTATGGTTCTTTTGTTAAGAAGACGCAATATGTCTATTTCTTTTGTTTGGACTTGTTTATGAAGCCTTTTTAATAAACCAGTTGCAATTTAAACGGAAAGCATTCCTGTGACTAACTCGTTAAGCAGCCTAGTGAGACGATCTACCAGACCACTACACAATATCTGTAGAATAGTGTGAACCTGGCTGTAACGAATCGAAGCGGAGGCAGAGATGGTGAAGTTAACATTCGTCTTTATTTTTTAATGTGGAACCTCGAGACCGCGGTCCGGGGGGCTCCGAAGGGGGCGTGACTAATGAGCCCCGGGTACCCGTAGTAAGACCCCTCGAACAGGACCAGAATGGAATACCCGGAGGACACAGGTGCTACCTCCAGTTAGACCCCGGACACGTGGCAGCTGTCCCAGAGGGACCAAAAGGATAACAGGTATATACAGAGACCGTGGAGGGTTCTTGACGGAGATGAGTAAGGTCCTGGTCCAGAATGGATGGTGGCAGGCTGGCTCCAGTGACCTTGTCACAGTCCACGGGTACGGATGGCTGATGGCGGAACGGGATGACACTTGCGCCAGTAATAACCGAGATTGTCCAGGTTAGCCAGATACTGGTTAGCAATGATCTGTGGAGACAAATAGTATAAGCGAAGCACAGAGACTGCAGACGCAGCGCAGACAGATCAGGAACAGAACCGGATGTAGCAATGATAGAACACGTTGCTCCGGCACTCCCCTTATGGTGGAGTGACCAGATAAAGTACTGAGTGCGCTGCCATTGGTTAATTGGCTATTTAAAAAAATGCACGCTGCCCTTTAAGAGAGACGGTGGGCGCGGCCTCGCGTCCTAAGCAGTCTATCTGGAGGCCTGCTAGCAGCGTGCCAGGAAGTGGAGGAGGACACAGGACGCTGAGGAGCAGATGGGACAGGAGACCTCAGCCTGCGCGCAGACTGCTGCAGAGGGACAGCTAGAGGAGCAGGTGAGTGACCAGGACGGAGTGCAGAGCCAGCACGGGGACCGAGTGTAACAGTATCCACCTCTTTACTCCCCATCTTTTTCAAGCCTGCGTGAAATCTTTTAAGAAGAAGAGGAGCCTGGATGTTCTCTTTAGGCTCCCAAGACTTCTCCTCAGGACCAAAACCCTTCCAGTCCACCAGGTAATAGATCCTACCTCTTACTTTCTTAGAGGCCAAGATATGTTTTACCTCAAAAACATCATCCTCAGAAACCGGATCTGGAGTGGTACCCGGGTCCTTAAAGAAGGAGCTCAACACTACTGGTTTGAGGAGGGAAACATGAAAGGAGTTAGGTACACGTAGAGAATTAGGCAATTTCAGTTTGTAAGAGACCGGGTTGATTTGTCTCAAGACTTCAAAGGGATCAATGAAACGGGGACCCAATTTGTACGATGGTAACTTCAAACGGATGTACTTGGAGGAGAGCCATACCTTGTCTCCTGGACGAAAGATGGGAGCCTCCAAACGTCTTTTGTCCGCATGCGTTTTCATACGTTGAGAGGCTATCTCCAAAGCAGACCTGGTATCTCTCCAAATGTTCGAGAAATTCTTAGACAAGGTATCGACTGCCGGAACATCAGACAATCCAGAGATAGGAAGAGGAATTCCGGGTTGGAGTCCAAACACAATCTGAAAGGGAGACTTTCCAGAAGATTCACTTACTTGGTTGTTGTAGGAGAATTCCGCCCAGGGCAGTAATTCTACCCAGTCATTATGATGAGCGTTGATGAAGTGACGTAGGTATCCAGCCAGGATTTGATTGATCCTCTCCACTTGCCCATTAGACTGGGGATGGTGTGCAGAAGAAAAATCTAGTTCAATTTTTACCATTTTACAGAGTGCTCTCCAGAACTTAGAGGTGAACTGGACGCCCCTGTCGGACACGATGTGGAGAGGAAATCCATATAGACGGAAGATGTGCTGAATGAAGTGAGCGGCCAGTTCTGGAGCAGACGGGAGACCAGATAGCGGAACGAAGTGGGCCATTTTAGAGAAGCGGTCCACCACAACCCATACCACAGAGCAGCCAGAAGAAATGGGAAGATCCGTGATGAAATCCATCGCGATGTGCTGCCAGGGAGCAGACGGAATCGGAAGAGGCAGAAGCCTGCCGGCTGGTAGATGTTTAACAGTTTTGTTACAGGCACATGAAGGACAAGCTGCGACGAACTCCTGGATATCCTTGCCCATGGTAGGCCACCAGTAGTAACGGGAGATGAGTTGCTGCGTCTTTTTCTGACCAGCATGGCCAGCCAACTTAGAAGAATGACCCCACCGCAGAACACGACTACGATCAGAAGCGGACACGAGAGTCTTCCCTGGAGGAAGCCGGGCAATATCAGTGGAGGCAACAGAGATTAACTTAGAAGGTTCAATAATGTGCTGAGGTTCTTCCTCCAGTTCAGGAGGCAAAAAGGCTCTGGAGAGTGCGTCTGCCTTGATGTTCTTGTCAGCTGGACGGAAATGAAGTACAAAATTGAAACGGGCAAAAAACAATGCCCAACGGGCCTGACGGGGATTCAGCCTTAAAGCAGATTGGAGATAGGCAAGGTTTTTATGGTCGGTGAATATGACTACCTGGTGATGAGCTCCCTCAAGAAGATGTCTCCATTCTTGCAGAGCCAATTTGATGGCCAACAGTTCGCGATCACCGACAGAGTAGTTCCTTTCTGCAGGAGAAAAAACCTTGGAAAAAAAACCACACGAGATCATCCGCCCGGTAGACAACTTCTGGGTGAGAACTGCTCCTGCACCTATGGAAGAAGCGTCAACCTCAAGAAAAAAATTGCTCATTCGAATTAGGACGATGGAGAACGGGTGCGGAAGCGAAGGCTTTTTTGAGAGAAACAAAGGCCTCTTCTGCCTCGGAGGACCATCCCTTAGAGTTTACACCTTTCCGGGTTAAGGCTGTGATAGGAGCCACTCGGGTGGAAAAGTGTGGAATGAATTGCCGGTAGTAGTTGGCGAACCTTAGGAACCGTTGTATGGCTTTTAGCCCAGACGGACGAGGCCAGTTGAGAACTGCAGACAACTTCTCCGGGTCCATCTTTAATCCTGTGGAAGATACAATGTACCCAAGGAAAGGCAAGGAAGACTGCTCAAAGAGGCATTTCTCATATTTGGCATATAGCCTGTTCTCTCTCAGTCTTTGTAAGACCAGGCGTACTTGCCTCCGGTGTGACGCCAAGTCTGCAGAGAAAATCAAAATATCGTCCAGGTAGACCACGACACAAGTATAGAGCAGGTCCCTGAAAATGTCATTAACAAATTCCTGAAAGACCGCAGGTGCATTGCTTAGGCCAAATGGCATTACCAGGTATTCATAGTGGCCGTCATGGGTGTTGAAGGCTGTTTTCCATTCGTCTCCCTCTCTGACTCTGATCAGGTTGTAGGCCCCTCTGAGATCCAATTTGGTGAAGATCTTGGCCCCCGGAGACGATCAAACAGCTCTGAAATAAGAGGTAATGGATACCTGTTTTTTACCGTGATCTGATTTAGACCCCGGTAGTCGATACAGGGCCGCAAGGATCCATCCTTCTTCTTCACAAAGAAGAATCCAGCTCCTGCCGGTGATGATGACTTTCGGATAAATCCTCTAGCCAGATTCTCTTGGATGTAGTCCGACATAGCCTGAGTCTCTGCCTGTGAAAGGGGATAAACTCTCCCGCGAGGAGGCGATACTCCAGGAAGAAGCTCTATCTGACAGTCATACGACCTGTGT
Organism: Oophaga sylvatica; assembly: GCA_033576555.1. Classification (NCBI taxonomy): domain Eukaryota; kingdom Metazoa; phylum Chordata; class Amphibia; order Anura; family Dendrobatidae; genus Oophaga; species Oophaga sylvatica. Next base: position 488,263,800 of record JARQOD010000001.1, on the reverse strand, counting down.
GGAGGTAGTCTCTCAGCCTCCTTTTTCCCAAAGACGTTAGAGAAGGACCAATAGGCGGAAGGCAACCCTGGCAGGGTATCAGGCTGGACTGGAGGCGAAACAGGTTGAATTCGGGTTAAGCAACGATTCATGCAGGTATCTCCCCAACGCAGAACTTCTCCAGTTTTCCAATTAAGGACTGGTTCATGCACCTGGAGCCAAAGTAAACCTAAAAGCATGGGATGGGACAAACCGGGATATACATAAAATCGCATTAGTTCAGCATGCATTAGACCTACCCGGAGTTCCACCAACTCGGTTTGAAACTGGACGGGCTTGGTCAGTGGTTTGCCATCTACGGCGGTCACCTGCAACGGATCAGGAAGACGCTGGACTGGTAAGCGGTAATGATCCACAACCGCCTGCTGGATGAAGTTCCCTGCAGCTCCAGAATCCAGTAGACAATGTTCGGAGAATTTTATTGCTCCATAGGACACGGAGACTGAGATGTGTAAAGAGGGAGAGGACTGTTCTCTACCTAGGTTGGCCCCTCCTACCGAACCTAGGCACTGGAGTTTCCCGACTTTTTAGGACAGAAATGGATCAAATGTTCAGAACTACCGCAGTAGTAACAACTTCCCTCCTTGCGACATGCCTCCCAGCGGCGGGTGGCCAAACTTACACGGTCTACCTCCATGGCCTCGGAGGAGGAAGGCGAGGTACCTGTTTTGAACAAACTAGAGTCCAGGTGATAGGACCTTTTGTCCCGCTTGATCTCCATGGAACGCTCCTGAAAACGCAGGTCAATTTGGGTTGCCAAGGATATTAGCTCTTCCAAGAGGGTAGGTCTGTCCCGTCCCGCCAGCTCATCCTTGATTCTTCCGGATAGGCCTTCCAGAAGTTAGCAACCAGGGCCTCATTGTTCCACGACAATTCAGACGAGAGGGTGCGGAATTTAACAGCATACTGAGCTACAGTGAGAGTACCTTGGCGCAGGCGGAGCAAGGCAGAAGCAGTCAAAGTGGTGCAACCAGGTTCATCGAAGGTCCTGCGAAAAGCCTCTAGGAAAGATTGAAGATCATTAACCAGCGGATCCCCTCTCTCCCATAGCGGGTTTAGCCAAGCGAGGGCCTCTCCTCCCAGGTGTGACATGATGAAGCCCACCTTGGCTCGGTCAGAAGCAAATATATGCCCCAAGATTTCGAAGTGTAGAGTGCACTGATTGAGAAAACCCCGACACTGAGTAGGATCACCCTGGAAACGGGTAGGAGCCGCCAGGCGGGGACCTTTACTTGCCATGGGAACTGGTACTTGAGTATTGATAGAAGAATCAGGTGCAGACGAGGACCCCAAGGAATCCATGCGGGTAGACAAGCTGCGAAGATAAGTCGTGATCTTGTCCTGTTGAACTCCTAAACGGGCCACCTCCTGGCACAGATCCGTGGTCGGAGATCTCTGGGATCCAGCGGGTTCCATGGCCGGAGCAATCTGTAACGAATGGAAGCGGAGGCAGAGATGGTGAAGTTCACATTCGTCTTTATTTTTTAATGTGGAACCTCGAGACCGCGGTCCGGGGGGCTCCGAAGGGGGCGTGACTGAGCCCCGGGTACCCGTAGTAAGGCCCCTCGAACAGGACCAGAATGGAATACCCGGGGAAACACAGGTGCTACCTCCAGTTAGACCCCGGACACGTGGCAGCTGTCCCAGAGGGACCAAAAGGATAACAGGTATATACAGAGACCGTGGAGGGTTCTTGACGGAGATGAGTAAGGTCCTGGTCCAGAATGGATGGTGGCAGGCTGGCTCCAGTGACCTTGTCACAGTCCACGGGTACGGATGGCTGATGGCGGAACGGGATGACACTTGCGCCAGTAATAACCGAGATTGTCCAGGTTAGCCAGATGCGGGTTAGCAATGATCTGTGGAGACAAATAGTATAAGCGAAGCACAGAGACTGCAGACGCAGCGCAGACAGATCAGGAACAGAACCGGATGTAGCAATGATAGAACACGTTGCTCCGGCACTCCCCTTATGGTAGAGTGACCAGATATAGTACTGAGTGCGCTGCCATTGGTTAATTGGCTATTTAAAAAAATGCACGCTGCCCCTTTAAGAGAGACAGTGGGCGCGGCCTCGCGTCCTAAGCAGTCTATCTGGAGGCCTGCTAGCAGCGTGCCAGGAAGTGGAGGAGGACACAGGACGCTGAGGAGCAGATGGGACAGGAGACCTCAGCCTGCGCGCAGACTGCTGCAGAGGGACAGCTAGAGGAGCAGGTGAGTGACCAGGACGGAGTGCAGAGCCAGCACGGGGACCGAGTGTAACACTGGCAGACCTATTAAATAAGATTTCTGGTCAGTTCTGCAGAAAACACTCTGAATAGGCTATGTTCACATTTGAGGTAGAGGTTGTGTTACCAATTCCATCATGACAACATCATGCTGAAATGACAGCTGGCTACCACGTTGGCAATCACACCCCGTCTACAGAACAAGCCGGAAGAAGATCTGATCTGCTCTGTTTACGTGGATTCAGCTGAATGGCCAGTATGCTCCAGGTAGAGCAGGCAGGTAGCTGCTGGTAGTTAGCTACCTGTCTGTTAGTTTTCAGGCCCACAGTAAACTCATCCCACAAAAAAAGTCCTCTTAGTCTACTTTCACACATCAGGTTTTTCCAATCAGGCACAATCCATCAAAGTTTAAAAAAGACTGATCCAGCGCAGATTGTGAAAAAGTGATGCGACGGACCAAGTTTTTAGACGGATCCGTCATGAACTTTTGAAACAGAGAAATGCACTCCGAGCATGCCTGGGACGAGGAGAGAGCATGAGAGACCATAGACTTCCATTGTAGCAAAAAGCCGGAAACGCCGCGTCCGGCGCTGTCCAGTTTTTTGCCACATCCAAAAAACGTTGCTAGAGACGTGTTTTCAAAACGCCGGAATGAAATTTTTTGCCGGAAGAAGAAACACGCGGCCATGCGTCGCAATCCGGCGATAATACAAGTCAATGAGAAAAAAACGGATCCGGCGGTAGATTTTGCTGTATCCGTTTTTTTCAAAAAATAGCCGGATCCTGCCTGATGGCAAAAAACTGATGTGTGAAAGTAGCCTTACAGTCCAATCAATGGGGAAAGAAATGTTATGACTCTTCAGAAAACAATTGAAAAACTGATTTGTGGGAAAACAAAAAATATCCAAACTTAATATTGCCATAATCTTACTGATCTATAGAATAAAACAAACGTTGCTTAGATCACAAAGTGAACATTATAAAACAAAACCCTAAAAATTGCAGAATTGCTGTTATTTTTTCCGATATCACTTCCAAACCCCACCCTGTTCGCCTGGGGGAAAAAGTATTAAATGTGACCCAAAACAGTACCAAAATACAACTCTGCCCCCAAGACATAAAGCATATAACTGTCGTGTGAAAATAAATAAACTGCTATGTTTCTAGAAACCCAATAATAAACAAACAAACAATAGCTTGAGGTTAATTATCGTTCGATTGGTATCTACAGGGGTTGGACAAAATAATGGAAGCACCTGAAAACATCAACAAAAGTTAGTTTAATATGGTGTAGGTCCACCTTTTGCGGCGATTACAGCCTCAATTCTCCGAGGTATGGATTCATACAAGGTGTGAATTGTTTCCAAAGGAATTTTAGCCCATTCTTCAGTTAAAACACCATCCAGTTCTTTGAGCGACGATGGCGGCGGAAATCGACGTCTAACTTGAATCTCTAAAATCGACCATAAATGCTCAATAATGTTGAGGTCTGGGAATTGTGGGGGCCAGATGAGATGCTCAACTTCATTACAATGTTCCTCGTGCCATGCTTTAACAATTCTAGCTGTATGAATTGGTGCATTATCATCCTGAAAGATGGCATTCCCCTCCGGGAACAGTGCTTGAACCATAGGATGCACTTGGTCGCCCAAAATGCCTAAATAATCGCGGCTGTTAATTCTTCCATGAAGGGATAATATCATTGGCCCGGTGGATCTCCACGAAATAGCACCCCAGAACATCACAGAACCTCCACCATGTTTTACGGTTGGGAGAAGGCAGTCTGGATGGAATGCTTCTTTCAGCTGTCTCCAAACGTACATGAGGTCGGAAATAGGGTAAACGATGATTCGTCTGAGAATATCACATGTTTCCACTGCTCGACGGACCAATTCTGGAGGTTTCTTCACCACTCTAAATGCTTGGAAACATTTGTCATTGAGAGCAGCGGTTTTCAAATTGCAGCTCTTCAGTGGAATCCAGATTTGTTCAGCTCCCGATGAACAGTTTTCGTGGAAACTGGGTTCTGTAGGTGTTCATTGAGCTCAGCAGTGATTTTCGGAACCGTGGTCTTGCGATCCTCTCTCACAATTCGCTTTAGAGTCAGACGTCTCTCTCAGTCAACTTCGACTTTCGGCCGGACCTGTGCTTTGCTGCGGACATTTTTCCTTCTCTTTCAAACGCAGTCATTACTTTGGAGACAGTACCTCTTGACACGCAAAGCATTCGGGCACTTTCGGTTACACTAGCGCCTGCCATACCAGCACCAACAATTTGGCCTCTTTGAAAATCCGAGAGGTCTGCCATTGGTATCAGGTTCTCATCAATGTTCTTACAATTCTGCAAAACAAACAGTTAATTTACATACACATCACATAACACAAATAATCAACTACAAAACATTACCATATGTCACGGTTTGCATGTTTATAACATGTTCGAAGATTATGATGCCAAAACGTTAGGTGTTTCCATTATTTTGTCCAACCCCTGTACATCACAATTATAGACAAGTATTTCACTAAATTCATAAGATATCAACAGTTTGTTCATGTCTTTTCTATTGAGCAAACTTCCAAACTGCAGAGAGAAAATGTAAGTGAACCTCTGTTAAAGACTTATCCAAGAATTCATTTGCAAAAGGCACACAAAGACTGGTTCATAGTTCTACCCAAGAAAGATGAGTGAGACATGTTACTGAGACACAAGAAGACTCCAAAAATTCTACAAACAGAGAAAATTAAGGTCTGAGCTCAGAGAGGACCCCCCCATAAACTAAACGCAAAGAGAAAAAACATCAATCTTGTAAGAAGTGAAAACCCAATTGTACTGACAAAAGGCCTATTAAAGGCTCTAAAAAATGGAATAACTTGTTAACGTGTCCATTATTAGACATTATTAGAGAAAACCAGAACCTAAATTATGTTTTTGAAAGGACACCATGAAGATAACTGCTGCTGTCCAAAAAAAACATTGCAACATCAATTTTTTTTTTTTACCTGCTCGGAAATTCCACAATGATTTTTTTTCAAAAATGTTTTATGGTTAGATGAGACAAAACAAGAACTTTTTAGCAGAAATGCACAACTTCATGTGTGGGGGGAAAAAAAAGTAACACCGCAAACATAAACATAATTCCTACTGTGAAAACCTCATCCCTACAGCTTTGCTGCCTCAGTTCCTTGCAATCTTTGAGGGAACAATAAATTCAGGGATGTACGGTAATCAAAACATTTTATAAGTGAATATAAGGGCTGCAGTCTATGACCTCAAGCTGAAGAAATGTTGAATGATGTAAATAGATACTAACCCAAAGCAGACAAGTAAAACTCCTGAACCTAACCATGCTTTTGCACAAGGCATCCCAGAAATATTGATTAACTGAAAAACATTTTTCAGGAAGGAATGGTTAATAATTTCTCCTTTAACGTTGTGAAAATTTTATTTGCGACTGACTGAGGTGGTTGTTGCTAAAAGTGTGAGCAGAATACACTCTTTCTATGCCTTTTGAACTCCAAATAAAAAGGGTTTTCCCATCTGAAATGAAAAGACTTCTGAATCTCCCTGATTCGCCAGTTTCTGAGTCGGGGTCTGCTGTGATGTGTGCGATATGCATACTGTCAGGCAGAAGTCATCTAGAGGGCACAGCCTCTCTTCATACAAGTGTATGGAGCTTAGGGTATGGCAGTCCAGTGGGCATGGCCTCACTCAATACACTTGCATGGAGCGAGGCCACTAGACGGCTTTTGCCCGGGAGTATGGATATTGCAAACATCACCGCAAAATCCGGCAAATCCTCGCTGCGCACATTACATGCGTTGGGGGGATTCAAAATTCTGCAATCATATAGAATAACTGCAGTCTTTTCATTTTAGATCGGACAACCTTTTTAATAATATTTGCTTGACGAGCGCTCAGGGAAATCAAAGCAGTACACCCTTGTATGATGTACTCAGGACTTCTGCTTTATTAGTACATCTAGGCACTTTAAATGGGGTAACTGACAAAGGAAAAGTTACCTCTGTAACTTTATCCTCATTACACAGGGGTTACAAGAAAAGATAGATACCACAGTCACAAAATGGGTATGTTCTCTCACATAGATCCACCTTTTGAGATCAATTAGGAGTATTTTAGTATTTGGAGCACGTTGGTCGCATCTTTGGGACTTTCCTACCTCAGTTCACTACTTGAAAATCTATAATTGTATCAAAACACTGGATCTCCTCGTCTGGATCCGTAATATACAACCAGAGGTTCTATGACAAGACTTCCCTTACTCATGAATCTGATTAACTTAGGTATAACATAGAATAGCACGTTTACGGCTACGTATACCAACAAAGAATAACAGTAGTTGAATACATGTATGTATGATCCCTTAGAGACACCCACTTACACCCTTTAAGTACCGTATTTGAACTTGCAGGACTATGGGTGTGAATCCAACAGTCCCTAGATGACATTATCATGTCCATATCCTTTTAAAAGCAGATGGTGTTTGATGAAATTGTCATCCGAGTTATCATTCAGAACCTCATTCAATGGCCTTGTTATTGACACCACTACACCCATAAGAACAGACAAAAAGCTCATTCATCATTCTGCTGGTGGTGTGACTCTTTACTGTGGCTGAATCCAAGTGGGTTTTCCTTCAAGCTTCACCGAAGTTGCAATGGTTAGGAGAGCCTGGAATGGCATCAAATCTTGGCTCACTGCTCTTTCTCACATGACCTTTCAGGACCACCCAGTCTTCCCTGCTTGAGATCATTTGCTCCTGAAGCTGATTCAGAGTCTGGAATGGAAGATGACTCCTTTTTGTCACACTGTATAGTCCATCATGCAAGACTTGTACATCGCTGGTCAAACTATCATTCTGCATCAGAAGTCACTGTGGAAAGTATAACCCTGTTCTAGGGGCTGAACCAAAAAAGTATCTCATGCAGGGACTAATTTTTCTACCGGAGCGTCATCTTAGTAAGAAAAGAGCTAAAAGCAAGCTTTCAGTCCATGGCTTGCCAGTCTCCTTTTCTTTCTGGAGTTTTACTTTTAGTATCCCTCTCAGCGTTTCCACCTTCCCACTCTGTGGATATTAAAGAGCGTGGAAAGCCTGCTCAGTCCCAGAGACTGTAAAATCTCCCTTATAATCTCCTGTATGTAGATATGGGGTCTGTATGAGTTAGTCTATGGGTTAACTGGGCCATCATTGAGTAGAGAGCTTGTGGCAGATGAAGCTTACTGCCCCTTTTTCACAAAAAAAGCTGGGCTCTCTGCATCTCCCACTTCTTCTCAAGGGATTTAAAAAGATCAGGAATGACAGGTGCCACGAAGGTCGTGGTCTGCATTGGTACAAGACTCTCGGCTCTACGCCTATTCGCTGCTTCCTTGATGGCTGCATCTGCACAAGCATTTCCTCTGACTTGGCATCAGCTTTATCTTCTCTATGCCAAGCTTATTCGGGAGCAGGAGAGCCTCGATCAGGGCCCTTACGCTCTATGGTTTTTATCAGTTTCTCATTTAAAATTAAGATCACATTTGGCGATCTTAACCTTTTTCCACTCTACACGCCTCAATGAGTTCTCCTGTGCCACTAGGTTAGGAGGGAGTGTTTTGGCTTTTGTTTCATCATGTTGTGAAACCACAGCATATCCAATGTAGAATCAACCAGCATCTTGGTATCCACATCCATCTAGAAAAAAATCAAAATCTGCTTTAAAAATTGATTCATCTGAGACATGGTTAAACAATGCCGTTTCTTGTTGCATCAGAGCAATGCAATCATGAGGTGTATGTATGTCTATTACTTTCTCTTCTGTTAAGAGAATGTAAAAATAGATCACTTTCCGCATCTTTCCCCCTTTTTTAATCCAGTGACCAGAGCATTTTTTAATTCAAAACTGTGTATCACTTGAGTTCTACATTTGGGGCATGAGAAGGGCACACTGAAATGTGTCTAGTTTGTACCTAATTGAGAACATCATAAATATCGTGTAAAATGCAACTTTATGTTCAAGAACCATTTCTGTGGCCTTTTTAATCATGAACCACAGAAATCGCTCTGGCACAAGAGGATGGTGTGGCGACACGAGGGTCAGTGGGTGCTCTCGTCTGCTGGTGCAGCTGTCTTAACAAAGACCACATGGACCAGAACTCATCCCACTGAACCCCCACACTCCTTTCCCATGGGCATATAGATGACACAGGGTGAGGGTAAACAGTGTGGCAAAAATACTTTATTGAACCACCAACAGGCAATAACATATCCCAACAAATACCCAAGATGGTACAAATTACAGAGTCTCGCCCTTCTGCTGGCTTGCTGGGATTAGAGCTGCTGTGACTTCACGGCTTCCAGGGCAGACTACCCCCACCAGTGGCACCCCAGTTTTGGTGGAAACCGACAGAGAGGAGATAACAAGCTTAGGAAGCTGACAGTCCATTGACGTACGTTGCCAGGTGACCTGATTGTAACGACCTGGCTTCTTTGAATGTCTCCATGGGGCTAGGGGGCCTAAGCGTCCCAACCTGGCTTCGCCGAATGTCTCCACGGGTTCAGTGATGGTCAATGGGGCAGATCTGTATTTCTCCAGCAAGGGCTGTGGTCCCTTAAGATGGCATCCTGTAGAACGTCAAATCTGTATTCCTATTGATGGAGCCATGATGACTTGGCTGTTGTTCTGTAGAGTCTCATTGCAGAAGGCTAGAGATCCCTTTTTATACCCACAGCTATCCCCAGACCATCAGCCACAGGTCAGGGGGAAGGTGGAATGAGGTTAACTCTCATTGTTTGATTGCCTGTTAATTATTTTATCAATCTGCATAGTTTGTCCTTGACTGTTTTACTGAAAAACAAGTTAGATGTACATATACAATGGGTAAGCAATAGTGATGAGCGAGTATGCTCGTTGCTCGGGTCTTCCTGAGCATGCTCAGGTGGTCTCCGAGTATTTGGAAGTGCTCGGAGATTTAGTGTCACCGCAGCTGCATGATTTGCGAATGCTAGACAGCCTGAATACATGTGGGAATTCCAAAACAAACAGGCAATCCCCACATGTATTCAGGCTGTCTAGTAGCCGCAAATCATGCAGTTGCGGTGACAGAAACTAAATCTCCGAGCATTTCCAAATACTCAGAGGCCACCCGAGCATGCTTGGGAAAACCCGAGCAGCGAACATACTCGCTCATCACTAGTAATCAGCATATTGGCAAACATTGTTCAATGACCCTGCATCTCTGTCCTGTAAAGATAGCAGAACAATAAACTGTAGGAGCTGATATAATAGGTAAACCGCAGTCATTCAACAATTCACAAAAAAATCAAGAGTCAACTCTGTTGATTTCTGTCCGCCTCTGCTACTGTTTTGCTTTCAACCCTCGCCCTACTCCTTGTCAATAAATGTGGAAGTGGAGAATTGTCTCCTCCAGCTACCATATGAGTTTTTGTTACAACGGGCATTATAGGAGCATTTGAGCAATTGTGCTTAGATCTATGTGCCTCACAATTTAAACAACTATCTCTCGATTCTGTACTCTACATACTATACATGTCCACTGTCTTGGTCCGTTATAGGGAGGAGGTACTCCTGATTCTATCCAATTAAGTCCATCTAGTCCATTGTCAAAACATTCACACAGCACTTTTATTTCCTATCATGGTCTCCTTACAACCTCCACTAATTACTTCCTGAGCTACATTCCTCCACTGTTCAGCTTCAACGATTTTCTAGTAAGCCACCATTTTGCTTCCATGAACAACCATCTGCTTGAATACAGACCAGACCTCCCTGTGGGGGAATTTCAGCCTTTTCGACATTTTTTTTACAATCCGTTATGTCATCCTCGCTTTCACATTATTTGAACGCTCTTCTTGCTGTCTTTTCTTTAAATATATCTGTATCCATTTACTCTCAAGCTACTCAGGTCTGGCTCTAGGCACTTTAATACCCTGGAAGCTTATATCCATGCTAGCGCAATTTTTCTCATATGCAGGTAGGCACAAAAGACATTAAAGGCCCTATCATTAATAAATAGGGGGTCGACAAAGCCACTTAAAACCCTATAAAAACTCAGTGATTGGACTACAAGATATCCTTCTGTTGAGTTGATTATGCCCAAAAGACAAATAAGACATAGCAACACTAGTACTCCTCCAAATATAAGTACCACAGTACCACCCCATACAGTTAAAAAGGCATTGATAACTCTTCCCAGTTCTTGGACCAGACTATTTAACGCAGAACTCACCGAGGAAGACCAAAATCACAGTAAAAGTGAAACAATTGTAAGAATAAGCTTCTTACTACTTATGCTGCAGCTTTTGAATTCACTTTTATTAGACTTTACATTCTCACTCGAGATCTGGATGGTATACTGCATGTCTGGTCCCGGGTTTCACTTGGGAGGATGGGTGTGCACTACAGGTCATAAACTGGTGGAGGTGCTGGTGAATGTGGACCTATTCGGACCAGCTACTATCAAGATATGAAATTCACCGCACACACTATTGATTTTTAATTTTGCAAAATGATAGTTTATTGTGTTCCACAATGCTAAGTGAAGTGCCGTGTAAAAATAACAAAGATACCCCACATTCATGTATACCCGACGTTTCGACTCTACATGAGTCTTAATCATGGGGTACTAGAAGAAATGAAAAAGATAACAGGGTAAGTATTTACAACAAAACAACAAAGGTATATGTACAATAAAATATAACACAATATACAATATATACAATATATACATAAATAGGTAAACCTAAGAAATTTCTTATTACCCATCATTCAGGTATCTCCTTTTTTCCTTTTGTGTGCTCTTGCAGAGTAGGAGAGATTTATTTTCACTATTAGAAACATTTTTACTCTATACATCTAGATTATTAGTATTATGACAGACCCTTTCTATATAACATATCTCTGGTATATTCTCCTATACTTAGGTTTACCTATTTATGTATATATTGTATATTGTGTTATATTTTATTGTACATATACCTGTGTTGTTTTGTTGTAAATACTTACCCTGTTATCTTTTTCATTTCTTCTAGTACCCCATGATTAAGACTCATGTAGAGTCGAAACGTCGGGTATACATGAATGTGGGGTATCTTTGTTATTTTTACACGGCACTTCACTTAGCATTGTGGAACACAATAAACTATCATTTTGCAAAATTAAAAATCAATAGTGTGTGCGGTGAATTTCATATCTTGGTCCCGGGTTTCGGCACCAAATTCTGTGAGTGAAATACATTCTTCTATGTCTTTCAAATGTTAAATTAATACATTTGTTTGACGAGCGCTCAGGAAATCAATGCATCACAGCCTTGAATGGTGTACTCAGGACTTCTCCTTTACTAACACATGTAGACACTTTAAATAGGGTCATAGACAAAAGAAAAGCTTCCTCTTATCTATGAGCCAATAGAAACCTTAGTGGCGTCAATAGAAATGTGAAACTTCCCCACCCATCAATGTTACTTGAACACCATTACACAGGGGTTACAAGACAAGATGGATACCACAGTCACAAAATGGATTCTGTTCACAAAAGGGGGAATTATAGAGGACCTTTTGCTTACTCGAAAAAATTGTGTTAAATACTTTGTAAAAATCCCTGTTCTTCACTGATTCTGCCTCTTTTTTTTTCTCTGTTTTGCTCTGCATCGCTCCTTTGCAGAGATATTCAGATTTGTTTCTTGCGGAGCACAGTATGTGAAATTTCTGCTGGCAGCCCAATTGGGCATTTCTTTCTTGACTTTTCTAGGGGTGGGTGCTTTCACCTCTCCCTCCCACATTCTGACAATCCCACTTTTGCAGAGAGGGCTGAAGTGCACACCCAGAGAAGACTGAAGAAATACCTAGTTGGCCTGCATGCAGAAATTTCACATACCCACAGTTCAAAAGAAATAAATGTGAATATCTCTACAATGGAGTATTGTAGCACAAAACAGAAAAAGCGTCAGAATCGGGTAAGCTCAGGGATTTTCACAAAGTAGTTGACTCAATTTTTTTTGAGCAAATTACCTTTTCTCCCTACATTAATTTTTTTCTCTCAGCTATTTATTTAGTGGGGGGGTTGTCTTTAATAAAAAAAAAAAAAAAGACTTGGATAGCAATCAGACCACATTTGATTTCAAGCCAATACAGAAATATAATGCCAAAGGGTTTAATTACTTTTTTTTGCTATACCTTTATGACATTCTTTGCTTTTAAAAATAATTATATTTTTTATACTTTCTGTATATTTTATCTATGTTCTTAGGGATCCCATACACATTAGATTAAAACTGAAAAAATAGCTAATTTCTACCATAATGAACAGTCATCAGCAGGTTGGGTGAAATGACCTTACAAAAACCAAGGTTGGGCATGTTGGATTTTTTCAGCTGATGATCAGCACTGGTTATGTCATCTACCGTAAAATCCAATTTTGTAGTTTATTTTGGTCCATTGGCAAACGATTTATAGTTCCCACATTTTAATGTAATGTGTATGGGGGTTTGTTAGGGCACACATTGTGTTGGGGAAGGGGGAGTGCATTTCAGATATTTTGCATAAGTAAAGTATGGAGATTGTGGCAATGATGACATGGTTTTAATTCTGCGTGATCAAATTTAGCCTCAGATAAAAGAATGACATTTAATTCTACGTAATGGTAATAATTGTGTAAATAATCATCTATAAAAGTTAATATCATACCAACTCAAGCTCTAGACTCATGTTGACCCATCATTTTTCCATAAATTCCTTCACAGACAAATGCCAACCTGAGACAGAAATGCATTACTTATTTTTAGTTGTGTGGACAGGCAGCTGTACGACATTTCTAATGTAGGACGTTTGGAATACTCCTTAGGAGTATTGTATTTAGTTATAGTGGACGTAGGCACAGCTTGCTTGCTGTTTGGGTAGTGAAAGTTGTAGGATTAATTACTAACTGGTCTATTATTATGTACGATTTCTACACGGTGCAGTATATGTTGTGTTATATATTTTTATTTTTTTTTACAGTGTTTGAAATGTTTGTGAAATTTGCAGAAACTACTCAGAAACAATGTCTTACCAAATCTATTTTTTTCATGTTTGTTAGGTATTCCTAACCATGGACAAACCAGACAAATGGTAAGATAATGTTCATTTAAAAAGAAACCAAAACTTCCAATGCAATTAGCTTGAAGTGGTTCTGTGCACCTGAAATTCAGCACATATTTTTTGTTCTGTTTCTGACATTTTTTTTTTATTATTAACCAATAGAGGGTTTAATTAAAGATTCCAGATGTTAAATTTTGATGTAGAATATAGTTACTTAGTTACTTTTTTTTAGCATTTTTTTTCTTTACATCATCATATAGATGTTTAAATTTTATGTTTCAAACTCTAAGTAGATTATGTTTACCGCAAAGTCTTGTTCGTGTGTGTCTTTCTCTAATGCTAGGTACTGCTGGGAAGATTTAGCCTAGGGGAACAGAGGTAACATCTGTTACCTGCCTCCATATTGTCACCATCTAAAACTGTCCATACACCTTATAGAAGACGTCCAAGCACAGAAGTTTTCTAGCAACTGATAGCTTGTAACCAGACTCTGGGACAAGTATTTATGTATTCTCCAGAACAGAGGAAGCCACTGACAGATGCTTCTGGCAGCGGCCTATCTAGCTGAAGAGCAAAATAATCTGGTATGGGAATTTAAATTTCCCTATAATTGTACTGGCCTCAGCCTATCTAGCTATAGAACAAAAGGATCGGGCTTTGAATTTCACCTGTCGACATGTCTTCTGGCAATGGCCTATCTAGCCAGAGAACGAAAGGATTGGGCGTTTGTATTAAACTGGACAATACTTCCACTTCAGGCAGCGACCTTTCTAGCTGGAGACTAAAAGGATCGGGCGTTTGAATCTCACCTGTCCGATACTGCTTCTTCTGGCAGCAGGCTATCTAGCTAGAGACCGAAAGGATCGGGCATTGAAATTCACTGTTCGATACTATACTTTGGTAGCAGGCTATCTAGTAAGACCGAAGGATCGGGTTGAAATTCACCTGTCCATACTACTTCTTCTGGTAGCAGGCTATCTAGCTAAGACCGAAAGGATCGGGCGTTTGAAATTCACCTGTCCCATACTACTTCTTCTGGTAGCAGGCTATCTAGCTAAAGACCGAAAGGATCGGGCGTTTGAAATTCACCTGTTCAATACTACTTCTTCTGGTAGCAGGCTATCTAGCTAGAGACCGAAAGGATCGGGCGTTTGAAATTCACCTGTTCGATACTACTTCTTCTGGTAGCAGGCTATCTAGCTAGAGACCGAAAGGATCGGGCGTTTGAAATTCACCTGTTCGATACTACTTCTTCTGGCAGCAGGCTATCTAGCTAGAGACCGAAAGGATCAGGCGTTTGAAATTCACCTGTTCGATACTACTTCTTCTGGTAGCAGGCTATCTAGCTAGAGACCGAAAGGATCGGGCGTTTGAAATTCACCTGTCCGATACTACTTCTTCTGGCAGCAGTCTATCTAGCTAGAGACCGAAAGGATCGGGCGTTTGAAATTCACCTGTCCGATGCTACTTCTTCTGGTAGCAGGCTATCTAGCTAGAGACCGAAAGGATCGGGCGTTTGAAATTCACCTGTCCGATACTACTTCTTCTGGTAGCAGGCTATCTAGCTAAAGACCGAAAGGATCGGGCGTTTGAAATTCACCTGTTCGATACTACTTCTTCTGGTAGCAGGCTATCTAGCTAGAGACCGAAAGGATCGGGTGTTTGAAATTCACCTGTCCGATACTACTTCTTCTGGTAGCAGGCTATCTAGCTAGAGACCGAAAGGATCGGGCGTTTGAAATTCACCTGTCCGATACTACAGTCATGGCCAAAAGTTTTGAGAATGACACAAATCTTATATTTTCACATGATCTGCTGCCCTCTGGTTTTTATGTGTGTTTGACAGATGTTTTTATCACAGACAGAAATATAATAATTGCAAACATATGAGTAACAAAAGCTTATATTGACAGTTAGAATGAGTTAATGCAGCAAGTCAATATTTGCAGTGTTGACCCTTCTTCTTCAGGACCTCTGTAATTCTCCCTGGCATGCTCTCAATCAACTTCTGGACCAAATCCTGACTGATAGCTGTGCATTCTTGCACAATCAATGCTTTCATTTTGTCAGAATTTTTAGGTTTTTGTTTGTCCACCCGTCTCTTGATGATTGACCACAAGTTCTCAATGGGATTAAGATCTGGGGAGTTTCCAGGCCATGGACCCAAAATCTCTATGTTTTGTTCCCTGAGCCATTTAGTTATCACCTTTGCTTTATGGCAAGGTGCTCCATCATGCTGGAAAAGGCATTGTTGATCGCCAAACTGCTCTTGGAGGGTTGGGGTAAGTTGCTCTTGGAGGACATTCTGGTACCATTCTTTATTCATGGCTGTGTTTTTAGGCAAGACTGTGAGAGAGCCGATTCCCTTGGCTGAGAAGCAACCCCACACATGAATGGTTTCAGGATGCTTAACAGTTGGCATGAGACAAGACTGGTGGTAGCGCTCACCTTGTCTTCTCCGAATGAGGCGTTTTCCTGATGTCCCAAACAATCGAAAAGGGGATTAATCAGAGAAAATAACTTTACCCCAGTCCTCAGCAGTCCACTGCCTGTACCTTTGGCAGAATATCAGTCTGTCCATGATGTTTTTTCTGAAGAGAAGTGGCTTCTTTGCTGCCCTCCTTGAGACCAGGCCTTGCTCCAATAGTCTCCGCCTCACAGTGCGTGCAGATGCACTCACACCTGCCTGCTGCCATTCCTGAGCAAGCGCTGCACTGCTGGTAGCCCGATCCCGCAGCTGAAACACTTTTAAGAGACGGTCCTGGCGCTTGCTGGTCTTTTTTGGGCACCCTGAAGCCTTTTTGGCAACAATGGAACCTCTCTCCTTGAAGTTCTTGATGATGCGATAGATTGTTGACTGAGGTGCAATCTTTCTAGCTGAGATACTCTTCCCTGTTAGGCCATTTTTGTGCATTGCAATGATGACTGCACGTGTTTCTTTAGAGATAACCATGGTTAACAGAAGAGAAACAATGATGCCAAGCACCAGCCTCCTTTTAAAGTGTGAAGTGGTGTCATTCTTACTTAATCACGACAGATTGATCTCCAGCCATGTCCTCATCAACACCCACACCTGTGTTAATGGAGCAATCACTGAAAAGAGGTTAGCTGGTCCTTTTAAGGCAGGGCTGCAATGATGTTGAAATGTGTTTTGGGGGATAAAGTTCATTTTCTAGCCAAATATTGACTTTGCAAGTAATTGCTGTTAAGCTGATCACTCTTTATAACATTCTGGAGTATATGCAAATTGCCATTAGAAAAAGTGAAGCAGTAGACTTTGTAAAAATTAATATTTTGGCATTCTCAAAACTTTTGGCCATGACTGTACTTCTGGTAGCAGGCTATCTAGCTAGAGACTGAAAGGATCGGGCGTTTGAAATTCACCTGTTCGATACTACTTCTTCTGGTAGCAGGCTATCTAGCTAGAGACCGAAAGGATCGGGCGTTTGAAATTAACCTGTCCGATACTACTTCTTCTGGTAGCAGGCTATGTAGCTAGAGACCGAAAGGATCTGGCGTTTGAATTTCACCTGTTCGATGCTTCTTCTTCTGGCAACGGCCTATCTAGCCTGAGAATGAAAGGATTGGGCGTTTGTATTAAACTGGACAATACTTCCACTTCTGGCAGCAACCTATCTAGCTAGAGAACAAAACAATCGGGCGTTTGAATTTCACCTGTACAATACTTCTACCTCTGGCAGCTGAGCATATTGGTGCCTTATTGTGACATAATCATCTAGGTCGACGTCGACAAGTGGAATAGTCATTTTTTGCTTTTCTGTATCATTAGGTAGTAGAAAAAACACTTTAGCTGTGCATGCTCTGATTGTTTTGTGCAAGTATCTTTTTCATACAAAAACCCCTCTATACTTTACTCACTCTCCCCAGGTCCAGCACTGAGTCTCTGCTGCTGCTCCCGATGTCTGTTATCGTCACTAGCTGAGTTCATTGATTGGCTGCAGCGCATTTAACACAAAATCAGTGTTGCAGACAATAGCGAATACCAGGAGCAGCAGCGGAAACTCAAACCGCAGCCGGGGAAAAGGGTTTTTTTCAAAACAGGAAAAAGGAAACCGCTACTTTCTCTGCAAAATTAAGTAATTGTTTAAGAAGCCATGAAAAGACTGCAGCGGCTCGAGGCTGTTGCATTTTTTAGCTGCGGTATGGCAGGTGCATGTGGCTGGCAAGTAATCCATCAAGTGATAAAACAGATTATCAGGTGATTGGCAGACATACTGCTCAAATAAGGGAGTTTTAGTAACTTCAACATTTAAAGAGGCAACCTTAAAGGGCTATTTGCAGATTTTCTGTATGGATTTGTAAATGTATAATCTGCAGCACAATACAGTAGCGGGCAAGTAAATAAAATTGAAAAAGTTTCTGTGGGTAGGGCACACATGACAATTCTCTGTGGATTTTGTTTTTTGAATGTCTCGTGGCTTTATAATTTTAGATTTTTATAGATCAAACTTTATCAGACACTAAATATGCTTTTTATTATTTCCTTTCTTTTTGGATTAGGAAATTTTTAATATTTCTAAAAATGTTTTAAAGTAATTTTTTTTACTCCCCTTATGGGGAGGATAGGGGGTACATTGATTTTTTTTTTTAGAATGTCTCCTGTTTACTCCTGTTTCTCGTTAGTTATATTTTAGACCGTGGTGACTATTCCCACAGATCCCCATGCTAAAGCACCACTCCGGCGGTTATTTATTTCACTGTTTGAGTGGTATCACTAATACAAGTTCTCTGCCACTAGTAGAATACTGAGCAGCCGCTATCTTCTGCTCTTCCCAACAATTAGTAGGGGATGGGGAGAAGAGGGAATTGCAAGTCCAACATTTTGAAATACCAAGACAAAGGAGTGGTAGGAAAAGGATGTTAATTCTCTTCTTCATCAGTGTCCAGATTGTCCATGTTGGTAGGCTGTGGACTGACGTTTATTCCACGAAGCACTCTAAATGTAGCAAAATGCTGCCTGGACAGCCTTAAAGGGGTTGTTCTGGGCTGCTCACTGCTGATGACATTGCAGTTGCACGGATGTGTATACCTGATTGGCTAATGTTGTGCACTTGTCCTATTCATGCACACTTCTCTGCACGTTTTGGAGAATGCTCAATATCTGCCAGTCATGCACGTGTTCCAGAAGGTATCTGCAGATGTCATCAGCTTATGCATGATACCGGCCAACTAAGCACTCATTCCTGCAGATATGTGCAGATTGTGATGTCATCGGCGGTGCTGCTCACCCTGATGTGGAAGTGAATGGCACCAGACAACCCCTTTCTTAGAGTAATGCTGTCTTCAAGGCGGCCAAATCTCATAGGGTGAAGTAGTTCTCATGGGAGCTGTTCAGAACAAAGACCTGTTAAGGGGTATGACTAAGCTGGGTGGACACAGGGAGTGTGTTTTACTTATTATGCAACTATGTATTCTCCTATTTTCTATCATGTCAGAAACATCCAAACTTGTGCACGGTACGCGTATTTTCACCAAGGCTATAACTGAGAGCTCCAGAACTCTTTTGAAGAATGTTGGAAATTGGTAGCCGGTGTATTTAGAAAAAAAAAGGGCAGATTCCAGCTCCTCGCGTGAAAACTTGAATCTTTATTACATCATTGCTATAAGACAAAATATACAGCTCCTTGGACTACTTCAGCTCATACAGCAGGGACATGAGCCACGCGTTTCGATCGCTAGCGCGATCTTTATCAAAGCTTTCCTGTATGAGCTGATGTAGTCCAAGGAGCTGTATATTTTGTCTTATACCAATGATGACATAAAGATTCAAGTTTTCACGCGAGGAGCTGGAATCTGCCCTTTTTTATCTACGTTGATCAAGTCATATCAGGATGGTGTTTCCGTGCGCCTCTTGGAAGTTGGTGAGCTGGCTTTTACTTTGATTTTAGCAGGTGTATTTCTCTGTTCTCGTCGACTGATTCACAGAAAGTTTTAAGTTGGAGTTGGAACTGCTCTTACATCTTTAATGGTATGATCCTCAGGAAAGCGACCATAAAATACAGAGGCTGCTACTGTGGCTGTCACCAGTCTTGCATTCATTTTCCAAGTCATCCGACAGTGCTTGTGAAAATGGTATTGCTAGAGGAGGTACAAGGGTGTTTCAGCGAATAGACCCCTGGGACATCTGGTGTTCAGGGGCATGTCTTTGGAGAAGTATAGCTCCTAGCAAAATAACTAGTGGTCACAAATAGTTGCAGCTGTGGTTGGATGTGTGCTGGGATTAACTCTATGGGCTCATACTTGCTTGAAAAAAAATGGTCAGTTTTCAGAATGGTCAGAATATGTGCAATTTGCATGCGATTTTTTTAGCACCATCTATTGCATTAGCGATTATAATGCCAAAATCGCATCACACCGATTTCGGATGAAAAAAAATCGCAAATGAGATGTCACCAATTGAATAACATTGGTCCGATTTCAATCCGATTTTTTTATCGGCTGAAAATCCTCCATTTTCGGCTCAAGTGAGTATGAACCCTAAGTCCTGTTCTCGGATGAACTTGCGGATAGTGTTTGTTTTCCAGTTGAGTTTGAGTCCTCCTACTGATGTTCTCTGGCAATCTTAAGAACACCCTGGTTGTGATGGTATGATATGATGTGTGGGGTATCATTCTGTCTCTGGTCATATTTTTACTGAATGTAGGAGTTTTGTCTTGTTGCTCTGTATCGTTCTGTGTAGAGTGCAAACTAGTGGAGAACCACCCGCAGAGTGAATACAGAAATCGGACTGTATTGATCCTCGGGGAAGTATCTTTTGGACTTTGCATAATTAATCTGTGAGCCACACCCCTTTGTAAAGACCATAAAAATTAGCAGCGTATGAAAAAAAAAACCTTATCTCCGGGATAGTTGTCACGGGTCCTACTCCGGTATCATATGAACAACATTGTGTGTTTCTTGACCAACCGAGGAAAAATACATAAATTCAAAAGTCAATATAAAGATAATAGCCTATGGCCTCTTTCACACATCAGTTTTTTGACGTCAGGCGTGTTGTTAGAAAAACGGATCCGGTACCGGATGCGTTTTTTTGTAATTGACTTTCAATAGCGCCGGATCGCGCCTGATCTTGTTGTGTTGCATCCGTTTTTGTCCTGATCCGGCGGAAATGTACATTCCGGCGGCCGGACAAGACGGTCACTGCAACTTTTTTTTTTTTTACCGGACCCGCCTGATAGTGCCTGAAGCGGCGCATCAGGCTGCCGGAAATAATAGAAGTCTATGGTACCGGACCAGTCATTTGTCCAATCCATCAAAAGACTGATCCGGATTCTCTCTCTCTCTGTTGGATCCGGCAACAAAACTGATCCGTTGCATCAGTTTTTTCAAAATCACCGCCGGATCCGTCCTTTCAGGTATTTGACGGATTATGCCTGACACAAAAAACCTGATGTGTGAAAGTAGCCTATGTCTCCTGGCCTTCTGAAACTAGACGTCTCGATAATTAAGATTAAATGCTGTGTCCTCGCATTAGAGTAGAAAGACAACACTCCTACAATCAGTAAAAATATGAACATTAGACAGAATGATACCCCACACACCATAACACCTATAATGCCAGGTGATATACTGATTGTAGGGGTAGGAGCTGTAGCAGTTTACTCCAGAGAGGTGGGAGAAAAAAGGCAGGTCATGGTCTGGCTTGCTTAACAATGTTCAATTTTTCCAATGTTCAGTCCTGTGTGCTGTTTAATACTTTTCTGACAAAACATTTTGATAACCGCGTGACCTCTTAACCAAGACTGGTTGGTGGCTATGAACTGATTAGTAGTATAGGTTATGCATATCAAAGTGCTGCCTGGACCTACGATACATCTCACCTGTTCCGTTTATATGTATTTGAATGAAAGTTGTTCCAAAAATTGATAACTTGCTAAAAAGTGAGGGTCTGGCTGCCTGGACTCTCATTGATTCTGAGACCGGGGATTTGAACTCTCCCATCAGACTGTCAGAGATGGCTCAGTGTGCCCTGCTTTTGCCATCATTTACATAGACAATGAGTGGAGCATTTCTGAGCCGCTTTCTTGAGGTCAGTGTCATCCCAGCAGTTGGACCCTCATCATTAGCAAGTTACCTGTTATCATCGGGATAAATGAGAACTTTGACTCTAATGAATTGCGCCTTGAGTGAAATTACAGAGCTGAAATTGCTCTGTAGCTTTTACATTACAGCACATAATGTAGAATTTATTTCTACATTTTGCAGAATGGAAAAATTAATAAAAAGATTAATTTTGAGGAAAACTATTTAGTTTAACCAAAGTTAAACTATTTGGCAAATATATAGCTTCATATTTGTTTTCACATATGACCAAATAGGTCACAAATGTCACTTATTTATACTATTTGTGAAGCGCTGTGTTCATTTGCCACGTGTATTTCCATGTAGACCCCGGTTGTGGGTCTCCGTTACTCCTTAAAGGCCTTTTTCACGGAGCTATAATCTGAGTAAGCGTTCGCACAAACCTCACTATAACTGTAACTTATATGTGCAAGCTAACAAGTGCTGATCAATCGGTGCTTGGTACAAGCACCTTGTCTGCCCTAGTGAAAGAAGCAATTTGTACCCTCATCCCCTTAAAAAATAAACAAAAAAATCTGTTAAATTGGCATGTACTAGAAAAAAATGTTCACTGGTTATAGCATATACAAGACTGTTCACACTTTGGGTTCCTGAATAAGAGGGATCTAAGCAGGTCTCTGCAACCTTGAGGAGCAGTGTGTTGTAAAGCACAGTGTTTACCATCCAGTGCCTTGGCCTCACTTGTGGCACCCTGTTTTTTGGCTTCCCTGTTGGATGCAGATTTAAGCATTATTGTGCCCTGAGTCGTATTATCACTAAATCGTTGTGCCAGATATCAATTGGGTAAGAGATTAGACTTGGTTATACCTTGGATAGATTTTTATACAAATTAATATTGATTTGAAAATATTAAGTACATAAGACAATGCATTGATTTAAACAGGACCTGTCACTTGTTCCCTAAAAATTTAAATTTAAGCCCTGAGCTCCCTGATTCTGCTGGTCTTCTCTGTTTTATGCTGCATTGCTCCATTACGGAGATATTCATATTTGTTTCTTCTGGAGTGCAGTATGTGAAATCTCTGCTTGCAGACTACTGTACGTTTCTTCAGAGTCTTCTTCGAGGCTGTGCGTTTTCACCCCTTTTTCCCAGATGCTGCCAATCACAGCTTAGCAGCATCTGATACTGATAGACTGCTAGATCAGCTACCCATCTGTCAGTGGCAGCTAGTGATGAGTGAACGTGCCCAGATAAGGTGTTATCAGAGTGTCTTCGACGTGCTCGAAAAATATGTTCGAGTACCCTCGACTGTTCAACATCCGCAACGCATGCAGGGATTACTTGTTTGTTAGGCATTCCCTGCATGCGTTGCAGAAGTCGAACAGCCGCGAGACATGCAGGCACGGAGACTCGAACAAATTATTCAAGTATGCGGAAGACACTCTGTTAGCACACAAGCATGCTCTGATAGCACCATATCTGAGCATGTTCTCTCATCTCTTGTGGCAGCATCTGGGAGGAAAAAGTAAAAGCGCTCTAATCCAGAGAAGACTCTGAAGAAATTCACAGTTGCTCTGCAAGCAGAGATGTCACATACTGCACTCCAGTAGAAACAATTGTGAGTATCTCTGTATTGGAGCAGCGCAACACAAAATGGATAATAATATCAGAATTGGGGCATTTAACTCAGTTTTTATTTTCAGCAAGTGACAGTTCCTCTCTTAATTGAATAAAATGCACACCTCCTATTGCTCCCAGGAAACGGCATTAGGTTTTTAGAATTGTGTGTTTCTTCTTTTCCACAAGGGACCAAACCGAAACTTACTGCTCAATGGGAAATCCTACCCAGCAAAGGTCAGATTAATCCGAGGTGGCTGTCTGCCTCCAGTCAAGAGGAGGCAGATGAATTGGATTGATGCACCGGATGATGTTTTTTATATGGCGACAGAAGAAACAAGGTATGTGCCGTTACCATAGCTAACAAGAGACCTCCTGATGTCCTAAGACTCTGAGCCGAGATTAGCGAGCCGGCTACACGGCCGATGGTTTAGATTTTGGAATCTATCATTGTAGAAATTTTGCTTTATCAACTTTTTTTTTTTATAATCATTCCACGGGCCCGAATCTAAGGTCATACCCTTTTACAGTGATTACTCATAATTTTAATAATCCCCCACCCAGGTTATAACATGCCCCCACACTGCAGTAATCAGCCACCAGTTCCCTCAGATTATAATCACATAATTCCTGTTACATGATAATTAATCAACCCCCCATAACTGTAACACATCCCCCATGCAATTCCTCTCCCCCTGTGTTTAGAATCACACACCTCCTTCTGTATATTAATTAAAGGATTATTCCCAAAAAATTAAGTTAGCTCCTAACTATTAGACAGATAATAATATGCTGATTGCCGGGAGTCCGACACCAGGAGGGTTCCGGAACCCGTCCTCAATACACTGTAGGTGCACATACTCTGCCTCCGTCCGCTCCATGCATTTTCTATGGGATTGCCGAGTACAGTGCTTGACCAATTCCATAGTCAATAAATGGAGCAGAGGTTGAACATGTGCTCCATAAAAAACGGGGCTGCAAAGTGTCGCTTCCAGAATCACCGGGGCTTCAAAGGGCAGACACCCAGTAATCAAAAATCCCATTCTATGAATGGTGCATAGCTTAATTTTTTGGGAATAACTCTTTAATCACCCTCACCAACACAGATTGAAATAACCCCATGTACAGTGTTCCTTGGTGTGTGTATGTATGTAAGTATGTATAGATAGATGGATATCAGTCACAGAAGAAGTAATCAGGCTCCTTGCATCTTCTCACCCTACCACTTGCACCAGTGACCCCATTCCATCACATCTCCTCCAGTCCCTTTCTCCTGCTGTCACCTCTCACCTAACAAAAATATTCAACCTCTCTCTCTCTTCGGGTATCTTTCCCTCCTCATTTAAACATGCCATCATGCATCCATTACTTAAAAAACCGTCCCTCGACCAAAACTGTTCCGCTAACTATAGACCTGTCTCTAATCTTCCCTTCATCTCTAAACTCCTGGAACGCCTGGTCCACACCCGTCTTACCCGCTATCTCTCAGATCACTCTATTCTCGACCCTCTTCAATCTGGTTTCCGCTCTTTACACTCTACTGAAACTGCCCTCACTAAAGTCTTTAATGATCTACTAACTGCTAAATCTAATGGTCGCTACTCCATGCTAATTCTCTTGGATCTCTCCGCAGCATTCGACACTGTGGACCATCAGCTCCTCCTCACTATGCTACATTCTATGGGCCTCAAGGACACTGTTCTCTCCTGGTTCTCCTCCTACCTCTCTGACCGTTCCTTCACTGTATCTTTTGCTGGTTCCTCCTCCTCTCATCTTCCCCTTATGGTTGGGGTTCCTCAAGGATCAGTCCTAGGCCCCCTCCTCTTCTCTTTGTATACCGCTCCTATTGGACAAACAATCAGTAGATTTGGTTTCCAGTACCATCTTTATGCTGATGACACCCAATTGTACACTTCTTTTCCCGATATTACGCCTGCCTTTTTAGAAAACACCAGTGATTGTCTTACCGCTGTCTCCAACATCATGTCGTCCCTCTATCTGAAACTTGTAACGGGTCAGGGAGGCGGAACCTCTGAGCTTTATTATACAAGGAGGCTTTCCTTGTAAAGGAGCGGGTGGCGCCTCGGGGAGACGGATAGAAAGTCACGGCAAGTGACAGGGACAGTCTTTGGACAGACGGGAAAGAGGTCACGGCAAGTGACCGGGGCTGTCTCTGGATAGACAGGCAGGTAGTCACGGCAAGTGACCGGGGCAGTCTCTGGATAGACAGGCAGGTAGTCACGGCAAGTGACCGGGGCAGTCTCTGGATAGACAGGCAGGTAGTCACGGCAAGTGACCGGGGCAGTCTCTGGATAGACAGGCAGGTAGTCACGGCAAGTGACCGGGGCAGTCTCTGGATAGACAGGCAGGTAGTCACGGCAAGTGACCGGGGCAGTCTCTGGATAGACAGGCAGGTAGTCACGGCAAGTGACCGGGGCAGTCTCTGGATGGACAGGTATATACGACCTGAGATGGTGGAGCCTCCCGGTAGGCTAGCAGGCAGATGACAGATGAACGCCCCCAAGTGAGCAGGCGAGAGTCTCTGGAATAGACGATGGTCACCGCATGTGACGTCCGAACCTCCGGGTAGGTCTGCAGGCAGATGGCAGATGAACGCCCCCAAGTGAGCAGGCGAGAGTCTCTGGAATAGACGATGGTCACCGCATGTGACGTCCGAACCTCCGGGTAGGTCTGCAGGCAGATGGCAGATGAGCGCCCCCAAGTGAGCAGGCGAGATTCTCTGGAATAGCCGATGGTCACCACCGGTGACGGCCGAACCTCCAGGTAGGCTTGCGGACAGGTAGCAGACAGCAAACTGGCAGGAGACAGCAGGTAACTGGTAACGGAACCTGAGGGCTGAAGCAGAGTAAACAGTGCAACAACATTGCTCGGGCACCTCCATTAAGGAGGGAGTACTTTATATAGGGTGGAGTCCTCCGGCATTGGCCGGGGACCTTTTTTGAAAGATGCGCGCGGCCCCTTTAAGAGCGGGGGAGCGCGCGGGTGCGCGCCCTAAGTCCAGCAGCAGGGAAGGAGCGCGCGACCCCAGCAGGGCGGAAGGAGGACGCCGAGCGTGGGCAAGAGGGGCGACGTCCCTGCCTGGCAGAGGACGCTGGCACAGGGGAACAGCGTCCCTGCCTGGCAGAGGGCAGGGACGCCGGCGCTACAGTACCCCCCCTTTAGGCCCCCCTTTTTTTAGGCCAGAAAGAAATTTAGCTAGGATGAGAGGGGCATGGATGTTTTCCCGAGGCTCCCACGTTCTCTCCTCAGGACCAAACCCCTTCCAATCCACCAGAAAATAGGTCTTTCTTCCTACCCTTTTGGTGGCCAAAATGTTCTCTACCTCAAATTTGTTCTCAGCAGACAGTGGAGCAGGAGGTGTACCTGTAGACTTGACAAAAGAGTTAAGTACCACCGGTTTGAGGAGAGATACATGGAAGGAGTTAGGAATCCGCAAATTGGCCGGGAGTTTCAATTTATAGGACACTGGGTTGATCTGACTGATGATCTCCAGAGGACCGATGAACCGAGGACCTAACTTGTAGGAAGGAATCTTGAGCCGAACATACTTGGACGAGAGCCAGACCTTATCCCCAGGACGGAATTGAGGGGGATCCAGACGTTTTTTGTCAGCATGTCTCTTCATGCGCTCGGATGACAGAATGAGTGCGGACCGGGTACTCTCCCATATGGAGGAGAATTCGTTAACCAGGGATTCCGCAGCTGGATTGTCCACAGAGATGGAAATAGGTACAGGGATCCGAGGATGTTGACCGAAGACTACAAGAAACGGAGATTTGGAGGAAGATTCGCTCTCGTGATTGTTGTACGAAAATTCGGCCCAAGGCAGGAGATCCACCCAGTCAGAATGGTGGGCATTAACGAAGTGCCGGAGATAACTGGTCAGAATCTGATTGATTCGCTCGACTTGACCATTGGACTGTGGGTGGTAAGCGGAGGAGAAATCCAGGGTGACGTCTAGCAACTTACAAGTGGCTCTCCAGAAACGTGAGGTGAACTGTACCCCACGATCCTACACAATGTGACGAGGCAGACCATGAAGACGGAAGATGTGGCGGATAAAGTCTTTAGCCAACTCGGGTGCAGACGGAAGCCCTGGCAGGGGAATGAAGTGAGCCATCTTGGAAAATCGGTCAACGACCACCTAAATGACCGTACAACCAGCAGAGACGGGAAGATCCGTTATGAAGTCCATGGCTATATGCTGCCAGGGGGCAGCGGGTACAGGAAGCGGGAGAAGACGGCCGGCAGGCAGGTGTCTCGGAACTTTGTTGCGGGCACAGGAGGCACAGGCAGAAACAAAGTCTATTACATCCTTGTGCAGGGTAGGCCACCAGTAATGCCGGGTAATGAGCTGGAGGGTCTTTTTCTGACCAGCGTGGCCAGCTAGTTTAGACGAATGACCCCAGTGGAGGATCCTCTCCCGATCAGGCACCGATACGAACGTCTTACCAGGAGGGAGACGATTTAGACTCACGGGAGCCACCTGCATCACTCTGGCGGGATCGATGATATGTTTAGGTTCCTCCTCGAGATCCGACACCAGGAAAGACCGGGACAAGGCATCCGCCTTGATGTTCTTGTCGGCCGGGTGAAAGTGTAAAAGAAAGTCGAAGCGGGCAAAAAACAAGGACCACCGGGCTTGGCGAGGGTTAAGTCTCTGGGCATGCTGGAGGTAAGCCAGATTCTTGTGGTCAGTGTAAATGATTACCGGATGAAGAGCCCCCTCGAGTAGGTAACGCCACTCCTCCAATGCCAGCTTGATGGCCAATAACTCTCGGTCTCCTATGGAATAATTGCGCTCAGAAGAGGAGAAGAGTTTTGAGAAGAAGCCGCAAGATACCATCCTCCCGGAAGAAGACTTTTGAGTCAGTACCGCTCCAGCTCCAGAAGAGGAAGCGTCCACCTCCAGGAAGAACTGCTTGTTGCCGTCCGGGCGATGCAGCACTGGAGCGGAAGAGAAAGCCTGTTTTAAGGAAAGAAAGGTCTCCTCTGCTTCGGGCGTCCACTGTTTGGGGTTAGCATTCTTGCGGGTGAGCGTGGAGATTGGAGCAGTCCGGGAAGAGAAGTGCGGTATGAAGAGGCGGTAATAATTGGCGAATCCCAGGAACCGCTGAATGGCCTTCAATCCCTCCGGTCGGGGCCATTTCTCGATGGCAGATAGTTTCTCCGGATCCATTCTTAGGCCAGTCTGAGAAATGATGTAACCCAAAAACGGAAGCGAGGTCTGCTCAAAGAGACACTTCTCATATTTGGCGAAAAGGTGATTCTGCCTAAGCCTGAGCAGAACCTGACGAACATCCCTCCGGTGAGACTGGAGATCCGGAGAGAAGACCAAGATGTCGTCTAGGTACACCACAACGCAGGAGTAGAGCAGGTCCCGGAAGATGTCATTGACCAACTCCTGAAAGACTGCAGGAGCATTACAGAGACCAAAGGGCATCACCAAATACTCATAGTGGCCGTCCCGGGTGTTGAATGCCGTCTTCCATTCATCTCCCCGACGGATACGGACTAGGTTATATGCTCCACGAAGATCCAGTTTGGTGAAGATTCTAGCCCCCCTCAGACGATCAAACAATTCGGGAATGAGCGGAAGAGGGTACTTATTCTTCACCGTGATCAGGTTTAGGCCTCTGTAGTCAATACAGGGACGGAGAGAGCCGTCTTTCTTTTTTACGAAGAAGAAACCTGCTCCCGCTGGGGAGGTAGATTTCCGGATGAATCCCTTGGCCAAATTCTCCTCGATATATTCGGACATCGACCTGGTCTCAGCAGCAGACAATGGGTAAATACGCCCACGGGGAGGCGTAGTACCGGGTAGCAGGTCGATCGGGCAATCATAAGGTCTGTGAGGGGGTAATGTCTCTGCCTCCTTTTTATTAAAGACATCAGCGAACGACCAATATGGAATCGGGAGCCCTGGTAGATTAGTAGGTGTGGGAGAAGGACGGACGGGATGAACAGGAACCAAACACGTTTTATGACAGTCCTGTCCCCAGCGAAGGATCTCTCCAGTCTGCCAGTCGAGCACGGGTGCATGCTTTTGGAGCCAAGGTAGACCTAATAAGAAAGCATGAGAGAGTCCAGGCAGGACATGAAACGAGATGCTCTCAGAATGCAACATTCCCACCTGCAGGGTTATGGCTTCAGTGATAAGTTGGATGGGACGTGGTTCAACCAGATGTTTGGTAGGAATGCGATATTTCTCTACTAGAGCCTGTGAAACAAGATTCCTGGCTGCTCCAGAATCAAGTTGGGCTTGTTCGAAATGACGGTTCTCACCGAGGAGAATTGAGACTGACAGCAGCAGAGATGAAGAGGATTTATTCTTGTCTAGGTTGACCTCTCCGAGCGAACCTAGACACAGGCGTTTCCCGACCTCTCCGGACAGGTACGGATCCGGTGCTCCTTACTGCCACAGTAGAAGCAACTCCCCTCGGCACGGCGTAAGTCCTGACGGGCTTTGACCATCTTGGTCTGGTCGACCTGCATAGGCTCAGAAGTGTGTACCTGGGGAGAAGCGGAAGGAGTTACAGGTCTCTGAAAAGAAGGAGCTAGACGAGGAAACCTTCTCTCACGGGTGACCTCTTTGGCGCGTTCCTGGAACCGTAGATCAATTCGATTAGCCAGAGTTATTAGGTCATCGAGAGAGGTTGGAATGTCTCGACCGGCAAGTTCATCTTTAATACGGCCGGACAGACCCTCCCAGAAGACAGATATCAGAGCATCATTATCCCAGGCCTGCTCCGAGGCAAGGGTACGGAACCGTATGGCATATTGCCCCACGGTGAGACTTCCCTGACGGAGACGCAACAGAGATGATGCAGAGGAGGTCTTCCGTCCGGGTTCGTCGAATACCTTCCGGAAGGCCGAGAGAAAAGCAGGCAGGTCAGACACCAGAGGATCTTCTCTCTCCCAGAGAGGATTAAGCCAGGCCAGAGCCTCTCCGGTGAGATGGGACATAATGAAGGCAATTTTGGCCCGGTCGGAGTTAAACTGGTGAGCCAGGAGTTCGAAATGCAGGGTACACTGGTTAATGAAACCCCGAGCCAGAGTAGGATCGCCTCCAAACCGTGGAGGAGCAGAAAGTCGAGGTCCAGGAACGGAAACCACGGAATTGGTAAGCAACGGGACTGCCGGATTGCGAGTCATGGCGCCAGTGGTGGTTGCTGGTGAAGTAGTCAGGGTGTCCAGGCGGGAATTAACATTCCGCAGATGACCCAGGATGGACTCCTGTTGAGACCTCTGACGAGACAGTTCATGACACAGGTCAGAGAGCGAAGGGGTTTGGGTGCCACCGGGTTCCATGGCCCGAGCAAACTGTAACGGGTCAGGGAGGCGGAACCTCTGAGCTTTATTATACAAGGAGGCTTTCCTTGTAAAGGAGCGGGTGGCGCCTCGGGGAGACGGACAGGAAGTCACGGCAAGTGACAGGGACAGTCTTTGGACAGACGGGAAAGAGGTCACGGCAAGTGACCGGGGCTGTCTCTGGATAGACAGGCAGGTAGTCACGGCAAGTGACCGGGGCAGTCTCTGGATAGACAGGCAGGTAGTCACGGCAAGTGACCGGGGCAGTCTCTGGATAGACAGGCAGGTAGTCACGGCAAGTGACCGGGGCAGTCTCTGGATAGACAGGCAGGTAGTCACGGCAAGTGACCGGGGCAGTCTCTGGATAGACAGGCAGGTAGTCACGGCAAGTGACCGGGGCAGTCTCTGGATGGACAGGTATATACGACCTGAGATGGTGGAGCCTCCCGGTAGGCTAGCAGGCAGATGACAGATGAACGCCCCCAAGTGAGCAGGCGAGAGTCTCTGGAATAGACGATGGTCACCGCATGTGACGTCCGAACCTCCGGGTAGGTCTGCAGGCAGATGGCAGATGAACGCCCCCAAGTGAGCAGGCGAGAGTCTCTGGAATAGACGATGGTCACCGCATGTGACGTCCGAACCTCCGGGTAGGTCTGCAGGCAGATGGCAGATGAGCGCCCCCAAGTGAGCAGGCGAGATTCTCTGGAATAGCCGATGGTCACCACCGGTGACGGCCGAACCTCCAGGTAGGCTTGCGGACAGGTAGCAAACAGCAAACTGGCAGGAGACAGGCAGGTAACTGGTAAC
Organism: Oophaga sylvatica; assembly: GCA_033576555.1. Taxonomy (NCBI): domain Eukaryota; kingdom Metazoa; phylum Chordata; class Amphibia; order Anura; family Dendrobatidae; genus Oophaga; species Oophaga sylvatica. The sequence goes on along the minus strand of JARQOD010000001.1, from coordinate 488,232,641 downwards.
GGAACCTGAGGGCTGAAGCAGAGTAAACAGTGCAACAACATTGCTCGGGCACCTCCATTAAGGAGGGAGTACTTTATATAGGGTGGAGTCCTCCGGCATTGGCCGGGGACCTTTTTTGAAAGATGCGCGCGGCCCCTTTAAGAGCGGGGGAGCGCGCGGGCGCGCGCCCTAAGTCCAGCAGCAGGGAAGGAGCGCGCGACCCCAGCAGGGCGGAAGGAGGACGCCGAGCGTGGGTAAGAGGGGCGACGTCCCTGCCTGGCAGAGGACGCTGGCGCAGGGGAACAGCGTCCCTGCCTGGCAGAGGGCAGGGACGCCGGTGCTACAAAACTGAACTTGTCAAAAACGGAACTCCTCGCGTTTCATCCCTCTACTTATCTCCCTTTGCCTGACATTGCCATCTCCGTGTGTGGTTCCACAATTACTCCCCAGCAACATGCCCGCTGTCTTGGGGTCATACTTGATTCCAAGCTTTCATTCACCCCCCACATCAGATCACTGGCTCGCTCTTGTTATCTCCACCTCAAAAACATTTCTGGATTCGACCTTTTCTTACTTTCGACTCTGCAAAAACTCTTACTGATTCTCTTATTCATTCTCGTCTGGACTATTGTAACTCTCTACTAATTGGTCTCCCTCTTACCAAACTCTCCCCTCTCCAATCTGTCTTAAATGCTGCAGCCAGGATCATATTCCTCACCAATCTTTATACCGATGCCTCTACCTTGTGCCAGTCATTACACTGGTTACCCATCACTCCAAAATCCAGTACAAACTTATTACCCTCACCCACAAATAACTCCATGGCTCAGCACCACCCTACATCTCCTCCCTTGTCTCAGCCTACCACCCTACCCGTGCCCTCCATTCTGCTAATGACCTGAGGTTAGCATCCTCAATAATCAGAACCTCCCACTCCTGTCTCCAAGACTTTTCACATGCTGCACCAATTCTTTGGAATGCACTACCCAGGTTAATACGATTAATCCCCAATCCCCACAGTTTTAAGCGTGCCCTAAAAACGCATTTGTTCAGACTGGCCTACCGCCTCAACGCATTAACCTAACTATCCCTGTGTGGCCCATTCAAAAGTTTTTTTTTTACCATAATCAGGTTCCTCGCATCATGTTCTCACCTGCTTTAGGCATTTAATTAGCCCTTTGTGTCTGTACTGTCACATACTTAAGCTGATAACCGGTTCATGCAGCATTACAGGAACACCCGATTCGTACATGTATACAGTTGTGCTCAAAAGTTGACATACCCCTGCAGAATTTTTGTTTTGTTGGCCTTTTTTCAGAGAATATAAATGATAAACACCAAAACTTGTACTCCACTCATGGTTAGTGGTTGGGTGAAGCCATTTATTTTCAGACTACTGTGTTTTCTCTTTTTAAGTCATAATGACAGCCCAAAACATCCAAATGACCCTGATCTAAAGTTCACATACTCTGGTGTTTTTGACCTGATAACATGCTCAGAAGTTGACACAAATGGGTTTGAATGGCTACTAAAGGTAACATGCTCACCTGTGACCTGTTTGCTTGTAATCAGTGTGTGTGCATAAAAGCTGAGTGAGTTTATGGGATCCAGACAGACTCTTGCATCTTTCATTCAGCCACTGACGTTTCTGGATTGTGAGTCATGGGGAAAGCAAAAGAATTGTCAACGGATCTACAAGAAAAGGTAGTTGAACTGTATAAAACAGGAAAGGAATACAAAGAGATATCCAAGGAATTGATGATGCCAGTCAGCAGCGTTCAAACTGTGATTAACAAATGGAAAATCAGAGCCTCTGTAAAAACAAAACCACGGTCAGGTAGACCAACAAAATGTCATCTACAACTTCCAGGAAAATTGTTGGGGATGCAAAGAAAAACCCACAAATAACATCAGCTGAAATACTGGACTCTCTGAAAACTAGCAGTTTGGCTGTTTCAGGGTATGTTTCCACGTTCCGGATTCATTCAGTATTTGCTGCGAATTGGATGCTGCTTACAGTCGCAGCGTCCATTCTGCAACGGCCAGATGTTACAGCATAGTGGAGGGGATTTTATGAAATCCCATCTCCACTATGCATACAAACACGCAGGTGGCAGACCTGCGTAACCGGACATGCGGCGCGTCTCCGCAAGACAAATAGCACCATTCTATGTATAGGATGCGGTGATTCCTCATGGTTCAATGAACACATGCGGAATCACCACGTGTACAAAAGCCGGCAGCGCTGCATCCAAAGCGCTGCCATTCCAGTCCGTTGAGACATGCCCTTAAGATGCACAATATGGAAGCACTTGAAGAAAAATTGGCTGCATGGTTGAGTCGTCAGAAGAAAGCCATTACTGCGCAAATGCCACAAAGTATCTCGCCTACAACACACAAAACAGCACAGAGACAAGACTCAAAACTTCTGGAACAAGGTAATTTGGAGTGATGAGACCAAAATTGAACTCTTTGGCCAGAACCATAAACGTTACATTTGGAAAGAGGTCAACAAGACCTATGATGAAAGGAACTCCATTCCTACTGTAAAGCACAGAGGTGTATCGCTGATGTTTTGGAGATGTTTGAGCTACAAAGGCACAGGAAACTTGGTCAAAGTTGAAGAAAAGATTAATGCAGCACATTATCAGCAAATACTGGAGGCAAATTTGCAATCATCAGCCCGGAAGCTACGCATGGGACGTACTTGGACCTTCCAACATGACAACAATCCAAAACACAAGGCCAAGTCGACCTGTCATTGGCTACACCAGAACAAAGTGAAGGTTCTGGAGTGGCCATCACAGTCTCCTGACTTCAATATCATTGAGCCACTCTGGGGAGATCTCAACAGCGCACAGTTCATGCTAGACAGACCAGGAATTTACAGGAACTGGAGGCTTTTGCCAAGAAGCGTGGGCAGCTTTACCATCTGAGAAAATAAAGAACCTCATCCACAACTACCACAAAAGACGTTAAGCTGTCATTGATGTTAGTCGGGGCAATACACGGTATTAAGAAATGGGGTATGTGAACTTTTGATCAGGGTCATTTGGATGTTTTGGGTTGACATTATGATTTAAAAAGAGAAACCACAGTAGATCGACAATAAATGACTTCACCCAACCACTAACAATGAGTGGAGAAAACGTTTAGTGTTACCATTCATATTCTCTGAAAAAAGGCCAAGAAAGCAAAAATTCTGCTGGGGTATATAAACTTTTGAGCACAACTGTATGTACGCACATATATCTAACCAAAATCAATTGCCATATTCCTTATCCCAAAAGATCCAGAGCACGTCTGTGTCACTTTACTGCATTAAATACATAACCAGCACATTGCTCATTAGGCCCTCTATACACAGCCTCCATATACAGTACATGTTCCTCAGCACTTGTATGCAGCGTTCATATGCAGTACATGCTCCTCAGCTCCTATAAACAGCCTCCATATGCAGTACATGCTCCTCAGCTCTTGTATACAACCTCCATATGCAGTACATGCTCCACAGCTCCTGTATGCAACTTCCATATGCAGTACATGCTCCTCAGCTCCTATATACAACCTCCATATGCACTACATGCTCCTCAGCTCTTGCATACTGCTTCCATATGCAGTACATGCTCCTCAGCTCTTGTATACAACCTCCATATGCAGTACATGCTTCACAGCCCCTGTATGCAACTTCCATATGCAGTACATGCTCCACACCTCCTATATTCAGCCTCATTATACAGCACATCCTCCATATCTCCATATGCAGTACATGCTCCTCAGCCCCATATGTAGCCTCCATATGCAGTACATGCTCCTTAGCTCCTATATACAGCCCCCATCTGCGTTACATGCTCCACAGCCCCTGTATACAGCCTCCATATGCAGTACATGCTCCTCAGCTCTTGTATACAGCCTCCATATGCAGTACTTGTTCCTCAGCTCCTGTATACAGCCTCCATATGCAGTACATGCTCCTCAGCTCTTGTATACAGCCTCCATATGCAGTACTTGTTCCTCAGCTCCTGTATACAGCCTCCATATGCAGTACATGCTCCTCAGCTCTTGTATACAGCCTCCATATGCAGTACTTGTTCCTCAGCTCCTGTATACAGCCTCCATATGCAGTACATGCTCCTCAGCTCTTGTATACAACCTCCATATGCAGTACTTGTTCCTCAGCTCCTGTATACAGCCTCCATATGCAGTACATGCTGATCAGCTCCTATATACAGCCTCCATATGCAGTACATGCTCCACAACCCTTGTATTCAACCTCCATATGCAGTACATGCTCCTCAGCTCCTATATACAGCCCCATCTGCGTTACATGCTCCACAACCCTTGTATTCAACCTCCATATGCAGTACATGCTCCTCAGCTCTTGTATACAGCTTCCATATGCAGTACATGCTCCTCAGCTCTTGTATACAGCTTCCATATGCAGTACATGCTTCTCAGCTCCTGTATACAGCCTCCATATGCAGTACATGCTCCTCAGCTCCTATATACAGCCCCCATCTGCGTTACATGCTCCACAACCCTTGTATTCAACCTCCATATGCAGTACATGCTCCTCAGCTCTTGTATACAGCTTCCATATGCAGTACATGCTCCTCAGCTCCTGTATACAGCCTCCATATGCAGTACATGCTTCTCAGCTCCTGTATACAGCCTCCATATGCAGTACATGCTCCTCAGCTCCTATATACAGCCCCCATCTGCGTTACATGCTCCACAACCCTTGTATTCAACCTCCATATGCAGTACATGCTCCTCAGCTCTTGTATACAGCTTCCATATGCAGTACATGCTCCTCAGCTCCTGTATACAGCCTCCATATGCAGTACATGCTTCTCAGCTCCTGTATACAGCCTCCATATGCAGTACATGCTCCTCAGCTCCTGTATACAGCCTCCATATGCAGTACATGCTGATCAGCTCCTATATACAGCCTCCATATGCAGTACATGCTCCATAACCCTTTTATTCAACCTCCATATGCAGTACATGCTCCTCAGCTCCTATATACAGCCCCCATATGCGTTACATGCTCCACAACCCCTGTATTCAACCTCCATATGCAGTACATGCTCCTCAGCCCTGTATTCAACCTCCATATGCAGTACATGCTTCTCAGCTCCTGTATACAGCCTCCATATGCAGTACATGCTCCTCAGCTCCTGTATACAACCTCCATATGCAGTACATGCTCCTCAGCCCCTGTATACAACCTCCATATGCAGTACATGCTCCACAGCCCCTGTATTCAACCTCCATATGCAGTACATGCTCCTCAGCTCCTGTATACAGCCTCCATATGCAGTACATGTTTCATAGTCCCTGAATACATCCTCCATATGAAGTACACGATCTTCAGCCTCTCTATACAGCCTCCATCTGCAGTACATTGCTCCTCCGCCTCTGCATACAGCCTAAATCTGCAGAACATTACTCCTCCGCCACTCTACAGCCTCCATCTGCAGTACATTGCTCCTCCGCCTCTCTCTACAGCATCTGTCTGCAGTACATTGCTCCTCCACCTCTCTTTTCAGCATCCGTCTGCAGTACATTGCTCCTCCACCTCTCTCTTCAGCATCCGTCTGCTGTACATTGCTCCTCCACCTCTCTTCAGCATCCGTCTGCAGTACATTGCTCCTCCACCTCTCTACAGCCTCCATCTGCAGTACGTTGCTCCTCCACCTCTCTTCAGCATCTGTCTGCAGAACATTGCTCCTCCACCTCTCTATAGCCTCCATCTGCAGTACATTGCTCCTCCGCCTCTCTCTACAGCCTCCATCTGCAGTACATTGCTCCTCCACCTCTCTACATCATCCTTCTTCAGTACATTGCTCCTCCACCTCTCTCTACGTCATCCTTCTGCAGTACATTGCTCCTCCGCCTCTCTCTACAGCCTCCATCTGCAATACATTGCTCCTCCGCCTCTCTACAGCCTCCATCTGCAGTACATTGCTCCTCCGACTCTCTAAAGCCTCCATCTGCAGTACATTGCTCCTCCGCCTCTCTACAGCCTCCATCTGCAGTACATTGCTCCTCCGCCTCTGCATACAGCCTAAATCTGCAGTACATTGCTCCTCCGCCTCTCTCTACATCATCCTTCTGCAGTACATTGCTCCTCCGCCACTCTCTGCAGCCTCCATCTGCAGTACATTGCTACTCCGCCTCTCTCTTCAGCCTCCATCTGCAGTACATTGCTCCTCCGCCTCTCTACAGCCTCCATCTGCAGTATATTGCTCCTCCGCCTCTGCATACTGCCTTTGTCCCAGGGCTGTGGAGTCTGTAAGCCAAGCCACCAACTCGGACTCCTCAATTTCCTTGACTTCCGACTATGCCACTCAACTAAAAGCCAAGATCCTTAGATCAGGAACAGAACAGACATTTATAGGACATTTCATAACTTTCCCAAGTTATTATGAAAAAATGTACAGCACATCCTGCATTGTACTACTGTACCCAATGTATTGTATATTTCATGAGTCGGTCCATTTTATACCAACTCCACGACTCTGACCCCACAGCCCTGCTTTGTTTACAGAATCTTATCTGCAATACATGCTCCTCAGGCCCTATATACAGCCTCCATATGCAGTTTATTGCTTCTCTGCCTCTGTATACAGCTTACATTGCAACACATAATTCCACAGCGCCTATATACAGCCTTCGTGTGCAGTACATCACTCCTCAGCTTCTGTATACAACCTCTATTGCAATACACCGTTCCTCAACCTCTGTATACAGTCTCCATATGCAGTACATACTCCTCAACCCGTTTACAGCCTCTATATGCATTACATGCTTATCACCTCTCTATACAGCCTCCATATTCTACTGCTCAAAATGAGTCATGCAAATATATACAGTGGCATGTAAAGTTTGGGCACCCCTGGTGAAAATTACTGTTATTGTGAACAGTTAAGCAAGTTGAAGATGAAATGATCTCTAAAAGGCCTAAAGTTAAAGATGACACATTTTCTTTGTATTTTAAGAAAAAGAAAATATATGGTCTTTTTTCATTTTAAAAATTACAAATAGTAAAATGGACCGATGCAAAAGTTTGGGCAGCCTTGGAGATTTGTGTGTTCGGAAAACTTTGAAGTGAAAAGGAAGAACAAACACAAAAAATGCCAAATAATAAAAATATTGGAGGAAGAGAAACCAATCACTAACTAAAATGTTTCTATACAAACGCACAAAGCATGGGCAACAAACAAGGAGAATTGGAACTACTAACGCAGGAGAAGAAGTATGATGTCATTGGAATCACTGAGACTTGGTGGGACGATACACATGATTGGAATACAAGGCTAGAAGGATACAACTTATTTGCAAAAAACAGACTTGATAAACGAGGAGGAGGTGTGGCATTGTATGTTAGAAAAGCGTATATCTGCACAGAGATTGACGCTTCAGAGACTGGGAGTTCTGTGGAAACTGTTTGGGTAAGAATACAAGGACAGAACAATGGAAAGGACACCATTGTAGGCATTTACTACAGGCCGCCTATGCAAGCTGAAGATATGGATGAACTCTTTATGCATCAAATGGCCAAGTTCTCCAAAAAATGTGACATAGTGGTCATGGGAGATTTCAACTATCCAGACATTTGTTGGGAATCTCTCTCAGGCAAAACTAACAGGTCAAGGAAATTCTTATCCTCTCTTGCTGACAACTTTATCTTCCAAAAGGTAGGGGAGAAAACAAGGGGATCTGCTACCTTGGATCTAATCCTTATAAACAGGGAGGATTAGATTTCAGAAAGGCAGATTTTAAGGGACTCAGAAAGAGAATCGGAGGGATCGAATGGCTGGATATCCTTGAGGACAAAAATGTCCAGGAAGGGTGAGAAATCTTGAAAAATGAGATTCTCAAAGCACAATCATTAAGAATTCCGAAAAGAGAGAAAAATAGGAAGCATTTAAAGAAACCAGGATGGATGAACACAGAACTTAAACACATGCTAAAAAGGAGGAAAGAAATGTTTATCAAATGAAAAGAGGGAGGCATATCTAAAAAAGATTATAATGATGTCTGCAGAACTTGCAGGGCAAGAATCAGATTATCTAAAGCTGATAATGAATTAAGGCTTGCAAGAGACGTCAAAAGCAATAAAAAGGATTTGGGAGATATGTCAAAAGTAAAAGAAAAGTCAAAGATGCTATAGGATTTTTACAGGATGAAAATGATGAGATGGTAAGACAGGATGTTGAGAAGGCTGAACTGTTAAATTCCTATTTTGCATCTGTTTTCTCTCAGAAAGGAAATGTAACATCAACTGATATTCACTGTCCTATTAAGGGAATAGAAGAATCCAGGATATCTATAAACAGAAAAATAGTGAGGAAACACTTAGCTAACATAAATGAATTCAAGTCTCCAGGTCCAGATGAATTACACCCCAGAGTACTGAAGGAGATAGCAGAAGAGATTTTTGAACTACTTTCCATAATCTTTGAAAATTCTTGGAGAACAGGATAAGTCCCAAACAACTGGAGAAGAGCAAATATTGTTCCTATGTTCAAAAAGGGGAAGAAGCTGGACCCAGGGAACTATAGGCCGGTGAGTCTGACTTCTATACCATGAAAGATCTTTGAACAAATTATTAAACAACATGTATGTAAGTACCTGGATAAGAATGAAGTAATTAACCAGTCAGCATGGGTTTGTAACTAATAAGTCATGTCAGACTAACTTAATTTCCTTCTATGCCAGAATCACTGACTGGGTGGATCAGGGAAATGCTGTAGATATAGTATATCTTGACTTCAACAAAGCATTTTACAAAGTATCTCACACAATCCTTATTGAAAAAAATGACTAAGTATGGAATGGACAAGGCAACTGTTAGGTGGATTCATAACTGGCTTAGTGATCGGACCCAAAGAGTGGTCGTAAATGGCTGCACATCCAGTTGGAAGAATGTCTCAAGTGGGGTACCACAGGGCTCTATCCTGGGCCCTGTATTGTTCAACATCTTTATTAGTGATTTACATGAAGGAATTGAGAGTAAGTTGATTAAATTTGCTGATAATACAAAGCTAGGAGGGATAGCTAATACTAGAGAAGAGAGGATTAAAAAAAATATAAATAAACTGGAGCAGTGGGTAGCAACTAATAGAATGGTTTTTAACAGGTAAAATGCAAATTACTACATCTGGGCAATAAAAATGAAAAAAGCATATACAGAATGGGAGGAATAGGACTAAGCAACAGCACATGTGAAAAAGACTTGGGTATACTAATAGATCACAAAATTGTTCAAAGCAGTCATCAAAGCAAAAGGTGGCTACTTTGAAGAACCTAGAATATAAGACATATTTTCAGTTGTTTCACACTTTTTTGTAAAGTATATAATTCCACATGTGTTAATTCATAGTTTTGATGCCTTCAGTGTGAATGTACAATTTTCATAGTCATGAAAATACAGAAAAATCTTTGAATGAGAAGGTGTGTCCAAACTTTTGGTCTGTACTGTATGTGTGTAGGAAAAAGGGTACAGAATTTCAGGAAAAGAACATCTCGCCGACCATTAGCATGAGGGTGGATCAATCATGCTTTGGGATTGTGTTGCAGCAGGTGGCAAGGGCAACATTTCACAGGTAGAAGGAAGAATGGATCCAATGTGATTTCAACAAATTCTAGATGCAAACATAACACCATCTGTAAAAAAAAGCTGAAGATGAAAAGAGGATGGCTTCTACAAATGGATAATGATCCTAAACACATCAAAATCCACAATAGATGATCTCAAAGGGCACAAACTCAAGGTTTTACAATAGCCCTCACACTCCCCTGATCTGATCAAAATAGCATTGCATGCAAGACGACTCAGGAATCTCACAGAACTGGAAGAATTTTCCAAGGAAGAATGGATGAAAATCCCTCAAGAATTGAAAGACTCTTGTCTGGCTACAAAAAGCATTTACAAGCTGTGATACTTTCAAAAGTGGGTGCTACTAGGTGTTAACCATGCACGGACCTCAGACTTTTGCATAGGTCCATTTTCCTTTCTGTAATTTTTAAAATGTAAAAAATGAGAAAAAAAATTATATATATCATTTTATTTGCCTAAAATACAAAGGAAATGTGTCATCTTTATCTTTAGGCCTTTTAGAGATCATTTCAACTTCAACTTGCTTAACTGTTGACAATTACAGGTATTTTGACCAGGGGTGCTCAAACTTTTCCATGCCACTTTATCATGGCAGGTATAATACATTTTTTTTGTGCACATAAACAGATGCTTACTCTCCACTGGAGATCCAGTGCAGTCTGCTCTATTCTGAACTTACAGGACCGCTGCAGTCTGTGATTGGCTGCGGTGGTAAGGTAAATAGAAGAGTGTGAAACAACCTATGACGCGCTGTTCTTATTTCACTCCTGAGGCGGAGTGGTCTGTGCTGGATCAGTCGGTGCGCTGGAAAGTGAAAGTGCCTAGAAAATAATTATTTTGGTGTTGCACATGTAACCATAATTTTCTGGCTTTGTTTTTTTAATACAGGAATTGCTGATAATATGTCGTTCATTTATATTTTAGGAAAGCCCGCAAACTGCTCTCATCCTCCGAAACCAAGCGAGCTGCCAGACGGCCTTACAGACACATAGTCATCTGCCAATCTCAAGCGGGACTTCCAATGCGACACCCCGTCAACGATGAACCAATTGTTATTGAGGACTAATCGTTACCAGAAGTTTCTTCACAAAATAGTACTTGACTTTTACAGTATGTGGAAATGAAAACTTTTGCAACTCTTTGCATCTTTTAAAGGATTCCATGCTTCATACAAGCATTTAAATATAAAGACTTGCTACACCCTTTGGTCAATTTTTGTTAACCAGTCATTCCCTAAATTCCCTTTAAACGTGTCGATTTTTAATTTTTCTTTTTTTTTTCCTCCTTGTTTTATTATTATTATTATTATTATTATTATTATTCGGGATCTAAGTGACTGGTCTTGTCGACTGAAATGGGAACGTAAGTCGTTAAAAGGGACATTTGGAAAGAACTTGTTTAGTGTTTATTTCATTGAAAAACTTTGTACACTTGAAATAATGTATCATTGCTGATGCCTTTCTTTTTACAAAATGTGTCATTTTACTTTATGAAGTGCCATTTCTTTTTTTTTTTTTCTTATTGCAGTTATAGACTGAATGATAAATCTGTAACTTATGAAATTTAATTTTTGAGGTCTGATGAGACATAAATGTGCTTCTTGTGACATGAGTTTAAAGTAAAAAAAAATTAAAATGTTTTCGTACGTTATCCAATTATTTTCCAGTGATCTGTCATGCTAAGATTTTTTACACTGCTTATTAATATTTTAGTTTTAAATAAATCTGTAATCATTTTTGTACAGGCTACTAGAGTCCACTTCATCTTACCTGCCAGTATTGATGACAGTATTATGTGCTTTCGCAGCCCCCCATACAGTATGATGTCCTCATATAGGCAGTCTCACACTAGGATGTCTCCACACAGCTCCCCCATGGATTATGATGTCCCCACACAGCTCTCACATGAAGTATGATGTCCCCACACAGCCTGGCTTGCAGAATGGTATAGCCAACACAGCCCCCCTAGCAGTATGATGTACCTACACAGTCCTCATGTAGTATGATGTCCCCACAAAGTTCGTCACACAGTATGATGTCACCACACAGCTCTACCATGGAATATGATGTCTACACACAGCCTGCCACATAGAATACCCAACACAGACCCCCAAACAGTATGATGTACCTACACAGCCCCCCATACAGTATGATGTCCTCATATAGGCAGTCTCACACTAGGATGTCTCCACACAGCTCCCCCATGGATTATGATGTCCCCACACAGCTCTCACATGAAGTATGATGTCCCCACACAGCCTGGCGTGCAGAATGGTATAGCCAACACAGCCCCCCTAGCAGTATGATGTACCTACACGGTCCTCATGTAGTATGATGTCCCCACAAAGTTCGTCACACAGTATGATGTCACCAAACAGCTCCACCATGGAGTATGATGTCTACACACAGCCTGCCACATAGAATGATATACCCAACACAGACCCCCAAACAGTATTATGTACCTACACAGCCCCCCACATAGTATGATGTCTCCAAACAGCTCGTCACAGTATGATGTCCCCACACAGACCCCCATGCAGTATAATGTCCCCATACAGCCCATCACAGTATGCTTTCCCCACACAATCCTCCAAGCAGTATGAGGTACATACACAGCCCTGATATAACCCCACACGTCCCGTCAAATAGTATGATGACCCCACACAGCCCCTCAAATAGTATGATGTCCCCACACAGCCCGCCACAAAGTACGATGTATCTACCACAGTCCCCCAACACAGTATGATGATCCCACACAGCTCGTCACACAATTTGATGCCCCCACACAGCCCCCCAAGCAGTATAATGTCCTAACCCAGCCCCCACACAGTGGGATGTTCCCACAATTGCTGACAATTAAAAAAAAATGAAACTACTCCGCTAATCCCGTTCCCAAGTTGCTTCAGTTTGCCCTGTGTGCCGAGGCTCCTTATAGCAGGCGCGATGTAGCGTTGCCATCATGCCTGTGCTCTGACGCACAGACTTAGTGATGGGAGAGGAGGCTGATTGCTCTGTTACATCATTGTATTCACCATTATCTGCATTCCAAGGAGTGCATATGAGTTTATTGTTAAATCTTGCCACCTAGAGGTCAGGGGGTAAATAGTACTAGTATTTGGCCAGCTTTCAATTGTACCATCCAATCCTGCTATTAATATTAGGAAGGGATTTTAGTGTTTTTTTTCCTCTATAAGTTTTGAAAAACATTTGGTAGAAGGAAAAAAGTGTGCCACTTTGAGGCCCAATCCTCCTGGAATCTGCTCCAAATTTGACACAAGTTAAAAAGAGCTGCAAGAAATTCTTGAGGGGAAAAAAAAGCTTTAAAAATGCTTCAGAACATTTTTGAAAAATCCTCAAAGAATCTTGGCACTGTTTCTGGTGGGATCTGTGTGACTGTAAGTGGACGTGCAATAGAAGTCCTTCATTCTCATAATGCTGACCAGTGACAAGCGATCTATTGTGAATGGAGCCTCTTGCCAGATTCATGGATCGTTTACGAGGCTATCCTCTGGTAGCCCAGCACGGGCTTTCCATAAGATGAATACAGCAGCCATACTATGAACTTTTAATGGATCTTCAATAAAGTATACTTGGATTTTAATTCCAGAGCTGGACATTCCTTCTTTAAGAGATTCATGGATACCAAGGCTGGTCATGTATTATTTCTCCTGGAAATTGATGATTGAGGTCATTCTGAAGGGTGAGAGAGGGGTCTCAAGAAAAAAAGGGGAGTCCAGAAAGGAACAAAGGGGTCTGGTCAAAGGCCAAAGAGGGTAAAGTGTTCAGTATGAGTACAGAGGGGTCAAGAGGAAGGATAGACAGTGCGAGATGGTATGGAGGGGAACAGAGTGGCCTGAAGGTTCAACAAGGTCGGAAAATGACAGGTTATGGTGAGAGTGAGATGACCTGGAGGGACACAGAGAGGTCTGGCGGAGGACTAGAGTGGTCAGGATTGAATAGAGGAGTAGAACAGAGTCGAAAAACCAGACATGAGAGTCTGAGGGAGGGTTAGAAGGGTCAAGATGGTTGAGGCGTGGCCAGGAGAGCTGGACGCATTTGAGATAGCTCCAAGCCTAATTGATTAAATCTGGTCAATCCTGCCGATTTATCTCACCATACACCACCAAAAGCACTTTAATAAGCCACACTGTATCAGGAAGGAGGAGCCTAGGTGTGGTTCTCCTGCTGCATCTCACCCTCGGCAGCCATCTTGCAGGCAGCTTGGTGTGGCAACCTCGGAGGATTTAATTGTTTCTTTGGGAGGTATCTATGTTTGTAAGTCATAGGCTCAGCACATACCTCCCCCTGCAAGCCGACCTATCCATCACAGGGGCTATAAAAATGTGAATTGATGAAAATCCTTCAAACAGGAATTGAAAAACTCTTGTCTGGCTACAAAAAGCATTTACAAGCTGTGATACTTTCAACAGGGGGTGCTACTAGGTACTAACTATGCTGGGTGTACAAACTTTAGCATCGACCCATTTTCGTTTTTGTAATTTTTAAAATGTAAAAAATTACAATATATATATTATATATATATATTTTTTTTTTTTTTGCCTAAAATACAAAAGAAATGTCAACTTTATCTTTAGGCCTTTTAGAGATCATTTCATCTTCAACTTGCTTAACTGTTCACAATAACAATAATTTTGACCAGGTGTGCCCAAACGTGTACATGCCACTGTATACTCACGGGGATGCTCGGAAAACGCCAAGATTATGGCATAAGATCTTCACCATCAATCTTACGCCTTGAAGGTTCTCAGAATAACACCATTGGGCTGTTCCTCACATTCCCTATCCCAGACGTGGCTAGTCACTTTTTGGCTAAAATGGCACCAATGCCTAACCCCACCAGCTGGTTCGCAGAGTGTCGCTAAAAGACCTTGGGATACTCCTCTCAAGACCGTGATATCAGTTATCCATAATGCAGGGAAAGATCCATCCTGATGTGCTAGCTATAGGCCCAGGCTCGGACTGGCCCACAGGAGAACATGAGAATACTCCGGTGGGCCCCTATGCAAGAGTAAGCCACTTACCCCCAACAACGGACAATACATTAATTCATTATGTACAGATGTACACTATGTATATTTTTATATAGAAGTAGAAGTAATTTTGTGAAAGAGGGTAATATAATATTTGCCTGAAGCTTAACAGTGGGCCTCCCAAGGCAATCTTTTAGGTGGACCATTGTCACCCCAGTTCAACACTGTATGGACCTATCTCACTCCTCAATTTAGATATTAAGTTGTTTGCGAACATGATTGCATCCAGATTATTCCCACTTTTAACAGCTATGCTCCCAGACAAGGATTCATGAAAAGTAGAGACATTAAAACTAAGGGACTGAACAAATCATAAAAGAAACCTCCTTACCAACACCACGTCAGATTATAAATGCATTAGCAAGATGCAGCAGACCCCCATGGTAAAGGCGGGGGCAGCGCAGGTGCAAAATACTGATGAAAACAGACACACTGACCATTCATGGAGGGGCAGCTGCCTGGTAAATAATGCACACAGATAAAGGGCCCCAGTCACACAGATACGTGTAGTGCACAGTGTCCGGCTTACAGCCTATTTAATGACGCACATAATATTATGTCAGGCGGGCTGCCCAGCACTATATGAGTGCACCCCACAGGCGCACCAGTACGCCCAACCAACACTAAAGGGCCTGGCTAAATCCTGCAAAAAAATTGAAAAATGTGCACTGAAAAAGTCTATAAATGCATTACATGAGGTATTTGATATTTTGGCCACATCCTACACATTTGCTGCATTTATAATCTTTGTATTGGTTAGGCCGTTTCTTTTTCTGGAATGTTTTTTTTAACTTACAGGTGCTTCTCATTAAATTAGAATATCATCAAAAAGTTAATTTAATTCAGTTCTTCAATACAAAAAGTGAAACTCATTATATAGAGTCATTACAAACAGAGTGATCTATTTCAAGTGTTTATTTCTGTTAATGATGATTATGGCTTACAGCCAATGAAAACCCAAAAGTCATTATCTCCGTAAATTAGAATACTTTATAACACCAGCTTGAAAAATGATTTGAAAATCTGAAATGTTGGCCTACTGAAATGTATGTTCAGTAAATGCACTCAATACTTGGTCGGGGCTCCTATGGCATCAATTACTGCATCATTGTGGCGTGGCATGGAGGTGATCAGCCTATGAAGGATTCAATCCAAAACTAACATTACAGGCCCTTGTATTTGTGGGTCGCATTACAAGATTGACCGCTACTTGACTCTCAAGCTTGATAGCAGAATGATTTTACATGGCTTGGTAGGAGCGCCATCTTTAAAATGAACATCCTCCCCCAGATTTTTCACGTCACTCAAGCTGGTTCTTCTTCAGGAGTCTTGCTTTGGTTCAAACCAAGTTCATATGGTCTAGTAACCCCGGTATCCGCAGAATCATATTATAATGTTCTAAGTCCTCAGGGGGTATAGTCTTGCTTGTTGTCAGATCTTATTATATAGCCGTCCATCTCTCTAGATTGTTGTAGTGTAGGAATGGTACGGGAAAGCTTCACAAATATCTCTTTGATGACTACTCCTTTCTTGGACTTGTCTTTGGTTAAATCGCTCAAAACTCATCCCATCATCAGGGCTACCCTTGCTTATTGTTCTCTTCCCATGGTCCGCTCTCAAATCTTATCACTATCCTTCTCTTTTGGGAAAAAGTACAACTAGAGATACGTAAAATCAAATATAGTTGCCTCCTAGGTGTCAGACTATCCATACTCCACCAGTAGCTGATTGGTTAAGAACGCCATCGTCATTTCTGACCTGGACCTGGCTCTTGTCTTTCTCCATTACTGCGACATCCCCTTAAAAATTTACAGGCACTTGATATTAAGACACTTAATCGTGACTGTAAAAGCGTGTATCCCTCTACTTTGGAAAGAAAACACAGCTCCGGCAATCTCCCTCTGGTTTTCTAAAATCAATGAGGTGATGTTAATGGAGGAACTCATCTCTACGATGAATAATTCCTATGATCATTCCTACAAAACCTGGTTTTATTGGCTGGAATTTCAATCCTGTGCTGACTATCTGGCTCTTATCCGGAATTACTGAGCCCATCATTTTTGGGCCCCACTTTTGAACGGCCTTCACCTATCTTCTTCCCTTCCTCCATCCCTCCTTCTCCTCGTCCTATCCTGTTACTTAATGTATATTTTGTGTTATAGTCCTGCTTTACTCTCATGATTCCAGTAATAATTTTCATCGATTTCCCTTTCAGTGATTGTTTTTCTTTCTCGACACGGTTAGCGCCTAGTAATTGTATTACCTCTTGGACGATAGCGCTTGGATTTCATGAATATTTGAATCATCATTTGAAAAAAGGAGAGGATGCCGGGTATTCTCTTGTGGTGACCTGTTCTGAGGACTGAACCCTGGTCTCCAGCATCCCTAGTAGTGATCACACAGTGCTGGCCACAGGGTGCTGACTGGTTCACCATCATGCTGACTTCTTTTTCATCTTACTAAACTGCCTATATTAACCACAAATTCACAAATCGTAAAAATCAAGAGTGATCCCATCAGAAATAAAATGTAATCCCTTTGATGCTGTCCTTCTTGTGAATATCCTGGAGTAGGTCAATCTATACCATTTATGGAGCATCATTCTAGATGATTAAAAAAGGCAGAGAGATCACTGTGATTTGGTGATTTTCATGGATTTTCACTGATTTTCACTGAATTCAACAGATTCGAATCAACGTTACTGAATTCATCTGATTTCGCTGATTTCATGGGAAAATAGGTAAAATGGGTATAATCCTGAACAATAATGAAAATTCAGTTAACCCTTTATGAGCCTCGTTCTCGTACATCTGTGAAAACTCACCAAGACGAACTAATATCAGTGAGTTTTCTGTGTTATTTAGTCAGAATTTGAATCAGGTGAAAATCATAAAAAATGCGCTAAAATTGGTGAAAATCAGGAAAATTTGACTTAATCATCGAGTATATTTAATTATAGACAGAAATTAACCCTATAAATTCTGCTTCACTGCTGTAAATATTCAGCAGGACAGACTGAGATTTCTTTTTCTTAGCGTTAATCTCCCTTTTCCCATCAGTGACTAGTTGGGACCTATTCTCTTCAACATATTTATTAACGATCTGGTAGAAGGTTTACACAGTAAAATATCAATATTTGCAGATGATACAAAACTATGTAAAGCAGTCAATACAAGAGAAGATAGTATTCTGCTACAGATGGACCTGGATAAGTTGGAAACTTTGGCCAAAAGGTGGCAGATGCGGTTTAACAATGATAAATGTAAGGTTATACACATGGGAAGAAGGAATCAATATCACCATTACACACTGAATGGGAAACCACTGGGTAAATCTGACATGGAGAAGGACTTGGGGAACCTAGTTAATGATAAACTTACCTGGAGCAACCAGTGCCAGGCAGCGGCTGCCAAGGCAAACAGGATCATGGGGTGCATTAAAAGAGGTCTGGAAACACATGATGAGAGCATTATACTGCCTCTGTACAAATCCCTGGTTAGACCGCACATGGAGTACTGTGTACAGTTTTGGGCACCGGTGCTCAGGAAAGATATAATAGAACTAGAGCGAGAACAAAGGAGGGCAACAAAATTAATAAATAAGATGAGGGAACTACAATACCCAGAGAGATTAGCAAAATTAGGATTATTTAGTGTAGAAAAAAGACGACTGAGGGGCGATCTAATAACCATGTATAAGTATATAAGGGGACAATACAAATATCTCTCCGAGGATCTGTTTATACCAAGGAAGGTGACGGTCACAAGGGGGCATTCTGTGCGTCTGGAGGAGAGAAGGTTTTTCCACCAACATAGAAGAGGATTCTTTACTGTCAGGGTGAGTTTCCACGGTCAGGAAACGCTGCGTGTTTGGCGCTGTGCGCTGGCGCAGCGCCAAACACGCAGCGTCCAGATGTTACAGCATAGTGGAGGGGATTTCAAGAAATCCCGTCTCCACTATGCGTAACAATACGCAGGTGGCAAAACCTGCGTAAACGGACATGCGGCGCGTCTTTTTAGACCGCAGCATGTCCTCGCGTATTGCGGCGACGGTGCGTCGCCGCAACAGAATTAAACAGGGCTATGTAGCCCTGCGCTCTTTCCGGAGGTGTTCCGGAGGTGTCCTGAACACCTCCGGAAAGATCGCGCGTCAGAAAGGGGGCGGGGCTTAGACGGAGCGGAATTTCCGCTCCGTCCAAAGCGCTATGGTTCCGGACCGTGGAACCATAGCCTTAGGGCAGTGAGAATCTGGAATTCCTTGTCTGAGGAGGTGGTGATGGCAAACTCAGTCTAGGGGTTCAAGAGAGGCCTGGATGTCTTCCTGGAGCGTAACAATATTGTATCTTACAGTTATTAGGTTCTTTAGAAGGATGGAGATCTGGGGATTTATTCTGACGGAATATTGGCTGAACTGGATGAACAAATGTCTTTTTTCGGCCTTGCTAACTATGTTACTATGTTATTTTAATGCAACTAGTTCAGCGAAACAGAGACCCAATCAGCTCCCCGAAACTGGCAAATCGTGCTCACCACCAGGAATGCTGGAGAATCTACAGGATAATTTATTTCAAAAATATTTCCTTGAGTTTCACCACTTTAGGTGATTTTCACAGAATTTGCCAGAATAAAATCATAATATAAAAAAGGGGATTTTCACTGAAATTAGTGCATTCTGAAATCAGCCAAATTCAGTCACGTAAATTTGAATCTCATGAATTCAGTGAAAATGAGCTGAAATCATTAAATAATGAAAATCAAGAGTGATCCCATCAGAAAAAAATGTAATAATTTCCCTTCAGTCCGTTGTGTGAAAATCCTGGAGTAGGTCAATATACAAATATACAATTTATTTAGTGTCATTCTAGCTGACTAAAAAAAAAAAGCAGAGATCATTGTGATTTGGTGATTTTCACGGATTTTCACTGATTTTCAAGGATTTTCACTGATTTTCCCTGAATTCAACATATTCGAATCAACGTGACTGAATTCATCTGATTTCGCTGATTTCATGGGAAAATAGGCAAAATGAGTTAAGTCCTGAACAATAGTGAAAATTAGTGCAAATAGTGAAAATTCTGTTAACCCTTTATGAGCCCTTGTCCTCATAAATCTATGGAAACTCACCAGGATGCACTAATATCCGCCATTTTTTATATTATTTAATCCGAATTTCAATCAAGTGAAAATCAGCAAAACGCACTAAAATTAGTCAAAATTAAGAAAAATTGATTTTGACTTAATCATCAAGTATATTTCATCAGAGACAGAAGTTAACCCTATCTATATATTCCACTTTACTACAGTAAATATTCAGCATTTTCATAATGTAGGCTACCAAAGTCAAACCGGTCCGATCTGGATCATGAGTAAATCTTGTAACCACTGGGCCATGAGCTCACCTACGTGAACAACTGAGATTTCTTTTACTTTGTGTTAAACTCACTTTTACCATCAGATTTTGATACAACTAGTTCAGCGAAGCAGAAAACCAATCAGCTCCCCGAAACCGGCACTTTGTGCTCACTATCAGGAATGCTGGAGACCAGGGTTTAATTCTCAGATCAAATCACCAGGGCAAAACAGCCCATCTCACCAGTGCAACTCCCAGCATCCTCCAGTATGAAAATGATGAATGTTTACAGTAGCAGGACATATTGGGTTAATTTTTGTTAGCGAAATCTTCTGAGTGATTTATTTCAACTGTATTTTGGTGATTTTCATGGAATTTGCCTAATTCAAATCCTGAAAAAAGAGCAGCACATGATGTAATGCTCTGAGGATTGAACCCTGGTCTCCAACCTCTCTGGTAGTGAGCGCACAGTGCCAAACCCAAGGAACTGTGTGTGTGCGCTCTACCTGTAAGGGCTGGTCTATGAAAATCTGATGGGAAAAGAGAGTTTATCACTAAATAAAATAAATTCTTATCTCTGTTCTACCCTGAGAATCCAATCTAATGGTTGTGTCCGACTAGTGATCTAACTGTCACAGCTTCAATTCCCGTCATCCTCCAGTATGAGAACGTCTACAGAAGTGGAGCAGTGAATATAGATTTAATTCAATTCGCCACCAAAATCTACAGGATGATTTATTTCAAATATATTTCCTTGAGTTTCACTAATTTTGGTGATTTTCACAGAATTGGCCAGATTAAAATCATAATATAAAAAAGGGGAGGGAAACGAGTGAAAATTTGGGATTTTCACTGATATTAGTGGATCCTGAAATTTGCCAAATTCAGTCACGTAGATTGAAATCTCATAAATTCAGTGAAAATCAGCTCAAATCACCAAATAATGAAAATGGAGAGTGATCCCATCAGAAATTTTTTTTAATAATTTCCCTTCAGTCCGTTGTGTGAACATCCTGGACTAGGTCAATATATACAATTTTTTTAGTGTTATTCTAGCTGATTGAAAAAAAAAGCAGAGATCATTGTGATTTGGTGATTTTCACGGATTTTCACTGAATTCAACAGATTCAAATCAACGTGCCTGAACTCATCTGATTTCGCAGATTTCATGCGAAAATTGACAAAATGGGTTTAGTCCTGAACAATAGTGAAAATTAGGGCAAATAGTGAAAATTCTGTTAACCTTTTATGAGCCTCATCCTCGTACATCTGTGAAAACTCACCAGGATGCTCTATCAGCCATTTTTTTTATATTATTTAGTCAGAATTTGAATCAGGTGAAAATCATCAAAATGCACTAAAATTGGTAAAAATCAGGAGAAATTGATTTAGACTTAATCATCGATAAGTATATAAATTTTGATTCACTGCAGTAAATATTCAGCATTTCCATAATGTAGGATGTCAGGAGCCAAAACCGGTGAGATCTGGATCATGAGCAAATCTTGTAACCACTGGGCCATGAGCTCAGCCGCAGGAACAACTGAGATTTCTTTAGTGTTAAACTTCCTTTTCAAATCAGATTTTACTACAACAAGTTCAGCCAAGAAGAAAACCAATCGGCCTTCGCAAAGCCAGCACTTTGTGCTCACTACCAGGAATGCTGAAGACCAGGGTTTAACCCTCAGATCAAATCACCAGAAGATAACAGCCCATCTCACCAGTGCAACTCCCAACATCCTCCAGTATGAAAATGATGAATGTTTACAGGAGCAGAACATATTGGGTTAATTTGTGACATCAGTGAAATCTTCTGGGTGACTTATTTTAACTGCATTTTGGTGATTTTCATGGAATTGCCTAATTAAAAAAAACAACAACAGGAGGCACACAGGATATAATGCTCTGGTGACCTGTTTGGAGGATTGAACCCTGGTCTCCATCATCCTGCTAGTGAGCGCACAGTGCCAAACCCAGGGTGTGTGCATGATCTTATAGTGAAAAGAGGGATCCCATCAGAAACAAATGTCAAAATTTCCCTTGTCTCCGTTGTGTGAAAATCCCGGAGTAGGTCAATATATACAACTTATTTAGCATCATTCCAGCTGCCAAAAAAAAAGCTGAGAAATCACTGTGAGTGGTGATCGTCACAGATTTGCACAGAATTCATCAGATTCAAATCAACGTTACTGAATTTAGCTGATAACACGGGAAAATAGGCAAAATGTGTGTAGTCCTGACTCCTGAACAACAAAAGTGCAAATTGGGGCAAAGTCTGTTAACGCTTTATAAGTCTTGTCCTCATAAATCCATGCAAATCTGTGAAAAAAAACAACAAATTCACTAATATCATTGATTTTTTTTTATTTAATCATGATTTGAATCAGGAGAAAATAATCAAATTGCACTAAAATTGGTGAAAATCAGGGAAACAGCTGAGCGAAGTTTTACTTCGTGTTAAACTCCCTTTTCCCATCCGATTTTAATACAACCAGTTCAGTGAAACAGAGAAACAATCAGTCCCGCAAAGCCGACACTTTGTGCTCACTCCAGGAATGCTGAAAACCAGGGTTTAACCCTCAGATTAAATCACCAGAGGATAACATCCAAATATTCATGAGATCAAAGCTGTGTTGTCTGGTTACATCATGTTTTACTCTGCAGTCACAATGTTTCCAAAACTTCATGTCCCATATTCCGGTCACATCCAGAGCTGCAGCCACAATGTTTCCGTCACTTCGGGTCCCATATTGCAGTCACAATTCGAGGTGCTGTTACCTTTACGACATTGAGTTGTGTTTTGGAAATACATAAGAGTCAATTATATTATAAATATTCAGACCTGGCTGTGACAGTCTATATTATTGGGGTAGAGGAATATACCCCCTCTGTCATCTCCAGATATTTCTGCTTTCCTCCTTCTCATCCCTCAGTCCCCTTCCAGACCCCTCTTGACCCTTCTAACACTCCCTCAGACTCCCATGTCTGGCTTTTGGACTGTCCTACTGATTCCTCTCTTCTATCCTGGCCATTCTGTAGTCACCAAACCCCTCTAGACCTCTCTGTATTCCTCCAGAATTTCTAATTTTCCTCCAGACCCTTTTGTCCTTTTACGACCCACCTATCCCCCTCACACCGCTCGGTACCCCTTCATACCCTCTCCCCCTCTCTACTTTATGACCTGACCTCTCTGTTCCCGTCTATACTCCCCTGCCTTACTTCTGACACCTCTCTTCCCCCTTTTTCTTTATGTTTGTTATTTATGGCAGTGTTCCTGTGAGTGAGCCCACTCTCCTGGATGAGAAGACCCCACACTTGAATGATCTCAGGATGCTTTACTGTTGGCACAGGACTCCTGGTAGCGCTCACCTTTTCCTCTATGGACAGTCATTCTTTGAGAAGTCTCAGCCTGAAGGAGGCTTCATCAGAGAAAATAACTGTACCCCAGTCCTCAGCAGTCCCAATCCTGCACTTCTGTGAAGTTATTTTCTCTGATGAAGCCACCATTAGATTTTTTGGGACATCTAGAATCTTAACAGATTTTTGGATCGAAAAGAACTGAAGCAGCAAACTGTGTGTAAACCAGCTCCAAACTATTAGCCACGACTGTTTCTTGAGGCTTTGGGGTGTCATGGCTGCAGCATGAACCCTCGACTGTAACAAACACTTATGGGCCAGATCCATTAATACTGGTGTTCCCCAGACCTGATGGGAGCGTCGGCGTAAGATGCACGCTCTACTTTATGAATTAAGCCGGCGTCAGACACAACTACAAAAAATCGGACCGTTTTAGTCGGTCGATTATCGGAACAAAATGCAAACATCACACATCCTTCTGGCATCCGATTTTCCTTCAAAGATGCGATTTAGTCGCATGTGTGTGTACCTTGTAACATCCGATTTTCATCCGACTTGCGAGAATTTCTCGCAGGCTTGCAAAACTGACATATAATGGATCCAAAAGAATAGTATTTAAATCACAAAAGAAAGAATAGATATATAAACATAGAACACATATATATATATATATATATACATGTCATTGTGACATATATATATATACATATATTTATAGTTCTTACACTTCTACATACTGTAATAGCCGCTAATTCAATTGCCGGCTTTTGTGAAATCACAGAAGCCGACATGAAATGATACATTGTTTAGACACAGTTAACCATGTCATTTCCTGTATTTTGATATATGGTTTGAACTTACAATTACATAAGTGTATGTGTGCCAAATTTCAGACATGTAAGGGTTAATTAAAGGTGTAAATTTGTTGAAAAAAAAATGCGTGGGCTCCCGCTGTATTTTCTCCACCAGACAGACAAAGCAAGCGAGTGGGGGCAGATAATAGCCTAGGGAGGGTACATTTTTTTTGTGCCCCCCCTGGCTACTAACATCTGCCCCCAGACACCTCAGAAAAGGCAAATCTCTAATTAGATTAGCCCTTTCTGGCACTTTGCCCGTCTATTCCCATTGCCCTGTAGCGGTGGCGAATGGGTTAATAAGGGGTTAAAATGACCTTGCAATTGAAAGGTCACTGTAAGCCAGGATAATAATTGAGAGCTGTCAATTAGACAACTATCAATTATTAATCCTATTGTATGAAAGAAAAATCAAACACACACAGTTTAATAAAAAAATAAGTTTAATTAAATAATCACACAGTTTTTGACCATATTTTATTTTCCTGCTAAAACCATTTCCTGTAATAAAAAGAAAATAAAAAAGCAAAATTATTCTTACCAATCCGATGTACAGTCAGGTCCCACGGTGTAATCCATCAAAAGGGTTAACAGGTTACAGTAAGCAGGGAGCTATAATGCTGTCTCTGAGCTATAACCTCCTGAATGAATAACTTCCTCTACCAGCGAAAGGAGAGGAAGAGATGAATGAATGGAGCTTAATTGATTTATTGCCACTTTCACTTCAGTGACCTGACCTAAGGTGAAAGTGGATACAATCAATTAAGCTTCATTCATGAATCACATCCTCTCCTGTCGGCAGGAGATAAGTTCATTCATTCAGGAGCGATCAGCTGAGCACGCAGCATTAGTTGCGCTGCCTAGCTGATTGCTAGTTAACCCTTTGTGAAGGATTACATCGTGGGACGTGACAGATCGCCAGATAGGTAAGAATAATGTTGTTTTATTATTTTATATTTATTTTAGGAGATCAAGGGCGTCGCACGGATTAAGAGTTAAATAAAAGATGGTCAAAAAAATGTGTTTTTATTTCATTAAAATTATTTATTCTTAAAGTGTGTGTGTTTTTTTATTTACTTCAATAGGATTAATAATTGATAGTTGTCTAATTGACAGCTCTCAATTATTAACCTGCCTTAAGGTCACCTTTCAATACTAAGGTGACATTAACGCCTTATTAACCCATTCGCCACCGCTACAGGGCAATGGGAATAGACGGGCAAAGTGCCAGAAAGGGCAAATCTAATTAGAGATTTGCCCTTTCTGGGGTGTCTGGGGGCAGATGTTAGTAGCCAGGGGGGGCACAAAAAAAATGTACCCTCCCTAGGCTATTATTATCTGCCCCCACTCGCTTGCTTTGTCTGTCTGGTGGAGAAAATACAGCGTGAGCCCACGTATTTTTTTTCAACGAATTTACACCTTTAATTAACCCCTACATGTCTGAAATTTTGCACACATATACTTATGTAATTGTAAGTTCAAACCATATATCAAAATACAGGAAATGACATGGTTAACTGTGTCTAAACAATTTATAATTTCATGTCGGCTTCTGTGATTTCACAAAAGCCGGCAATTGAATTAGCGGCTATTACAGTATGTAGAAGTCTAGGAACTATAAATATATGTATATATATATGTCACAATGACATATATATATATATATATATATATATATATATGTATTCTATGTGTGTATATCTATTCTTTCTATTCTTTATTAAAGCTGTCAGTGTGATTTTACAGTATAGCCGGGGATGAATTGCCGGCTTTTCTAAAGGACACCGATGCGATTTCATCGCAAGTCACACATGCGGTCCGTTTGTAATCAGATTTTTCATCGCTCCCATAGACTTGCATTGGCGATAGTCGACCCACAATCGGTGACAATCGCAGCATGCTGCGATTGCACACGGACGTTTAAAACGGACCACAAAAAAGCGGATACTGGGAGCTGCTCCATAGATTAACATAGGGCAGACTGCAATGCGATATTTCATTGTATTGCAGTCATCCGATTCTGTCGCCAGTGTGACGCCGGCCTTAGGCGCACACTAATTGTAGTAAGTAAGAAGTAACATTTCTGGGGAAAGAGAGTTACAACAAACTGGTGTGTAAACTCAAAATGGTTGCGACATTTGAAAGTGTTTTACTCCGAAAATCTGCAGAAACTTTCATAAATTGGGACCTTTGTGTCCAACACTTCATCTTTGACTGGAGAGCCCTGGGCCAAATGACAACAAATATATATATATATATATATAAGTACATATATATGTGTGTATATATATATATATATATATATATATATATATATTTTACATATACATTTTTATAATAAAATAAAAACAACACAAAGAACAAATAAAGATCACATTGTTTAATGTTCCCTTCAGACTGTCTCGGTAATTCATAAGAATATATAAAGCAGCATCCAGTCCAGGTGAAAAAGTAAAAAAAACTTCTTTATTCTGCCATCAAAAACATCAAATACAACGTTTCGGCCATAATGTGGCCTTTTTCAAGTAAGTGAAAAAGGCCACATTATGGCCGAAATGTTGTATTTGATGGCAAAATAAAGAAGTTTTTTTTACTTTTACACCTGGACTGGATGCTGCTTTATATATTCTTATGACTTTTGTGGTTCAATTGGGTCCTTGAACTAGAAGCGTGCATTCCAAACACTCCCGTTGTGCTGTCAGCGGCTCTCAATTTTCTGTCTCGGTAATTCAGTCATAGGAAACACCGGAATTACTTCTTCTCTTGAACAATATTTAGAAATAAATTAGTTCCATTTACCCGTTTACTTTGCTTTTTTTTGCATTAATTCTTTTTATATTTAGGAGATCAGACATTTCTGAATGCGGCGATAAGTAATATGTGTATTTTTTGTATTGCTTTGAATGGGGCAAGAGGGGGTGAGTTGAACTTTTATATATTTTTTAAAACGTTTTTTTTTTCTTCTTTTTACTTGCTTCTATAGTCTCCTTAAGAGACTTGAAGCAGCGATCTCATGATCACATGAAGCACAGAAGGAGGACAACAATCACAAGACGAGAGGAGGCACCGGACCAAGACAGTGACACCCATCGGACCTGACCGCTCTGTAGGTGAGTGTAATGAAAAGTATTTTCTAGTCTTGCAGGCCGGATCAGGGGCATATATACAGCACATAGCGGTAAATGTAGCAAAAATCATCATCTTCTATGCAGACCCCCGACTGTCATGCCAACCCATCAGCGCCCCGTGATCATATGACAGGAGCGCCAATGGGTGGGGTTTGTGACACATTTCTGGTAAGCGTGAGTTAAATGACAACATCTGCAAGGAGCTTGTATGTTCTCACCGTGTTTGCGTGGGTTTCCTCCGGGTTCTCCATTTTTCTCCCACACTCCAAAGACATACTGATAGGGAATCTAGATTGTGAACCCCATCGGGGACAGCGACGATAATGTCTGTAAAGTGCTGTGAAATTAATGGCGCTATATAAGCAAGTAAAATAAGTGAAACTTATCCTGCACCCTGAGTATAGGTGATGACTTACTGATCGCCAAAGGTCCAATTGTTTGTCCCTCCTGCATGTTCGACATCCACTCTAGTCGGTGTCATTAAGATTGTACAGTGATCGACTGTTTCGGTCAGTCCTATAGCCAACGAGTTGAGCGGAGGCGATAGATGTTAACATCTGGTCTGTAAAGGTTCATACTTTATCCCCCATTATAAATAAATAAATAACACGGCACTCAAAGAAGCTGTAGAGATGTAAGGTGCACAAGTAGGGTCTCCAGCCCAGATAGCAAAACAAATATAACTTGGCACTCAATGGAGAACAACGGGACAAAAAATTGTTGCTGTGGTTTCTTTTATTTGCATCCGAACCAGATCAAAGTGATGTACATTAATGAACGTTTTCGGCCATACAATATCAGCCTTCATCAGAATGTATGTACAGAACTGAAATGTAACAAATAAACAGACATATTAATGTCAAAAGCTGACAAAATGCAAACAAAAATTAAAATAAATGAAATGAAAATGAAACGTATAGTCTAATAAGTTTAAATAAGTCATGGATAGAAAAAAGGACTAATCACGATAACAGAGCAAGAAATAGTATCCAGCAGTACTAGGTGAAGTGATCCCATATTGGTGGTGAAGCGATTTAGCCACAGATATAGATACTGCCATGGTGGCAGATAGTGGCAGACATGTACATAGTAGGTGATCACCAATTCTAAGGAATAGAAAGCAAATGTTAGGAGAAAGAATTCATGTCATTGTAGCAATATGTTATATGCTGAGCCGCCTCTAGGGGTCTCACTACCTGGATGTATTGAGAGGATAGAAGGAGGGACTCGTTGGTAAGAGCACGAGACAGGAAGCATTCATGTAATGTGGCTGAGAGAACCTGCACACAATAAAGTAACCCGTTACCACAATCGTGTCAGAGGCATAAACAAGAAATAGAACATGGTGGCAGCAGGGCTGAACCTATAAAGAACAAGTGGACAGACAATCCAGGCAGCTTGTGGTACAAAGCTCAACTGTAAGTACAGTGCCCACAGTACAGCATTATGGAGACCGCATTAAAACCTCCTCAGAGACTAGACATCATGTCCTCAAATCTATCGCAGACCTGGAGACATTGGAAGGAGGAGTTTACTCTGTATGTGGATCTTACAGTAGACACCAATGATCAGAAGCGTAAGGTGAAGCTCTTCTACTATCTGATTGGAGAAAAAGGCAGAGAACTTGCTCAGACCCTGATCCAGGACGTACGGACAGTCTGGCAGACATTGTACAGGCATTTGATAAGCACTGTGACCCCAAGAAGAATGAGACAGTGGAAAGATTTAAGTTTTTCACCAGAAATCAGGAGATGGGAGAGAATATAGACGCATATGTGACTGAGCTGAAAAGACTGGCAGCAACATGCAGCTTTGGAGAGATCAGAGATTCTCTTATCAGAGATAGAATAGTGTGGGCATCAGAGAGCCACAGCTGAGAGACTGCTGAGAGAGGGGGAGTTAACCCTAGAGAAATGCATGCAAATAAGCAGAGCTGCAGAGCTAACAAGAGACAGCCTGAAGATGATGGCAGACACCACTGAGGAGCCAGTACATGCAGTAACCATGAGAGGAAAAGCAGAGCACCCAGCGAGAAAGTCCAATGCAGATACTGTGGCAGAAGACATGAGAGAGACAAAGAGAAGTGTCCAGCATATGGACAAAGCTGCAGGACCTGTGGTAAGATGAATCATTTCGCAGCTCTCTGTAGACTTAAGCCCTTTAAAAAGCTGTCACGCTGTCTAGCAGATGTATAAATATATAATGTCAGTAATCTAGCAAGTGGGACAACATTCTATATAACATATAAATAGATAACATTAACATATAGCATAGTATTACCTGACATAATATCCTGTGGGTCAATACTGAATCCTTTTCACACTGTCTCTGGCTAGAGGTGGACCGGGGTCTATGCTGACCCTAAATGGGGTCCTGACTAGTCCCTCTACCTGGAGGTACTGTTAATGGTACAGAGGTCCAGGCCACCAGCGTAAACCCTGTCTCCTATAAATCCCTGACCACTGTAATCTAGTCCTTAGAAGGACCCTGATTACCACCATAGGGAATGGACAGGTAAAGGTAAACAAACAGTATAGACAAACGAGACAGACAGGGGATAAAGTAAATACTGTCTTTCATACAACATATAAACACAGAGGGAACACCAAAGGTCTAGGAGATAAACTATAAGCAAGGAGAGGAGAAACAACATAGGAACTCTTAGCTTAAGTCTTCTCAGAACCGATCCTAACTGCAGTCTGTATGAATGCTTTCACCGGCATCTAACCAGCAGACTGGCAGCTATATAAAGGAAACTAATTAGAACATAATCAAAAGCAGCCGTGCGAGGCTGGACCTAGTCTTAGCAAAGAGCTAGGTAAAATTAACTCCCTCACCACCAAACACAAAGTAACAGCAACTCAGCTGCGAGAAGTCAGAATGTGCAATCGCGACGATCCTCGTGGCGATGCACCCATGACAAAAGCACAGAGAAATTCACAGTGTGACACAGGACAATGACAGTGACAGTGCAGAAGATATTACATGGATACAGCTACAGTCTGCAACAGAGAATGTCAATACAGTCAGACAGCCAGAACCTAAAGATACAAGACAACTGTTTGCAACTCTTTTTTTAAATGACAAACCCATTAGATTTCAGTTGGACTGTGGAGCAAGTTGCAATGTTATACCGGAGGATCTACTAAATGAACAGGTGTCCATTGAACCTACTGATAAGGTACTTATGATGTACAACAAAATGATACTGAAACCTCTTGGAACATGCAAACTGAAGGTTAGTAACCCATGCAACAGAAAGAGTTATAGAGCCCAATTTACAGTGCTGCAGGGTGGTGACCACATACCGTTACTAGGTATAAAAGCAGTTCAGGCAATGGACTTAATAAAGGTACAATTCCATAACATTATGTCTGTGGAAGTCAAACAGAGTATGAAGGATATCCCAAAAGCAGACAGCAATCTAGATTTACAGATTATAAAAACACAGTATGTGGATGTATTTGAGGGTGATGGATGTTTGGAAGGAAAACACAAACTGGAAATTGATAACACAGTACAACCTACCAGATTACCGACAAGAAAAGTGCCTGTAGCGCTACTTCAGCCATTGAAAGAACTATAGGATTTAGAAAAGCGAGGCATGATAGAAGTCGTCCATCAGAGCACAGACTGGATAAGTAGTTTGGTCATAGTGCAGAAACCATCAGGAAAACTAAGAATTTGTATCGATCCCAAACCACTCAACAAAGCTCTAAAAAGGAATCACTATCCAATGCCTACAATAGAGGATGTGCTACCAGATTTATCAAAGGCAAAAATATTTTCAGTTTGTGACGTAAAAAATGGATTTTGGCATGTGGAACTGGATGAAGAATCCAGTTTATTGAACGTTTTCTTCTCCATTTGGTCGCCGTAAATGGCTGAGAATGCCCATGGGACTGACACCAGCTCCAGAAATATTTCAGCAGAAGTTGATGCAAGCTTTGGAAGGACTCCCAGGGGTAAAGATGATAGCAGATGATATATTAATAGTGGGAGAAGGTGACGATATGCAATCTGCAATAAAGAATCACGATGCAAGGATGCTACGATTTTTAGATAGGTGTAGAGAAAAAAGGATAAAGTTGAACTTGGAAAAGTTGAAACTGAAAATGATGGAAGTGCCATATATAGGACATCTGCTAACCTCAAATGGAGTGAAAGTGGATCCGGAAAAGGTGAAGGCGATACAAGAGATGCCTACCCCAACAGATGTGTGTGGAGTACAACGATTTTTGGGCATGGTGAATTATCTGTCCAAGTTTTGCAAGAATCTATCAGACATGTGTGAGCCAATGAGACAGCTAACTCACAAAGATGTGTTGTGGGAATGGACAGAAGCACAGGAGACGGCTTTCCAATCAGTAAAGACAGCCATTGCAGACACAGCAACCTTAAAATATTTTGATCCACAGTTAGAGGTGGTAGTCCAATGTGATGCGTCAGAAAAAGGCCTAAGTGCCACATTAATGCAAGAGCGGCAACCAATCACATTTGCAAGCAAAGCGCTAACACCGACAGAGCAGGGATATGCCCAAATCGAAAAGGAGTTACTTGCTGTGGTGTTTGGAATGGAAAGGTTTCATCAGTACACATACGGTCGACAGGTAACAGTACAGTCCGATCACAAACCGTTGGAGAGCATTAAAAAAAAACCACTACTAAATGCACCAAAGAGACTGCAGCGCATGCTTCTGCGACTTCAAAAATATGATTATGAAATTGGATATTGTCCAGGAAAAGACTTGTTGATTGCAGATACTCTAAGCAGAGCGTACTTACCCAACTCAGAGGATAAAGGACAAGAAATGGACAACATCAATATGTGTGATTATCTTGCAGTATCTAAAGATAAACTGAAACAAATACAGACCTTCACAGAAAAAGATAAAACACTACAGATATTAAAAACTGTGATCCTGCAGGGCTGGCCAAAATATAAGCAGCATGCTCCAAAGGAAGTTGCTCCATTCTTCCATATACGAGATGAACTGTCAGTACACCAAGGAATCATCATAAAGGGAGAAAGGGCAGTGATACCGGAGACTCTGAGAAGAGACATACTACAGAAATTACACTCGTCCCACTTGGGCATTGAAGGATGTTTGCGGCGAGCAAGAGAATCAGTTTATTGGCCGGGTATGAATGATCACATAAAAAGTTACATAGCACAATGTGAGATATGTGCGTCCGGCGGGGATAAACAACCGAAAGAGCCATTGCAACCGCATGCCGTTCCAAATAGACCATGGTCAAAAATAGGAATAGATTTGTTCACATTGGAGGAAAGAGAATACCTGGTAACTGTGGACTATTTTTCTAACTTTTGGGAAGTGGACCATTTGAAGGATACAAGAGCAAGAACAGTTATTAAAAAACTCAAGGCTCATTTTGCCAGATATGGGATTCCAGAGATTGTTTTTACTGATAATGCCGCTCAATTTAGGTCAGAAGAGTTCAAGGAGTTCAGTAAGTTATGGGAATTTGAACACAATACATCATCTCCTGGATATCCTCAAAGCAATGGCAAAGCGGAATCAGCGGTGAAAACAGCAAAGAAGTTGATTAAGAGAGCGAAACAGGCAGGGACAGATGTATATCTATCTATACTGGACCACAGAAACACACCTTCCCAAGGTCTAGACAGCAGCCCAGCACAGAGGCTTCTGAGTAAATGGACAAGGACACTCATACCAACAGCTAGTCGTCTTCTGAAGCCAAATCTGGTGAGGGGAATGAGGTCAAAACTAAAGAAAAATCAGGATAGACAAGCGTTCTATTATAATCAGTCGGCAAAAGATCTACCAGAACTGAGACAAAATGACAACATCAGGATGCAGCCGAGCAAATATGACAAACAATGGAGAAAAGCAAAGGTGCTCCAGAAACTAGGACCTAGATCCTACGAGATTGTGACAGAGGAGGGAAGAAAACTAAGGAGAAATCGCAGACATCTGAGGAAAATGCAAGAAGGATCTGATACATGGTCATATGAACAGTATCCTCATATCCAAGATGAGGAAACAGCAAGTCTAAGCAGAGAGGCTACAGGGATGGCCCAGGTTCAGTGTGGAGATTCCGGTCGGAGACAGGCAATACCAGATGCGGTAACGCCCGAATCGAGAGAACCACCGAATAGTGGCAGTAACGCATCGTATGTTACTAGATCGGGCAGAATGATCACAAAGCCAGCACACCTCAAGGACTATATATACAACCAAGTATTTTAAAGTATCTTAATAGCATGATGCTTGCCAGTTATGTTTATGTCACCAATATCTTGAATATTGAAATGTTCACATGTATGTTAGTTATATTAGCTTAGTTATTTCTTCAGTTAAAAGACAAAGGATGTAGCAATATGTTATATGCTGAGCCGCCTCTAGGGGTCTCACTACCTGGATGTATTGAGAGGATAGAAAGGAGGGACTTGTTGGTAAGAGCACGAGACAGGAAGCATTCATGTAATGGTGGCTGAGAGAACATGTACACAATAAAAGTAACCCGTTACCACAATTGTGTCAGAGGCATAAACGAGAAATAGAACAGTCATAACAATACATAAAATTAACCCTTGTTAAACCTATATCGATATAAACATATGGAAGTGCTTCATAGAAAAGCTGATACATCATAATCCCTATTCAAGCCTCTTGGTTCCAATGTTTGGAATGTAAAAATCCAAAAGGCTTCCCTTTTCTTAGGGATCTTGACCCTATTAGAGCCTCTCCTGTTTGTGTCTATTTGTTCCAGAACTTGGAATCTGAGTTGAGCAATGCTGTGATTATGTGCCTGAAAATGATGGGGGAGGGGCAGATGTGTTTTCTTGCACCGTATGTTGGACTTATGCTGGGATATCCTATCCCTGATAGGTTGCGTTGTTTCCCCTATGTAGGCTAGGCCACATGGACACTTGATCAAGTATATCACATATGAGGACTCACAGGTGAAGAACCAATTGATAGGGAACCCTTGTCCGGTATGAGGGTGATATGCCTTGGAGTCCTTTTGTACATTGTTGCACTGCAGACAATGCAAACACGGGAAGGTTCCTTGTCGCTGGGTCCGTAAAAACGTCTGTTTGGGAACCACGTGATGTGAACCTACATCCGCCTTGACCAGTTTATCCCTAAGATTACGTGGTCAGCGGAAACAACTCAGGAAAGGGACTTGAAATTCTGGTATCTGTGGATGGCTCCTGGTCAAAATCTTCCAATGTTATCTGATAGATGAAAATATCAGGTTAGAGAAGGGGTGATATGTAGTAACAAATGGCACACGTTTGGTGTCACAACGAGTCCTGTTCATGGATCTAGTCTGCTTGGCCTTAGTCAGTGTAGATTGCGGGTAACCTCTATGGAGGAATTTGGTTTCCATTTCCTTTGTCCTACATTCCCTCACTGACTCATTGGACACTATTCTGTTGACCCTCCCAAATTGAGATATGGGAATAGAGTTCTTCATAGCGGGAGGGTGACAACTGCTGAAATGTAAGAGACTATTTCTATCAGTCGGTTTATGATAGAGATCCCTAGTTAAATAGCCCCCACGGCCTTTGCTGATCAATGTGTCGAGAAAATTGATAGTACTGTTATTGTGTTGCAAGGAGAATTTTAACTCGGGCCATATATTATTGAGATGTTCATTGAACTGGGTAAGAGACTCGATGGGGCCATCACAAATACAAAAGATATCATCAATATATCTGCGCAAAACAATGGAATGAGAAGAGAACCAAATTTATCAGAGACACGGAGGATTACCTCCAAAACCGTGTATATCAGTGGAGGGACATGAACCGGCCTTTCAGAAGACACAACTCCCAAAGTTCTTCTGGTTTGGCAGACAGCAGGCCAGGCACCTCAAGCTCCACCACTTCCAGTTTCTCTTCTTTTTTAGGCAACAGCCGGGGCCGCACAAGAGGCAGACGAGGCGGGCGGGCAGTGTCGCAGGGGACAACAGAAACCAGATGTCCACGAGATCCCAGGTAATAACACCACCCCCCCCAGTCATCAACATTTCCTCAAAAAACCTCGACGCCCATCAATTGTCTACATTGCAAAAGGGTTTGTCCTTTTGCCTGACCTATAAGTTCAATGCATTTGAATTAAATATGGATGTACAACGATTTTTTCGTAATGTGCGGTTACGTGCCCATTTCTCCAAACAGGTACCAGACTTACCGTCTCCCACCATAGGTTCTTCAAAACTTGATCTCCAGGGTTTAGGCTTAAGATTGACTAGTATCTTTAAGCCCCCTAAAAACAATCCACCAGTGGAAACTTTTATTTCCTTGGTTGACAAGGATATCAACAAATCCCTACATGACATCAGAATGGGGAAATTTCATTTTCAGACCAACCTCTCTCCACTAGAGAGATCCTCACTTGAGTCATTATCTTCCGATAGAAGTCTTAAGGCTGGGTCTCACATAACGATACACCAGAGATCCTGACAACGATATGCACTTTTCAGGATCGCTGGTGTATCGCTACATGATCGCTGCTGAGCTGCCAAACAGGCAGCTCAGGCAGCGATCTGGGACAGCGACACTGCGGGTAACATCGCTTAGTTACCCGCAGTGTACGTTGGATACCAGCGCCATGATGCAGGGAGCTGGTATCCAAGGTACACAGCGGGTTTCCAAGCGCTGCGCGGTGCCTGGAAACCCGCTGTGTACCTTGGTTACCAGCTCCCTGCATCAGGGCGCTGGTATCCAAGGTACACAGCGGGTTTCCAGGCACAGCCCCGCGCCTGGCAACCCGCTGTGTACCTTGGTTACCAGCGGATCGCTGGTCTCCCGCCTGTCACACGCAGCGATGCGTGCCTGTCAGCGGGAGACCAGCGATCAAAAAATGTCCTGACATTTCAGCGACGATCAGCGATACCCGGCAGGGGGGCTGATCGTCACTGAATGTCACACACAGCAATATCGCTGGTGAGCTCGGTGCTGCGTCACAAAACTAGTGACTCAGCACCGATCTCGGTAGCGATATCGCTATGTAGACGGGCCCTTTATTATCAAACCGGCTGATAAAGGGGGCGCCATAGCTGTCATGGACAACAGTGACTACATGGCGGAGGCGTATAATCAGTTGAACGACAGGAAAGTATATAGGATTGTCCAGAATAATCCCCTACACACCATCATTTCAAAAATTAGCTCCACTGTGGATCTTCACTTTCAGAATGGTACCATCGATAAAAAATTGAGGGATTATCTCATTAAAAAGGATCCCATAACACCAGTTTTCTATATTCTGCCTAAGATCTACAAGAGCTTACACAAACCACCCGGTCATCCGATTGTTTCACTCACTGACTCTGTCCTTTCACCTCTGGCCATTGTATTAGAGAAAATATTGACACCTCTTGTCAAGCTTACTAGATCCTTTTTACTTGACACTAATGATTTTTTACGGCTCATTAGAGCATTGGGTCCACTCCCTGACTCTGCGATCCTCGTCACATGGGATGTCAGTAGCCTCTATACATCCATTACCCATATCAAGGGTATGAGCGCTACAGACAGACTCTTACATCAACATGGCACTGATACCAATATCCAACATCTTTGTGCTGACCTTTTGGAACTAGTTCTGAAAGAGAACTACTTCCTTTTTGAGGACACTTACTATGTACAGAAACAGGGGACCGCTATGGGCTCGAACATGGCGCCCCCTTACGCTAATGCGTACATGTCCGTTTTTGAAGAGGATTTTGTCTACAACCATCCATTCTTTCAAAAACATTCCATTGTTTGGCGCAGATATATTGATGATATCTTTTGTATTTGGGATGGCCCCATCGACTCTCCAGTTCAATGAACATCTCAATAATATATGGCCCGAGTTAAAATTCTCCTTGCAACACAATAACAGTACTATCAATTTTCTCGACACATTGATCAGCAAAGGCCGTGGGGGCTATTTAACTAGGGATCTCTATCATAAACCGACTGATAGAAATAGTCTCTTACATTTCAGCAGTTGTCACCCTCCCGCTATGAAGAACTCTATTCCCATATCTCAATTTGGGAGGGTCAACAGAATAGTGTCCAATGAGTCAGTGAGGGAATGTAGGACAAAGGAAATGGAAACCAAATTCCTCCATAGAGGTTACCCGCAATCTACACTGACTAAGGCCAAGCAGACTAGATCCATGAACAGGACTCGTTGTGACACCAAACGTGTGCCATTTGTTACTACATATCACCCCTTCTCTAACCTGATATTTTCATCTATCAGAAAACATTGGAAGATTTTGACCAGGAGCTATCCATAGATACCAGAATTTCAAGTCCCTTTCCTGAGTTGTTTCCGCCGACCACGTAATCTTAGGGATAAACTGGTCAAGGCGGATGTAGGTTCACGTCACGTGGTTCCCAAACAGACGTTTTTATGGACCCAGCGACAAGGAACCTTCCCGTGTTTGCATTGTCTGCAGTGCAACAATGTACAAAAGGGCTCCAAGGCATATCACCCTCATACCGGACAAGGGTTCCCTATCAATGGGTTCTTCACCTGTGAGTCCTCATATGTGATATACTTGATCAAGTGTCCATGTGGCCTAGCCTACATAGGGGAAACAACGCAACCTATCAGTGATAGGATATCCCAGCATAAGTCCAACATACGGTGCAAGAAAACACATCTGCCCCTCCCCCATCATTTTCAGGCACATAATCACAGCATTGCTCAACTCAGATTCCAAGTTCTGGAACAAATAGACACAAACAGGAGAGGCTCTAATAGGGTCAAGATCCCTAGGAAAAGGGAAGCCTTTTGGATTTTTACGTTCCAAACTTTGGAACCAAGAGGCTTGAATAGGGATTATGATGTATCAGCTTTTCTATGAAGCACTTCCATATGTTTATATCGATTTAGGTTTAACAAGGGTTAATTTTATGTATTGTTATGACATGAATTCTTTCTCCTAACATTTGCTTTCTATTCCTTAGAATTGGTGATCACCTACTATGTACATGTCTGCCACTA
The DNA here is from genome assembly GCA_033576555.1 of Oophaga sylvatica. Lineage (NCBI taxonomy): Eukaryota > Metazoa > Chordata > Amphibia > Anura > Dendrobatidae > Oophaga > Oophaga sylvatica. The sequence goes on along the minus strand of JARQOD010000001.1, from coordinate 488,194,296 downwards.
TCTGCCACCATGGCAGTATCTACAGGTCCTTCTCAAAAAATTAGCATATAGTGCTAAATTTCATTATTTTCCATAATGTAATGATTACAATTAAACTTTCATATATTTTAGATTCATTACACACGAACTGAAATTTGTCAGGTCTTTTATTGTTTTAATACTGATGATTTTGGCATACAACTCCTGATAACCCAAAAAACCTGTCTGAAAAAATTAGCATATCAAGAAAAGGTTCTCTAAACGACCTATTACCCTAATCTTCTGAATCAACTAATTAACTCTAAACACATGCAAAAGATTCCTGAGGATTTTAAAAACTCCCTGCCTGGTTCATTACTCAAAACCCCAATCATGGGTAAGACTTGCGACCGGACTGATGTCAAGAAGGCCATCATTGACACCCTCAAGCAAGAGGGTAAGACCCAGAAAGAAATTTCTCAACAAATAGGCTGTTTCCAGAGTGCTGTATCAAGGCACCTCAATGGGAAGTCTGTTGGAAGGAAACAATGTGGCAGAAAACGCTGTACAACGAGAAGAGGTGACCGGACCCTGAGGAAGATTGTGGAGAAGGACCGATTCCAGACCTTGGGGGACCTGAGGAAGCAGTGGACTGAGTCTGGTGTAGAAACATCCAGAGCCACCGTGCACAGGCGTGTGCAGGAAATGGGCTACAGGTGCCGCATTCCCCAGGTAAAGCCACTTTTGAACCATAAACAGCGGCAGAAGCGCCTGACCTGGGCTACAGAGAAGCAGCACTGGACTGTTGCTAAGTGGTCCCAAGTACTTTTTTCTGGTGAAAGCAAATTTTGCATGTCATTCGGAAATCAAGGTGCCAGAGTCTGGAGGAAGACTGGGGAGAAGGAAATGCCAAAATGCCTGAAGTCCAGTGTCAAGTACCCACAGTCAGTGATGGTGTGGGGTGCCATGTCAGCTGCTGGTGTTGGTCCACTGTGTTTCATCAAGGGCAGGGTCAATGCAGCTAGCTATCAGGAGATTTTGGAGCACTTCATGCTTCCATCGGCTGAAATGCTTTATGGAGATGAAGATTTCATTTTTCAGCATGACCTGGCACCTGCTCACAGTGCCAAAACCACTGGTAAATGGTTTACTGACCATGGTATTACTGTGCTCAATTGGCCTGCCAACTCTCCTGACCTGAACCCCATAGAGAATCTGTGGGATATTGTGAAGAGAAAGTTGAGAGACGCAAGACCCAACACTCTGGATGAGCTTAAGGCCGCTATCGAAGCATCCTGGGCCTCCATAACACCTCAGCAGTGTCACAGGCTGATTGCCTCCATGCCACGCCGCATTGAAGTAGTCATTTCTGCAAAAGGATTCCCGACCAAGTATTGAGTGCATAACTGAACTTTATTATTTGATGTTTTTTTTGTTTGTTTTTAAAAAACACTTATTTTATTGGACGGTTGAAATATGTTAATTTTTTGAGACAGGTTTTTTGGGTTATCAGGAGTTGTATGCCAAAATCATCAGTATTAAAACAATAAAAGACCTGACAAATTTCAGTTGGTGTGTAATGAATCTAAAATATATGAAAGTTTAATTGTAATCATTACATTATGGAAAATAATGAAATTTAGCACTATATGCTAATTTTTTTAGAAGGACCTGTATATCTGTGGCTAAATCGCTTCACCACCAATATGGGATCACTTCACCTAGTACTGCTGGATACTATTTCTTGCTCTGTTATCGTGATTAGTCCTTTTTTCGATCCATGACTTATTTAAACTTATTAGACTATACGTTTCATTTTCATTTCATTTATTTTAATTTTTGTTTGCATTTTGTCAGCTTTTGACATTAATATGTCTGTTTATTTGTTACATTTCAGTTCTGTACATACATTCTGATGAAGGCTGATATTGTATGGCCGAAAACGTTCATTAATGTACATCACTTTGATCTGGTTCGGATGCAAATAAAAGAAACCACAGCAACAATTTTTTATCCCCCATTATGGCGTGACTCAGAATGTTGCAGTTTCTATTACTACAGATCACACTCAGGAGCTGCAGCCTTTGTTTCATCTAACAACGGAATAAGAGTGCTGTAACGTCAGACTGACATAGCACAGCATCGTCACAGAGAGGTGCTGGCGCATGAGCTCCCCCTGTTCTCTATGGCACTGCTGGAGATAACCAAGTGCTGTACTCAGCAGACCCATAAATGGAGCAAGAGTGACAAAGTGTTCCAGCTCTTCTCCATGGCACTGTTAGAGATCACCAGTTACTGGAGGAACGCATATACTCAGTACAGACCCATAGATGATGAATAGATTGGTATTGCACTGCCACTGAAATAATTTGATGACATATTTTGTAGCCTTGATCTTTCTTTAACAAGATTTCACCAGATTTGGCCCATATGAGATAAGGCCACAAACTTTCAGCCCTGATGTACAGCATTCTAACATAGTAACATAGTTATTAAGGTTGAAGGAAGACTAAGTCCATCTAGTTCGACCCATATCCTATCCTAACCTGCCCTAACATGTTGATCCAGAGGAAGGCAAAAAAAAACCCAAGTGGCAAACAGTAAGCTTCACATTGGGGAAAAAAATTCCTTCCCGACTCCACATACGGCAATCAGACTAGCTCCCTGGATCAACGCAGTATCTAGGAAACAAGTGAATATAGCCTGTAATATTATACTTTTCAAGAAAGGCATCCAGTCCCTTCTTAAATTTTAGTAAGGAATCACTCATTACAACATTAGACGGCAGAGAGTTCCATAGTCTCACTGCTCTTACAGTAAAGAATCTGCGTCTGTGATTATGGCTAAACCTTCTTTCCTCCAGACGTAGAGGATGCCCCCTTGTCCCCGTCACAGGTCTAAAGTAAAAAGATCATTAGAAAGGTCTTTGTACTGTCCCCTCATATATTTATACATTGTAATAAGATCACCCCTAAGCCTTCGTTTTTCCAAACTAAATAACCCCAAGTGTAATAACCTGTCCTGGTATTGCAGACCCCCCAGTTCTCTAATAACCTTGGTCGCTCTTCTCTGCACCAGCTCCAGTTCAGCTATGTCTTTCTTATACACTGGAGACCAGAACTGCACACAGTATTCTAAGTGTGGTCGCACCAGTGACTTGTACAGTATAGAGGTAAAATTATGTTCTCCTCATGAACATCTATGCCTCTTTTAATGCATCCCATTATTTTATTTGCCTTGGCAGCAGCTGCCTGACATTGGCCACTAAATGTGAGTTTGTCGTCCACCCATACACCCAAGTCTTTTTCAGTGACAGTTTTGCCCAGTTTTTACAATTAAGGGACATAATTATACATCTTGTTTGTTCTACCCAAGTGCATGACCTTACATTTATCCCCATTAAAGCTCATTTGCCATTTATCAGCCCACGCTTCTAGTTTACATAAATCCTCCTGTAATATAAAATTGTCCTCCTCTGTATTTATTACCCTGCAGAGTTTAGTGTCATCAGCAAATATTGAAATACTACTCTGTATGCCCCCTACAAGGTCATTAATAAATATGTTAAAGAGAAGCGGCCCCAATACTGACCCCTGTGGTACCCCACTGTTAACCGTGACCCAGTCCGAGTGTGCGCCATTAATAACCACCCTTTGTTTTCTATCCATGAGCCAGTTCTTAACCCACTTACACATATTTTCCCCTATCCCCATTGTTCTCATTTTATGTATCAACCTGTTGTGTGGCACTGTATCAAAAGCTTTTGAGAAGTCCATGAACACCACGTCCATGCATTCCCTTGGTCCAGTCCTGAACTTACCCTTCATAAAAGCTTATCAGATTAGTCTGACAAGAACGGTCCCTCGTAAACCCATGCTGATACTGTGTCATGAGGTTTTTCAGCCTCAGATACTCCAATATAGTATCCCTTAAAAAACCCTCAAGGATTTTACCCACAGTAGATGTTAAGCTCACTGGCCTATAATTTCCAGGTTCAGTTTTTGCCCCCTATTTGAATATTGGCACCACATTTGCTATACGCCAGTCCTGTGGTACAAGCCCCGTTATTATGGAATCTTTAAAGATTAAAAATAATGGTCTATCTATGACTGTACTTAATTCCTGCAGTACTCGGGGGTGTATCCCATCCGGGCCCGGGGATTTATCAACTTTAGTGATTTTTAGACGCCGCCGTACTTCCTGCTGGGTTAAGCAGGTGACATTTAATGGAGAAATTTTTTTATCACTGATCATGTTTTCTGTGATGGGATTTTCTTGTGTAAATACAGTTGAAAAAAAGTCATTTAGCATATTGGCTTTTTCCTCATCCTCATCCACCATTTCACCCAGACTATTTTTAAGGGGACCAACACTATCATTTTTTAGTTTCTTGCTATTTATGTAGTTAAAGAATATTTTGGGATTATTTTTACTTTCTCTGGCAATGAGTCTCTCTGCCTCAATCTTTGCTGTCTTGATTTGCTTTTTACAGAATTTATTCAGTCTTCTGTATTTATTTAATACCTCATCACTACCTACTTGCTTTAATTCCCTAAACGCTTTCTTTTTGTCCCTTATTGCGCCCCTTACAGCTCTATTTAGCCATAGTGGTTTCCTCCTAATTCTAGCATGTTTATTCCCATAGGCTATATACTGTGCACAGGTCCTATTCAGGATGCTAATAAACGTCTCCCATTTTCTTTGTGTATTTTTATGTCTCAGGATATTGTCCCAGTTTATTGCACCAAGATCATCTCTCATCCGTTGGAAATTTGCCTTCCTGAAGTTTAGTGTCCTTGTAACCCCTCGACTACACATCTTATTAAAGGATACATGAAAGCTTATTATTTTGTGATCACTATTACCCAAGTGACCCTCAACCCTTATATTTGATATGCCGTCTGGCCTGTTAGATAATATTAGGTCTAGCAGTGCCCCCCCTCTTGTTGGGTCCTGAACTAGTTGTGAAAGGTAATTGTCTCTCATAGTTGCCAAAAACTTATTACCTTTGCTGGAACTACAGGTTTCTGTTCCCCAATGTATTTCAGGGTAGTTGAAGTCCCCCATAATAATGACTTCTCCTTGAGTCGCTGCTTCATCTATTTGCTTTACGAGGATATTCTCTGTTGCTTCCATTATTTTAGGAGGCTTATAACAAACCCCTATCAGTAATTTATTATTTTCCCCCCCTCCCCTAATCTCCACCCACAGAGACTCTTTATCTTCATTAGATTCACAGATATCACGCAGGATGGGTTTTAAGGATGATTTTACATATAAACACACACCTCTGTTATGATTTGGTAGCTGAGGAGAGCAGGCAAAAAAAGAAATACACCAGAGCAGTTGGAAACTATGAGATTGCAGTAGCCTGACTAACCACCACAACTAGAGGCAGCCGTGGAGCGTTCCTACGTTGGTCCTAGACGCCTCGTCACAGCCTGAGAAACTAACTACACCTAAAGATAGAAAGAGGAAAGCTATCTGCCCCGGAGCAGATCCCCAAAGAACATAGAAAGCCCCCAAACATGTAATGGCGGTTAGACAAAAGAAATACTGACACAGACAGAAAATAGTATGAGCAAACGTTGGGGCCCAAACTTACTAAATAGAAAAGGATAGGAAGGGCACTTACTGCAATCCCAAAAAAAACTGAAAAGCACCAACTCTACTAATTTCAAAAACACCTGAGATCACACGACCTCTACCACCTAAATTAGTTCTCTGGTGTAACCAAAAACAAAACAGCAGCCACTGAAAAAACTGGAAAAAGCAAATGTACAAACATCAGTGGCTGAACTGAACTGAGAGGGCAAAAGCCCCCAGAAGGGACCCTGAAAGCCCCCACAGAAGTGCAGGACAAAATGCAAAAATCAAGCACAAAAACAAAAAGAAGAAAATGTCTTATCTGTTAGCAGGAGATTCAGACACGACACAGCAGGCTACCAAGGAAACAGGAATCAAGGATTGAGACCAGAACAATTGATCACCGGCAACCCTGATGGGAAGGCGACTCCCTTATATAAGACCAGTCAGTAACACCTGATTCCCAATCCTCACAATCTTCACTGGACAGTCCAGTACCGTTTGTAACGACCAGAGGGAGCTTCTGCTCAGAACTCATTTCCAGCCTATTCACAACAGTACCACCCCCTTGAGGAGGGGTCACCGAACCCTCATTTGAGCAACCAGGTCGGTCAGGATGAGTTCTATGATAAGCACGGATGAGTCTCCTAGCATGGATGTCCGAAGTAAACACCCAAGAATTGTCCTCCTGACCATAACCTCTCCATTTAACCAAATACTGGAGTTTCCGTCTAGAAAAACGAGAATTCAATATTTTCTCAACCACATACTCCAGATTGCCCTCAACCAAAACAGGCTCAGGAGGCACAGTAGTAGGAACCACTGGCTCAACAAACCTCTTCAACAAGGACTTGTGGAACACGTTATGGATCTTAAATGTCCCTGGAAGAAGCAAACGAAAAGAAACAGGATTAAGAATCTCCATGATCTTATAAGGTCCAATGAACCTAGGCTTAAATTTAGGAGATGCCACTCTCATAGGAATATTTCTTGAGGACAACCAGACCAAGTCCCCCACTTTAAACCGAGGACCATCAGTCCTATGCCGGTTAGCAAACCGCTGGGCCCTCTCCTGAGAGAGGGACAACCTCTCCACTACCTGGTCCCAAATCTGTTGCATACGCTCCACAACAGAGTCAACACCTGGACAGACAGAAGCCTCCGTCTGTCCTGAAGAAAATCGAGGGTGAAACCCAGAATTACAGAAAAATGGAGACATCAAAGTGGCAGAGCTAGCCCTATTATTAAGAGCAAACTCAGCCAAAGGCAAAAAAGAGACCCAGTCATCCTGATCAGCAGACACAAAGCATCTTAGATAAGTCTCCAATGTCTGGTTTGTTCTCTCAGTTTGACCATTGGTCTGAGGATGAAACGCCGAGGAGAAAGACAATTGAACACCAATTTTAGAACAAAAGGTCCTCCAAAATCTGGAAACAAACTGGACTCCTCTGTCAGACACAATGTTCTCAGGAATGCCGTGTAAACGAACCACGTGCTGAAGGAACAAAGGCACCAATTCAGAGGAGGAAGGCAACTTAGGTAATGGCACAAGATGTATCATCTTGGAAAACCTATCGCAAATCACCCAGATGACGGTCATTCTCTGAGAAACAGGGAGGTCGGAAATTAAATCCATAGAGATATGGGTCCATGGTCTCTTGGGCACAGGTAATGGCATCAACAAACCACTAGAACGAGAGCAAGGCTTGGAGCGAGAGCAAGTCCCGCAGGACTGCACAAACTCCCTGACATCACGAGAAAAGGTAGACCACCAAAAGGACCGACTAACCAAGTCTCTGGTACCAAAAATTCCGGGATGACCGGCCAACGCGGAACAATGAATCTCAGACATTACACTCTTTTTCCACTGGTCCGGGACAAACAATTTCCCAACAGGGCAGCGCTCGGGCTTATCCTCCTGACACCCCTCCAGAGCCAGTCTCAAATTGGGCGAGATGGCGGAAAGAACTACACCCTCTTTCAAAATAACAGAAGGATCAGATAACTCAGGAGAGTCCGCCAGGAAACTCCTCGAGAGGGCATCCGCCTTAACATTTTTAGTGCCAGGAAGAAATGAAACCACAAAATTAAAAGTGTGAAAAACAAGGCCCACCTGGCCTGTCTAGGATTAAGTCGCTTGGCAGATTCCAGATAAACTAGATTCTTATGGTCCGTAAGGACCACCACCTGATGTTTGGCTCTCTCCAGCCAATGTCTCCACTCTTCAAAAGCCCACTTCATGGCTAATAACTCCCGATTACCCACGTCATAATTACGTTCAGTGGGAGAAAATTTTCGAGAGAAAAAGGCACAAGGGTTACTTTTAGAGGTCTCTGGATCTCTTTGGGACAAAACGGCACCTGCCCCAATTTCAGAGGCATCCACCTCCACCTGAAATGGTAGAGAAACATCAGGCTGCCGTAGAACAGGAGCAGAAGTGAATCTCTGCTTAAGTTCCTGAAATGCAGAGACTGCCTCAGGAGGCCAATTTACCACATCAGAACCCTTCTTGGTCAAATCAGTTAATGGTTTAACAATAACAGAGAAATTACCAATAAATTTACGATAAAAATTGGCAAAACCCAAGAATCTTTGAAGAGCCTTTAATGAAGTAGGTTGGACCCAATCACAGATGGCCTGAACTTTGACCGGGTCCATTTCAATAACAGATGGGGACAAAATGAATCCCAGAAATGAGATCCTCTGAACGCCAAAAAGACACTTTGATCCCTTCACATACAGAGCATTCTCTCTCAAAATCTGGAACACAGTCCGAACATGTTTTACATGAGAGTCCCAGTCATTGGAAAAAATCAAGATATCATCCAAATAAACAATCAGAAATTTATCCACAAAATCCCTGAAAATGTCATTCATGAAGGACTGGAAGACAGAAGGAGCATTAGTGAGCCCAAAGGGCATCACAAGGTACTCAAAATGCCCTTCAGGGGTATTAAATGCCGTCTTCCATTCATCCCCGTGCTTAATGCGAATAAGGTTATATGCCCCCCTGAGGTCAAGCTTGGTAAACCAAGTAGCGTTTTTCACCCTGGAAAACAGATCAGAGATCAAGGGTAACGGATATTGATATTTCACAGTAATATTGTTCAAGAGACGATAATCAATACACGGCCTTAATGAACCATCCTTTTTGGCCACAAAGAAAAAACCGGCACCTAAGGGTGAAGAGGATGGTCTAATATGACCCTTCTCCAATGACTCCTTGATATAAGACCGCATAGCGTCATGTTCAGGTACAGACAAGTTAAAAAGGCGACCTTTAGGGAATTTACTACCAGGCACTAATTCAATAGCGCAGTCATAGTTCCTATGGGGAGGTAAGGATGCAGATTTACTTTCGCTAAACACATCAGAAAAATCAATCAAAAAGTCAGGAACATCCTGAGCCTGGGGGAGGCAGAAAAAACAGGAGTGTTGGTATTAACACATTGGCAGCCCCAACTGGTAACAGACACAGATTTCCAATCCAAAACAGGATTATGAGACTGTAACCAAGGGAAACCCAGTATGATAATGTCATGCAGATTATACAGAACCAAAAATTTGCAACTCTCCTGATGATCAGGTTCTACCCTCATTATCACCTGAGTAGAGAACTGAGGTTTATTCTCAGCCAAAGGGTAGAATCGATCCCCAGTAGGGGAATAGACTTCCGTAGGGGTATCAAGGGAAACCCACAACGTTTAGCAAAATCAAAATCCATCAGGTTAATAGCTGCTCCAGAATCAACAAAATCCTGAGCAGAAAATGAGGACAGAGAGCATATCAGGGTAACAGTTAATAAAAACTTAGTCTGAACACTACCCAAGACAACTGAGCGTGCAAAACGTCTTCCCCGCTTAGGGCAGACTGAAATAGCATGAGAGGCATCACCACAGTAGAAACATAACCCATTGCGCTTTCGAAATTCATGACGCTGTGCCCCAGAAACCACTCTATCACACTGCATGGATTCAGAAGCAGGTTCACAAGGCAACATTATTCCACGCATACCTTTCCGCTCACGCAAACGTCTGTCAATTTGAATCGCTAATGACATAGAATCATTGAGACCAGAGGGAACAGGGAATCCCACCATAACATCCTTTATATTATCTGACAGTCCCTTGCCGAAAAAGAGCTGCCAAAGCGTCGTCATTCCATTTGGTCAGGACTGCCCACTTACGGAATCTCTGACAGTATAACTCAGCGTCCTCAAGCCCCTGACTTAATGCCAACAAAGTTTTTTCAGCTTGATCAGTGACATTAGGCTCATCGTACAATAACCCCAAAGCCTGAAAAAAACGCATCAACATCACTCAAAACAGGATCCCCAGGTGTCAGGGAAAAAGCCCAATCCTGAGGGTCGCCGCGCAGGAGAGAGATGATAATTTGAACCTGCTGCGCTGCGTTCCCTGAGGACTTAGATTTTAAGGCAAAAAACAATTTACAGTTATTTTTGAAATTCAGAAACTTAGCTCGATCCCCTAAAAACAAATCTGACATGGGGATCCTAGGTTCCACAACAGGTAACCTAGCAAGATAGGTAGCAATACTCCGAACTTCAGTGGCAAGCTGATCCACACGGCCAGACAACTGTGCAAACTCCATTGAGAGAGAAAAAAAAAATCCTCCTCAGCACCCAGAGATACAGAGGGGAAAAAAAAATGCAACAAACAGAAAAAAAAAAAAAAAAAATCTCTGACAACTTTTTTCTTTCCACAATATTTTTCCCTTCTGTGAGTACCATATAATTTTCAGTTTAGGCCGGTGATACTGTTATGATTTGGTAGCTGAGGAGAGCAGGCAAAAAAGGAAATACACCAGAGCAGTTGGAAACTATGAGATTGCAGTACCCTGACTAACCACCACAACTAGAGGCAGCCGTGGAGCGTTCCTACGTTGGTCCTAGACGCCTCGTCACAGCCTGAGAAACTAACTACACCTAAAGATAGAAAGAGGAAAGCTATCTGCCCGGGAGCAGATCCCCAAAGAACATAGAAAGCCCCCAAACATGTAATGGCGGTTAGACAAGAAGAAATACTGACACAGACAGAAAATAGTATGAGCAAACGTTGGGGCCCAAACTTACTAAATAGAAAAGGATAGGAAGGGCACTTACTGCAATCCCAAAAAACCCTGAAAAGCACCAACTCTACTAATTTCAAAAACACCTGAGATCACACACCTCTACCACCTAAATTAGTTCTCTGGTGTAACCAAAAACAAAACAGCAGCCACTGAAAAAACTGGAAAAAGCAAATATACAAACATCAGTGGCTGAACTGAACTGAGAGGGCAAAAGCCCCCAGAAGGGACCCTGAAGGCCCCCACAGAAGTGCAGGACAAAATGCAAAAATCAAGCACAAAAACAAAAAGAAGAAAATGTCTTATCTGTTAGCAGGAGATTCAGACACGACACAGCAGGCTACCAAGGAAACAGGAATCAAGGATTGAGACCAGAACAATTGATCACCGGCAACCCTGATGGGAAGGCGACTCCCTTATATAAGACCAGTCAGTAACACCTGATTCCCAATCCTTACAATCTTCACTGGACAGTCCAGTACCGTTTGTAACCACCAGAGGGAGCTTCTGCTCAGAACTCATTTCCAGCCTATTCACAACACACCTCCACCTCGCTTATTTTTACGGTCATTCCTAAACAGACTATAGCCCTGTAAATTAACTGTCCAGTCGTGGCTCTCATCCAGCCATGTTCCAACAAAATTAATTCTAATTCCGCCATTTTGTTGGTGAGGCTTCTGGCATTAGTATACATGCACTTTATGTATCTCTCTGAACCTCTATTCTTTCTTAAATTATTAACTGTTCTAACCCCACCCCCATGCCACCCCCACCAATTTCATTATTTGTGCCCAGGTCTCTCTCTGCACTGCCTTCCCCTTCTATAAAATGAATACCCTCCCCCCAGTCCCTAGTTTAAAGACTCCTCCACCTCTCTAGCCATTTTCTCCCCCAGCACAGCTGCACCCTCCCCATTGAGGTGCAGCCCGTCCCTAGCATAGAACCTGTAGCCAACTGAGAAGTCGGCCCAGTTCTCCAGAAACCCAAAGCCCTCCTTCCTACACCAATTCTTGAGCCACTTATTAACCTCCCTAATCTCCCGTTGCCTCTCTGGTATGGTACAGGCAGTATTTCAGAAAATACCACGTTGGAGGTCCTTGCTTTAAGCTTGCAGCCTAATTCCCTGAAATCGTCTTTAAGGACCTTCCACCTACCTCTAACTTTGTCATTTGTGCCAATGTGCACCATGACTGCTGGGTCCTCACCAACCCCTCCCAGTAATCTGTCAACCCGATCAGCGATGTGTCGGACTCGAGCGCAAGGTAGGCAGCACACTGTTTGACGATTCCTGCCTTTGTGACAGATTGCCCTATCTGTTCCCCTAATAATTGAGTCCCCCACTACCAGCACCTGTCTGGCCTGCCCTGCTCTCCTAATTCCCCCCTTACTGGAGCAGACACTCCCCCGGCTTTCAGAGGACATGCCTGGCTGCAGCAGTGCTACCCCTGTACTGACACCCCCCTCATCTGCCAACTTTGCAAACTTATTGGGGTGTGCCAGATCAGGACAAGCCTCCCTGGCGCTCTTCCCTCTACCCCGCCTTCTGTCACCCAGCTTCCTACTTCAGTGTCCTGCAGCTCCATCCTAGCATCCCCCCCTCATCTATCCCATTGAGCGTCTGCTCAGTGAGCAGAAGACTCCTTTCCATGTTGTCTATGGATCTCAGTGTTGCCAGCTGCACATTTAGATCCAGGATTTGGGCTTCCAAATGCACAACGTGCTCACATCTCACACAGCAGTATGCACCTTCGACCGGCTGTTCAAGGATTACATACATGTGGCAAGATGTACACTGGATGGCATTGGCAATAGTGGAGCACATATCTAATGGGGATTTCACCAGACAGCAAAGATAAGTAAAAATAAACAAAAAGTAATAATAAAATATAACAGCAATTCAGTAATTCCTCCCTTGGAAACTCCCTGAATCCAAAGTCACTGAATCTCAAGTCACACTTACCACCGTTCGCACTTGCGCTCCGGTCACACTCAGCTCGCTCACACTCGCTGAAGCAGAAGATTTAAAGAGATTTTTTTTTTTTTCTCCTTCAACAGCAAATCACCCTGCTGCTCAAATGCACTGTATGTCTGCCTCCAGTCTGTCCATCAAGACTAGAAAGAGATCTTTTAAAATACTCACCTACTGGGCGGTTTGATCCGATGGGTGTCGCTGTATTGGCCCGGTGCCTCCTTTCTTCTTGCGATGCCATCCTCCTTCTGTTTTTCATGTGGATGACGAGTCCTACATCATCTATGCATTGTTCCTGACATCGCGCTTCTGTGCAGGTGTACTTCTTTGCCCTGAGCAGGGCAGAGTAAAGTACTGCGGTGCGCATGCGCCGGAGCTCTATGACCTTTCCCGGCTCATGCGCACTCCAGTACTTTGCTCTGCCGTCAACAGAGCAGAGAAGTACGCTTGTATACGAGTGCGATGTAGGGACAGTGTATGGGTGAAATAGGATGTGTCATCCACATGAAGCACAGAAGGACAACAATCACAAGAAGAGAGGAGGCACCGGACCAAGACAGTGACGCCCATCGGACCCGACCGCCCTGTAGGTGAGTGTAATGAAAAGTATTTTCTAGTCTTGCAGGCTGGATCAGGGGCATATATACAGCATATTAGATTGTTGTATATCAGGGCTGAAAGGTGGTGGCTTTACCTTATATGTGACAAATCTGGTGACAGGTTCCCTTTAAATAGATTACTGTTACCGTGTGCATGCTGTAATTTCATTCACTCTCTATGGGACTGCTGGAGACACAACACTTCAGGGAGGAAATGTCAGCTTTCCATGCAGATGTAAGTGGAGGCAATTGTACTCCTGAAGAGCCCCTGTGTGATGTGTCATTAGTTCTGGAAGGCTGCCACCTACTGATGAGATTATGTAGAACCAACTGGCACCAAAAGAGTTGCAGGTGGGATGAGTTCAGGTGCCTTGGATGATGAAGTTCCTACATATAAAGGTCTTGCACTCCAAGCCACAGCGTGATTTGGCACCGAGAGGAGAGGTGCAGACATGCACCAGGGACGATGCTAAAGTCAGAGCAACAGGCCTCAGCAGAAAGTGTGTACCAGTAGGTTGTTGGCCACTGTCAGACTGAGTCCAGACAAAGCCCAGTGAAATCCGAAGACCTGAGTTCCAGATTTATGCCAATCAAGACCCAGAGCCCAGACTGCGTTGATCAAGGTCCGAATCCCCAATCTACGCTGGTCAAGTTCCATAGGCCAAATAATGCCAGCCAAAAGCCAGAGCCCAGCCTTCTTTCCCCCAGACCCAGGACCACCCACTGTCACTCAAGCACTAAAAATCAAACAGGAGACTTCGCCTTGAGTAGGACACCTGTGGTGAAGGGAGGAAGGCACGAGTTAGCCAGGCTGTCAATTCTGGCCCCAAACGTACCGTACAGGGGTCAGACCAACAGGTGGGGTGGGGATTGGCTGGGGCGAAGGAGGCTCAGTGTTCCTTGATAGACTTCATTAGGAGGATTTGCAACTTAGTGGGAATACCTGGGGACCCCTGCTAGGGCCATTGTGCCAAAAGGAGCTTCAGGTGCATCTCACAAAATTAGAATATCATCAAAAAGTTAATTTATTTCCTTCAATACGAAAAGTGAAATTCATATTATATAGAGTCATTACAAACAGAGTGATCTATTTCAAGTGTTTATTTCTGTTAATGTTGATTATGGCTTACAGCCAATGAAAACTCCAAAAGTCATTATCTCTGTAAATTAGAATACTTTATAACACCAGCTTGAAAAATAATTTTAAAATCCGAAATGTTGTCCTACTGAAATGTATGTTCAGTAAATGCTCTCAATACTTGGTCGGGGCTCCTTTTGCATCAATACGGCAGCGGCGTGGCATGGAGGCGATCAACCTGTGGCTTTTATGCGTCTTGGCATGCTTTACACCAGTCTTTCACACTGCTCCTGGCGCAAAAATTTAAGCAGTTCTTCATTTGAAGGCTTGTGACTATTCATCATCCTCTTGATTACATTACAGAGGTTTTCAATGGGGTTCAGGTCTGGAGATTGGGCTGCCCATGACAGGGTTTTGATGTGATGGTCTCTCAATTTTTGCCAGAGCTGTATTACTGGAAGGGGCCCAGGAAAGGGGGCATTATACCAGGACGGGGACATATATTACAGGAAGGGGCCCGGGAAAGGGCCATTATACCAGGACGGGGACATATATTACTGGAAAGGGCCAAGGAAGGGGGACATTATACGAGGAAGAGGCCCAGGTGGGAGGACATTATGCCAAGAAGGGGCCCATGATGGAGACAATATTACTGGAAGGGGTTCAGGATGGTGGTCATATATTACTGGAAGGGGCTCAGGTTGGAAAACACTATACCTGAAAAGAATGATATTATACAGGAAGGGGCACAGGACAGAGACATTATAACAAGATGGGGACATTATTACTGGAAAGAGCCAAGGATGGAGAACATTATTACATGGCCAGTATGGGGGACATAGTTATATGAGAGGGTGAATATGTACGTCCTCACAAGATCTAGAACGCTTCAAGTGAAAATCCATCTGACAAACATGCAGGTGGGGGCCCATTGGACTCTAGTTAAGCCACTGCACTTAGGAGTAACATGGCCTTCTGTGACTTGTACTTCTACGCGTACATTCAGTATATAGGTTACTGATTTATCTGCACAAGGTGACAGTCACTGCCCAGCATGAGCCGCCAGCTTACTGTGACAGTAAAGCATGCCAGGAGTTGTAGTCCTAGCGCTGTTGGGTAATGTAGTTTCTCTTTATGGCCGCTCATCTTACCTATGGTTATTACAATGACTCCTGCTCAGCTCCAGGCCCTGCGCTTCTTTACATCAGATACCACACCATTTTCTCGTTTGAAATTCTTTTTTTTTTACATGTAAAATTTGTTTTTGTTATTGCAAGACGAGTTGTAGTTTTGAATGACAACATAAAATGATGCACATCTTTACCATAGGTAAGCATAGACACAGCCACGGCAGAGTACCCTATTAATCATGGATATAGGGGAACCTCAGGGATGACCGCGCTGTTACTGAGAAAAATCACCACAAACACCAACACTAATATTAACGCCATATGGTGATATATAGTGGCAGATACCAGTGCTGCAGGACATACACATGATTACAATTATACATAGTGACTTACAGCTAATGTTCTTTCTGATGGAGTTCTTCTCTTTTCCATTTGGCCCAGACCGACATGACAACTTCTTCAGCCAGGACTCGGCTGCAGAGATTATAACAAAAACACATCCGACTTCTCACATTCCCTGCACCGTCCTCATCTATCCCCATCCTGCACAAACTGCTTATCCTGCCGATACCCTAATACTGAGCCGCTGCTGACGTATGTGTCCCTATTACTGCACCAAATGTGTGCCACGGTACTGGTGCTCCTCTTGGCGCCCTACATAATAATGCCACCACTGTGCTCCTTACAAAGTAAAATGCCTCCCTTGTGCACTCCTCCAAAAAACAATCATGCCCTTTGTGAATGCCCTAGAAAGTGCCCACATGTTGCCCCCTCAAAAATAATAATGCCCAGTGTGAAATTTTGACAGTTGCCATATCCTCAGTGCTCCTATAATGCAAAGTGTTGTAGAATATGTAGGCACTATAGAAATAAAATGTCTTATTATTGTAATAGTGCCAACTTATATAATATTATCCCTAGTGCCCCTAAAAGGTATCACCCGAGTATCCCCTTAGCAATTAATTATGCTCCAAGTCCTTGAATAAATATAATAGCTCCCCCTACATGCTGTAACAGCACAGTCCCAAGTTTCTGTCCATGTAGTAGTTCTCACATACCCCGAATCTACCCCACATATAGTAATATCTCTGTGCTCCCCCCCACCCTCATTATAATGTCCCCAACATATGTTCTCGTAGTATATTACAAAAACACTGCAGGATGCCCCCTAACAGTAGAATCCCCCAGTAAACAGTAGGATGCCCCAACTCAGTAAGATTCCAGTCACATTATACTTTCACCAATAAGCACAATAGGATGCTTCCACATTAGAATCCTCCAATAAACTCAGTAAGATAAAAAACAGTTGGATACCCCACAGTAGAATCCCCTAACAGTAGGATGCCCCCACAGTAGAATCCCCTAATAAACTCAGTAGGATGCCCCCACAGTAGAATCCCCCAATAAACATAGTAGGATGCCCCCACAGTAGACTCCCCCAATAAACTCAGTAGGATGCCCCCACAGTAGAATCCCCCAATAAACTCAGTAGGATGCCCCCACAGTAGAATCCCCCAATAAACTCAGTAGCATGCCCCTACAGTAGAATCCTCCAATAAACTCAGTAGGATGCCCCACAGTAGAATCCCCCAATAAACTCAGTAGGATGCCCCCACAGTAGAATCCTCCAATAAACTCAGTAGGATGACCCCACAGTAGAATCCCCTAATAAAAACAGTAGGTTGCCCCCAAAGTAGAATCCCCCAATAAACACAGTAGGATGCTCCCACAGTAGAATCCTCCAATAAACTCAGTAGGATGACCCCACAGTAGAATCCTCCAATAAACTCAGTAGGATGCCCCCACAGTGGAATCCTCCAATAAACTCAGTAGGATGACCCCACAGTAGAATCCTCCAATAAACTCAGTAGGATGCCCCCACAGTGGAATCCTCCAATAAACTCAGTAGGATGACCCCACAGTAGAATCCCCTAATAAAAACAGTAGGTTGCCCCCAAAGTAGAATCCCCCAATAAACACAGTAGGATGCTCCCATAGTAGAATTCCCCAATAACCTCAGTAGGATGTGCCCACAGTGGAATCCCCAATAAACTCAGTAGAATGCCCCCAGAGCAAAATCCCCAAAAACTCAGTAGGATGCCCCCACAGTAGAATCCCCAAATAAACACAGTAGGATGCCCCCACAGTAGAATCCCCCCAAAAAACTGAGTAGGATGCCAACACAGTAAGGGGCAAACACTTTTTCACACTACTGTGCATATATATCACATAGGAGACAGACTGCGCTGTCTGTACATCACATAGGAGACACAGACTGCTGAATACACATCAGGGCTGAGGAGTTGGTAAGCCAAATCTATGACTCCTCAATTTCTCTGACTCTCGACCCCAAAGCCCTTCCTCACTACTGAGCATGTACATAAAGTGCAGCACAGACCCATCTCAACTAAAAGCTTAGATCCTTAGATCAGGAACAGAACAGACATTTATAGGACATTTCATAACTTTCCCAAATTCTTATAAAAAAAATATTCAGCACATCACATAGGCGATACAGACTGCTAAATATACATCGCATAGGAAACACTATGATTGCTGTATAAATCACATAGGAGACACAAAGACTGCTGCATATATCATATAGGAGATACAGACATTCAAACAAGGCACTCCAGAGCCCCAATGTTGGGATCAATGGGCGTCTCAGTAACAGAACTCCCACTCTCATCTATTCCACACGATGGAGGAAAGGTCTGACACACACTCCACTATACGTATCCATGTGGTTTATTCTCACATTACCGTCCACCACATATCACGCTAAATGCAATAAACGTACGTGAATATAGAAAGAATTTCCTAAAAAGGAAAAAAGCCCAAAAAAGCCTATGAGTATTGTCAGTAAATTTTATTTAAAGGGAAGCAAGTTTAGAGAGGTTTATAGGAAATACGAACATTTTAGTCGTAAAGGCTTTTTTGCTCCTTTACCGCTACAACAGCCTCTATAGCAATCCATCAGTGTAACAAGGTTTATTCTTGGTAAATGACATCACAACGGATTCAGGTTACTGAAGATGCGGATAATTTGCAGTGTGATCTCACAGTTACTGCCAGAAATATTCCAGCAGAAATCAGAATACAGATTCATGATCCCTTCAAATATGTGCTTATTGTTTCCCACCACAGAAAATGTCATCATTCTGTTATGGAGGTAACAGGAGAGCAGAAAATCATGGCGGGCTTAATCCCACAGTAGCGCCACCTTGGCTCATGGGCTTGCACTGCCTTAAAACATTTACAATGCCCAATGCGTGGACTCTTGGTAGCTCAGTTTTTAGGAAGCGGCCATGTTTAATCTCATTCAATGAACTCAGCCACATATTTTGTTATTGATTTTAGAAGACATGAAATCATGGAAAATTCATTTTTACTTTCCGTTGGGCTTAAAGAGGTTGGCAATCTAGGAAAAGAAAACATCAGTTAAAGGGTTTACTTCCATTTTCATAAATGGGTATTGTCGGATAGAGCTTCCACATACCAGAAATTTTGCAATTTACATCTTATAAAAATTTTCAGCCGTTCTTGAGATATTACCACTTTTCTTCACACCTCGTTGCCTTGGAGACCGACCTCCACTACTAGACAACAGAACATGTCCAGTGCTTACAAGTTCTTATAAGCGCTGTTTTAAAGTTGGCCAGGATGGCTGGGGCGCACGATTACCTCCTTATCCCTTTAAGCTTCAGTTAAGTGCTTATAAGCTCGACAGCAGTGGTGGTCGGTCTCCTAGGCAACACCCTTTAAACAAAAGTTTTAATATCTCCAGAATGCCTGTGAATTTTAATAAACACTAAATTGCAAAAGTGTTTGTCTTTACAAGCTCTAACAATATCCATCTGTGTAGATGGGATTTAACCCTTTAATGACACTGCCATGCCAACGCCTCTTAGTCTAGCTGTGACCAATGGGGAATTGGGTAGGTGATCATGACTTTTTTTTACGATGTACCCAGCTGCTTTTTTCCAGCTACATACCCCCTTTAAAAGGTAACAGAAAAGTAGAAAGTTTTGTCTGTTAGAAAATCACACTGCAATCCATCCAAAACTACGCAAGTAACGTACCCTCCAAGCCTCTAGGGGCGTTTCACACTGCAGTCCTATAGCATTGTGGGGTCACCCCTGTATAAAAGCTTTGGATGTGCAGAAAGTCACAGCATACCCTGGTGCATAAAGCTTCCATCACCTCAATCTGTTGGTATGTCCATAAATCATTCAATGGTGTGAAGACCACATTACATTCAAAATGAGCAAATCCTAAAAGGCGAGGAACACAATGAAACCCCTGAAGATACAAATTTGTGAGTCAACACACCGCAAAAATGAAAAGGGTCCATGATGAGTGGTCTGAGCCACGAGCAGATAGCCCCTTATTAAGTTTTCCATTTACTGATCCATGAGGTTAATCATCCTTTAGATAACGTGATCCCATAGTAGTGGGCGACTGCTATGAGGACGCTACTGGTTCCAGTACCGCATTTCCACTAATGACTGGTGTTTGGAGGATTGGGTATGGTTCCACCAATGTTAAAAATAGAGTGAGTTCATGTGTTAGCGTAATATATGATTACCGCCAGGTCTAATGCTACGTGACGTGGAGTGTCAATGGGTGAGCGCAAGGAAGTCAGTGGTATTGTCAGACGTAAAAATAAAAACTCTCAATTCTAGGAATAAACCCTCACACTGTTACATATAAATATAGAAAGTATAAATAGGGGGCAGCGATGCTTCCAGGACAGGAGCTGTAGGGTAAGTGGCTTCTTCTGGGGTTATGGTCCTGGCAGGTCATGTAACAGGCAGGAAGGAGGATCTGTTACAGTCAGAGTGTTAGCAAAGTGCAAAACCACCTACAGCAAATAGTGGTTCCATGTTCACAGCCTGTATAACGTCTGGGCAGAATCTCAAGTTCTCTACGGCTCCTTTCCATAACTGTATCTGAGGTCATGTCACTTATTGTCAAGTTATAACAGCTGGGGCAGGTGACAACAGCTAAACAGTGAGAGTCTAGCCACCGATTGTGCTGTTCTCTGTCACTCCTATAGACTCTGAACGTAGCTGCAGATCGCATTAGAAACTACAGCTCCAGTCAAATGGAGGACACCGGACCACCCGTCCTGTTCTGGTGGACGGACCACAACCAATCTAGCAGTGATCACCTGCACAACTTGTTACAACAGCCCATCATTTGTTGTATTGTTTGGTTAAGTGGACAGTAAGAATTTTTTTTTTTTTAATAAGAGGACATGCCAACTGCTAAAAATTTTTTTAAATAAAATCCTTGTAAAATACCTGAGCACCCTTGATCCTGCTGCACTCCATTGCAGAGATATTCACATTTATTGTTTTTGTGGCACAGTATGTGAAGTCTCTGCTTGTAGTGCAATTGGCCATTTCTTCTGGGGGTGTGCGCTTTCACCTCTCGTTCCCACATGCTGCCAATCACAGTTCAGCAGCTGATCTAGCAACCCCTCAGTCTCACAAGCTGCCATTGGCAACATCTGGGAGGGAGGTGTGAAAGCACATGCCCCAGAAAAGACCCTGAAGCAGAGATTTCACACACTGCACTCCAAAAGCAACAAATGTCATTATCTCTGCAATGGAGCAATGTAGCACAAAATGGAAAAGGTTGCAGAATCAGAGGAGCTCAGGGATTTTTACATGATATTTAACTTAATTTTTTTGAGCAAGTGATAGGTCCACTTTAAATACATATTGCAATAATTATTTTTTCTTACAAAATTAGTTCATATATATGTTTATTAACCAATTTTGTAAGAAAAAAATAATGATTGCAATACGTCTGGACATATATATATAACAAATGTTCAAAGAAAAAAAATAACAAAAAACCTCAGTATTAAATAAAAATGTGGCGTTAAGAAAACAAGCTATATTAGGTCAAATATCAGTGCTACTTTATTTATTAATATGTAATATATTGGGGGATGATACTCCTTTTTTCTTTCAATTCCCTGCACAGAAATAATATGTTTACCGTTGAAGTGCGAGTATGTCAGTACCGTCTGCTGCCACTAAGGGGAGCGTATGACCTCACGCACTCGTATGAGCTCCCCCTAGTGGTTGAATTTTATCATTTAGATCTATACAGGGGATTTATCAAAAATAAAACATGCAAATGTATATTATGAGCATAAATCAGCACAGAATTTTGAGCCTATTTAATAAAAATAAAGTGTCAAAGATTGGATTTTCATGTTAATGATGAAAAAAGGGGTGACATTCCCATCTACAGTTATGCAAAGAAGCCTTTAGCGAGAATCTGTCAGGTTTTTTTTTTACCTTGAATACATAGTGCATTGTGCTGGCATTATAGCACATGACTACATGGCGGCAATTGCTATGGCCATGCTCAGTGATAAGAAGTAGGGAGTGCCTGCTCTATGCAGTAAGTACAGCCTCGGCCTCCCTTTCATCCATTACTCACAAAAGTTTCTCATCCACAATGTAACACGTTCGGAGGCTGCAGAAGAAAATGTGCTGCTTCTAAGTACCGATATTTCTGCCAAGAGCAAATTTAAGACTTTTTCTATTTCCATTGTTTGTTTTTAAAGATATACTCCCTTGGATGTAACATTAAAAATACAAAAAAAATGTAACTTCAAGCTTAAATTTTAAATAATCGGAGCAATAATAAAACACTAGTAAAAAAAAATGCAAAAAAAGGGGAGCAACTGGATGGCTCTGCTGGAAAGTGTCGTTGGCACAAGTTAGTGTATGAGATCCAGACGCCGGTTATGGAGTAAGAAGTGGGTAGTGTTGAAAAGACGACCTCTGCAGAAAAAGGCTAGAAGATGGATTTTGAGTGTCCGAAGATACAGATGGGGAAGTGCTTAACGTGAGACGACCACTGTGCTGCCAGCTGGAAAAACTTCACGTCGTTCCATTCCACACCGTCAATGAGCACTGATGTCGGAGAAAAGAACAGAAAAAGGTTTATGTAGGGGAAGGTTGGGTGGGGGTTGTAGTTCTGTGCAATTACTTTTCATTACACGTTATGGACCAAATGGGCTTCTTATTTGGATCTGTAATTTCCAGCTGCTGAAAAGCTGCAGCTAATTGTCATAGTTTTGCAACAGCTGGAAAACAACACAGTTAAAGATGTATTAAGGTCTACATAAATTATCATTCAACCACTGCACAGGTGATAACTGTGAGACTGGTGTTGGTAATATCACCAGGATCTGATCTCCAGACTTGGATTTTCCTCTGGTTGCGAACCCTTTGTCAGGAAATGTTGAATGGAGTGGCTGGTCATGCATGCTCTCTGCTGCTCTATGGCTGGTCATGCATGCTCCCTGCTGCTCTATGGCTGGTCATGCATGCTCCCTGCTGCGCTATGGCTGGTCATGCATGCTCTCTGCTGCTCTATGGCTGGTCATGCATGCTCTCTGCTGCTCTATGGCTGGTCATGCATGCTCTCTGCTGCTCTATGGCTGGTCACGCATGCTCTCTGCTGCACTATGGCTGGTCATGCATGATCTCCACTGCTCTTCGGCTGGTGCTGAATGCACTTTGTCTATGGCACTGAAGTGCAGCACACAATGATCATTATTACACTAAATGGAAGCATGTGTGACTAGCCACTCTATTCGACTTGTACTGGCCACAATTCTGCCAGGGAAGGCAATTTGCTAAAGGTATTGGTGATTGGTTTGAGTACTAACAATGTTACCCTTATCAATCTACTAGACAGGTGATCATTTAGGTAGTTAAAAATATTCATTTAACTCAATAACCTTTTCCTACAACAGGATGCCTTAGTCACGTCCTGGGAAGGGGTCCTTACATGTGGAGGGCGCTCAAGAAATGGAAGGGTCTCAAAGGTTATGATATGAGCTGTCACTGCCTTAAAAACTACAGGCATTAAAGGGTTACGTACCTCGGAGCATGTTCTGCTGATGTTTGGCTGTGCAAATCAATCTGCTGATGCCTTCGATACATTGATACTTAGATTCTATGTCTTTATCTTTAGTCTTTTTAGGTAAAAACATCACTGGAAAGTATTTAAAAAAAAAAAAAGCGTTACATAGTCGCCTGGTCCAACAAGTCACTTGCATTTTCTTCTTTTTAGAAGACAGATGAACATTTTTCCTAGTAAATATTTCAGTAGAGGTTTGGTTGTGTGCATTAGTCTGTATAGAAAATGTAGAAGTGCTGCAATTGGTCCTATGCTGTGCTATGGTGTCTGCTCTTCCTGGGGACGTATATTGTGCTGTGCTGTCTGCTCTTCCTGGAGACGTATATTGTGCTGCGCTGTGGTGTCTGCTCTTCCTGGGAACGTATATTGTGCTGTGGTGTCTGCTCTTCCTGGGGACGTATATTGTGCTGTGCTGTCTGCTCTTCCTGGAGACGTATATTGTGCTGCGCTGTGGTGTCTGCTCTTCCTGGAGACGTATATTGTGCTGTGCTGTGGTGTCTGCTCTTCCTGGGGACGTATATTGTGCTGCACTGTGGTGTCTGCTCCTTCCTGGGGACGTATATTGTGCTGCACTGTGGTGTCTGCTCTTCCTGGGGAAGTATATTGTGCTGTGTTGTCTGCTCTTCCAGGAGACGTGTATTGTGATGCGCTGTGGTGTCTGCTCTTCCTGGGGACGTATATTGTGCTGCACTGTGGTGTCTGCTCCTTCCTGGGGACGTATATTGTGCTGCACTGTGGTGTCTGCTCTTCCTGGGAAGTATATTGTGCTGTGTTGTCTGCTCTTCCAGGAGACGTGTATTGTGATGCGCTGTGGTGTCTGCTCTTCCTGGGGACGTATATTGTGCTGCACTGTGGTGTCTGCTCTTCCTGGGGACGTATATTGTGCTGCGTTGCGATGTCTGCTCTTCCTGGGGACGTATATTGTGCTGCGCTGTGGTGTCTGCTCTTCCTGGAGACGTATATTGTGCTGCGCTGTGGTGTCTGCTCTTCCTGGAGACGTATATTGTGCTGCGCTGTGGTGTCTGCTCTTCCTGGGGACGTATATTGTGCTGTGTTGTGATGTCTGCTCTTCCTGGGGACATATATTGTGCTACACTGTGGTGTCTGCTGCTCCTGGGGATGTATATTGTGTCTGCTCTTCCTGGGGACGGATACTGTGCTGCACTGTGGTGTCTGCTGCTCCTGGGGACGTATATTGTGCTGCGCTGTCTGCTCTTCCTGGGGATGTATATTGTGCACTGTGGTGTCTGCTGCTATCGCCATAGTAGCACCAACCACAATACAGCACAAAGTATCTCCATAGTACCACCTAACACCACCATACAGCATAAATTACCTCCATAGTAGCACCAAATACCACAATACAGCACAAAGTATCTCCATAGTAGCACCAAACACCACCATACAGCAAAAAGTATCTCCATAGTAGCACCAAACACCACCATATAGCACAAAGTATCTGCATAGTAGCACCAAACACCACAGTACAGAACAAAGAACCTCCATAGTAGCACCAAACACCACAATACAGCACAAAGTATCTCCATAGTAGCACCAAACACCACAGTACAGCACAAAGTACCTCCATAGTAGCATCAAATACCACAATACAGCACAAAGTATCGCCATAGTAGCACCAAACACCACAATACAGCACAAAGTACCTCCACAGTAGCACCAAACACCACAATACAGCACAAAGTATCTCCATAGTAGCACCAAACACCACAGTACAGCACAAAGTACCTCCATAGTAGCATCAAATACCACAATACAGCACAAAGTATCTCCATAGTAGCACCAAACACCACAGTACAGCAAAAAGTACCTCCACAGTAGCACCAAACACGACAATACAGCACAAAGTATCTCCATAGTAGCACCAAACACCACCGTACAGCACAAAGTACCTCCACAGTAGCACCAAACACGACAATACAGCACAAAGTATCTCCATAGTAGCACCAAACACCACCGTACAGCACAAAGTACCTCCATAGTAGCACCAAACACCACCATACAGCACAAAGTACCTCCATAGTAGCACCAAATAACCTCCCAACTTTCTCCTCTGGCAGTAGCATGATGTAATGAATACTACTTCTGGAGTCTTGGATGCGTTCTTTGTACACAGATAACCCAAATCCAGCTGTAGACATTGGTCTCATTACCTTTTTTGTTTTTCTCTTTTGTGACAACGGTCATGGACATGGTTGGAGCAGCGGGGACATCATTACTGCTAGGGAGCCTGCTGACCTGCAGCGAGCGAAAAGTGCATTTTAAAGTGTTCTTTGCAGTTATAGATTCCCTTTTTTCAGCCTCTTTTTTCTTCTCAGTGACTGGGGCTGCTATCCAGTAATCCAACTGAAGTCCCATGAGTTCACCACCAGGGCTTTGGCTGGATAAAAAAATAAATAAATATAGATATGTTTCCTGTAAGAATGGTTAAAACTCATTAAAAGCTTATGGACACATGTTGAACGCTATTGACTAGTTAGTGCGGATTGACTTGCAGGACCCTGTCCACCAGCCAGGTCAGTAATGTGTGGTTGTCAGATGGCAGCCTTGAGAACCACCTCCTACCTGACTGCATCCATTGCTTGCGCCTAGTGGTCAGTCAGTCATAAGACAAGCCGAGGATGCCGAGAGGTAGTATTCAGGGGTACCATCCAAAAGCCAAAGATTACTGATCTGGCCACTGGACCAACCCCATTATAGCCTCATTCTCCAGTGTCTCCAATCTTACCAATTATAGAATTACCCAAAATTTTAAAAATATTGCAGTCATTCACCTTTTTTGCCATCTTACATCTTTAAACCAATTTTGCACATATTTGATTAGAGTGCTTATTTTTACCTTGGCGTGGAGAATCCTGCCGTAACAGATGGAGAGGACGGTGGGGTTGGAGATGCTTCCTTAATTGCTGGAGTCACATAAGGGGAGTAGAGGACAGGACAATGGAACTGGATGGAGCAGCATCATCTGAATCTCCTGTATGACATGTAGAAAAAATGCTGATATTGGAAAATACATGGCACACAATAGGTGATATCATTGATCCTTTATTCAGAACTATAACAGATTATACACAGATTGCCAATTAGAATAAAATATATTCTCAAAGAATGTAATAAAATGGTTCCCGTCAAGTAATTCAAACAGCAACCCATCTTAATAACATAGGAGGATGGGCTGCAGTCTGAAGCAACACAACTCCTAGTACCTGTGTCTCAACTGACAGAGGAACTGTATCGTAAGAACACATATCGGAGCTGCTGAAGAAGGGCTGTGAAACAAATTTTCTCTACGGCTGATTAAGCACAAAGGATTGGGCTGGACAAAAAAAATCTTTGTTCTCTGTCAGCCGAGGAGAAAATATATTTCTCCTTTTATGGCCCTTCTTCTTGGCTCTCACATGTAGTTGTGTTTACAATACAGCTCCTCTGTCAGTTGAGACACAGGTCTTGGGAGATGTGTTTCTTCAGACTGCAGCCTTTCCATCTTAACACATAACTAGGACAAGCTGTTACTTTAAGTACATGACGGGGGAATTTTCATTCATGAAGAAGTCTTTTAAATTCAAGTTTTAGATTTGATGAGTAGTGAATCATTTTTTGATCTCACATCTGAGCCTGTATCCCAAATGCAATCATAAAAGTCGATGAAACAGCGCAGAGTTCAGAACTACTTTTTCGGTAAAATGACGCACACTATTACATAACCATTAGACCACTCTGTAAGTTAATGGGGTTTGTCATATGACAGATTCTACTCTCCATCATTTTAAGCTTTCTGCTCCTTGGAGGGGAGCTACGTGTCTGAGGAGACATTTCTAATGCTAGCAAATTTGGAAAAAGTTTAACAATGGAAAGCGGGAAGACATGAAAATAAGGTGCACAACCTTTTTAATATACAAAATTTTTCAGAAATATCACATACTGACCGGAGGTTGCAGACGATTGCTCGACAATGCCAACTTTTACCACCTATAAAAACAGACAAAAGAACCATAAGGATATGTGCAATAATTATATATGTATTTATTATACTACTTTATAGATTGATTCAACATAATCCATCATCAATCATCTAATTTGCCACCTAATAGGACCTGGTAATGGGATGAAAATAGACATGCTGAGAACAATACACAAACTCCTTATTACTCCTGTATAGGGATTATAATCCTCCATGTAATCAGTCTGTAGGATGTATATATGGATAATGTGTTTTAAAAGAAAAGAAAACCAGAGATCTTTCACACTTACAACATTTTACACTGGTCATCAGGTTTAATATGTAATATTTATAGAGGCATAGTTATAAAATTATTTGGCACGGCGCATGATGTGGCATGTTACACCTCGCACCTTTTAACTTGTCAAACAAGGCTCAGAAAGTGTTTAAAACATAATAAATGAACTGCAAGTCATGCAAGATGGTGTTTTTTTTGCCATATTTAGATTGAAAATTACCTTCATACTTCCCATTTTGTACAAGACAACTTTTCCACAGTCTCATCATCATCACAGAGAGGATTACAAATGGCAAGATCAATTATTTACAATATATGATGGCACAGCTCACCACCTCCTCCTATACAATGACTGATAACACCTCCATATACAGTGGGTAATAAAGGATTCACTATTCACAATAGGCGAGAGCACAACTCACCTCCTCCCTCTCCTGTACAAAGACTGATAACACCTCTATATACAGTAGGTAACAGAATCCACTATTCACAATAGGTGATAGCACAGCTCACCTCCTCCCCCTCCTGTACAATGACTGATAACAATAGCTATATACAGTAGATGATACAGGATTCACTATTTATGATAGATGATGTCACAGCTCACCTCCTCCCCCTCCTGTACAATGACTGATAACACCTCTATATACAGTAGATAACACAGAAGCCACCATTCACAACAGGTGAGTTCACAACTCTCCTCCCCTCCAATGACTGTTAATACCTCTATATACACAGGACCCCCCATTCACATTAAGTGATGACATAGCTCACCTCCTCCCTGTCCAGTACCATGACTGATAATACATCTACTTACACTAGATAAAACAGAGTTCACCAGTCACAATAGGTAATATCACAGCTCACCTCCTCGCCTTCCTGTACAACCGTTAACACCTCTAAATACACTAGATACACAAGATCCACCAGTCAGAATCGGTGATATCACAGCTCACCTCCTCCCCTCTTACACAATGACTTTTACCCAGATAAGAGCATGCCTTCTGCAGAAGTCAATGCGTCAGAGTCTGTCTCTTGCCGCTTATAACCATGTGGCTGCTGAAAAGAACAGGAAATGTAAATCTACTATTAGGCCTAGAGGCGAGTGTTAAAATAGCAAGACTTAAAAAGAAAATAAAAAAAAATTACTTTAAAATCCTGATATTAACAATAGATCATTTTCGGATGATACATTTCCATTGAGGCAACGGGAAATTGAATTAAGACAACAAGAAACAGAAAATTCCACCCAGTGGGCAGGAAAACGGTCTGTGCTGCTGCCGGAGGGCACGGAGGACTACCATGGCCTGTAACATGTCTTATATCAGGAATTAGAAGTGACTCATGTTATTCCAGGAATACTTACACCTACAAAAGGTATGAATTTCTGAGAAGAATCCTCATCAGGACTAGAAGAAAAAAAAAAATCAAACAATGAACAATAATTTATTGGTTAAATAAATATAAAAAAAGATAAAAGAGCAATTCCACCCAAATATGCCATTAACACAGCTCGATGGTTCAGAAAAGCCAATGTTCCCACACTAGTCTATGCCGAGTGCCAGGGTAACACTACTGCGATGCTGCTGCGACCTGCAGCCTGTTCATCGCCGGCTGTTGTGAAACCACAACTCCCAGCACTTCCTGACAGCTGCAGGAGTTGTAGCTCCACGATTAGAGACCACTGCTTTAGTGACCAGGTTTCCGTGTAAAAAGATATCCTGGGTAGAATTGTTTCTTCAAGAAAAATCATTCAGCAGGCGCAACATTCAGAAATTGCTGGCAAGGCTCGGACCACAATCAAGTCCTGAATCAGCTCACAATTATTCTAAGGGCCCAGTCTCACATAGCGATACACCAGCGATCCCGACAACGATCAGGATCGCTGGTGTGTCGCTACATGATCGCTGCTGAGCTGCCAAACAGGCAGCTCAGGCAGCGATCAGGACAGCGACACTGCGGGTAACGTCGCCTAGTTACCCACAGTGTACGTTGGATACCAGTCCGCTGCTGCAGGGAGCTGGTAACCAAGGTACACTTCGGGTTTCCAGGCGCTGCGCGGGGCTATGCCTGGAAACCCGATGTGTACCTTGGTTACCAGCTACCCTGCAGCAGCGTGCTGGTATCCAATGTACACATCGTGTTTCCAGGCACAGCCCCGCGCCTGGAAACCCGATGTGTACCTTGGTTACCAGCGGACCGCTGGTCTCCCGCCTGTCACACGCAGCGATGCGTGCCTGTCAGCGGGAGACCAGCGATCCAAAAAAAAGTCCTGCCATTTCTGACACGACCAGCGATTCACAGCCTGATCGCTGGTACGTGTCAGACATAGGGAGATCGCTGCTGAGATCGCTGTTTAGCAGCGATCTCGCTAGCAATCTCGCTATGTGAGATGGGGCCTTAAGAAATAACAGGAAATAGCTTACACTAGAAACAAAACTAATTGAAGAAATCACTGTTTTCTCTCAATCTCACTTTGCATTGCTTATCCTGGTGAAAATGACCTTGGCGGGTGTCCCATGGCTTCCATTTACACCTGAGAGATCCTTGTCTTCTGACCCATTCTTGCACCCAGTGTCCTGTTGGTCCCCCACTGACCTGATATTGATGACCTATCCAACTGGAGCGGTGATCAATAATTTAGTCGTGGACAACCTCTTAAATATGGGGCAATGTGCAGATGAAAATGCACTTGTGCTAGGCTGGCTGCCCGGTCTGAGCATGTGCCTTGCATATTGACACATCCCAAAATGGGACCTCATCCATGATGTCCTGACAACACAGCTGATTATCAAATATTGCCAATCTATCCTCGGGATACGTGATCAATATTTTAATATGGGTAGCGCCTTAAAAGGGAATGCGTCGTCAAAAAATGATTGTTTAAATCATGGTTTTGTGTTAAATTTTATTTTTTTGATGTATTTTTTTCCCCATATCCCGATCTTTACTAAAACTAAAAATCTTGTAATTTTCAAACTGGCCAATGGAGCCATTTTAAACTCTTTTTTTTTAGGAAATTCACATGAACATTAACCACAACGGACACACTCCATCTTTCATATTGAAGCATCTAATGTGCGGGGAAAGGTTATTGTGAAGGGGGGAGACGGGGTCAGCTGTGACATTACCTATTCTTACTAGCTGATCCTAGCTGTGTTACTTGTCATGGTAATCCTGTCTCTGATAAGGAGCCTGCTGAAAACTTTTCCTGAAAGCACTGGAAGTATGAGTCTAAAATAGCTCCCTTGGCTAGTATGTAAATTTCAAGATTAATATGTATATTTTTAATAAATATCATGATATGAAAAAAACAGCCAAAATTCTTAAAAAATATTTGCAACACAAAAACCTGCTATAAAGAATAGGCCCTTTTCTGACGACACTTTCCTGTTAAGCTCATCAATATTCATAGAATTGTTAGGTTGCTTAATAAAAAGCTAGGAGCAATGAAGCAGAGGGACGATTCAGCAGGTTTCTATTACTGGAGACAAAGCACAGCAGGCTGTAAAGTTCCCTTTAGGCCAAGTTCACACCAGCATCAGAACCTGTGCTGCAGATTCAGGTAAATTAAATGGAGCAGTACCATTTTCATATCCTGCAACGGTTCCAATTTTTGGTTCCTATGATGAACACATGTGTGAACTCCGCCTTATTCAACGAGAGAAAAATGGTTTGCTAACCACATGGCAAACAGCACACAATGCAGTCACATTCAGAGACCCAAGCTGCTGCCCATTCCTTACACCCTGAAAAGGGATCTGACCCTGCAAGCAAAGGGATGACAGAAAAATGCAAAGCGGCCAATCGTTACAGTCCAGCCACAGTCCCCATTGATGCCCCCGCTCCCCTCACAAGTAAATGCTTGCACGCTTTATGGGGGGGGGAAATTAGATAGAGGAACTGTCAAGCCTTTAACAGGTACGAATAAATCTTATACCAACTGGCAATTAACTCCAAACACACTGACTTTAATACTAGTGGCCAAAAATGTAGAAACCTTTTGAAAAAAGTGCTTTTTGAACGCTTATAACATCAGTTGTTTTTTTTTCTTCGATAAAACTATATATAATTGGAAAAATCATATTAAAGGCTATTCTCAAGTTCAAAAGTCATCTGTGGGGTAGGGGATAACTTCCCAATTGCTGGGGACTAAAGTTGTCCACCCCCATCCTGAGAGCTGGTGTTCTGGAGAGCCCCAGTTGAATGGAGCAAAGGTCAATCATAGGCTGTCACAGGACGATGTGCTGCCGAGAACAATGATTTTTAATCAATTTTAAAGTGAATGTCAGCACAGAAGGACTGTTCAAACTAAGTCCAACCGCTCGGTGCTGATCATTTATATACAACATCCCACCTGCTTGTTTTCCGCAATCTCCACCTCCCTCCTCTTTGATTGCTAGCTCAGGCTACATAGACTCTGAGAAAGGAGGTACATGGAAAACAAGGAGCTGGGAAGGTGTACATACATGATTGGCCACGTCATGGCGGACCAAGAGCCTGAACTTGGTTTGAACAGTCATTCTGTACTCACCAGTACCTTTATAAAAAAAAAAAACATTTCACCTGACGAGCGATGGCTTTGCTCATCAGTCGGATAATTATTAGCCATTTATACACTGCATGATTATGGGGACAAAAAAACATCTTAGGCTCATTCCTGACAATCATGCAGTATAAGTCAACACAAAACCGGACAGGTAGAGGCAGGAAAAGGAGCACAACAGCAGATGGGGATGGAAGAATTAAGACACTGCAAAATCATCAGTAGGAAGAACAGTTGATTTTGTTTGAAGTTTGCAACTTAACTGTCTGTTGTGCACGGGGCCGTTCTTCCCCAGCACAAAGCGCTCTTGCCGGAGATTCAGCTGCCCTGCTGACGCGACGGGACTTCCAAGGTCATTTTCATTGATAGCCGGTTCCCATAGCTAGGCAGCGGGGATCTGGCTGTCAGAAAAGTCTGGTGGACCAAAAAAGAAGCTTATGCTCCGTAGACGTGACGTCAGCAGAGGCTTCTGAATCCCCAGCAGGAGCAATCTGTGAGGGGGAAGAATGGTGCTGTGCACAACAGGCAGGTAAGTTGCAATTACCTGCCTATTAGTGCTTAGGTACAATTTTTGTAAAGTCCCGGATATACAGTCATGGCCAAAAGTTTTGAGAATGACACAAATATTAATTTTTACAAAGTCTACTGCTTCACTTTTTCTAATGGCAATTTGCATATACTCCAGAATGTTATAAAGAGTGATCAGCTTAACAGCAATTACTTGCAAAGTCAATATTTGGCTAGGAAATGAACTTTATCCCCCAAAACACATTTCAACATCATTGCAGCCCTGCCTTAAAAGGACCAGCTAACCTCTTTTCAGTGATTGCTCCAATAACACAGGTGTGGGTGTTGATGAGGACATGGCTGGAGATCAATCTGTCATGATTAAGTAAGAATGAGACCACTGGACACTTTAAAAGGAGGCTGGTGCTTGGCATCATTGTTTCTCTTCTGTTAACCATGGTTATCTCTAAAGAAACACGTGCAGTCATCATTGCAATACACAAAAATGGCCTAACAGGGAAGAGTATCGCAGCTAGAAAGATTGCACCTCAGTCAACAATCTATCGCATCATCAAGAACTTCAAGGAGAGAGGTTCCATTGTTGCCAAAAAGGCTCCAGGGCGCCCAAGAAAGACCAGCAAGCGCCAGGACCGTCTCTTAAAAGTGTTTCAGCTGCGGGATCGGGCTACCAGCAGTGCAGAGCTTGCTCAGGAATGGCAGCAGGCAGGTGTGAGTGCATCTGCACGCACTGTGAGGCGGAGACTCTTGGAGCAAGGCCTGGTCTCAAGGAGGGCAGCAAAGAAGCCACTTCTCACCAGAAAAATCATCATGGACAGACTGATATTCTGCAAAAGGTACAGGCAGTGGACTGCTGAGGACTGGGGTAAAGTTATTTTCTCTGATGAATCCCCTTTTCGATTGTTTGGGACATCAGGAAAACGCCTCATTCGGGGAAGACAAGGTGAGAGCTACCACCAGTCTTGTCTCATGCCAACTGTTAAGCATCCTGAAACCATTCATGTGTGGGGTTGCTTCTCAGCCAAGGGAATCTGCTCTCTCACAGTCTTGCCTAAAAACACAGCCATGAATAAAGAATGGTACCAGAATGTCCTCCAAGAGCAACTTCTCCCAACCCTCCAAGAGCAGTTTGGCGATCAACAATGCCTTTTCCAGCATGATGGAGCACCTTGCCATAAAGCAAAGGTGATAACTAAATGGCTCAGAGAACAAAACATAGAGATTTTGGGTCCATGGCCTGGAAACTCCCCAGATCTTAATCCCATTGAGAACTTGTGATCAATCATCAAGAGACGGGTGGACAAACAAAAACCTAAAAATTCTGACAAAATGAAAGCATTGATTGTGCAAGAATGGACTGCTATCAGTCAGGATTTGGTCCAGAAGTTGATTGAGAGCATGCCAGGGAGAATTGCAGAGGTCCTGAAGAAGAAGGGTCAACACTGCAAATATTGACTTGCTGCATTAACTCATTCTAACTGTCAATATAAGCTTTTGTTACTCATATGTTTGCAATTATTATATTTCTGTCTGTGACAAAAACATCTGTCAAACACACATAAAAACCAGAGGGCAGCAGATCATGTGAAAATAGAATATTTGTGTCATTCTCAAAACTTTTGGCCATGACTGTACATCCTTTAAGGTAATGTGCTCATTTTCTGTCATCAGGAGCACACCGCTCCTCTGCCTCCCAGCTTTTACTTGCCAGTGAGTCGTGTGCTCCTAAAGATTGACTATTCAGACCAGTGGCCTGGTCACACCGCTGTTCAGAACTCTCTGATGCTTCTGGCAGAGCATTAAACTACTATTAAAAATCCATCCGTTACGGAGAACAAAGAGAATTTTTAATAAGAGATGAATTACAAAGTTGCATGTTTTAACAAGCATTTTGCAATTTTAACAATGAATCTTTTTCCTCTGCAGCCAATTTTCATTTTGTATTCTTCCTCATCTTTCAAAAGCCATAACTTTTTTACTTTTCTGTCAACAGAGCCATACGAGGGACGAGGGATTATTTTTGCAGGACGAGTTGTAGTTTTGAATGACACCATTCATTTTAATATTTAACATCCTGGAAAATGGGAAACAAAAAATACAAGTGCAGTAAAATTGTGCAAAAAAAAATACAATTCTGCTTTTTTTTTGTTTTTACAGAGCACATTCTATGGTAAAAATTAATCTGAATTTTAAGTTCAGATTATGGCGATAGCACATGTAAATAAAGAGAAAAAAATCAATATAACTGGAGAGAAAAAAAATCTTATTTTTTTTTTAATTTGTCTCCATTTTCCAAGACATTTTTAATTTTCTGTCAGTTGAGGTTTGTAAGGACTTATTTTTTGTGTGGTGAGCTGATTGTTTTATTAAGATCATTATGGGGTAATTGCGGAAGCTTTGATTGTTGATTACTGAATTTACAGGCGATTCTCGCAAAATTAGAATATCATCAAAAAGTTAATTTATTTCAGTTCTTCAATACAAAAAGTGAAACTCATATATTATATAGAATCATTACAGATTGATCTATTTCACATGTTTATTTCTGTTAATGTTGATGATTATGGCTTACAGCCAATGAAGACCCAAAAGTCATTATCTCAGTAAATTAGAATACTTTATAGCACCAGCTTGAAAAATGATTTTAAAATCCAAAATGTTGGCCCACTGAAATGTATGTTCAGTAAATGCACTCAATACTTGGTCGGGGCTCCTTTGGCATCAATTACTACATCAATGCGGCATGGCATGTAGGTGATCAGCCTGTGGCACTGCTGAGGAGTTGCTTTGATAGCAGCCTTCAGCTCGTCTGCATTGTTGGGTCTGGTGTCTCATCTTCCTCTTGACAATACCCCATAGATTTTCTATGGGGTTAAGGTCAGGCGAGTTTGCTGGCCAATCAAGCACAGTGATACTGTTGTTTGTAAACCAGGTATTGGTACTTTTGGCAGTGTAGACAGGTGCCAAGTCCTGCTGGAGAATGACATTTCCATCTCCAAAAAGCTTGTCGTCAGAGGGAAGCATGAAGTGGTCTAAAATTTCCTGGCAGACAGCTGCGCTGACTTTGGTC
>JARQOD010000001.1:488020681-488158435 GCA_033576555.1 Oophaga sylvatica | reverse complement strand
AGCCATCCGGCTAATAGGGAGGGAGCTGTGTCCCCCAATGAGCGTCTCGGAGAAAAGGATTTTACGGTGAGTAACACAAAAATCCGTATTTCTCCTTCGTCTCATTGGGGGACACAGGACTGTGGGACGTCCCAAAGCAGTCCCTTGGGTGGGAAACCGACTCCACAGTGTAATTTATAATCAAGCATTGCTTATAGGTGCGCAACCGCGCCCTGAAGAATCCTTCTACCCAGACTGGCATCCGCAGAAGCCTGGGTATGGACATTATAATGCTTGGAAAAGGTATGCAGACTGGACCAGGTTGCTGCCTTACAAACCTGTTCCACCGAAGCCTGATGCCGAAGGGCCCAGGAGGCACCACCGCTCTGGTGGAGTGAGCCTTGATCCCTGCAGGAACCACCGCGCCTCTGATGCGGTAAGCCTCCTGAATGGCTAACCGAATCCACCTAGCCAAGGTTGACTTAGAGGCAGCGAGTCCCTTCCTGCGACCCTCAGGAGAACAAACAGCGTGTCCGTCTGCCGAAAGGACGCCGTCCGAGATACATATCTCCTGAGCGCACTCACCAGATCTAGCGTATGGAGAGCCTTCTAAACCCGGTGCGTAGGAGCTGGGCAAAAGGAAGGCAGAACAATATCCTCATTGATATGAAAAGAGGACACGACTTTAGGCAAAAAAGGTGGTGTCGGCCTGAGCACCACCTTATCCTGATGGAAAAGCAAGTACGGAGCCCGACAAGACAGTGCTGCCAGCTCCGAAACCCGCCTAATGGATGTTATGGCTACCAAAAACACCACTTTCCATGAAAGAAATGCCAGAGAAACCTCCTGCAGAGGTTCAAATGGAGATTCCTGCAGGACTCCCAGGACTAGATTGAGATCCCAAACATCTAAGGGAGCCTTGTAGGGGGAACTATATGGACAACCCCTGAATAAAGGTCCTAACCTGAAAATTAGACGCGATCCTTCGCTGAAAAAGCACAGACAAGGCTGATATCTGCCGTCTAAGCGTACTTGGCGCTAGACCCGAATCTAGGCCTGCCTGGAGAAATGACAGAATGTTTGGAATTGAAAACCGAAGCGGGGAACAACCATGTTCCCTGCACCAAGCAAAAAAGATCTTCCAAGTCCCGTGGTAGATGCGAGCCGAGACGGGCTTTCGGGCGCTAGCCATCGTCGCGGCGACCTTCTTAGAGAATCCAGCCCTGGTCAGGATCCAAGATTCAACGGCCAGGCCGTCAAACACAGGACCGCTGAGTTCTGGTGGTAAACTGGGCCCTGGGAGAGAAGGTCCGCGCGCTCTGGCAGTCGCCAGGGTACGTCGGCGAGCAACTGTACCAGCTCCGCGTACCAAGAGCGACGCGGCCAATCCGGAGCGATTAAAATCGCTGGAACCCCCTCTATCCTGATCTTTCTGATCACCCTTGGGAGAAGAGCTATTGGTGGAAATAAGTATGGAAGATGGAATTGATTCCACGGTAGAACCAGGGCGTCCACCGCAATTGCCTGCGGATCCCGGTACCGGGAGACGAAGTTGGGCACCTTGGCATTCATCCTGGAAGCCATCAGGTCCACATCTGGGGTTCCCCAGCGTCGGCATATCTGCTGAAAAATCTCGGGATGTAGCGACCATTCCCCTGAAGCTATGCCGTGACGGCTGAGAAAATCCGCTGCCCAGTTTTCCTCGCCCGGAATGTGGACTGCTGAAATCACGGAGTGATTTACCTCTGCCCAGGACAGAATCTGTTTTACCTCGTGCATAGCCGCCCGGCTGCGGGTACCTCCCTGATGGTTTATGTATGCCACCGCCGTGGCATTGTCTGATTGAATTCGGACTGGGCGGCCCGCCAGCTGCTGGTGAAAATATCTCAGAGCCAGGTAAATAGCTCGGATCTCTAAAATATTGATCGGGAGGATCGACTCCTGCTGAGACCAAGTCCCCTGGGCTGTGTGGTGACGAAACACTGCTCCCCATCCGAGCAGGCTGGCATCCGTTGTGACTACCATCCAGATATTCGGAGGAAACAAACGGCCCTGTTGAAGAGTGGAACTCCTCGTCCACCACATAAGAGTCTGTCTGACCTGCAGGGACAGACGGCACCGAAGATTGAGGGAATAAGGGCTCCCTCCCATACTGCCAAGAGTGCATGCTGAAGGGGGCGAAGATGAAACTGGGCAAATGGAATCGCTTCGATCGTTGCCACCATCCTTCCTAGGACCCTCATGCAAAACCGGATGGTATGAGGAATCGGTTTGTGAAGGATC
Source organism: Oophaga sylvatica (assembly GCA_033576555.1). Lineage (NCBI taxonomy): Eukaryota > Metazoa > Chordata > Amphibia > Anura > Dendrobatidae > Oophaga > Oophaga sylvatica. The sequence continues at coordinate 488,156,173 of JARQOD010000001.1, read as the reverse complement.
CGTACCTCTTGACGGAGAACTAAGGCCTTGTCCTGAGGAAGGATTATCAACCCTTGAGCGGTGTCGAAATCCATCCCTAGGAAGGTGATCTTTCGAGATGGCACGGGAGATGACTTCTTCATATTCACCAGCCACCCCAGTCGAACAAGAGTGTCTAGGGTAATGCTGACACTTTCCTCGCATGTTTGGAAAGACGGACCCTTGATGAGAAGGTCGTCTAGGTAAGGCAAGATGACTATCCCCCTGGAGTGCAGAATGGATACAACAGCAGCCATGACCTTTGTGAACACTCTGGGAGCTGTGGCTAGCCCGAAGGGCAAGGCAGCGAACTGAAAGTGAAGTTTGCCGATGGCAAACCGAAGAAACCTTTGATGAGGGGGAAATATGGGGATGTGAAGATAGGCATCCTGGATGTCTATTGATGCTAGAAATTCCCCTTTTTCCATGGCAGCAATGACTGAGCGGAGAGACTCCATTCGGAAATGTCGAATTCTGACAAACCGGTTCAGTCTCTTTAGATCCAGAATGGGCCTTACGGTACCGTCCTTTTTGGGTACCGTGAACAGATTGGAATAAAACCCCCGACCTCTTTCGACCTCTGGTACAGGTACGACAACCCCGCTGTGTCGAAGAGACTCGACCGCCTTGAATAAGGCGCGAACCCGAGACTCCTCCTTGGGAAGGCGCGAGGGAAAAAAACGATTTGAGGGAAGGCTGGTAAATTCTATCTTGTACCCCGAGGTGACTAATTCCCTGACCCACTCGTCTTGAGTAATTGATAGCCAAGTGGGACGAAACCAGAGTAGACGGCCGCCTACTCTGGATGAATCGACCGGATTCTGCCTCCAGTCATTTATCCGAAAATCTTTGGGGCCTAGACCCTCTAGATCTCGGTTGTTGAGACCACATTCTTCCCAACGGGTTGGTCTTGTAAGAGACCTGACGATCTCTGGCCTGATTAGGTCGACCTGAGCCGCTGGAACTGGCTGTTGCAGCCCAACCTGGGTTGCGAAAGGCTCTAAAGCGAGGCTGAAGCTGTCGGCGAAAGGGCTGTTTGACTTTCTGCTGAGGCAAAAAAGAACTCTTCCCTCCTGTCGCATCAGATATAAGCTGATCCAGCTTTTCACCAAATAAACGACCACTTTGATATGGCAAGGACGTAAGTGACTTCTTTGAAGTTGAGTCTGCTCGCCAAGTCCTCAACCACAAGGATCTCCTAATGGCAATCGCATTAGCAGCAGCTAATGCTGCGCAATTTGCCGCATCCATAGAAGCGTTGATCAAAAAATCACCTGCGAGAGCCATCTGATTAGATATCTCCAAAACCTCAGGTGGCACTTCTACACCGTGAAGAGCTCTGTTCAGAGACTCCGACCAGGAAATCATGGCCTTAGCAACCCAAGTCGCTGCAAAGGAAGGAGAGAGAGATGACCCAGATGCTTCAAACACCGATCGAGCCAGGCTTTCAATCAGACGACCTGTTGGATCCTTAATCGAGGAACCATCAGGAAGGGAGAGAAGCGTCTTAGATGCCAAGCGTGACACCGGAGGATCGACCACTGGGGATTCCGCCCACTTCTTAAGAAGTTCAGGAGCAAAAGGATACCTGGTATTGACGGCCCTCTGTCCTGCAAAGCGCTTATCCGGTTTTTCTCGGTGGCGCTGCACAAGCTCCTCAAACTCAGGATGAGCACCAAAGACCTTATGAGTCTGTCTGGCTCTTTTAAAGGACACCTTATGACCAGAGGCCAAGGTGGACTCATCGTCTACCCCCAGAGATTGATTGACAGCTTCAATCAGACTGTCAATTGTCTCCTGACAACCTGGAGCTTCTAAATTGAGGGACCCTTCAGTATCGGAATCCGAATATTGATCACTTGCCTCTAAAGGTGAGGGAGAGCGAGAAGCTGAGCTGAAGGATGCCGAAGCCCTGGACGGCATAGGCGACGCAGTGTGGGTTCGCTTCCCCTGCGTCTGCCTGGTGAGAGCGCGGCCCCTGCAGGCCGGAGGTTCCTGAGACGTCGCCAAGACGGGTGAACCACTGTCCCTGCTCCTATCGGGAGCTTGAAGGGACTCGATTGCTCTCGTTAATGACGCCATAGACTGAGACAGAGATAGGGCCCACTCCGGGGGGCCTGACGCACTGGGCTGCGCTATAGGTGAGGGCTCCTGAGCCCGTTCAGAGTCACAGGCTTCGCAGACCCGATTAGTCTGGGCATGCGGAAAAGGGGATCTACAGGCAATGCATGCGGTATACAGCACCGTGTGGGCCTTAGTTCTTCTGGACATACTGTATCTGTTCAGAGCCTCCAATCTGCTGTGACGATGCGGAGGTACGGTAGCGGAGCGCAGCGAAGTGGAGCCGGACTGGAGGTAGTTGCACTTACCCCAGTCCTGTATCCCCGGACGTCCTTAAGCAGCGTTGACAGCGCAAAAGGAAACGAGCAAAGGCTCCAGACTTTTTCAAAAAGAGCGCTCCCTGTCAGGGAGGCGTGGCTCATATAGCTGCGGGTCGAGAGGCGCGGCCTAGCGCCGTCAGATGCCGGAGACACCACTTCCGGCCGCGGCCTAGTCTCCGGCCGAAGCCGGGGACTAAATTTCCAGCCGCGGCCTAGCGCCGGCCGAAGCCTCGGCCTAAATTTTTGGCGGTGACCGCCCGAAAAACAGGGGGCGGGCCCGCCGGAAGTGACGCTGCCGGGGGCGGAGCACGGCCTATCTTCCGGCCGACGCCAGGAGCAGAATTAGACATGCGGCCTGGTCCCCGGCCGAAGCCGGGGACTAAATTTCAGCCCGCGGCCTAGCACTGGCCGAAGCCGGGGGCTAGATTTTTGGCGGCGGCCGCCTAGAAGCCAGGGGGTGGGCCGTCGCACGCAGATAGGGGGCGGCGCTCTCCGGGGGGTTCACAGACAGCCTCGTGGAGCTCAGGCCGGGGACTCCGCTCCCACCGAATTCCGACCGCCCCAGACGCTACCCACTGTTTCTCCGGAGCTTTGAAGGTGGGTTACTTGCAGTCTTCTGCCAAAAAATGGGGGACGGTGCAGGCTCCAGCTTCTTGACCTCTAATGGTGGTCTTCCTTGCTGCAGTGAACTTGCGCTCCCAAACATTAGTCCAGCGTCTCCCCTCTTTTAGAGGGGGGCTTGCAGCAAAAAAAAAAAAAAATGGTCTGGAAAAAACCAGACGTGTGCCCCAATCAGACACTAAGCATGAACTGGGTTTGCCTGCGGCCAGTGCTGAGGTGTATACGGCGGAGGAGGAGCTAACCTTTTTTTATGTTTACTTAGTGTCAGCCTCCTAGCGGCAGTAGCATACACCCACAGTCCACAGTCCTGTGTCCCCAATGAGACGAAGGAGAAATTAAATATTGTTGTATATGGAGGACAATGTGGGGCCCATTAGTCTGTATGGAGAACTATGTGGGATCCATTATTTTGTAATTATTCTGTATGAAGGACTATGTGGTGTCAATTATTCTGTATGGAGGACTATGTGGGCCCATTATACTGTATGGAGGACTATGTGGGCCCATTATACTGTATGGACGACTATGTGGGGCCCATTATACTATGTGGAGGGGATCACAGTTGAGGCATCAGACTGTAGAGGTCACAATACTTTGTGGGGGGGAGGCATGGGTCATCGTGTCATGCGTGTGGAGGGTACTGTGGAGAAATTCACTGTGGGGGTATCCTACTGGGTTTGGGGGGCCCTTTTGGGCTTCATACTTTATTATCTGTATTATTTACTAATTCAAGATTTTTTATCCTTAGTCATCACATACTTAAATTAGGCCATATGCTTTTTACTGCTCTTACATAGCAGATTATATTATTCCAGTATGCTCCATTTGTGATTATGTGTTTATTTTGTTGTAAGATCAAATAATTAAAATGTACTTTGTAGGACAACCCCTTTAAGTTTGTTTCCATATGAAAAGGTGCATTATGATATTTGAGGATAAGGAAAAAATTCCTCAATTATAGACATTTGTTTTAATCGATATCAAGGTTGGCCTGTGACTTTTTCCAAGTTTTTAATTTTGTCCTCGGTGTATTTGAGTTTGACATCCCTGCTCTAGACTAGATATGATCATGTTTTTTTTTTTTTTTTTTTTCAACTGTACCAAAAACTCTCTCTCAAAGGGGTTGTCCAATGAGAAATTATTAAATGATGTAAGTACAAATTCAAGATCCCACACCCACTGGCAGAATGGAGCACATTTATCCCCACTGGCACTCCATTCATTTACTTTATGGCTGCTCAGTGCTGCGTTCGGCTTTCTCCAGCCCATAGAGAATGAATGGTGCAGCATTCGGGCATTCAACCTGTTGCTTCATTCTAGACAGGAGATAAAGATTCCCTGTTCTACTGATTGGTGAGGTTGGATTCCCACCAACCAAACAAAAAATTACCTATCCAGCAGACAAGCGATTCCTTGTTTTCACTGGACAACCCCTTTAAGGACCTAATTGCTATTACAAGTCTAATTGGCTTGTCATTCAAGTTTTTATCTTTATTACTGAACGTCTTGACTTTTTCCTTAAGCCCCCCCCCGTCACACTAAGCGAGATTGCTAGAGAGATCGCTGAAGAGTCACCGATTTTGTGACGCAACAGCGACCTAGCCAGCGAACTCGCTTAGTGTGACACGCAGCGACGACCAGCCCCCCTGCTGGGTATCGCTGATTGTTGTCGAATGGCCTGGACCATTTTTTCATTGGCTAGCGCGCGTCGCTGCGTGCCAGCGGGAGACCAACGATCAGCGAGCTGATATCCAATGTGCACATCGGGTAACTAAGGGCTGCGCGGCGCCTAGTTACCCGATATGTACCCTGGATACCGGTTCCCCGCTTCTGCTGTAGAGCGCTAGGAGCAGGTATCCAGGGTACATATCGGGTAACTAGGCGCAGCGCTTAGTTACCCGATGTGTACATTGGATACCAGCTCCCACCGCTCTACAGCAGAAGCTGGGAGACAGTATCCAAGGTACATATCAGGTAACTAGGCGCCGCGCAGCCCTTAGTTACCCGATGTGTACACTGGATACCAGCGTGCTCGCTGGTCCTGATCGCTGGTGAGTCTGCCCATGTGACAGATCACCAGCGATCAACTAACGATGTCCCAGCGATCCCATCCAGGTCGGATCGTTGGTGGGATCGCTGGGATATTGAAGAGTGTGACGGGACCCTTAGAGCGGACGAACTCCAGGAAAGTGGAGGATATGCGTTAGACTCTAAATAAGAAGCAGATTGTACAAGTACATAAATCCAGACTGTGATGAAGGAACAGCCAAGGAGATAAGGCCAAAACAGGACTTCAAAGCTTGAGTAAGGAGCCACACCAGCATGGGGCCTGGAGGTACCTGGGGGCTTCAATTAGATTATACCTGTCAGCTGGACACAGAAATACACATCCATTGTCTCTCCCAGCCACTCCGACTCAATCCTAGGATTATGGATTATGAGCACACCTTTCGAGGTACAGACTCATAAAAAATATCCGCGTGAAAGTGCGGAAATCGCGCATCTAACAGTGCGACTCCCGAATCGGTGAGGGCTCTGGGACCTGAGATATAGAGATTGACCCTCCAGAGCGACCCAATGGGGCCATGTTTGCTCTCCACACGACAGGCAAAACAAACCGCATTCACTGGTACCTCTCGTGTCCTGATCCGATCATCCTGGAGAAAGTTACCCCCTTTCTTAGATATTGGGAATAAACTCTGTAGGAAGCTAAAGGGTAGAGATTATTAGCCCACCCTCTGACACCGGGGGGAGGAACCCAACATGTTTAAGAACTGAGAGCCCATGGCAGAGACGGTCTCTCTCACAGAAGAACAAGACGATGATGATCTAAGAAGGAACAGGGGACAGATCTGCCAAGGGAGCAGCAGCACGCGCTTTGGGGACTGTCCGGCATTTAAGATTCTTATACCTGTGGACTGCAGAGCTCCCGGCATCCACATGCAACCTACAATCTGGTAAAATTGACCTCCAGCTTAATATCTCTAAGCCTTGTACCATTATTGTTATATTTTACTCTAACTGCAAATCCACTGTAATTCCATTGTATATCTTACTGTATATTTCTGTAATTATCTAGTGCACCCATAAGGCAATTAAACCATAAAATTTTGGGCTGATGCTTTTACTCTGATTACGAATCTTAGAATACCCAGTGGGTAACAGGACATCCTCCCCGGCGGCCATTTGCCCTAGGTGCAGTTCCCTTACTGACCTGAGAGACAAAGGGGGCGCCGGAGAGCTGTGACTGTGTAGTTACGTCACAATAGTGACGTGTGAGGAACCGGTTTCCTTCACACAGACTTTTGTGGTTAGCTTTCTTAGTCGCTTCATTGGGGAGCACAGGAACCATGGGACGTCATAAAGCAGTACCTGGGGTGTGAAAACTAATGCTAGTCCTGCAGAAGGAAGAATAGCCATCCCTTAGGTTACTACTCCAACACCTGCTGCTTATAGTACGCTTCTGCCAAGATTTGCATCATTAGAAGTAAGCGCTCCACAAAGATGTGGACTGAAGACTAAGTAGCATCCCTGTGGAATAGAAGAACAGACGCCTGGTTGTTGGCTGCCCAAGAATTGCCTGCTGGGGAGGAGTCAGCTTTTCTTTTTTTTTTTTTTATATAAGAGTCTAAGTAGTAGTTTCTAAGACTAAAGGCACTGCCACACTTAGCGATCGCACCAGCGATCACGACAACGACACGACCTGGCGAGATCGCTAGTGCGATCGTTATGTGATCGCTAGTTAGATTCCAAACACAACTCATCAGCGATCTGTGATTCCAAACACAACTCATCAGCGATCTGTATAACGACCTCTGTGGTCGTTGGGAAAACCTAGTCCCACCTGCGACGCTGGTGAAGTCGTTCATAAAGGGTGTCACACTCAGCGATTCAGGCTCACCAGGGTGACACCAACGACCAAAAAAACAGCTCAGAACGTTCATAAGCGATCAACGACATCTCAGCGGGGGCCACATCGCTGCTACATGTCACGCACAGCTAAAGTCGCTAACGAGATCGCTACTGCGTCATAAATGGTGACGCAGTAGCGATCTCGTTAGCGATCTCGCTAGCGATCTCGCTTAGTGTGGCATACCCTTAAGTAGTGTCAGCCTCCAGGTGACAGTATATTAATCCCTGGTTCCTGTTTCCCCCAATGAAGCGACAATTCTGTAAGGCTCTTCTGCCCTCCATTAACAATATACCATTATTTATTGACTTAGAAACCTTTATATGGCCGCAATCAGGAGAATAAATGCTGCGAATTTATTCGCCTGGGTCTACATCCAAACCAGAATGTCACAGACCCATCTACTTACAGGACTTGGCAATTCTTTCTGGCTTCTTATGCTATGCAAGCTTCCGATCTCCGTCTGAGAGCTGGAGTGGGAAAGACCCTCGAAATAAGGCCTGGAAGAAAAGGTTTCCATCAGTTCTCAGTTTGTATTTCTACCCAAATGCTCATCTTTATCACCACTCAGTGGTATCAACCACTGAGGACTCTCAAGTCTAAATATTTTTCTATCTACTGGCTAACACGGTACGAAGATATACATCTTTCCTACATCTTTATCACGTATCTTTATCCATCAATGATGTGAGAAAAAAAAATCATCATTTTTTCCTTTCTTTTGTACTCAATTCTATATGACAATATGTCACGATATGTTTACAGAGTCCTGCTATATTAGTGGTGTACCACTATATATTAAGGTTTTTTTTTAATTATTTTTGATGTATACTACATTTAGCTACATTTTCCTAGGCGTAATCTCTGCCCAGTGAGGCACCGGCTCAGCCTTTGGCTTCCGAGCCTGCTCCATACACACACGTACATGTACACCAGTTTCCCAATAATTTCTTTGCAGGATTCTGGTCCTGCGGTCAGGAGTCTGCAGCAGCTGTACCAGAGCCTTGCAAACCTCTTCACACCGGCAGGCATTTGTGGTGCCACATCTGATTAGTATGTCTGGCACAACATCAAGCTTGACCTACGTATTAGAAGAGGCTCTGAGGAAGTCAGAAGGTAGGAAGATGTTCACAGAGCTCAGGGTCATGAGAGTCTTTTTGCTCAACTCTAGATCCAAACGCTGAAACCCCTAGTGAAGGGTAGAGCATGGGACTCCATAACCCTGGTCTGAGCGTGCACACTGCTGATCCATTCACACTCTGGGACACTGCAGGAGATTGGGCTGTACTGATGATCGGCTTTCATACATTTGCCACAGTCGTCGCATGGACTCAAACAAAATGATATTTGAAAATAATACAAATAGCATTTTAAAAAATAATTTTTTGCCATGATCTAAAACATATTCTGCACTTTGGGAAGCGTATGGTCTTCATATGACTCAGTGTGATTCTCTAAAATGTCACCTATTATCCCTAACCAAAGTAATTTGGTGTGTAGTCCTTTAATACGACAATCTAGAAGTGTCTTCTACGCGCTGCCTGCTACTTGGTCTCTTATGTGATGGTCTATTCATGTCCAATATGAGCATACAGAGCAGTATGTACTGCATTTCTCACTTTAATTTTGGTTTGGGTGTGCTGAGGACGCTGTCGTCATCTTCCATTTCAGGTCCGCTATCACTTGGATTTTCTATATCCAGGGTGTCGTACAGCAAGTCCATATCCTCCTCAACTTCTGGCACATGCTCCCCCGGGTCCTGTTCAGAGTCAAGCACCTAAAAATATTAGTACAGAAGACAATGAAGACATTTTCTACCTTAATCTACTTTAAAGAGGACCCATCATCGGTTCAAAAACAACCAGTTTTTGCTTGTTCTATTAATGCTGTTCTCTTCAGTATTTCCTTTTTTGTTAAGCCGTCATTCAGTTTCAGAGAAATGGGCCTTTTTTATTTAGTGCTACTTTTGATGATCTTTACAAGGGGGTATGGCTCACAGAGTAATAATTCCATGTAACTTAAAATCACACCCCTGAGGAGCCTGTGAGTCAATGTATCAATTAGCTCCAAATAAAAAGGCCCAATTTCCGGAACCATATGGCAGACTTTAATTATACTGAATCAGGGGAGAAGCGGGGAAAACAAGTCACTTTTGATCTGGTGACAGATCCTCTCTAAGAAAAATGACTTATAGCATTGGCCATGAAATGCATCAAAACAATCACAACCAGACAAGGCAAGCTGATTGTTGATTCTGTGCAAAATCAGCCCCTTCATCATCTGCACGCTTTCCATTAATTACTATGGGAATGCCAAAACCTCCATTCCATGGGACTGCGCACTAGAGTTCCATTTTTCAGATGGATGCACTGGGACCTGAATCTATGTCATAAATGTACCAAATAGGACAACCCCTTGATGACAACCCGTCCCTCCAAATCTACAATATATTACATACTACCTCTGGAGTTGGACAGTTTTGATTCACAGGACCTAGGTCCATCTGCTACGTCCGTAATCTGTGGCCATCGGGCGAGAGCCCTGAAAACCACCTCCAAGCTCCCTGCATCTGAGGCTCTTCTTTTGATTAGCCGGCCTGGCGCAACCTCACAGGTGAGTTATACCACGATAAGGTCGTGCCAGACCGGCTAATCAAAAGAAGAGCGGCTGATGGCATCAGCTGAGCCCATCCAGAGGCCACAGATGACTGACGTAGCCGATGGACTGGGTCCTGAGAGCCGATTAATGACACCAAGCAACAATATAAGACATGAACAGTACCTCATCAGAAACTTTGAACCTTCGTAAGAGGGCCACCACTTTTTGCTTGAAATTCTGCTGCTGTAAAATGAAAAAGATAACATTCATAGTTTTCTAGCAGGTTGTCAGATGCTTCAAAACTTTTTTTTACAATGGTTGTGACTAAAGCAGATTCGTGTCTATCTAGCACGGGCGATGACAGCACTTGTAAAATCCAACATCTTTGCAACATACCTTCGTTACTTTTTTGCTGCTTTTAAGTACTTTCACTAAAAAGAAAAACTATGCATAGCTAAATGCCTAATAAAAGATGGTAGATTCTACATTCTCAGATTACAGACACTATAGATTGATGAATATTTAGGGTGAAGATAAAAGTTTAATTTCTAGTCTCTTGTATGCTTATATGTGCAAACCTGTACAGAAGAGCGTTCACCAGATTACACAACACAAAATGCCAAGTTAATAAATAGATATTTAGACTTGGTGAGGCCGGTGTACTTATTGTGAAAAATCCACTGTATAAACCTTTGAGAAACTTTCCCTGCATAATATTAAAATGACCATTTGAAGAATTCATCTCTAGCTGGACTCAAAAAATGCTCATTTTAATTGGAGGATTTGAATAAGTACATCAGCTTTATCAGGTCTAAGGTCTTTTCACCGTGCTGTAAACCCTGATGACAGATCTGCTGTAAAGGGAACCTGTCACATTAGAAAAGTGACCAGATTTAGTTACAGTTTTGAGGGAACAGATTCGGTATAACTTGTCATGTATTAATCCTAAACTGTACTAGTTTGGGATTTATGAGTCCAGTGGGCGGTCCTATTGAGTGACTGACAAAACTAATTGATGTAGGACCACCCCTGATCTGTGAGCCCAAAATAGGCAGATGTTGAGATCGATACATAATAAATCATGCAGAAATTATGCCCATAAAACCATACATCAATCTGCTCTGCCCATGCAGCCTGCAGGATAAAATACACTTTCCATGCAACGGGTTCCCCTTGAGCCATCGTTAAGAATGAACGTTTGTGAACTGAAGCATGAAACATTTAAAAATACAAATAAAATATGAATAAAAAATAAATTGTTATTTATGATATTAGTTGATTAAAGTGGACATGTCATTGTGGAAATTTAGAGTGAAAGGTGTATAGAGTGAATAGAGGACACCCGATCCCTCAACCGGGTGCACAACCTTCCAATCATCGGACAGTGTTGCATTGGGGACTAGTCATGGTTTCCCCGGGGCTAGTGTGCTCACTACGACTGTCGACATCCCGTCCAGAATGGGAAAAGGCAGCTATGGGCTGTTCTGAGTGACAGCAGGAGTCAGTCCGCCATCTGTGGTCATTAGGATCTACTAAGCATGTGTGTCCACCAAACTGGGCAACGTTAGGTGGACGTTCCAAAAGGGGATCAACATAACAAGAGAGGGTGCTTTAACAAGTAAGTACCAGCAATACTTAGAAATCCACAATGATCTCTAAAAACTGTGAGTGGGGGAGTTGCTAATGATTTTCTGCCATTAAAGTCTGCAAGAATGGCGCAATCTTCAGTCCTTGAACACCAAAGCCACAACGAGAGGTTGTACAGTGTAAATATGGACCGTGTGTACATCTGTGAAGTTACTACTGGGAACTACAACGGGATCTGAAATGTGCCTGTCACACCGAGTGCAGAGGAGGTGCAGAATGCAGGCGCACAATGACATGTCCGCTTAAAACCAAGTTAATCAGGTTGCAGGGATGACGAGCGCAGGACACAATAATGGCTGACGGAGTTTACGCCACAACCCTTCCAAGTTAGTGTAAGTAATGTAAACCGACCCGAGTTATGGACGTGGTTCTTACTATCGTTCTTCGCTGCTTCTTTGGCTTCCCCACATCAAACTCATCATCATCAAGGTCCTGCAGTAAGCGAGCAATAGAAGACAATGACCATAAAGACATGATGTAAGGAAGCACATTCACATTACGCGGTCCGATTTGGGAGTTTGTAAAAAAGGATCTTCGAAGAATGGATCGTATTCCCTCCCCCTGATCCATAGACTTGAATGGCCGAGTTTGATCAAGTCATGCAAAAACGAATTAAAATTGAACATGGGGTTGTTTTTCTAAGGCTATGTGCGCAAGGTGTCTAAGACCTTTTTCCTGGAGCGGATTTGTTATTTTTTTGCGGTGGCTCTACCACCAGGGTCTTTTTTCTGCACTCTGAAATGTGGACATGACTGAAGGGATTGCCTACTACTCGGACAACCCCTTCTTAAACTAAATGTTTGGCCCGATAAAATAATAAAGCCTATACTTGCCTCCAGTTCCCGTGGTGTCGGCAGTCGCTCTCCCCGGGGCTGTGATGCGGTGTTGTAACAAGGCTGCAGAAGACCCCTGACTTCCTCTTCATGTTCAGTTTGTCCAAAGGCGTAGACCATGATGCCAGCACTGATTGCGGGCCGGGTATCAGCTGTCATTCCACCACATCACAGCCCTGGGACCGCGAGTGCTGACACCGCTGGAACGAGAGGCGAGTATAAGCTTTATTTTATCGAGACAGAACGTTTAGTTTAAGAGGGGACTGTCCTAGTAGTGGGCAACCCCTCTAAGCTCTAGAAGGAAAACTCTGGGGGAACCGGATGGTACTGTGTTATTCCTAAGTGGGTGAAGCATGGTGGCCTTTTTTTATCTTTGTGTAAGCCCTGGGGTTAGGGTGGAAAAGTTGTACTAAAATGATCTTTAACAGGACCTGTACCAGGTCTAAAAGTAACCAGTTTTTGTTTTTTTATTAGCGCTCCTCCCTGGGTACTCCGGTTTCTTTTTTTTAAAAAAAAACCTGCCATACGGTTCCAGAAATATGAGCCTTTTAATTTAATGCTGATTTTGAAAGGTGTGGCTTACAGGGTAATAATGCAGCGTAACCTACAGACACTCCCCAGAGGATCCTGTGAGCCACGCCCCTTACTAAATTAAGAGGAAAAATTAGTGGCAAATAAAAAGGCCCACATCTCTGGAACACAATGGTGGGTTTTTCAAAAGAGAAAAAATGTTTAAAACACTCATGGAAGCAACACAAGCTGAGAGTGTCTTACACAGCCAAGATCTACCTCTAAAAGCTGCGGATGGAGAACAGCTCGTCCCACTACTATTAAACACTTAAATACCTTTCAACACCCATTTCCTTCACCCTCCGTGACATGATCACATGATGCCGATAGATTGCTATGGCAGCCGGGGGTCTACTGACGAACACCCCCTTACCTGCTGTTACAGAGACTGTGAATTTTACTGTATAGAGCGATAGTAAAGTATTGCTATATATAATATAAGTTATCCGGTTCAAGTAATGGGACTAACATAGTTAAAAAAAAAAAAAAAAAATTGAAATCACTCTTTTTCCTCTATTAAAAAATAAATATATTAATTAAAAATACACGCATCATCGCTCAAAATATAAAAGTAATCGATAAACACTCTAAAGAGATAAAATAATCGCCAAAGTTGTGGGCTTTTTTTTTTTAAACCCTGCAATGCCGCAAAAAAAAAAAAAAAAAAAAAATCAATAAGAAGCAATAAAAACGTCATCCCATCCCAAAATGGAATCAATCAAAACATTTGCTTGCCCTGAAAAAAATCTAACTGTCCCAAAGCATAAATTGTCAGTAAAATGGAAACATTATGGGTCTTGGAAAATTGCAACACAATCAAGTTTTTTTTTTTTGAATGACGTGACAACAGTGCCGCAGACAATAAGACACCGGCAGCAGCTGTGGAAACTCCGAGTTGGACCTGAGGAGGGTTTAAATGCATCGGGGGTTTTCTGAAAGCAGAAATCCACTTTAACCTTACAGATTTGGCTGTAGCTATATAGATCATAATCACATAAATTAAAGGCATGTAAGAGGATAAACAAATTTACTGCATGCATGTTTGCCTCCACAATTTCCAGCGACAATTATTTATTTCTTAGTGACTATTGAAAATGTAATTTCACATTTGTTAAATATTTTTATAATCTTAATTATACAGTGGCTTGCGAACGCATTCTCGATCTTGCCATTTTTTGCATGTTTTGCTGCCTCACAACCTGGAATTTCAGTTTTTGTTTTTTTGAGGGTTTGCATCAGTCCATGTAAAGAACATGCCTTTTTTCTTTTTATTGCGAATTAAACAAATAGAACAAACCAACTGAAAACTTCAGTGTGCATAACTATTCACCCCGCTAATGTCAGTACTTTGTAGAGCCTCCTTTTGCGGCAATTACAGCTGCAATGACTTTGGATAAGTCTCTATGAGCTTCCACATCTGGCCACTGGGATTTTTGCCCAGTCCTCAAGGCAAAACTGCTTCAGCTCCTTCAGGTTAGATGGTTTACTCTGATGAACAGCAATCTTCAAGTCTGACCACAGATTCTCAATTGCATTAAGGTCTGGGCTGTGACTAGGCCACTCCGAAACATTTACACCTTTCCCCTTAAACCACTCGAGTGTTGCTTTAGCAGTATGCTTTGGGTCATTGTCTTGTTGGAAGGTGAACCTTCGTCCCAGTCTCAAATCACTGACAGACTGAAAAAGTTTTGTTCAAGAATATCCCTGTATTTCGCAACATCCATCTTTCCTCGACTAGGACTATTTTGCCTGTCCATGCTGACAAAAAAAATCCCCACAGTATGCTGCCACCACCATGTTTCACTGTGGGGATGGTGTTCTTGGGTGATGAGCTGTGTTGATTTGCCGTCAGACATAGTGTTTAGCTTGGTGGCCAAAAATTTCAATTTTGGTCTCATCTGAACACAGCACCTTCCTCCAAACATTTGGAGAGTCTCCCACGTCTTTTTGCAAACTCAAAACAAGCCTTACAATTTGTGTATGTAAAGGCTTTTTTCTGAATATCTCTATGGAGTGTATGGCTTATTGATACTCCAGTCTCTGCTTGAGAGCTCTGTAGCTCCTTCAGGGTTACTTTTGGTCTCTGTGCTGCCTCTGTGATTAATGCACTCCTTACCCAGGATGAAAGTTTTGGTGGCGGCCCTCTCTCGGCAGGTTTGTTGTGGTACCAAGTTCTTTCCATTTGATGATAATGGATTTCATGGTGCTCTGGGGAATCATGAGATTGGAATATTCTTTTATAACCCAACCCTGATTTGTGCTTCTCAACAACTTTGTCCATGACTTGTTTGGAGATCTCCTTGGTCTTCATTGTGTTTGGAGATCTCCTTCGTCTTCATGGTGTTTGGAGATCTCCTTGGTCTTCATGGTGTTTGGAGATCGCCTTGGTCTTCATGGTGTTGTTTGGATATCGCCTTGGTCTTCATGGTGTTTGGTTAGTGGTGCCTCTTGATAATGGTGTCGCAGCCTCTGTGGCCTTTCAGAAAAGGTAAAGCGTATATAGTGACAGACATGTGACACTTAGATTGCACACAGGGGGGATGTCCTGTCATTAAGCATGGAACTTATAGAGGTAATTGCTTGCACCAGAAACATGTGGGAGCTTCATCACAAAAGGGGTGAATACATATGCACATACCAATTTTTAGTTATTTGATCCCATAAATTTAATTTATGCCTAGATTTTTCTCACTTCAACAATTAAGAGCTGATGCATCACACAAAAATTGAAATACAAAAATACTAAAACACCAATTGTAATGTAATAAAATGGGTAAAAATACAAGGGGGTGCCACTGTATTTGCTCACTGGCATATTTGCATTCATTTTAAAGATCCCATTTCTGGATATACCACTCACGGCCCTAATGGCAGGGTGTGGCTGAAGTACTTGCCTGTGATTTCAGTGTGACACATGCAGTGTATTGTTGTACCCTACTTGGCTGTGACTATTGCTCACCACTATTCATCTTGGTGGGTGTGTATACCTCCCTGATATCATTATGAGGCCCTCTGGTGGCTAGCCATGCCATACAAGCAGAATGGCAGACGAAAGAGAAAGGATCTGGCTTCCTGAACACTTTGCCCTTCCTTCCCTGAGCGTATGCGTCCGACAACGTAGTATTGACAGAGCCTTAGATCAGCTTCTTGATTGACGCACTTTACCCTGCATCGCTGTGTATGAAGGGAATATGGCTCCCGCTGGCAATGTTCCAGTTCAATCCTGCAGGTTTCCCATACCTGGCCTTGCACAGCATCATCACTTGCTTCTTGCTCGGAAGAAAAACTTTCATACTCCTCTTCAGAATAATTATCTGCAAAAAAATGCCATAATTAATTGACTAATGAAGAAAATCTAATTTTTTTTATTACGGATATATATATATTTTTTTATTATTAAAGGGGGATTTTCCAGGTTTCAGTAAACCTCTGTTTCCTGGCAGCAGTATTGTTTTTTTTTTTTTTTTTTTTTTTTTTTCAAACAAACCAAAAAGCGCCTTACTCACCCTACCTGGGCCAGCATAGAGTCTCTGCTGTCACTCCTGGTATGCTTTTTGTCTGCAATGCAAAGTTGTCTGCTCGTAGTCTGGTGGAGTAGATTGACTGCAGGGCTGTCATTGTAATATCAGAGCAGCAGACACCAGGAGCAGTGGTGGAGACTCACTGATGTAACCCGGGGAAGGGGAGGGAAAGCTCAGTTTTTAAAACAAACTGCAGCAGGGTAACGGGTTTCCGACATTGGAAAACCCATTGTACACTGTGTGACATATCCAAGTCTGATCCTACACACACAGGCTGTCTCCCCCGATTATGGACATACCTGTGGACTTTATCTTCTGGCTGCTATTCATGGCACTATCTTCATGATCAATGGGCTGACTGGAGAGGGAGAAGATCCAGATCTCAGCTACCTTGGCAGATGCTTCCTTCATGTTACTAAAAAGGCTTAATACTTGGCTTCCTTCAGATGGATGCTGCATGACCTGATGTACAGAGAAGAATGAAAGAAAAACACGGATTTTGGTAAGAACTTACTGGTAAAATCCTTTTCAGCGAAGGAAGGGAGGGAGACACAGGAATTCATTACTGATGGGTAGGCGGAGCCCCAGATCAGGATGTCACCTCAGATCAAAAGCGTGCTGACTGGCTGGCCCCTCCAGCTCGGGCTCCTCCTACTCAGCTCCAGTCGTACCAAAGCTTTAGGGAAGAACCAAGATCACCAGCGGAGCAACATAACCCCTTCTGAAGAAACTTCAGAGCAAAAACACAAGGATACAGGTTATGCATGCAAAGTAAGCCAAAAACCACAGAGTTCCAGGTACTATTCACTGAACCTGACTACTGCGATGAGCTGGCGATGCTGGAACAGAGCCTTAGCGCGCTGACCTCAGTCCAGATATCGCAATCAGACAAGGGTCACGCTGCATCTGAAAACATCAACACACTTCTGCCTTGGGAGGGTGCTGTGTCTCCCTCCTTCCTTCGCTGAAAAGGATTTTACCGGTAAGTTCTTACCAAAATCCGTGTTTCAGCTGCAGAATGGAAGGGAGGGAGACACAGGAATTCATTACTGATGGGACGTCCCAAAGCAGTTCAAAAATAAGGGTGGAAAAAAACCAACAAGAGGCAGAAACCCAACAACCTTAACAACAAAGCGCAACCAGCGCTAAACACAAGTTCATCCAGAACTTTAAACTACAGCTGCCTGCAGGACCCTACGTCCGAGGGCTGCATCAGCGGAAGCACTGACGTCCACTTTATAAAACTTCGTAAACGTGTGGACAGAGCGCCAAGTTGCCGCCCGGCAGAGCTGCACTGCCGAAGCACCTTGGTGAAAAGCCCACGATGAAGCCACAGCCCTCGTGGAATGGGCTTGAATCTTAATCGGGCAAGATTCACCCTGAAGACGGTAAGCTTCCAATATAGCTGACCGGATCCAACGAGCTATAGAATCCTTGGAAGCTCGTTGACCACGCCGACGACCAACTGGAACCACAAATAGGGAGTCAGTCTTACGAAAACCTTGAGTAATAGATAGATAAAACTTCAAGGCCCGCACTAAATCCAATGTGTGTAAAGCTCGCTCTTTCACATTCTTCGGATCCGGGCAGAATGAAGGCAACACAATATCCTGGTTGACATGAAATTGTGACACCACTTTAGGTAAAAAATCACCCCGAGTGCGAAGCACTACACGATCCGGAAAAAACTCCAGAAAAGGAGGCGAACAAGAAAGAGCTGCCAACTCAGAAACTCTCCTCAAGGAAGTGACTGCAACAAGGAAAGCCACCTTCCAAGAAAGTAAAGAAAGGCTAGCAGAAACCATAGGCTCAAAAGGTTTATGCTGAAGAGCCTCCAAAACAAGGTTGAGCCGCCAAGGAGACACGGGTGCCTTCCGCGGCGGAAACTTACGAGATATACCTCGGAAAAAGGAGAGCACGTCTTTATTCGAAGCAATGGTTCTCCGGAACAATAAGGACAGAGCAGAAATCTGATCTTTCAGGGTGCTGACTGCCAAACCCTTGTCTAGCCCATGCTGCAGAAAAGCCAACAGGTTGGGAATGGAAAATTTTCTCGGGTTCCGAGAGGACCCCAAACACCACGAAAAGAAGGTTTCCCAAATTTTGTGGTAAATCCTAGTAGTAGCCGGACTTCTTGCAGCACGAAGGGTAGCAATGACCTCGGCTGAGAAACCTCTACGGGTCAAGATTTCGGTCTCAAGAGCCACGCCGTCAAACGCAGGGACATCAAGTCCGGATGACAAACGGGCCCCTGAGTCAACAAGTCCGGTTGAAGAGGGAGTGGAAAAGGAGGTGCCGCCAACAGCGACATTATTGTCGAGAACCACACCCTTCTTGGCCAGTCTGGAGCTATCAAAATAGCTGGAATTCTCTCTAGTCTGATCCGACGCAGTACTAGAGGAAGTAAGGATATCGGCGGGAATATATAGATCAGCTCGAACTGATCCCACTGAGCCACTAGAGCATCCACCGCCACAGCCTTCGGGTCCTTGTACCTGGACATGAACGTCGGTAACTTGGCATTGGACCTGGATGCCATCAAATCCACTTGGGGGGTTCCCCAGCGAGAGCACAGTAGTGCAAAAACTTCCGGGTGGAGGCTCCATTCCCCGGGATCCATCCTTCTGCGACTGAGAAAGTCCGCTGTAATATTCTGAACCCCTGGAATGTGAATCGCCGAAATGGCTGGTACACTGGCCTCTGCCCAAATCAGAATTCGGGACACCTCTACCATGAGTCTGGAACTCCTTGTCCCACCTTGGTAATTGATATACGCGACAGCCGTCGCATTGTCTGTCTGCACTCGGACTGGCAGACCGCTCAAAGGGACCGTCCAATGTTGGAGGCAAAGGAAAATCGCCCTCAATTCCAGGATGTTGATCGGAAGAACAGACTCTTCCGATGACCATACCCCCCCTGAATCCAGAGATTGTTCCAAACACCCCCCCAGCCCGTCAGGCTGGCATCGGTGGTTATGACTGACCACTTCGGAGGGAGGAAAGACTTCCCCAGGGAGAATGCCCCTGGACG
Organism: Oophaga sylvatica; assembly: GCA_033576555.1. NCBI lineage: Eukaryota > Metazoa > Chordata > Amphibia > Anura > Dendrobatidae > Oophaga > Oophaga sylvatica. The sequence goes on along the minus strand of JARQOD010000001.1, from coordinate 488,137,044 downwards.
TAACCACCATTCTAGAGAATCCCGCACCGTGCGAGAAATGGTGACACTGCAATCCAGCGATTGCGACCGGTTCCATCGACTCAAGATGAACCTTTGGAGAGTCCTGGAATGGAACTGGGCAAAAGGAATTGCCTCCATGGACGCCACCATCAGTCCCAGAAGACGCATACACTTCCGTAGGGACATTGCCGTTGAGGATTTCATAATCTGTACATGTCGAAGAAGACATGACTGTTTGTCTGGTGGTAGGGAAACTACCGACCGAAACGTGTCGAGATGCATTCCCAAAAAGAGGATTGTCCTCGATGGTTCCAGGGACGACTTCTCCCAATTGACCAGCCAACCGAAGTCCTTCAGAAACTGAAGAGACAAATCCAGAGCCGTCAACGCCTCCTCCTCCGAGGAAGCCACGATCAAAAGATCGTCCAGATAAGGGAGAATCGTAATCCCCTGTCTTCGAAGGATTGCCATGAGGGGCGCCAGAATTTTTGTAAAGACCCTTGGCGCTGAGGCTAAGCCGAACGGCAGAGCCACGAACTGGTAATGATTCTGACCTATGGCAAATCGAAGAAAGCGCTGATGAGTCTTTCCGATGGGAATATGCAAATAGGCGTCGCGAATGTCGATTGACACCAGAAAATCGTTCTGTGACAGAGCTGCCACAACGGAGCGAAGCGACTCCATGCGAAATTTCCGGGCATGGACATGCCGATTTAATCGCTTGAGATCCAGAATCGGGCGAAATTTGTTCTCCTTTTTGGGAACTACAAAAAGGTTGGAATAAAAACCTTTCCCTCGGTCCTCTGACGGAACCGGTATCACTACACCCTTTTGTAGCAGAGATTCGACCTCTCGCTGTAGAGAGACAACAAGCTCGGGTTCCGACGGAACGCGAGATTGACAAAAAACATTTGGGGGTCGAGAAGCAAACTCTATGAAATAGCCTGCCGACACTATCCGCGTTACCCAGGAATCTGGAACGCGAGCCATCCAAGTCGCCTTGAAAAGAAGCAGGCGACCCCCCACTCGAGAATCCTCGAGTGGACCCCTGGCGTCAATCCGACTTGGCGGGCTTCTTGTCAAGTTCCCGCTTGTCCTGGCGGAAACTCTGCTTCCAGGGAGTACGAGTTTTCTGAGAGGATTTCTTTCCTGAGAAGGAAGGACGACCCGATCCCCACGAGGAGTGACTAGATCGTCCTCGGCCCCGAAAGGACCGCCGACCACTATAGACACCAGGCTTACTGGACACCGAGGCCATGGCCCTACGCTGTGGTAATGCTGATTCCTTCGCCTTAGCCTTGGAAATCAGCTCTGTGAGGTCGGATCCAAAAAGATGGCCACCCTTGTAAGGTAAGGCCAACAACCCTTGTTTGGAAACTGCGTCCCCGGCCCACTGTCTGAGCCATAAAGTTCTTCTGACTGTGACCGCTGAAGCTTGCGCTTTGGCCAGCAGAGATGCCGTATCCAGACCGGCATCAAAAATATAACAGGCTGCCGTTTCTAACCATTCACAAGTTTCCCGTATCTCAGATAACGGAGATTCATTTTGCAACTCCGTCTTCAGACGTGCCAACCAGCCTAGAGAAGCTCTAGCAGCACACATGGATCCTAGCACTGCTCGGAATCCATGACCCGCAGCCTCATAGCTTGCTTTTGCCGCCAATTCCGTTTTTCTATCCAAAGGCTCCTGTAAACTCTCTTTCCCCTTAATAGGGAGTAGTGAGGATTTACTAAGCTGAGATAAAGACACATCCACTTCAGGAGCAGAAGTCCAATCAGCCTTTAACTCCGCAGAGCAAGGATAAAGTGTATCAAAGAAATGCGTTCCATGAAAACGCTTATCTGGACACAGACGTTCCTCCTCTATTACACTATTAAGCTCATCCAGAGCTGGCAATGTTGTACGCGAAGCACGGGACTCCTGGAACATGCGTGCTGATTTACCAGGACGACTAGTTACCTCCTCCGGTAACTGTAATATATCTCTCATGGCTTCAATTAATGCCTCCGTACGCTTCGCCATAGAGGAACGCCCCTGCGGCTCGTCCGCATCTGAATCGGATATTTCTCCATCCGAATTTAAAGGGGAACTCTGCCCAATATCAGATACATCTGACTCGCTCCGTGTAGAGGCCGGTAACGGCCTGCGTCGCTTCCTCTGGAGGAATTAGCAGACACATATTGACCTAAAAGGTCAGACAAGTTGTTGATCGATCGAGCGATATCGTCCAATTTTTCACCGCTGTCGACCGCAGCGCTAGACGCTGTGGAGGTCTGCGTATCTGATTGCCGTAATGGCACTGGGACGTGGTCCGCGGCATCTGAAGTCTGTTCAGACATGTCTCACCTGTATTAGCAGGTCAAAGCGGTAATACCAGCAAAAACTATGCGGTTTTTTTTTTTTTTTTTAAACGCTGAAGGGTTAACGCTCCACCAGGCAGGGTTACCCCAGCGGTATTCAGTCAAAAAATTTAGCTGGTAGAAATAACCCTCAGAGGGGTTAATATTGCAAACTCACCACAATATATATATGAAGTATGAGCCCCAGCCAATTTTATGTCTCTAATGAGACTGCAGCTGCAGGATAGCGATCGCTGCGCTGCGGGGTGAGGAATCAGCACTCACCCAGCTGGCCGTGGTGTCTTATGAGGAGAGGAGCGGTCTGAGGAGCCCAGGAGCCTGTGTAATGGCCGCCACAGTGAGGGAGTCGCAGGAGAAACGCCAGAGCGCGCGTCTTCCTGCTCAGAAGACCGGGAATCGTTAGGCCACGCCCCCTGCTAGCTCAAATAATGAGCGCGAACTCCCCGCTCCTGCTCCCTCTCTGTCCTGCAGCTATCTGCCTGCGGACAAAAAATCACATCTACAATGTAACAGCGCTGTCACAGCAGCGCTGAAGCATACTGACATACAGGTCCTTCTCAAAAAATTAGCATATAGTGCTAAATTTCATTATTTTCCATAATGTAATGATTACAATTAAACTTTCATATATTTTAGATTCATTACACACCAACTGAAATTTGTCAGGTCTTTTATTGTTTTAATACTGATGATTTTGGCATACAACTCCTGATAACACAAAAAACCTGTCTCAAAAAATTAGCATATCAAGAAAAGGTTCTCTAAACGACTATTACCCTAATCTTCTGAATCAACTAATTAACTCTAAACACATGCAAAAGATTCCTGAGGCTTTTAAAAACTCCCTGCCTGGTTCATTACTCAAAACCCCCATCATGGGTAAGACTAGCGACCTGACTGATGTCAAGAAGGCCATCATTGACACCCTCAAGCAAGAGGGTAAGACCCAGAAAGAAATTTCTGAACAAATAGGCTGTTCCCAGAGTGCTGTATCAAGGCACCTCAATGGGAAGTCTGTTGGAAGGAAACAATGTGGCAGAAAACGCTGTACAACGAGAAGAGGTGACCGGACCCTGAGGAAGATTGTGGAGAAGGACCGATTCCAGACCTTGGGGGACCTGAGGAAGCAGTGGACTGAGTCTGGTGTAGAAACATCCAGAGCCACCGTGCACAGGCGTGTGCAGGAAATGGGCTACAGGTGCCGCATTCCCAGGTAAAGCCACTTTTGAACCATAAACAGCGGCAGAAGCGCCTGACCTGGGCTACAGAGAAGCAGCACTGGACTGTTGCTAAGTGGTCCCAAGTGCTTTTTTCTGATGAAAGCAAATTTTGCATGTCATTCGGAAATCAAGGTGCCAGAGTCTGGAGGAAGACTGGGGAGAAGGAAATGCCAAAATGCCTGAAGTCCAGTGTCAAGTACCCACAGTCAGTGATGGTGTGGGGTGCCATGTCAGCTGCTGGTGTTGGTCCACTGTGTTTCATCAAGGGCAGGGTCAATGCAGCTAGCTATCAGGAGATTTTGGGGCACTTCATGCTTCCATCGGCTGAAATGCTTTATGGAGATGAAGATTTCATTTTTCAGCACGACCTGGCACCTGCTCACAGTGCCAAAACCACTGGTAAATGGTTTACTGACCATGGTATTACTGTGCTCAATTGGCCTGCCAACTCTCCTGACCTGAACCCCATAGAGAATCTGTGGGATATTGTGAAGAGAAAGTTGAGAGACGCAAGACCCAACACTCTGGATGAGCTTAAGGCCGCTATCGAAGCATCCTGGGCCTCCATAACACCTCAGCAGTGCCACAGGCTGATTGCCTCCATGCCACGCCGCATTGAAGCAGTCATTTCTGCAAAAGGATTCCCGACCAAGTATTGAGTGCATAACTGAACTTTATTATTTGATGTTTTTTTTGTTTGTTTTTAAAAAACACTTATTTTATTGGACGGTTGAAATATGTTAATTTTTTGAGACAGGTTTTTTGGGTTATCAGGAGTTGTATGCCAAAATCATCAGTATTAAAACAATAAAAGACCTGACAAATTTCAGTTGGTGTGTAATGAATCTAAAATATATGAAAGTTTAATTGTAATCATTACATTATGGAAAATAATGAAATTTAGCACTATATGCTAATTTTTTGAGAAGGACCTGTACATGTAATAGCGCTGCTCACTCAGACGCTAAAGCACTCACACATAATTATAATAAAAAATTTGTGTGGAGTACTCACCAGCCAAAGCGCCACAGGGACCCTCAGGGGTTTCTGGCGCTGTGCCCATGCTTCCCCCAGGGCGAGGAACGCAGTGACCGCACGTGTGGTTTGTGTCCCCGCCAGGGAAGCCATCCTCATCCCCCAGGGCCGGCAAGATTCTGCAGGGACCATAATTGTGATACAGATCCGCCAAGGGAGAGGTTGGGGTACAGCAGCGCTGGTACCCCTGAGACCTCTAGACCAACTGGTGATCCAAGTCTCCTGTCCGAATATAAAATAATAAAATCTTCTGAGGAGCTGCATTAGCAGCGACCATCCTCTGGGACCTCAAATCTTAGACTGGAGCTGAGTAGGAGGAGCCCGAGCTGGAGGGGCCAGCCAGTCAGCACGCTTTTGATCTGAGGTGACATCCTGGTCTGGGGCTCCGCCTACCCATCAGTAATGAATTCCTGTGTCTCCCTCCCTTCCATTCTGCAGCTGAAATCACAATATGTATATGTTCAGTCTGATGTATTGGTCCCACGCTTCCCATGGAGGCTCCCGTGTGTCCTATGGTATCTGTCAACAAGTATCTAGCAGCAGATCCTGGAAGTTATGAAATGGGGTCTCCATGAAGTCTTGCAATCACGGGAACACACCTGCTGGTCAGTGGCATGAATGGTACATGTTATGGCAACAGATTGCTGCCTGTCAGTTGGCAAAACCTCTTTAACAGTCTACTTATTATCTCCGAAACTATGAGCGTGTCCCAATCCCAAGCTCCAAAGCCTTACAACGAGCAGACCCCTAGGCTTCTAGTCACAGGATGGAGGTGAAAAAACCTAACTGAATAGGAAAGGGGACAGAGTGGACTGAGTGGGTTGATTGATAGTTTAGAGATACTTGTCCCGAATTTTCCATACACAGGAGCTGGACAAGCAGCACTAGATTATCTTTAAGAGAGTCACTGCCACATACTGTATCTCTGGCAGAGTCTTATATTTTAGAGGAAAAAAAGGACAACCATCCAAAATCTGATATGCCTCATCCTTCTGACCCCTACATATGACGTTTGGTTGTCGGCTGTACCCATAGATATGAGCAGATTCGGGCATCATTGGTCTAATGTGTACGTTCTGCAGATGAGGAGCGGGATACCTGGCTAGTGGGTACACATACCAGTATGTCGGAACTGATGAAACAACCAACGTAACATTAGACAATCTAAGCAGACGTAATCAACTGTGCGGATAAAAATATGATATATATTTATTTAAAGTATACCACATACCTCAGCCATGTTAATGCATCCAATAGCCAGAGTTTTGTAACCCAGGATCGTTCGATTCTTGTACCTTTTCCTCCTTTGGAGCATTATCTGTAGCTTGTTTCCTTCCCTTTTCAAAAAGTGAGGGTACTAAAAGAGGAAAAGGAGAACATTGTAATGCTTTCACTGTGTAAAATGACAGGATGATGTGCTGCTGAGAACAATAATCTTCTAAGCAAACCAAAAGATCATAGGATAAGGATCAGAAAAGACCATCAGGCAATCACTGCCCTGATGAAAGGTACAATAAAGGGGTTTTCACAACTTCAACAGGCCCCCGCCTCCAGCTTGTTGGGGAGCGGTGTGCTCCTGCCGCTGGCCCAAACGGTGCGGTCTCTGATGCATGCAGAGGTAGCTTTATATCTGCAGCATCAAAGGCACACAGGGGGTCAGAGGTTGGACGGGATCAGGGGCTTCAGAACAGCGCTTACAAAACACTATAGACTGGTCACCACTGATAGACTGCAGAGGAGGTCGGTTACCTAGGTAATGAGCAGTAAGTAATTCACTAAAAATCTCTCCATTCTTGGGAACAGAGAGGATTTCTAATTATAAGTAAACTGTAAAGTTGCTGGTTTTTATAAGCACTTTGCAATTTTAACAACTTATGATTCATGCAAATAACCAAGGCAGGCCGGCACAACATACGGCCCAAAAAGTTTGTTGCAGAAACGCCGGATCCCTTCATCATACATTCAAATTAATTTTCTTTGTTCAGACACCAATACATTTGTACAGTCATGGCCAAAAGTTTTGAGAATGACACAAATATTATATTTTCACATGATCTGCTGCCCTCTGGTTTTTATGTGTGTTTGACAAATGTTTTTATCACAGACAGAAATATAATAATTGCAAACATATGAGTAACAAAAGCTTATATTGACAGTTAGAATGAGTTAATGCAGCAAGTCAATATTTGCAGTGTTGACCCTTCTTCTTCAGGACCTCTGCAATTCTCCCTGGCATGCTCTCAATCAACTTCTGGACCAAATCCTGACTGATAGCAGTCCATTCTTGCACAATCAATGCTTTCATTTTGTCAGAATTTTTAGGTTTTTGTTTGTCCACCCGTCTCTTGATGATTGACCACAAGTTCTCAATGGGATTAAGATCTGGGGAGTTTCCAGGCCATGGACCCAAAATCTCTATGTTTTGTTCCCTAAGCCATTTAGTTATCACCTTTGCTTTATGGCAAGGTGCTCCATCATGCTGGAAAAGGCATTGTTGATCGCCAAACTGCTCTTGGAGGGTTGGGAGAAGTTGCTCTTGGAGGACATTCTGGTACCATTCTTTATTCATGGCTGTGTTTTTAGGCAAGACTGTGAGAGAGCTGATACCCTTGGCTGAGAAGCAACCCCACACATGAATGGTTTCAGGATGCTTAACAGTTGGCATGAGACAAGACTGGTGGTAGCGCTCACCTTGCCTTCTCTGAATGAGGCGTTTTCCTGATGTCCCAAACAATCGAAAAGGGGATTCATCAGAGAAAATAACTGTACCCCAGTCCTCAGCAGTCCACTGCCTGTACCTTCTGCAGAATATCAGTCTGTCCATGATGTTTTTTCTGGAGAGAAGTGGCTTCTTTGCTGCCCTCCTTGAGACCAGGCCTTGCTCCAAGAGTCTCCGCCTCACAGTGCGTGCAGATGCACTCACACCTGCCTGCTGCCATTCCTGAGCAAGCTCTGCACTGCTGGTAGCCCGATTCCGCAGCAGAAACACTTTTAAGAGACGGTCCTGGCGCTTGCTGGTCTTTCTTGGGCGCCCTGAAGCCTTTTTGGCAACAATGGAACCTCTCTCCTTGAAGTTCTTGATGATGCGATAGATTGTTGACTGAGGTGCAATCTTTCTAGCTGCGATACTCTTCCCTGTTAGGCCATTTTTGTGCATTGCAATGATGACTGCACGTGTTTCTTTAGAGATAACCATGGTTAACAGAAGAGAAACAATGATGCCAAGCACCAGCCTCCTTTTAAAGTGTCCAGTGGTGTCATTCTTACTTAATCTTGACAGATTGATCTCCAGTCATGTCCTCATCAACACCCACACCTGTGTTAATGGAGCAATCACTGAAAAGAGGTTAGCTGGTCCTTTTAAGGCAGGGCTGCAATGATGTTGAAATGTGTTTTGGGGGATAAAGTTCATTTTTTAGCCAAATATTGACTTTGCAAGTAATTGCTGTTAAGCTGATCACTCTTTATAACATTCTGGAGTATATGCAAATTGCCATTAGAAAAAGTGAAGCAGTAGACTTTGTAAAAATTAATATTTGTGTCATTCTCAAAACTTTTGGCCATGACTGTACTGTTGTGCACCGCGACGGGGGCAGAGTAGTGGTATAATGAGGTCAGCACACTGCGGACCTCATCACACTGCTACTGTTGCCTGCGTGTAAAGGTGGCAAGGACGCAGCGGGCATTGGTAAGCGCAGCATAATGAAGCCGAAGATTAAATGTGCTATTTTACATGAGGGGGCCAGGGGAGGTGAAGGAATAGTGTTACTGCAAGAACAAATTACAGGGCAATGGGATAATATGGGACAATGAAAGGGAGGTTGTGAAAGGGTCCATATAGCAAGGGGCAGTGGGGTGGGTAGACTTTATGCAGAAAGGCAATGGGGGGCAAGATATTTTGGAGAGGGGCAGTGTTGGTGGGACATTATGGCAAAAGGGGCAGTTTGTAGAATCCATTATGGAAATGTGTGAGGAGACATAATGGAGAAAGTGCACTGTATGGGGGGACATTATGGAGAGGGCAGTGTGGAAGTGATATTAAGGAGAAGGGTATCGTGGGTGGAATATTTTATGCAGTAAACACAATGAATGGCAATTATTTAATCATGAGCACAGAATTGGAGATAATTATTTTTGGGGATGAGATGAGTTGCTGAAAACAGAGAAGAGTGAAGTCTGCAGAGATGGAAAAAACAGAAGAGGTCACATATAAAGATACTTAAATGTCTGTGATACTGACTACATCTCATCAGTGCTAGGGTTCCTTTATGCTCCAAAGTCTGAGGATGGCTGGAAACAACATCTCCCAGTATCTCCTTACTATTGGGAACTGCTCCGGGGCTGCGTGCATGTAGCGACTAATGCTCCGGGCTGCGTGCATGTAGCGACAACTGCTCCGGGCTGCGTGCATGTAGCGACGACTGCTCCGGGGCTGCGTGCATGTAGCGACGACTGCTCCAGGGCTGTGTGCATGTAGCGACGACTGCTCCAGGGCTGTGTGCATGTAGCGACGACTGCTCCGGGGCTGCGTGCATGTAGCGACGACTGCTCCAGGGCTGCGTGCATGTAGCGACGACTGCTCCGGGGCTGCGTGCATGTAGCGACGACTGCTCCGGGGCTGCGTTAATGTAGCGACGACTGTTCCGGGGCAGCGTGCATGTAGCAACGACTGCTCCGGGGCTGCGTGCATGTAGTGACTACGGCTCCGGGGCTGCGTGCATGTAGCGCCGCCTGCATGTAGCGACGATTGCTCCGGCACCGCTTGCGTGTACAGGCGACGACGGTTCCGGCGCCGCATGCATGTACAGACAACGGTTCTAGCACTGCATGCATGTACTGGCGACGGTTCTGGAGCTGCATGCATGTACCAATGACAGTTCTGGTGCTGCATGCATGTACAGGTGATGGTTCTGGCGCTGCATGCATGTACAGACAACGGTTCTGACGCTGAATGCATGTACAGACAACGGTTCTGGCTCTGTATGCATGTACAGACAACGGTTTTAGCACTGCATGCATGTACAGACAATGGTTCTGGCGCTGAATGCATGTACAGATAACAGTTCTGGCTCTGTATGCATGTACAGACAACAGTTCTAGCACTGCCTGCATGTACAGACAACGGTTCTGGCTCTGTATGCATGTACAGACAACGGTTTTAGCACTGCATGCATGTACAGACAATGGTTCTGGCGCTGAATGCATGTACAGATAACAGTTCTGGCTCTGTATGCATGTACAGACAACAGTTCTAGCACTGCCTGCATGTACAGATAACGGTTCTGGCTCTGTATGCATGTACAGACAACGGTTCTAGCACTGCATGCATGTACAGACAACGTTCTGGCGCTGTATGCAGGTACAGGCGACGACTGTTCTGGCGCTGCATGAATGTACAGGCGATGACGGTTCTGGCGCTGCATTCGTGTACAGGCGACGGTTCTGGTGCCGCAAGCATGTACTGTGTCGGTTCTAGCACTGCATTCATGTACCGATGACTGTTCTGACGCTGCATGAATGTACAGGCGACGGTTCTGGTGCTGCAATCATGTACCGATGACTGTTCTGGCACTGCATTCATGTAACGATGACGGTTCTGGTGCTGCATGAATGTACAGGCGCCGGTTCTGGTGCTGCATGCATGTACCGATGACTGTTCTGGCGCTGCATTCATGTACTGATGACTGTTCTGGCGCTGCATGAATGTATAGACGATCGTTCTGCTGCTGCATACATGTACCGATGGCGGTTCTGGTGCTGCATGCATTGTACTGGCGCTGCATTCATGTACCGATGACTGTTCTGGCGCTGCATGAATGTACAAACGATCGTTCTGCTGCTGCATACATGTACCGATGATGGTTCTGGCGCTGCATGAATGTACAGATGACGGTTCTGGAGCTGGATTGATGCACTGATGATGGTTCTGGCGCTGCAATCATGTACAAACGATCATTCTAGCGCTGCATTCATGCACAGATAGATGATGGTTCTGATGCTACATTCAAGCATTGACACTAGTTCTGATCTTGTACACATGTAGCAATCCATAACGTGTCTCACGGCTATAATAAAATGTAAAAATCCTCAAAATGTACAGATTTGAGATGACAATTTTGCGAATTTCTGCTACAAAAACTCAAAACACACTAATTTTTTTGGCTCTGGTGATGTATTAATTTACTGACGGTGGTTCTGGTGACGTATTCATGTAAGTACCTCAACATTTTTTGGGGCACTTGGAATATGTTCAGTATGGAAATGTGGCCCTCGGACCAAAAAACAAACAAACTTGTGAACCCCCTGGAATAACCCTTTAAATTGTCGTGTGAAATGAGACAGTCTCATCTGCAAGAAAACTAACTTGTATCAATGCCAAAGACATCATCAGGCAACTGATTCCTGATGAAGGTGCCAATCCAACATTAAACCGCATGGCTACTTCATGTATAATAGGGGTGCATAAATTCAAGTGCAATAAATTTGGTTGGACTGTATGCTTAATCCTACGCTTAGTATGACACAATAATAAGCCAATGTGTGGTCATAACTATTCCATATGCAGACATAGAAATTACACTTGTATAAAAAAAAATCATTGATACCTGCAGTGAAAACGTCAGTGCAAGATCGGTTTCCACTTGTCCACTAGGTGGCAGCACGATCTCATGAGAGCGAAGAATGCGCTTGGATCCCTGGTAAGAAAAAAAATAGCAATTAGCTCACCCTACCAAAATGCAATGCTACAGCCAAAGCACAACACAAGAATAAAATGGGAATAACACAATTTATATTAACGTACTTCTCGGACTGTAAGATGCACTTTACTACAAGACACACCACAGGTTTAGACAGTAGAAAATCGGAAAAACATTTTTCCTACTAATTTAAACTTTCCTGGCAGTGTAAAGTGGAGGGAGTCCATATCACTAGTTTTAATGCACTGGGGTAGAATAGGGAAGTAATAAATCTATTGTTAGTGTTTCCTTGCAGTATGTGTATTATTTACATATAACTTCACAGCACGGACATGACATGTATACTCTGCAGTGCACATAAAAACACAACACTGCTGCATGGACAGTACATGCACACTCTGTTCTGCTACATAAGCACATTTACTTACACATTCAGCACTGCTACACAAGCACATCTGCGTATACACAGCTCTGCTACACAAGCACATTTACACATACACCGCTCTGCTACATATGCACATTTACACATACACAGCTCTGCTACATATGCACATTACACATACACAGCTCTGCTACATACACAGCTCTGCTACACAAGCACATTTACACATACACCGCTCTGCTACATACACAGCTCTGCTACACAAGCACATTTACACATACACCGCTCTGCTACATACACAGCTCTGCTACATATGCACATTACACATACACAGCTCTGCTCCATTTATGCACACACTGCTCTGTTAGATTAGCACATTTACACACACACACAGTACCCCAATTTGCAGTTCCTTCCATGGTAATATGATTGATGGTGCTTGTCGGATGGATGGGGTTTCAGCTTCTCAGGATGTGCAGCTAAGGAGGGAGATAATTTCTCACAGTGATGGGGAAGGCTGATCCTCCATCACAGGCAGCTGTGTCCAGACTGTAAGGTGCACTCACTTTTTAATCAAGATTGTTTTCTTGCTAAAACTGCATCTTACAGTCCAAAAAATTACGGTATGTAAATTAACCAGGTAAAAATTTGAAGGAATTTACAGGAAAAGTGGTAAATGGGTGAAAAATACCTAAAAATTGGACTAAATATTCTGCTGCTAATTCATAATCGTACTGAAACATTAAACATCTATCTGGCAGATGGTATAGCTGACATAGTCCAATGACGGTCAGATACTGGAGGTAAACCACAAAGCCTGTTGGTGCCTATTGAAACGTGCCAGCACCACTCATACCACCTTCACAGGGTAAACTGGTCACCAGTCAGCAGCGTTTTCTTCTGCCGCCAATGATGCTCTATCAGGTGCAATACAGTAGAGATATTCTCCTGGAGAAGCAATGCCGGAGCAGAGCACCATCTGTTTGTCAGATGTGTATAGACAGGAATACGCTAGTAACTATCAAGCCCCATGTCCCTTTAAGAATATATAACAATGTGCATTAGGTCTTAGAAATTACTATTGTCCTTATATTGCACAGCCCTTATCTAGTCATGCACCAAGCATTACATAGTTTTAGGTTTTGACTGCAGTACGTCTTTATTTTTAACTTAAATGCATGTATTTTGAAACAAAAAATATTTGTGCAGTAGGGTTTGATTAAAAATTTGGCACGGTTTTGCCTTCTATAGTCTGCGTGTTGCACTGTCCATTGCTGGTTGCTGAGTGAGGAATACATATGTATGCATGGAAATATATATTTCAGTTGCAAATCTTTATTCATTTCAGAGTGGAATGCGTTGGAAACAACAAAAGCATGAAAACCACCAATTTAAAATCGAATATCGCATGGAGGTCTGGATTTGAAATGATACTCAAAATCAAACTGGAAAATCAAATTACAGGCTGATTTAACTTCTGTGGATATGCCTCAAGACAAGGAAATGATGCTCAGTAGTGTGTGTGGCCTCCACGTGCCTGTAACATAGTAACATAGTTATTAAGGTTGAAGGAAGACTTTAAGTCCATCTAGTTCAACCCATATCCTATCCTAACCTGCCCTAACATGTTGATCCAGAGGAAGGCAAAAAAAACCCAAGTGGCAAACAGTAAGCTTCACATTGGGGAAAAAAATTCCTTCCCGACTCCACATACGGCAATCAGACTAGCTCCCTGGATCAACGCAGTATCTAGGAAACTAGTAAATATAGCCTGTAATATTATACTTTTCAAGAAAGGCATCCAGTCCCTTCTTAAATTTTAGTAAGGAACCACTCATTACAACATTAGACGGCAGAGAGTTCCATAGTCTCACTGCTCTTACAGTAAAGAATCTGCGTCTGTGATTATGGCTAAACCTTCTTTCCTCTAAACGTCGAGGATGCCCCCTTGTCCCCGTCACAGGTCTAAGAGTAAAAAGATCATTAGAAAGGTCTTTGTACTGTCCCCTCATATATTTATACATTGTAATAAGATCACCCCTAAGCCTTCATTTTTCCCAAACTAAATAACCCCAAGTGTAATAACCTGTCTTGGTATTGCAGACCCCCCAGTTCTCTAATAACCTTGGTCGCTCTTCTCTGCACCCGCTCCAGTTCAGCTATGTCTTTCTTATACACCGGAGACCAGAACTGCACACAGTATTCTAAGTGTGGTCGCACCAGTGACTTGTATAGAGGTAAAATTATGTTCTCCTCATGAGCATCTATGCCTCTTTTAATGCATCCCATTATTTTATTTGCCTTGGCAGCAGCTGCCTGACATTGGCCACTAAATGTGAGTTTGTCGTCCACCCATACACCCAGGTCTTTTTCAGTGACAGTTTTGCCCAGTGTTTTACAATTAAGGACATAATAATACATCTTATTTGTTCTACCCAAGTGCATGACCTTACATTTATCCCCATTAAAGCTCATTTGCCATTTATCAGCCCAAGCTTCTAGTTTACATAAATCTTCCTGTAATATAAAATTATCCTCCTCTGTATTTATTACCCTGCAGAGTTTAGTGTCATCTGCAAATATTGAAATACTACTCTGTATGCCCCTACAAGGTCATTAATAAATATGTTAAAGAGAAGCGGCCCCAATACTGACCCCTGTGGTACCCCACTGCTAACCGTGACCCAGTCCAAGTGTGCTCCATTAATAACCACCCTTTGTTTTCTATCCATGAGCCAGTTCTTAACCCACTTACACATATTTTCCCCTATCCCCATTGTTCTCATTTTATGTATCAACCTGTTGTGTGGCACTGTATCAAAAGCTTTTGAGAAGTCCATGAACACCACGTCCACTGCATTCCCTTGGTCCAGTCCTGAACTTACCCCTTCATAAAAGCTTATCAGATTAGTCTGACAAGAATGCTCCCTCGTAAACCCATGCTGATACTGTGTCATGAGGTTATTCAGCCTCAGATACTCCAATATGGTATCCCTTAAAAAACCCTCCAGGATTTTACCCACAGTAGATGTTAAGCTCACTGGCCTATAATTTCCAGGTTCAGTTTTTGCCCCCTTTTTGAATATTGGCACCACATTTGCTATACGCCAGTCCTGTGGTACAGACCCCGTTATTATGGAATCTTTAAAGATTAAAAATAATGGTCTATCTATGACTGTACTTAATTCCTGCAGTACTCGGGGGTGTATCAAATCCGGGCCCGGGGATTTGTCAATTTTAGTGATTTTTAGACGCCGCCGTACTTCCTGCTGGGTTAAGCAGGTGACATTTAATGGAGAAATTTTTTTTATCACTGATCATGTTATCTGTCATGGGATTTTCTTGTGTAAATACAGTTGAAAAAAAGTCATTTAGCATATTGGCTTTTTCCTCATCCACCATTTCACCCAGACTTTTTTAAGGGGACCAACACTATCATTTTTTAGTTTCTTGCTATTTATGTAGTTAAAGAATATTTTGGGATTATTTTTACTTTCTCTGGCAATGAGTCTCTCTGCCTCAATCTTTGCTGTCTTGATTTGCTTTTTACAGAATTTATTCAGTCTTCTGTATTTATTTAATGCCTCATCACTACCTACTTGCTTTAATTCCCTAAACGCTTTCTTTTTGTCCCTTATTGCGCCCCTTACAGCTCTATTTAGCCATAGTGGTTTCCTCCTAATTCTAGCATGTTTATTCCCATAGGGTATATACTGTGCACAGGTCCTATTCAGGATACTAATAAACGTCTCCCATTTTCTTTGTGTATTTTTATGTCTCAGGATATCGTCCCAATTTATTGCACCAAGATCATCTCTCATCCGTTGGAAATTTGCCTTCCTGAAGTTTAGTGTCCTTGTAACCCCTCGACTACACATCTTATTAAAGGATACATGAAAGCTTATTATTTTGTGATCACTATTACCCAAGTGACCCCCAACCCTTATATTTGATATGCGGTCTGGCCTGTTGGATAATATTAGGTCTAGCAGTGCCCCCCCTCTTGTTGGGTCCTGAACTAGTTGTGAAAGGTAATTGTCTCTCATAGTTGCCAAAAACTTATTACCTTTGCTGGGACTGCAGGTTTCTGTTCCCCAATGTATTTCAGGGTAGTTGAAGTCCCCCATAATAAGACTTCTCCTTGAGTTGCTGCTTCATCTATTTGCTTTACGAGGATATTCTCTGTTGCTTCCATTATTTTATGGGACTTATAACAAACCCCTATCAGTAATTTATTATTTTTCCCCCCTCCCCTAATCTCCACCCACAGAGACTCTACATCTTCATTAGATTCACAGATATCACACAGGATGGGTTTTAA
Source organism: Oophaga sylvatica (assembly GCA_033576555.1). Classification (NCBI taxonomy): domain Eukaryota; kingdom Metazoa; phylum Chordata; class Amphibia; order Anura; family Dendrobatidae; genus Oophaga; species Oophaga sylvatica. The sequence continues at coordinate 488,121,027 of JARQOD010000001.1, read as the reverse complement.
GGATGATTTTACATATAAACACACACCCCCACCTCGCTTATTTTTACGACCATTCCTAAACAGACTATAGCCCTGTAAATTAACTGCCCAGTCGTGGCTCTCATCCAGCCAAGTCTCAGATATCCCCACCATGTCATAATTATGTTCCAACAAAATTAATTCTAATTCCGCCATTTTGTTGGTGAGGCTTCTGGCATTAGTATACATGCACTTTATGTATCTCTCTGAAAATCTATTCTTTCTTAAATTATTAACTGTCCTAACCCCCCCCCCCATGCCACACCCACCCCCAATTTCATTATTTGTGCCCAGGTCTCTATCTGCACTGCCTTCCCCTCCTATAAAATGAATACCCTCCCCCCTAGTCCCTAGTTTAAAGACTCCTCCAACCTTCTAGCCATTTTCTCCCCCAGCACAGCTGTACCCTCCCCATTGAGGTGCAGCCCATCCCTAGCATAGAACCTGTAGCCATTATGACCTCCCTACAATGCATGGTCATGCTCTTGATGAGACAGCGGATGTTCTCCTGAGGGATCTCCTCCCAGACCTGGATTAAAGCATCAGTCAACTCCTGGACAGTCTGTGGTGCAATGTGACGTTGGTGGATGGAATGAGACATGATGTCCCAGATGTGCTTGATTGGATTCAGGTCTGAGGAATGGGCAGGCCAGTCCATAGCTTCAATGCCTTCATCTTGCAGGAACTGCTGACACACTCCAGCCACATGAGGTCTGGCATTGTCCTGCATTAGGAGGAACCCAGGGCCAACCGCACCAGCATATGGTCTCACAAGTGGTCTGAGGATCTAATCTCGGTACCTAATGGCAGTCAGGCTACCTCAGGCGAGCACATGGAGTGCTGTGCGGCCCTCCAAAGAAATGTCTCCCCACATCATTACTGACCCACTGCCAAAACAGTCATGCTGAAGGATGTTGCAGGCAGCAGAATGTTCTCCACACCATCTCCAGACTTTGTCGTGTGTTCAAAGTGAACCTGCTCTCATCCGTGAAGAACACAGGGTGTCAATGCTGAATCTGCCAATTTTGGTATTCTCTAGCAAATGGCAATTGCACAACAACCACTTGTGGATGTTGGGCCCTCATACCACCCTTATGGAGTCTGTTGCTGACAGTTTGAGGAGACACATGGATGTTAGTGGCCTGCTACAGAGGATTCTGAAGGGCTCTGGCACTTCTACTACAGTTCCTCCTTGCACAAAGGAGGAGGTAACAGTCCTGCTGCTGGGTTCTTGCCCTCCTACGGCCCCCACCACATCTCCTGGTGTACTGGCATGTCTCCTGGTATCTTCTCCATGCTCTGGACACTGTGCTGATAGACACAGCTACCCTTCCTGCAACAGCTCGCATTGATGTGCCATCCTGGATAAGCTGCACTACTTGAGCAATTTATAGGGGTTGTCTTGCTAATTGCCTATTCCTTTTGTACAACAGCAGGAGAAATAGATTCACAATCGGTGATGCTTCATAACTAACTGGACAGGTTAATTCACAGAAGTGTGATTGACTTGGAGATGCATTGTGTTGTTTACATGTTCCCTTTATTCTTTCAGCAGGGTATAAAATATATATATATATATATATATATATATATATTATATATATATATATATATATATTATTATAACGTATAATGTTATCTCCACTGATTGCACAGTAGCGAAAACAAAACCATAAACATAAATCCCTAGCCTTGTCCAGGCCCTAACTTAATAATAGAGACCCAGGCTACTCAGTCATGGCTGAGCTAAGCCCCAGTTTGGTCACACAAAACAGATATTGTCAACAGCAACCAGTGATACTTGCAGTTTGGGGCACACGGCCTGTGCAGTCTCTTCTCAGAGATTCCGGCCTCTCTTCAGCTCCAACACAACACACTCTGCCTCCCCCAGCTGTCTGACCAGTGAACACATGGCCTGGTTCTAGACATAACTATCCAGGGCCATCTCATCAGGACCTGTAATGCTAGGATTTAACCCGTAGCCTACCTGGCTGTCCTAAAATACATACAAACAAAAACTTGCTTCTCACCCCCAATGCGGGTGGTCTTTTTTGTCGTTTCTCATTCTCGGGTCCTCGGGCCTAGGAGTTTGAGAGTTCTGCGCAGGATCTTAGCTGTTCCCAGCATTGCGCTTTTCTGGACAGAGTTCAGATATTGTTCCTGGGATCTGTTGTAGCCATTTTCCCAACTTAGGGGTCACCGCTCCAAGTGCTCCTAACACCACTGGAATCAATGTTGCCGTCACCATCCACATCTTCTCCAGCTCTCCTTTGAGGCCCTGGTATTTATAAGGTTTCTTTGCATAGTCTGCACCTTGGGTCGTGTGTTGTGTGGTAGATTCCTGCTTCTATGGATCTGGTACTTATTGCTTGCTCTTGTGCCGCTATGATTAGTGACTCGGTGCTGTCTCGGAGTCCAGCTTTCTCCAGCCATTGCAAGGATTTCTCCATTTCAGCCACCTCCATTATTTGTCGATGGTACATCCCATGCAGAGGCTTGTCTTGCCATGGCTCTTCATGTTCCTGTTCTTCCTTCCAGATCAATAGTTGCAACCTTAGGCTCTCTCTCAGCATCTCATCTTTTGGTGCCATTTTTCTGATGAATTCCTGGATACTCCTTGTTTCATCCGTGATGGTGGCTTGGATGCTTATCAAGCCTCGACCACACTCCTTTCTGTTGGTCGAGGCTTGATAAGCATCCAATCAGTCTTGACTACCTTGCAGCACACTTCTCTGGTCCAAAGGACATTCCGATGTCTTCACTGCAAATCTTTGTCAGGTGGATCAGTGATTTGATGTCTCGTTCTTTTTTCGCATACAGCTTGATGTCATCCATGTAGAGGAGGTGGCTGATGGTGCTTCCACTCTTAAACTTGTATCCATAGCCAGACTCTGTAATTATCTGACTGAGGGGGTTCAAGCCTATGCAGAACAGCAATGGGGACAGTGCATCACCTTGGTATATGCCGCATTTGATGGATACTTGTGCTAGTTGTCTTAAGTTAACTTCCAATGTTGTTCTCCATAGCCCCATTGAGTTTCTGAGGAGGGTTCTTAATTTCCTGCAGACATTCACAGATCCATGTGTGTGGCATTGAGTCATAGGCTTTCCTGTACTCAATCCAAGCTGTGCCGAGATTGGTCTGTCTGGATCTTGAGCGACTGCTCTATTTACTAGGAGCTGGTGCTTAGAGCCTATGTTGTTGGTCCCAATGACTTTCTAAACTGGATTCATGTACTGGCTCATATGGTTCTGTAGCTTGGTGGCTATGATGCCTGACAGGAGTTTCAATGTTGTTGTAAGGCAGATTATCGGGCTGTAGTTGGATGGAACTGTTCCTTTATGAGGATCCTTCATGATCAGCACTGTTCTACCTTGTGTTAGCCAAGCTTGGTGGTGGCCTGCTTCTAGCAAGTTCATCTGCTTTGCCAAGCGTTCATGTACCGCTTTTAATTTCTTTAGTCAGTAGATGTGGATCATGTCTTGGCCAGGTGCTGTCCAGTTCTTCATATTCTTGACCCGCTGTTGGAGGTCTTCTTCTGTAATGGTGACTTGTTCTTGCTCTAGGTGGTTTCTGTGTTTCATTCTAAGATCTTGCAGCCACATTGCACTGGTGTTGTGTGTTTTTTCCTTCTCCCATAAGTCCCTCCAGTATTGTTCAGTCTTTGCTATTGGTGGAGTTGCTGCCTTTGTGCTGTTACTCTGGAGTTGGGAGGACACTTTGGATGATTCTTTGGAGAACAGGGCATTTATCTTCTTGGCCTCAGCTTCTCTAGTGTATCTCCCTAGTCTTGCAGCGAGTGCTGAGAGCCTTTGTTTAGCAGTCTCTAGGGCTTCAATTGGGGTCAGTCCTTTGTACTTGTTCAGCTTGGTCTTATTCTTGGTCTTTACACTCTTCTGTATTTTTGTTAGTTGGCTGACTTCCCTTCGTGTCACCTTGATTTTTGTCTCCAGCCTTCTTTTCCAAGGAGGGCACATACTTCTGTTGTTCTTGCTGGTTGTATAGCCAAGCATTTCCATGATTGCTGAGGCAGTAGCATAGATCAGTTTATTAGTTTGGGTTATGGTGGTGGTAGGTATTGATTCAAGTGCTCTATTGGCATCTGGTGGTGTTTCTTTGTTGAGCCTTGGCAGTCGATCTCTGATATTGATGGTATTTAGTTTACCTAAGACATTTTTTATCATTATTATTTTTTTGCATACAACAGATTTGCCTCTTTCAGTAGACAGCACTTTACATAAATGTGCCGAAATGCCTTCCAGCTGGATACGTTTTTTGCATAAATGCATTGGGTCTCTTAAAAACACGCTCATAACAAGAATAGAATTTTATCCACCCCCATCGTGAAGCACTTCTATAGAGCATCACACATGTGATCTTCTCGAGACTGTCACGTTCCAACCTACATAAGTGCTTTTTGTGCCGGCTGCTCCTATCTTTACATGATATTATTATGTCTATGGAGATCCGATGATCTGTGGCTAAGTGGAATGATAATAAAGTGAGAAGCACAGCAATGAAAGCGATACAGAGGGTGTATGTGGTTACTGCAGGAAAGCAAACACCAATGTAAAAACATACAAGAAAATCAAACAGCTACACAAGTCCTTAAAGGGACTGTCCATAATTTGCTATTTTAAAAAGGAGTCTAGGCTGGCTTTAAAATTGTTTGACACATACGATGGGAAAAGCGCTACCGAAAGTACACCCATTAGTGATGAGCGAGTGTGCTCGGATAAGGCATTATTAGAGCAAGCTCGGGTGCTAACCGAGTGTCTTCGGCGTGCTCGAATAATATGTTTGAGTCCCTGTGGCTGCATGTCTCGTGGTTGTTCAACAGCCTCAACACATGCTGGGATTGCCTAACACACAGGGAATCCCTGCAACAGCTGTGAGACATGCAGGCATGAGGACTTGAACATATTTTTCAAGCACACCGAAGACACTCGGGCACATTCGCTCATCACTAGGGTTGAGCATTCCGATACTGCAAATATCGGGTATCGGCAGATATTGGCTGTATCGGAATTCCGATTCCGAGTACCGATATTTTCGTCATATCGGATACCGGAATCGGAATTGTCACTGTCAGTGTCCGTCGGTCGGGTCTGTCAGGAGTCAGCGGCACTTACCCGGCAGAAGATCTCCGGCGGTCACATCCCGGACTGCTTAATGGCCGCCATCCTCTTCTCCCCGGCGGTCACATGCAGTTTCTCGCGATAACTGCAGTGACTGCTGGGTAACCGCGGCCGTAAAGCAGTCCGATGACGTCACCGCCGGGGAAGCAGGTAATCAGCTGTGCTGCGTCGGGATGTCAGGCTCTGCCTGTCATTGCGATGTAGCAGAGCTGGATCGTCGTGGGACTGTCGTTATTGGACTGCGTCGGACTGGTGGTATACTGTTGGTTTGTTTTTTTTCTTTTTTTACAGGAGATCGATGGCGTCGCAGGAATGAGAGAGTAATAAAAAAAATGAAAACTGTGTTGTCTCTTTTATTTCATTAAAAGACTTTTTTCTTGCTGTGTCTTTTTTTTTTTACACATTTAAAAACTTTGGGATTAATAATGAATCGGTGTCTTATTGACGCCTCTCCATTATTAACCGGGCTTATTGTCACCGTGCAATCAACGGTGACATTAACCCCTTATTACCCCGCTTGCCACCGCTACAGGGCAGTGGGAAGAGCCGGGTAAAGTGCCACAATTGGCACATCTTTTGATGCGCCAAATGTGGGGCTGCTGTAGCCTGGTATTATCAGGCTGTTGAGGGCCAAAATCCATGGGCCTTGACAGTCTTTTAATACCAGGCCGCAGCAGTCTGCATTTTACTTGGCTGGTTAACAAAAATAGGGGGACCCCTACGCCGTTTTTTTTTTCGAGGGGATCCCCTATTTTTGTTAACCAGCCAAGCTAAGCAGACTGCTGTGGCCTGGTATTATCAGGCTTGCAAGGTCCATGGATATTGGATCCTTACCAGCCTGAAAAACCAGGCCTCAGCGGTCTGCTTCATCTGGCTGGTTAACAAAAATAGGGGGGACCCCACGCCAATTTTTTTTCGAGGGGATCCCCTATTTTTGTTAATCAGCCAAGATATGCAGACTGCTGTGGCCTGGTATTATCAGGCTGGCAAGGTCCATGGATCTTGACTCCTTAACAGCCTGAAAATCCAGGCCTCAGCGGTCTGCTTCATCTGGCTGGTTAACAAAAATAGGGGGGACCCCACGCCATTTTTTTTTTCGAAGGGAACCCCTATTTTTGTTAATCAGTTCCCTCTGACGTCACTGATGGTGTCCCTGGCTGACCTGAAGTGAAAGTGGAAAGCAATCAATTAAGCTTTCCACTTCCTCTCCTGTCAGCCAGGAGAGGAGCTCATTCATTTGGGGGTTTACTGTGAGGCTGCAGCATTAGCTGCGGTCCCTGCAGTAAACATTAACCCTTTCTGAAGGATTACACCGTGGGACCTGACTGTGCATCGGATTGGTAAGAATAATTTTGCTTTATTATTTTATTTTTATTACAGGAAATGGTTTTAGCAGGTAAATAAAATATGGTCAAAAACTGTGTGATTATTTCATTAAACTTCTTTTTTATTAAAGTGTGTGTGTTTGATTTTTCTTTCATACAATAGGATTAATAATTGATAGTTGTCTAATTGACAGCTCTCAATTATTAACCTGGCTTAAAGTGACCTTTCAATTGCAAGGTCATTTTAACCCCTTATTAACCCATTCGCCACCGCTACAGGGCAATGGGAATAGACGGGCAAAGTGCCAGAAAGGGCAAATCTAATTAGAGATTTGCCCTTTCTGGGGTGTCTGGGGGCAGATGTTAAGTAGCCGGGGGGGGGGGAGGGCCCAAAAAAAATGGTCCCTCTCTGGGCTATTATTATCTGCCCCCACTCACTGGCTTTGTCTGTCTGGTTGCGAAAATAGGGCGGGAGCCCACGCATTTTTTTTAGCAATTTTACACCTCATTATATATATATATATATATATACATGTCATTGAATTTGTGACACATATATATATATATTTATATTTATAGTTCATACACTTCTACATAGTATAATAGCCGCTAATTCAATTGCCGGCTTTTGTGAAAATGCAGAACCCGACATGAAATGACACTTGGTGTACATAGGGTTAACCATGTCTTTTCATGTAGTTTGATATCTGATTTGCACAAACAATTACATGAGTGTAAGTGTGCAAAATTTCACACCTGTAGGGGTTAATTAAAGGTGTAAATTCGTAGCAAAAAAGTCCGTTTTTTTACAACGAATTTACACCTTTAATTAACCCCTACAGGTGTGAAATTTTGCACACATAGACTGATGTAATTGTTTGTGCAAATCAGATAGCAAAGGACATGAAAAGACATGGTTAACCCTATGTACACCAAGTGTCATTTCATGTCGGGTGCTTCTGTCTTTTCACAGAAGCCAGCTTTACCCGGCAATTGAATCAGAGGATATTTTACTATGTAGAAGTGTATAAACTATACATATATGTATATATATATATGTCACAATGACATGTATATATATATATGTATTCTATGTGTGTATATTTAGTGTTTACAAGGAAAGAAAGAGGTTTTTTTAGTTACGATATTTTGTTCCCATAGACTTACATGGGACTTCCGGTATCGGTATCGGGTATCGCCGATATTTTAATGGTATCGGCGATACCATTCCGATTCCGATACTTTTGGATATCGGAAAGTATCGCTCAACTCTACTCATCACTAATACCCAAGCTTTTAGGAAGGACCCCTTCATGTGCCAGCTATCCTCCATTAAGAAATTCAACATTTCAGAGGTTTTCCTATGTAGAACTGAAAACTTGTCACCAGAGAAAGATATCACATGATTTCTCTCTTCATTTTGTGCCTGCCTTTATTAAAACTGTCTTATGTTGACTAGTGGTAGAAGTCCAAGTTCCTGTACATCTTTCATGGCGTGACTTGGTGTGTCATTAAAGTAGAGGGCTTCTTCAGTTTCCATTCATTGAACTCATCAGATACGCCCTGAGACCGCAGCAAAGAGTCTAGTCTGGACTGCCACCAATTTTAAGCATCCTACAAATGGTCCCGTAATCCAATCACCTGAAAAAGCTTAGGCGAAACACGAACTGGGGAGTTGGATAAGATTCTATCATAGCCAGGAGGAACTTTTTAGGCAATTTGTGTTACAGTAGCTCTTTTTGAGGATTGGTGTGTTACTTCCCACACTTTGCAGATCCTACCTTGGATCACTTTTGCTAGGGTGCACTCCAAATGACCTGCCATTTCAGAGATTTGGCCATTAATAAATTTGCTCAAATCCTTACACTTGCCCATTTTCCGGTCTGCTCACTAGCACCCCCACCGATCAGCTGATATCTGCTCCGGCAGTAGCCGGATGTAATCCACGTCTGGAGATGAATACCAAACCCCGTACATTGTTTATTGGTCACTGCACTGTACCTCATCTAGGTAATGGTATACTTTTTCTAGAAAATAATAGATGGATCCAGTGGAATGCATTCATGGCCTCATAGAATGAAGCCTCGCGCTTCATGTGACCCCTGCACTCAGTTAATAGCAAGGTAATACGGCATCGGAAATGTGCTGGAATATTCCTCATTGTTACTGCAGAAACCACCTCGCCCCGGGGCGATCATTTCTAGCTAGTGTCACGCTCTTAAAAAGGTACACGTAAAAATAACAATAAGAAAAACCTTCAGAATACGATGTCCTGAGAGGTGCTGCTGAAGTAATTCTTTTGTCATGGTATAGGACATGGTTAATGTCCTGTCCATTCTGGGTTAACTTTTGCTGGCCTCCTGGCATAATATAGGACATGGTTAATGTCCTGTCCACTCAGGGTTAACTTTTGCTGGCCTCCCTTTGGATCTGGGAGGGTATTTATACCCAGTCCAGAGGGAGATTCTCTGTCAGCTATACTGTTGTTTTGACTGTGTGTCTGACCCCCCTGGTTTGCGTGTATACTGCTCTGCTTGTTTGATTCCCGTGTTTGACCCGGGCTGTTTGCTCACTCTGCTCTCTGTCTCATGTTTTGCTTATATTGTCTTCTCCGGTTCTGACCTCCTGGCTTGGCTATCGATACTCCGTTACAGTTTTGTCCCTATTGTACTGTCTATTGCCCGCTCTGGTTTACTGATCTAATGCTACGTCCTGACTATCCGTTCTGTCTAACCCTTTGGTACTGTCGTGCTATCTTGTGCTCTGATCTTGGCCTGTCCTGGTTTTTGTCCCTGTCTTTGCCCCTTGGTAACTTTATCTCGTTGTTACCCTGCTAGGAGTTTTCCTGCAGTTCCTAGATCTCTGGAGCTTAGGCCACGCCCCCAGAAGTCACATGCTGCAGGTCCTGTTAGTCTGCAGTACACATCATTCATTACTGCTGCCTCTGAGAGACGTGTGGCCGGCTCCGTCCCTTGGCAGTCACATGCTGCGGAAGGTCCTGTTCCACAGAAACTCACGTCTTCCCTGCTGCGGCTCTGCTATACAGGTATCTTTGGGCACAGTTGGTTCACTCAGGACACGTGCACTGGCTCAGTGAGCATGTGCAGTGCGGTGTCCCTGACATCTTTATAGGGTCAGCTAGTTACCAAACAACTGTTCTAAATCATCTGCCACTGGTCATATCCTACGTCTCTGTTGCTCCATGAACATCAGGTCATGCTTAATCCAATTCAATTATTGCCGCTGCTACATTGCATCAAACACGCAAGTGAATGGGGACAAATAAAAACCCGCAAGGTGGCGAGAAGTTGGATTTTTTGTTGCTTGCTCGCAAAATGGTATTTGATCTGCGGAAGGATGTTATAGAGCAGGAGGAACGGAGTTGATTGATCGGCATTTTAGTGGGAAAAGCTTCAGTAAAACTTGTATTTTATTCAGTGAAATCCCTGGTATTTGTCTGCATGAATCCAGTGGGCGGTCCCTGTGTGACTGTGCATACGGCGACAGCTGTCAATCGCTGAGTAGGCCCACCCACTGGACTCCTATACATATAAACACTAGAAACGTCTATAAATTCCAAGTTATACTGAATCCTTTATTACAACCCAATATATCATTGTGCTCTGCTCACCCAGCTTTATATCATGCGTCCACAGAACAGACAGCACTTACAAAGTGACAAGGTCGCGTTAATCACATGAAATAGCAGTTGGCCGTCATCTCTTTGACCCCCCTAAATTCACAAGATTTCAGCTAGGCCGAGCATTTGAGTTTTTTCTGACAGGAAGAGAGGCTAAAGATACAGCAAACTCCTCTGGCATGTGTTCATCTCCCCTGAAAACAGAAAAATCAAGCATTGACAATCCAGCTGTGTGATCCTTCTATTACATGGGAGAGGTGAGGGGCTTCCAAACTCATCAGATGCATGGCGATGTCACGGCTCTCCACCTTCACAATGACCTTTGCTCACGCTCATTAAATGCTTTAATACAAAAGATAGGATCGGCGACTGACCACTGTGGCTAATGTATATGTGTTGTTTCCAGAGACAACAGGAATTTAGAGTCTTAAAAACCCCATTGGCTGGTATGAAAATTGCACAATTTGCAGAAGAATGAAAAACCCTCCACAGAAGTGCCATCCTGCACCAGAGCGAGCCCTTTCTCGGTTTCTAGCTTTTGCAGTAGCCATTAGTTTTAGTTCTGCATGTACGTAGCGCAAGAGCCACAGCGTAGATCAAGAGCCACAGCGTAGCACCGTGACCCAATCAGCAGACACCATGGCATCACCATGGATTGTATTCAAATAAACAGTTTTCCAGGACACATAATGCTAAATATGAAGCAGTTCCAGTTATACACACTCATGTTAATCCACAAGAACAAAATATACAACTATACACTGGCCTAGGATGCAACTTACCTGCATTTTCACAGCAATTACTACCGAAATAAGCTCTTTGTCCAGTTCCTTCACAACTAGGAGCTTCTTCAGAGTCAGACTACAGAGCCTAAAGACAAAAAAAATAAAATAATATTAACTAAACGCTATACATATGCACATATATTTGCAATTAAAATTATTCAGCTGCCGTTGCAAATTGGGTTTATTAGTAAAACACACAACCTTTAGGCTATTTGCAAGAAATTGATCAAACAAAAACAATTTAAAAGCACGCACTTGCAAGTGCTGTATCGACAGATCTGAACAGCCTTGGGGTCCGTGTGTTTCTCTCGTGCTGCAAAGGCAAAGCTGCTTCTGCTGGCAGTAACCTGGGTGAAAGCACGGTTCGGAGCATTGGTTCAGCCATGCAGCCAACCTAAACTGGCAAATCATCAGCGGTGCATTATACCCCTTGCACTTAATAGAGCCACTGGCTGTTATGACCTGCTACGTGATGCATACCCAGACACCAGCTTATGGTGGAATCTTAGCTCATTCCTCATAGGCTACGGCCTCCATATCACTAAATTCTTGGGTTGTCAAGAAAGTGTTTCTTGGTGCATGTATTGTGGCTGTCGAACAGCTGCGAGACGAGCAGCCGCGGGGACTCAAACATATTTTTTGAGTATGTTATAACACCTTATCTGAGAACGTTCGCTCATCACTAGTCCTGATGTTATGTTTCCTATCCATGAGATGACACAGGCTGGTCGAGGAGTTGTCCACAAAGGACAGTTATCCACAAATAGATTTCACATAGTAAAGAAAGAGTGGAAATGAATGCAAATTGAGACACATAGGTCAAAACAAGGACCTGTGGATGTGGTTTGAATATCAAACTGAAGATTTTAATTTTGCCCGGACAACCCCTTTAATGTTAGGCAACTCAAAAGGCTAAAAATCAATAGCACCGGAGCAGACAGCAACTTCGGAGGCGGCCTATGATTACCCTCCACCGGCATAGGGAAGGGAGGGAGCGGAGGCTTGTTCCCTCTGCGGTTCAGCCCTTGGGCATTATGTGATTGCCCAACGACTCTCTGCTGTAAATAGATTAAATCCAATCATTGTAGTCACGGGATTTCATGCAGCTCGTCTTAAAATGCCTGCACGATATCTGACATTAGTGCTTATTAGTCATTAGTTACAAATAAATCGTCATCCTTTATTAAAACGTGACTAGTGACGATTAATGAGTAACTAAACCGGTTATTGATGACTGGTGCAGAGGATGGGCAATGTATTACAATTTATGTTACTATTTGTAGTCATCTCTCCCAACTCCCCTACATACATGAATGCTAAACTCGGCCAAGAGTTCATGTGTCTTCAATGGGGAGAGGGAGGTGAGTTACTGCCAAAAGCGGATGGCTTATTTCCAGAGAGAACAAAGGATAGGGCATTGAAATTCAACAAACCCAGTCTTTTTTTCTCCAGCCCTATACACATTGATAAAATGTGATTTCCACACTGAGCACATGCGCTCCATGCAGCCCTGACGTGGCCACGCTGTTCACTGCTCCTTCCCATCTCTCTCCATCCTCCTCTTCCAAGTTTGACAGATGTGGCTTCTACAGGAACCAGAGAAGAACAGAGATAGATGGAAAACAAGTAGGAAGGTGCTGTGATCTACTCGCCAATGTTGCCCCGAGTGCCTGAGCTTGGGTTGAGCTTTTAGTGCTGAGAAATTCCCGTTAAATTGGCAGGTTTAAATCAATCTAATGTATATGGGCACCTCTTTTTTTCTGCAGTAAAATATGGATGTGAAACCTGGACGATAAAGAAACAAGAAAGAAGAAGAATCGATGACTTCAAAATGTGGTGCTGGAGAAGGATGCCAACAATAGCATGGATGGCAAGGAGAAGAAACAAATCAGTTTTGGAGCAACTCAAGCCAGACATGTCACTGGAAGCAAGGGTCACCAACCTAGGACTTGCCTACTTTGGACACATCATAAGAAACGAGCAATCATTGGAGAAGGACATCATGGTCGTAAGAATAGAAGGATCAAGAAGAAGAGGAAGACCAGCGACATGATGGCTTGACACAATCAAGATAACAGTGCAGAAGACCCTGGTGGACCTATCTAGGCTTGCTCAAGAAATATCTTCCTATAGAGTGTTGTTTATCCATCAAGTCGCCATGGCCGGAGATCGAGCTGAAAGCTTTTAAAAATATAAAATATGGGCACCTAAACATTTGATAATTCACATTTTCACAGGAACTATAGTAGGGAAAGTTGTGAAGAATTATAAAGGGGTTCGTCTGGTTTACATCAAGGCGTTTTTTCATTTACTGGATAAAATTGCATGTACTCCGCAATTTCATACACATTATACAAACCAAAACATTGCCTGTAATGTTCTGCATTTTAGGTGGGGGGGAATCTTTCTTTAGGAAGATAAAAAAAAAATTATGTTGCAATACTGTGTAAAAAAAAAATCCTATAGAAAAACAAATCAGCACAGTCCCATGCATGTGATTTCATAGGAATACATTACACACGCTGAAACCTAATGCAGTGGGATTAGTACGATGATCATAAATGTGGACCTGGACCACAGAGCTTTATCAAGAATCCGTAAGGATGAAAAAATAGAGAATAAAAGTCTTAAAAAACAGAAGGCAATATGGCATTGCACAAACTCCATAAATAGAATGTGGTTCCAAAAACTAAAGCATTTTCTTAAATACATCACTACCGTATATTGATTCCTTTCTTCCAGGTTCCAAAACCGTGACAACCATGCTGATGCTCTGCGCGAGGCTATTCCTACAGGAATGAATGAAAATGCAGAAAGTAGGTCAGCGGCATGATGGAGTCTGCACGCCAACTTCCAGGAAACAGTAATAACTTCTGCTGCTCCCGCCTGCGCCGAGCCTTCCCTGGGCCAGGCTTGGTCTGTCACCGTTACAGATGATCTGTCGGGTCAACAGTCATCATTGAACCTAGCAGAACCGGGCCCAGCCAGGAGGTCAGGAACGCAGCAAAAGAGAAGATTTTTTTTCTTACATCAGCTATTGAAATCTGGAGGAGAAAAACTACCAAATTCAGAAGGGCCAGAGCACAAATAACATACTTAGTGCACAAATTTCTGCACCTCTTGCCGGGAAAAACATTGTGTAAAATAGGTGCATTTTTTATGCTTTTTTTTAATGCGTTTTTCGTGCTGATTTTTCATGAGTTGTAAATCTATCCTGTGTGAGCTTAGCCCAGGGCGACCATTGCAATCTCAATCAGCTGTCCAGAGGAAAAGTATTAAAGGGGTTGTCCACCTCTTTAAATTAACCCCCCCAATGTATCCCCCCAGGGCCCCTAATGAATTTTGTAAATACCTCATGTTGCCTATACTGCCTGTGAGCGGCGCTATTGCTGGCCGCTCTCAGGCAGCACGTGACCCAGCGCTGACGTCACAAGTGAGGTGCGACTCAGCACTGGGTTCCCGCGGTGGCTGCTTGGTTGTGGGCGGGGTTACCCCGTGTCACACCCAAAATCCATTGCGCGCTTTCTGGATGGCGGGTGTGATACTGGGGGATAACCCCACCCACAGCCTGGCAGCCAGCGCGGAAGGAGGAAGAGGCAGAGGATAGAGCCGCTCACAGGCAGTATAGGCAACGTGAGGTATTTACAAAATTCATTAGGGGCCCCGGGGGGATACATTGGGGGGTAAATTTAAAGTAGTGGACAACCAGCTTTAAAGAGATTTTCCAATTTTGGAAAACCTGTCGTTTCGCTGCAGTTGGTTATTAAAAATACAATCAGTGGCTTATGCACCCAGCCCGGATCCACCGCAGAGTCTCCGCCGCTGCTCATGTTGACAGCACTTCAGCCAGTGAGCTCAGCAGCCATCAACTTGGCCGAGCCGCTGAGCTCAGTCACTGGCTGCAGTGATGTAGACGTGAAGTCATCGCTGCAGGCAATAAGACACTGGGAGCGGTGGCGGAGACTCGGTAATGGACCCAGGGAGGGTACGTAAAGTTCAGTTTTATTTGGGAAGAGGGGTGTTTAAAACTGGAAAAACCCTTTATGACTTGAATTTGGGGTATGTGAACACGTTGCAGATTGGTCTGCAGAATTTTCTGCACAAAATCTGCATCTCAAAAACTGCAGGTCAAAATCCACACAGTTTATATCCTTTTTTTGTCCTTTTTATGTGCGGATTTTCCGCAGTTCTTGTGCGGATTTCCCCTGCCTTTTGAGATCTGCAGATTCCTATAATGGAACATGTCTCAAAACGCTGCGGATCTGCACAAAAGAAGTGACATGCTGCAGTTTTAAATCCGCACCAAATCTGTGCGGAAAAATCCGCAGCATGTGCACTGCGTTTTTTGATTTCCACTGACTAGAATAGTACTGTACATCACTTGCAGTCCTGCTGCAGATCTGCAAGGCAAAATCCGCTGCGGAACTGCAACAGAATCCGCAACATGTGCACATACCCTCAGGAACATCACTTTAAGATGCTCACATTACCCCCTTGACATGCAACAATGCAACAGGGATTTGTCAGAGGGAATTCTTCATAGGAAAACATGACAACTGTTAATGGAAATGACACTCCTGTGTGATGTGACATACATGAAACTATATGGCTCCTACATGACGGTGATGTGATCACTGCGGTTAATGGTCGGTATGAGGCTCCCATGTGATGTGGCAATGACTCTTCCGTACATAAAACTCTACAGCTCCTACATGACGGTGATGTGATCACTGCGGTTAATGGTCGGTATGAGGCTCCCATGTGATGTGGCAATGACTCTTCCGTACATAAAACTCTACAGCTCCTACATGACGGTGATGTGATCACTGCGGTTAATGGTCGGTATGAGGCTCCCATGTGATGTGGCAATGACTCTTCCGTACATAAAACTCTACAGCTCCTACATGACGGTGATGTGATCACTGCGGTTAATGGTCGGTATGAGGCTCCCATGTGATGTGGCAATGACTCTTCCGTACATGAAACTATATGGGTCCTACATGACGGTGATGTGATCACTGCGGTTAATGGTCGGTATGAATTTTCGGTAGGGTGTAAAACACCGGTATGATGGGGTGTTTTTTTGTGAGAAAATCACTTGTTTTACTGTCGATAATACCTAGATTCTGATATTTTGCCAGTATGTCACTAATCAGTGATTGGATGGCAGTTGTAGGATTACCTGGTAATTTGGTGTAGACAGTAATGTCGCTTAATTGTCGTTGAATTTCGCCAATATATGTTGTCTTGTCCATCACTACTATGGCTCCCCCTTTGTCTGCCGGCTTAATGACAATATCTTTGTCATCTTGTAGTGAATGTAGGGCCTGTCTATCAAGTGGGGAGCAATTGAGTGGGAAATAAATTAAACCATGATCAGTATCGAGACAAAGTTTTTGAAACGTATTGTTGACAAACTGGATAAACGTTTCTAATGCATGGGAACCCATTGGTGGACGGAAGGAACTTTTAGATCGTAACTTCAAACTAGCTGCTGTGAGGCAGCCAGGTGGAGGTACTTTAGGAATGGGAGTATTGGCAGGATCAGAAAAGTAAAGCTTTAATCGTAATGTCCTATAAAATCTCTGTAGATCCATATCCAACTTAAAGGTATTATTCTTATAACTAGGGCAAAAGGACAACCCTCTCTGAAGTAATCTGTGTTCCGCTATACCTAAAGATTTGGATGAGATGTTCACCACCAGCGATTGATTACCTGTGACCGTGTCACCCGAGTTAAGTCCGTGGTTCGTTGATTGTCGCTTCCCCTCCTGGTCCTCTTCTTCTTTGGGAACGTCGTTGTCGACCTAAAAAACGTTCTTGATAGGTAGATCTTTCGGGCCTGTCTAGATCTGAGCCGGAGGTAGAAACTTCTGGGGAAGATCGAAAGTTAGACCTAGTAGGATACTGTCTATAGGTGGGTCTGTCTCGCCACTTGTAAACTTTGTCTTGGTCGTAGTCCTCCTGATCCCGTTGGAACTTAATTCATTTCCGCTGTTTGATATCACGACGATGTTGTGCGATATTTGTCTCGATTTTGGATCGGAGGGAGTTAAGTTCTTCACTGGAGGTAGTGGCCGTCAATTGGTCTTCTATGTTCTTAATTTTGTCTGCACAGGATGTAATTTCCTTGTGTAGATGCTCCAGTGTTAGAACCATAAGATCAAAGGAACATTTGTTTAGTATGAGTTCAAATTTTGAACAAAATTCAGACGAATCACAGAATAGTGTGGGGCGAAGTGACACCCTAAGACCTCGTGGTATCCTCTGTGCTTTTAAGTATTCTGTTAAGGTGGCCCCATGGAGCTCTAAGTTAGTGTGATGCCGTAATTCCCTCTCCCAGTCGCGGCCCCTCGTTTCACTTGGGGGGATCTTAAGTCACTGGGTACTTTGGATAGGGCTATGATGTTGGAAGCCTCCTCAGCATTATAGGAAAAGGTCAATGAAGACATGACCCACAATAGAGCGTGCTCAGTATATGGGTTAACTATATGTCAGTAAATATAGGCACAGCTCTTTTTGGAGGTGCTCCAGTAGGTTCCCAAACCGTATTATATGTCAAAAAAGCTGGGCACACTCAAAATTTGTGTTTAAGGTAAATTTAATACGTACACTTGGTCACAACACAGATGTTTCGGTCTACATAGACCTTCATCAGTGTACTGTAATCATAAGTGATCAATAAATGTTACTAGATTGGAAATAAAGTATATACACAATGACAAGTTGGGTCAAAATTATGACATAATAAATATCAACTTGATCTCTGGGTTAGCTAATCAACAGCATAAGTGCATGATGATATATATACACTTGTGATTCACTAACCAGACACTTACTGCCTTTCCCTAGTTATTCAGCATCACCCATTTTTGAACGGTATGGTTATACTATTTGTCTACTATAAGACATCACAAGTGTATATATATCATCATGCACTTATTCACATTCCACATGTCTGGATTGTAGATATATTAATTCTGGTCTCATCTTGCATCTGGTCACTAGGTATGTGTTATACTTACTTGCCTTATTTTTTCTCTATGTATACTGAGTACTTACGATAGCATGCTGTTGATTAGCTAACCCAGAGATCAAGTTGATATTTATTATGTCATAATTTTGACCCACCTTGTCATTGTGTATATACTTTATTTCCAATCTAGTAACATTTATTGATCACTTATGATTACAGTACACTGATGAAGGTCTATGTAGACCGAAACGTCTGTGTTGTGACCAAGTGTACGTATTAAATTTACCTTAAACACAAATTTTGAGTGTACCCAGCTTTTTTGACAGGTGATGTGATCACTGCAGTTAATGGTCGGTATGAGGCTCCCATGTGATGTGGCAATGACTCTTCCGTACATAAAACTCTACAGCTCCTACATGACGGTGATGTGATCACTGCGGTTAATGGTCGGTATGAGGCTCCCATGTGATGTAGCAATGACTCTTTTCCGTACATAAAACTCTACAGCTCCTACATGACGGTGATGTGACCACTGTGGTTAATAGTCGGTATGAGGCTCCCATGTGATGTGGCAATGACTCTTCCGTACATAAAACTCTACAGCTCCTACATGACGGTGATGTGATCACTGCGGTTAATGGTCAGTATGAGGCTCCCATGTGATGTAGCAATGACTCTTCCGTACATAAAACTCTACAGCTCCTACATGACGGTGATGTGATCACTGCGGTTAATGGTCGGTATGAGGCTCCCATGTGTTGTGGCAATGACTCTTCCGTACATAAAACTCTACAGCTCCTACATGACGGTGATGTGATCACTGCGGTTAATGGTCGGTATGAGGCTCCCATGTGATGTGGCAATGACTCTTCCGTACATAAAACTCTACAGCTCCTACATGACGGTGATGTGATCACTGCGGTTAATGGTCGTATGAGGCTCCCATGTGATGTAGCAATGACTCTTCCGTACATAAAACTCTACAGCTCCTACATGACGGTGATGTGATCACTGCGGTTAATGGTCGGTATGAGGCTCCCATGTGTTGTGGCAATGACTCTTCCGTACATAAAACTCTACAGCTCCTACATGACGGTGATGTGATCACTGCGGTTAATGGTCGGTATGAGGTCCCATGTGATGTGCAATGACTCTTCCGTACATAAAACTCTACAGCTCCTACATGACGGTGATGTGATCACTTTGGTTAATGGTCGGTATGAGGCTCCCATGTGATGTGGCAATGACTCTTCCGTACATAAAACTCTACAGCTCCTACATGACGGTGAGATCACTGCGGTTAATGGTCGGTATGAGGTTCCCATGTGATGTGCAATGACTCTTCCGTACATAAAACTCTACAGCTCCTACATGACGGTGATGTGATCACTGTGGTTAATGGTCGGTATGAGGCTCCCATGTGATGTGGCAATGACTCTTCCGTACATAAAACTCTACAGCTCCTACATGACGGTGATGTGATCACTGCGGTTAATGGTCGGTATGAGGCTCCCATGTGATGTGGCAATGACTCTTCCGTACATAAAACCTACAGCTCCTACATGACGGTGATGTGATCACTGCGGTTAATGGTCGGTATGAGGCTCCCATGTGATGTGGCAATGACTCTTCCGTACATAAAACTCTACAGCTCCTACATGACGGTGATGTGATCACTGTGGTTAATAGTCGGTATGAGGCTCCCATGTGATGTGGCAATGACTCTTCCGTACATAAAACTCTACAGCTCCTACATGACGGTGATGTGACCACTGGGTTAATAGGGCGGTATGAGGCTCCCATGTGATGTGGCAATGACTCTTCCGTACATAAAACTCTACAGCTCCTACATGACGGTGATGTGATCACTGCGGTTAATGGTCAGTATGAGGCTCCCATGTGATGTGGCAATGACTCTTCCGTACATAAAACTCTACAGCTCCTACATGACGGTGATGTGATCACTGCGGTTAATGGTCGGTATGAGGCTCCCATGTGATGTGGCAATGACTCTTCCGTACATAAACACTACAGCTCCTACATGACGGTGATGTGATCACTGCGGTTAATGGTCAGTATGAGGCTCCCATGTGATGTAGCAATGACTCTTCCGTACATAAAACTCTACAGCTCCTACATGACGGTGATGTGATCACTGCGGTTAATGGTCGGTATGAGGCTCCCATGTGATGTGGCAATGACTCTTCCGTACATAAAACTCTACAGCTCCTACATGACGGTGATGTGATCACTGCGGTTAATGGTCGGTATGAGGCTCCCATGTGATGTGGCAATGACTCTTCCGTACATAAAACTCTACAGCTCCTACATGACGGTGATGTGATCACTGCGGTTAATGGTCAGTATGAGGCTCCCATGTGATGTGGCAATGACTCTTCCGTACATAAAACACTACAGCTCCTACATGACGGTGATGTGATCACTGCGGTTAATGGTCAGTATGAGGCTCCCATGTGATGTGGCAATGACTCTTCCGTACATAAAACTCTACAGCTCCTACATGACGGTGATGTGATCACTGCGGTTAATGGTCGTATGAGGCTCCCATGTGATGTGGCAATGACTCTTCCGTACATAAAACTCTACAGCTCCAACATGACGGTGATGTGATCACTGCGGTTAATGGTCGGTATGAGGCTCCCATGTGATGTGGCAATGACTCTTCCGTACATAAAACTCTACAGCTCCAACATGACGGTGATGTGATCACTGCGGTTAATGGTCGTATGAGGCTCCCATGTGATGTGGCAATGACTCTTCCGTACATAAAACTCTACAGCTCCAACATGACGGTGATGTGATCACTGCGGTTAATGGTCGTATGGGCTCCCATGTGATGTGGCAATGACTCTTCCGTACATAAAACTCTACAGCTCCTACATGACGGTGATGTGATCACTGCGGTTAATGGTCGGTATGAGGCTCCCATGTGATGTGGCAATGACTCTTCCGTACATAAAACTCTACAGCTCCAACATGGCGGTAATGTGATCACTGCGGTTAATGGTCGGTATGAGGCTCCCATGTGATGTAGCAATGACTCTTCCGTACATAAAACTCTACAGCTCCTACATGACGGTGATGTGATCACTGCGGTTAATGGTCGGTATGAGGCTCCTGGGGTCAGTAAATCCTTGCTTTGTGCTGGACACGATACTTTACATTCCAGTCAGATAAAGCCGCCTTTGAATCATCAGAACATTGTTTCAGAAGTCAATGTCAGCACATTTCTTCAAGTGATCTCTAGAAAGGAGTCTTTCTGGATCTTTTTACAAACGGAAACTTGTGTAACAGTATCCCAATGCATTTTTCACATTGCTTAAAGGGTTACTGCAATGCTCAATGTATCCATAATTGTCTAATAGATGCAGATTCTACTTCTGGAACCTGTACCTATTGAGATATTGGTATAGAAGACAGGAACAGCGCTGGAAGCCAAGGAATATGGCGATTAATAAGCATCCTAATGTACCTAAATGGGAGCGCTTTTTTACAGGGGTTCTCTAAGTTGTATCTTCAGGAGCGCACCAATCCTGGCCCACAGCTTCAGGCTCTGCCAGGGGCAGTGGTCTCCAAAAGAATGACAGAACAGATGAGTGTCATAGTCGCACCTCTAATCTAAACTGAGTCCAGTCCGACAGGGACTGCAGGTTAGCCTGTAACTTCAGCACTTGAGCTGTACACTGTAAAATTAAAAATCCATTCTGGAGAAGGGGAATTTGTAATAATTATAGGGGTTGTCCCACAAACCAAAGTTCATTTTAACCAACAGATCTTGGAATAATAATAATTTCAATAATTGAATGTGTTTGAAAAAAAAAAAAAATGTTCCGGCGCCGAGATATTCTTCTAAATGTGCCCCTACCGTGTACTGTGTACTGGCTGTGTCTGACCGTACAGGAACATGTTCTGATCATACCACAGCTCCTGGGCAGGGGAGGATGCAAAAGAGAGTATAAAGACATTACAGCTTGGGATCCCAGCTGATTCTTTCTTTGAAGAGAAACATGGTTTTAAAAACAGGCAGAGAAATGTTTTGTCTCACAAAAAGAATAAGCTGTGATCCCGTGCTGTCCTGTCTGTATACTCATTTGTTACCTCCCCTGCCCAGGAGCTGTGATCCCAGGCTGTCCTGTCTGTATACTCTTTTGTTACCTCCCCTGCCCAGGAGCTGTGATCCCAGGCTGTCCTGTCTGTATACTCTCTTTCGCATCCTCCCCTGCCCAGGAGCTGTGGTATGATCAGACCATGTTCCTGTATGGTCAGACACAACCATTACACAGTACACACAGGGGCACATTTATAAGATTATGTCAGCACAGGAACATTTTATTTGTGGGAAAACCCCTTTAAACAGCAATGATGCTTCTATTTTCAAGCCCATTGCAATTTTACCAATTTATGAACATGAAATGTTCCATTTAAATAATAACTGCACTTTTTCCATAAAATCAATAATAAAGTAAATATAATAAACTATAATTTAACATATTAAAGAAAAAAAGTCACTTTTCCTCTCTAACAGTCACATTTTTTTCCTGCACTGCATGGATCACCCACTCAAAACCTACTCAAATTTGTCCACAAATCAGTCTGCAAGGAGGGATCAAATTATACTTTCCAGGGCCATGGAGTCAGAGTCGTGGAGTCAGTGATCATTTTGGTGGAGTCGGAGTAAGGCTTCTTTTACACTTACCGGGTTTTTTGCGTCCCGTTATTGCGGGCCGTATCGCCACAATTTTCACAGTCTGCCACAATATCGTACCGCAGAAAACTTGTGGATCGCCGTTTTTTGGGTTTCCAATACTATGGAAAAAGTATTGGGAAAAAAAAAACGGCGTTCCGCAAAACCGGAAGTCACGGTGCATCGCGAAAACAAACTTCCGTTGTTTATGCAGCCCCATTGATTTTCAATGGGGGCCGTGTAAAAGATCGAGCAGGCTCGTTCTTTTTTCACACCTGTAAATACAGCCCTCATGGCCGTACGGCGCTCCATGGAATTATTGTGGTCCGTTTTTGCGGCCCCATAGAAATCTATTGGGGCTGCAAAAACGGGCAGCAAAAAACCCAGTAAGTGTAAAAGAAGCCTAAGAGAAATGGAGGAGGCGGAGGTTTGGCTGGCAGACTCCGCAGCCCTGAATTACTTTCGGCCTATGGAGTGGGAAGCTAAAAGGAAACCAAAGCAGAAAAGCACAAGAAGAAACTGCTGAGGCTTTGAGTCCAGAGAGGAAAACCGGCTACAAATGCAGAATAAGAGTCACATAATGGCCAGAATTAGCATAAGCAGAAAGTGTGGGAGTGTTTGGTGAGGAAAGCACATGAGCAGACACACCTACAACACTGTAAGGCCGGGGTCACACTTGCAAGTGTGATGCGAGAAACTCGAGCGAGTCTCTCGTATCAATACCCGGCACTGCCGCCGGCACTCGGGACCGGAGTGTGCGGCTGCATAGAAATACATGCAGCCGCACACTCCGGTCCGAGTGCCGGGTATGGATGCGAAAGACTTGCGCGAGTTTCTCGCATCACACTCGTGCAAGTGTGACCCCGGCCTAATGCTATTTTCACACTGATTTTTTCTTAAGGAGTTAAAAAAAATACGACTTCAAGCAAAACCTCTTAAAAAAAAACAAAAAAAAAACACTCTCCTTTTTTGGGGGGCGTTTTGAGTAGCTTTTATTTTCATGAATATCTTTGTGCACATAAATCCATTTTTCTAGGCAAGGCCACTTCAGGAAACAGCTGTCGGTCTTTTGCCATCCATTTTTGCGGCAGTGCGACCATCAGCGTGTTTCGCCAGCCAGTGCGCCTCCTTTATAATTTTACATTATAGCGGAAGCCGCCCTGAAGTCTCAGCTTGTTACTTCATTTAAGAGCTTCACAGTTTTCTAGCCCTGAAGCGGTTAAGAGAGGTAACAGAAGACTGAACATGTGCACTGCAATGTCCTTTTTACAATGCTGTGCATTAAGTTCATTGTTAGTGGTGGCTTTGCAGCGCTTCTTCAGACAGAATCCACTTGGAAAAGACGTCATGTGCACTTTTCCTTAAAAAAAAGTTTTAAAGAGTCTTATTTCCCAAAGCTTTCTTTGCAGCCTTTTGATTGGACGGTGCCTAGTTTGGAGAGGTTTCCTTCAGGATCTGCTTCTAAGAAGTAACATGCACTTTTTTTCCATAAATTTTTCATTTTCCAAACCTCTTCAGGGAAAAAACAAAAGCAAAAGACAACAACTCATATGAGCAGGCAGCAGCAAAACATGAATTAGAAGAGCTTTCCAAGAGTTTCTAAAGAAGTTTTTTGGGGGTAATTTTGGAGAGAATCTACTCAAAAAAAGCTCCTGAAAACAAGTGTGAACTTAACCCAAACTGCAGGAGCATAAATATATAACTAGGTCAAATTAAGTGCTGCACCTCAGAATGTACACAAGAACATTTTCATCACGTGAAAGCAGATATTTTGATAGCATTGAGAAGTGACAGTTTGAAAAGTTATCAATTTTGCATAATGTAATTAGCTTCCAAGCGTTACTTACAGAAGGCTAGAAAAGTCCTATAAACATCTCCAATGTGAACAGTCACTGTAACCCTGGCGTACGCCTCCGCCCACCCACTGAGTAATACATTGTGCATGAGCTGTCACAAGTGACACCAGGAAAGTGACAACTGTTCTGAGAATATTTCTGTCTGCGGGAATTGATGGTTACTTCCTACAGAATTACAGGCCTGACAGACCATGCCGAGTTTTACTCCTCCAATACTATGAACAATGGGATGGTACAACCAATGGACGAGATAATCTGTAGGAGCAGATAGGAAAATGTTCATACACAGAGTTTTATGTCGTTCTACAACAATTAAGGAATCTGCCTCCCTGACCTTTTAGGGTCATCACAACACAATACCAGACCCCAATCAGAGGGTAATAAAACCTTCACTCCTTATCTATGAACTAGTCATATTTATGTTAATCCCTCTGCCATAATGACAGTTCTGCTTCATGTCACTTGTCCTACCTATTGCATTTTTTCTGTGCTATTTTTGTATAAATATGTGATTCTTCAGATGTTGTATTAGTCTATGCCTGATGAAGAGACCTGAGTAGTCTCGAAAGCTTGCAATTTGTTACCATCTTTTCAGTTAGCCATTAAAAGGTATCAACCACTGAGGACTCTCAAGTCTAAATATTTTTCATACACAAGATAAGCAGCATCTGGCAATACAGTATTACAGGACTGTGGCTGCCCCTACATACAGGGTCACTGTGCCTATACCCTTTATATATCCTACATAAAGGATCGCCGTGCCTATACCCTTTATATATCCTACATGAAGGATTGCTGTGCCTATACCCTTTATATATCCTACATCAAGGATCGCTGTGCCTATAATATTTATATATCCTACATACAGGGTCGCTGTGCCTATACCCTTTATATATCCTACATACAGGGTCGCTGTGCCTATACCCTTTATATATCCTACATACAGGGTCGCTGTGCCTATACCCTTTATATAGCCTACATACAGGGTCGCTGTGACTATACTCTTTATATAAAACATATGAAGGGTATATGTACACCAACCCTTCATGTAGGATATATACATGTTCTATATAAAGGGTTGCTGTACCTATACATGTCCTATATAAAGGGTTGCTGTGCTTATACCCTTCATACGTTCTATATAAAGGGTCGCTGTACCTATACCCTTCATATGTCCTATATAAAGGATCGCTGTGCCTATACCCTTGATATACCCAACATACAGGGTCGCTGTGCCTACACCCTTTATACGTTCTAGATAAAAGGGGATGTTAACACAACTTATTATCCTTTGATAAACAGAAAAAATGCAAATCACTTAAAAAAAATAAAAATCATGTCACTTTACTCTTGAAAAATCTTTCCAAAGTGCTGACCACTAGGTGTGTCAACTTCTCATCAAGTGTAATCCATCTTCACCGACAGAAATGCCAAGACGGATTACAGGAAATTGAGGGTCTGTCTCTGTGTCCATCCTCCACTCCTGTCTGTCAAACTGTATTACAGACATAACAGAGAAGGGGGGCTTTCAGTTTACTGGGAAGAAAAAAAACAACTTAATGATAGCTCCAGCAGATATGGTACTGGCAGAATGCTGATGAAGAGGAATCATCCACTCCAAAAAGACATGATGTAGAGATGCAGCCCAGAAGAATTTAGATAGTTTCAGGTCAGACTGGTATGTACTTCAAAAGCAGTTTTATCTTATTCTAGCGGATAAAGCAGCCAGTTTCACATACTACTTGGATTTGTTAAGCCCCCGTCACACACAGTTATATCGCTAGCGAGATTGCTGCCGAGTCACTAGTTTTGTGACGCAGCAGCGATCTCCCCAGCGATATCGCTGTGTGTGACATTCAGCGACGATCAGCCCCCTGCTGGGTATTGCTGATCGTCACAGAATGTCCTGGACATTTTTTTGATCGTTGGTCTCCTGCTGGCCAGCACGCATCGCTGCGTGTGGCAGGCAGGAGACCAGCGATCAGCTGGTAACCAAGGTACACAGCGGGTTTCCAGGTGCCGCGCAGCGCCTGGAAACCCGATGTGTACCTTGGTTACCAGCTCCCTTGCACCAGCGGGCTGGTATCCAACGTACACTGTGGGTAACTAAGCGACGTTACCCGCAGTGTCGCTGTCCTGATTGCTGCCTGTTTGGCAGCAATCATGTAGCGACACACCAGCGATCCTGACAAGTGCATATCGTTGTCGGGATCGCTGGTGTGTCGCTAGGGGCCCTTAGAAAGATAGAGTTATCCAGATCAACAATCAGCAAAAGTAAATGCCTGATCCTCCACTTTCTAGCTCAATGGCCAATACTAGCAGGGAATTACAGATAATACAACACTGGTGGTCGTCCCCGGACCACCAGATACTTATTTGTCCCTCTAGGGAAAACAGACATTACAGGGAGGAAACCCCACTCAGGACCTTGCTCTCTAGAGAGGAGCTATAGTTAAAAAAAAAAAAAAAAAAAAAGCCTAATCTCATTCTGGAGGACATGGTGTGAACCTGTATTAGGACCAAATATTGTGTCCTTCCCCCGATTACTACAATGAAGCAATGTGGCTCCTCGTAAAGTTTCTATAGCCGATACCAGAGACCACCACGAGCTGTGCAGAAATGACAATTTCACATTGGTTCTTCTGTGTCTGGCTGGTGGTCATAGCCAGCAACCAGGAAGAAACGGCTTACGGCCTCACTTCCTAACTACAGAACATCCGTTTAACCCAGACGGGAAAAATTTGCCTTGCCTGTGCGCCCTTGTTCTCCTTACTTCTCTTCTTCTTCCAAAATCCATACCGTTTTTATTTTTCACATAGACAAAGCCACACAAGGCTTGGTGTTTTTACATGACGAGTTGACGTTGACGCAGTTCACTTTTCCTAATAATGTACTGAAAAATTATTCCTAATGTAATTACATGGTCAAGGGGAAAAAAAAAACAATTCCGCCATGATTATGTCAATAGTAGCGATGAGCGAACATGCTCATATAAGGTGTTCTCCATGCTCGGGTGCTAACCAAGTGTCTTCGGCGTACTCGGACAATATGCTTGAGTCCCCGCGGCTATATGTCTCACAGCTGTTCAGAAACCTGAGTAAAAAAATCACAATTTTCTTTGAAGCCCAGGAGACACAAAAGCTGCAAGACCTGCGTTCAGATATGAGTATGATAGTCAGGTTTGATGAAAATGAAAAAGAACAGGAACTGAATACTGAGTTTCATTGGGAGTACAAGGGGCCCTCAGCATACCGATGGCAGCCCACAGGCACCCCACAATCACATTACGGGGAGAGGGAAGGGGCGATGAGTGCCGGAACAAAAAGACAACAGTATATAGTTATTAAACAGTAGGTATCAAAGTCCGCTCCGATTACTGCTGTTGAGGCAGGTACTGGCTGTAACCCACAACTCCTGAGCCTGCTCCATACACCAGCACCCAGGTATGTCCTACATCAAGGTTAATGGGTTGCCCCATCAGCTGCCGAGACCCCAACCTTTAATTACAGGCAAAAACTGCCAGATTTCATGGAGGAGTAGTCAGCATGTGCGACCACTGTTCCCATAACAGTGAATGAAGCAGTGGACGCACATATCTATATATATATATCTATACATCTATCTACAGTCATGGCCAAAAGTTTTGAGAATGACACAAATATTAATTTTTACAAAGTCTACTGCTTCACTTTTTCTAATGGCAATTTGCATATACTCCAGAATGTTATAAAGGTGATCAGCTTAACAGCAATTACTTGCAAAGTCAATATTTGACTAGAAAATGAACTTTATCCCCAGAACACATTTCAACATCATTGCAGCCCTGCCTTAAAAGGACCAGCTAACCTCTTTTCAGTGATTGCTCCATTAACACAGGTGTGGGTGTTGATGAGGACATGGCTGGAGATCAATCTGTCATGATTAAGTAAAGGTACTGCCACACTTAGCGATCTCGTTAGCGATCAAGATAACGACGCAAGCTAACGAGATCGTTGGTGTGATCGCTTTTAGGTCGCTAGTAGCTGCCAAACAGGAGATCTCATAAACGACACATCAGCGGTCAGCGATCTCTTTAACGACTTTGGCGGTCGTTAGGATCTGTCATTAGCATGTACTGAGCGCTTCTGATTCATAGGAATTTCCAGCATCGCTCCTGCTCTCTGCGTCCTGCTAGCCTGCTTTGCAACTTCTGCGATCCTCTCTGTGACGCAAAAGAGAACCTACAGATATTGCGATCCACTCCGTGACGCTAAAAACCCTAGTCCCGCCTGCGCCGCTGTCATATGCGTCACAAACGAGGTCGCTCGTCGTTCGCAAAAGGTGCCAAACACAGCGATATAGGCTCACCAGCGGGACGCCAACGATCAAAAAACGGTCCAGAACGCTAGTGAACGATCAGCGACATCACAGCAGGAGCCACATCGTTGCTACATGCCACACACAACGAGGTCGCTAACGAGATCGCTAAATAGTGATGTTTTAGCGATCTCGTTAGCAGTCTCGTTAGCGATCTCGTTTAGTGTGGCATACCCTTAAGAATGACACCACTGGACACTTTAAAAGGAGGCTGGTGCTTGGCATCATTGTTTCTCTTCTGTTAACCATGGTTATCTCTAAAGAAACACGTGCAGTCATCATTGCAATGCACAAAAATTGCCTAACAGGGAAGAGTATCGCAGCTAGAAAGATTGCACCTCAGTCAACAATCTATCGCATCATCAAGAACTTCAAGGAGAGAGGTTCCATTGTTGCCAAAAAGGCTCCAGGGCGCCCAAGAAAGACCAGCAAGCGCCAGGACCGTCTCTTAAAAGTGTTTCAGCTGCGGGATTGGGCTACCAGCAGTGCAGAGCTTGCTCAGGAATGGAAGCAGGCAGGTGTGAGTGCATCTGCACGCACTGTGAGACGGAGACTCTTGGAGCAAGGCCTGGTCTCAAGGAGGGCAGCAAAGAAGCCACTTTTCTCCAGAAAAAACATCATGGACAGACTGATATTCTGCAAAAGGTACAGGCAGTGGACTGCTGAGGACTGGGGTAAAGTTATTTTCTCTGATGAATCCCCTTTTCGATTGTTTGGGACATCAGGAAAACGCCTCATTCGGAGAAGACAAGGTGAGCACTACCACCAGTCTTGTCTCATGCCAACTGTTAAGCATCCTGAAACCATTCATGTGTGGGGTTGCTTCTCAGCCAACGGAATCGGCTCTCTCACAGTCTTGCCTAAAAACACAGCCATGAATAAAGAATGGTACCAGAATGTCCTCCAACAGCAACTTCTCCCAACCCTCCAAGAGCAGTTTGGCGATCAACAATGCCTTTTCTAGCATGATGGAGCACCTTGCCATAAAGCAAAGGTGATAACTAAATGGCTCAGGGAACAAAACATAAGAGATTTTGGGTCCATGGCCTGGAAACTCCCCAGATCTTAATCCCATTGAGAACTTGTGGTCAATCATCAAGAGACGGGTGGACAAACAAAAACCTAAAAATTCTGACAAAATGAAAGCATTGATTGTGCAAGAATGGACTGCTATCAGTCAGGATTTGGTCCAGAAGTTGATTGAGAGCATGCCAGGGAGAATTGCAGAGGTCCTGAAGAAGAAGGGTCAACACTGCAAATATTGACTTGCTGCATTAACTCTTTCTAACTGTCAATATAAGCTATTGTTACTCATATGTTTGCAATTATATTTCTGTCTGTGATAAAAACATCTGTCAAAACACACAAAAACCAGAGGGCAGCAGATCATGTGAAAATATAATATTTGTGTCATTCTCAAAACTTTTGGCCATGACTGTATATATCCAGAGTTTCCCGGACAAGTACAAAGACCTGACCCCAGCTGAAGCCCTAGAGACTGCTAAACAAAGGCTCACAGCACTCGCTGCAAGACTAGGGAGATACACTAGAGAAGCTGAGGCCAAGAAGATAAATGCCCTGTTCTCCAGAGAACCATCCAAGGTGTACTCCCAACTCCAGAGTAACAGCACAAAGACAGCAACTCCACCAATAGCAAAGACTGAACAATACTGGAGGGACATATGGGAGAAGGAAAAAACATAACGCCAGTGCAATGTGGCTGCAAGATCTGAGAATGAAACACAGCAACCACCTAGAGCAAGAACCAGTCACCATTACAGAAGCAGACATCCAACAGCGGGTCAAGAACATGAAGAGCTGGACAGCACCTGGTCCAGACACGATCCACACCTACTGGCTGAAGAAATTAACAGCGGTACATGAACGCATGGCAAAGCAGATGAACCAACTGCTAGAAGAAGGCCACCACCCAGCTTGGCTAACACAAGGTAGAACAGGGCTGATCATGAAGGATCCTCAGAAAGGAACAGTTCCATCCAACTACCGCCCGATAACCTGCCTTACAACAACATGGAAACTCCTGTCAGGCATCACAGTCACCAAGATACAGAACTATATGAACCAGTACATGAATCCAGCTCAGAAAGGCATCGGGACCAACACCAGAGGCTCTAAGCACCAGCTCCTAGTAGATAGAGCAGTCACTCAAGATCCAGACAGACCAATCTCAGCTCAGCCTGGATTGACTACAGGAAAGCTTATGACTCAATGCCACACACACATGGATCTGTGAATGCTTGGCTCTCTACAATGTCAACAGGAAATTAAGAACCTTCCTCAGAAAATCAATGGGCAATGGAGAACAACATTGGAAGTCAACTCAACACAACTAGAACAAGTGACCATCAAATGCGGCATATACCAAGGTGATGCACTGTCCCCATTGCTGTTCTGCATAGGCTTGAACCCCCTCAGTTGGATAATTAGACAGTCTGGCTATGGATACAAGTTCAAGAGTAGAAGCAACATCAGCCACCTCCTCTACATGGATGACATCAAGCTTGATGCGAAAAACGAACGAGACATTGATTCACTGATCCACCCGACAAGGATCTACAGCAAAGACATCGGGATGTCCTTCAGACTGGAGAAGTGCGGCCGGTTGGTAATAAAGAGAGGCAAGGTAGTCAAGACCGATGGAGTGGAATTACCAGCAGGGCACATAGCAGATGTACAGACATGCTACAAGTACCTCAGCATCCCACAGGGATACGGTAACCATGATGAGGAGGCAAGGAAAGCAGCAACATCCAAATACCATCAAAGGGCAAGCCAGGTCCTGAAGAGCCAGGTCAATGGGAAGAATAAAATCTGCGCCATCAATACATATGCCCTGCTAGTTATCAGATACCCTGCTGGCAATGTGTGCTGGCCAAAAGAAGAGATGGAAGCTGCAGATGTGAAGACACGAAAGCTCCTCTCAATGAATGGAGGCCTCCACCCTAAGTCTAGCACCCAAATATTGTATACCAACAGAAAGGAGGGTGGTCGAGGCTTGATAAGCATCCAAGCCACCATCACGGATGAAACAAGGAGTATCCAGGAATACATCAGAAAAATAGCACCAAAAGAGGAGATGCTGAGAGAGAGCCTAAGGCTGCAACAACAGATCTGGAAGAAAGAACAGGAACATGAAGCGCCATGGCAAGACAAGCCTCTGCATGGGATGTACCATCGACTGATAATTGAGGTGGCTGACATGGAGACATCCTACCAATGGCTGGAGAAAGCTGGACTCCGAGACAGCACAGAGGCACTAATTAGAGCGGCACAAGAGCAAGCACTAAGTACCAGATCCATAGAAGCAGGAATCTACCACACAAGACAAGACCCAAGGTGCAGACTATGCAAAGAAACCTCAGAAACCGTCCAACACAGTGGCAGGATGCAAAATGCAGGAACAGCGTATACCGAAAGCCACAACCAAGTAGTGGGAATTGTATACAGGGACATCTGCACAGCATATGGGTCCCCCTAAGTTCAGGTGGGAGACCCCAGAAAAAGTGGTGGAGAATGAAAGGGCTAAAATCCTGTGGGACTTCAAGATCCAGACGGATAAGCAGGTGTTGGCTAACCAACCAGACATTGTCATAGTAGACAAGGATCAGAAGACAGCAATGATAATAGATGTGGCAGTGCCAAGTGACCACAACATCAGAAAAAAGGAATATGAGAAGCTGGAGAAATACCAGGGCCTCAAAGGAGAACTGGAGAAGATGTGGAAGGTGAAGGCAACAGTGATTCCAGTGGTGATAGGAGGACTTGGAGAAGTGACCCCTAAGTTGGAAGAATGGCTACAACAGATCCCAGGAGCAACATCTGAACTCTCTGTCCAGAAAAGCGCAATGCTGGGAACAAATAAGATCCTGCGCAGAACCCTCAGACTCCCAGGCCTCTGGTAGAGGACCCGAGAATGAGAAAGGACAACAAAGACCACCCCCAGTGGGGGTGAGAAGTAAGTTTTATACATTTGTTTTTTTTGGTCACATTCTGTATATTATATGCAACTATAATGATGGCTCGAACCATTCTAATCATATAATGAGCAGTTTATAAACTACACTGTGAAATAAAGACAAAAGGTACTTTAAACTGTACTAAAAGGCGAAAGCTCTAAAACAAAAGTATATTTTCCAATTATGTAGCTTTAGCTACACTTACATTTACAAAAAAAATCACGGCGAGCAAATAGCAAAAGCATTAAACATGACAAAAAAAAGATCAGTGAAGCAAGAGTTAAATTTATCAACAGGAATAAAAGGATGCTAATAAAAAAAGACGAGAAAAAGAGTCTAAATCAATTACTTATTCTCAAGGCGAACAATACAACAAGACTTGTCTTTATTCGTTTCTGAAGCCAATAACACCACGCCATATGCAGGTCCCAAAGAACAATTGCACTCTCTCAAGAAAAGAAAAAAAAGAATGCTATGTCCTACCGCCATTGTGTCAGCTGCCGCACTCGGATGTTGTGCTGTTATCATAACCCGTGATATAGCAGCTGGTAAAATAACAGTTCAAGCAAAAAAAAAGCACAATTCCCATCATAATGTAACCAGGCCATCTGTTGTTGGCAGACCAAGAACTGAGAAAACATACAAAATTATTAACAATTACAAAATTCTATATTAAAATGTAGAAATTATATATAAAAGAAAAAAAAAATCATACTGACATTACCTGTGGCTTCTCCATTCAGTAGCAATAAATGATTAACACAAAGTGTCAATACAGGGTCTTTGCATTCGATCTCACGCTCTCACCCACCTATACAGGGGCAAACAAAGACCCTGGCACTATATACACTCCTCAACATTTAAGTTGCAACGTCAAAAAGGAAAAGTCCAGAAATCACAAGATGGACAGACCTGTTACTGATCTGCAAGTGAGGAAAAAACGGAAATTACATTTTCAAAAATATCCAGATATATTCAGTTTGGTGTATGAGTGCCATGTGCAGAAATCCCCGCACTTACACACCTTGACTGCTATAAATGAGGTTAGTAATGATCATCTGAGGAACGTTCTACCACACTGAATGCACTCGGGCAAATCATCAAGATCAACTGCTGGCAGCTCCCTTTGCATTTTCCAATCAATAGCATACTAGATGTGCTCGATGGGAGACGTTTTGGCCACACAGTCTGCGAATCATGCTGCCTAGTGTTGTCGTGTTGAAATCGACTTCTGGGACACTTTGGAAAAATGGTCACACCACTGTTTACACTACCAAATCAATGTAACGTCGAAGGGTGAGTGTACATGGAATGAAGACTAGAAGGTAAGCCATCCCACACCATAATCCCAGGCATGGGACCGGTGGGATGTCCTCTTATAAAGGTCTCTTCATGGCATTGCCCACATGGTCTCCAAACCATTTTCCAACTATCATTGCATCCAAGACAAAAACAGGACTCAGTCTTGAAGAGGACAGACCTCCATTCCCATCTCTATTGCCATATTGCTCTGCACCACTATACCCTTTGAGAAAGGTTGTGTCAGGTTAGTGGTACATCTGCAGCTGGACGTCTGGCTTGCAGCCCAACGTCGTATGAACACCTTCTGACGGTTTGTGTAGATACTTGCCGGACGACTTAGGCTTTGTATGTGAGGTCCAAATTTACTTGCAGCACAGAATGAATCAGTATCTGAACAAGTGGTGCGGCCATGCATCAAAGTATTTGAGGAGCTTTTTTTACCACGACAACTCAAAATGGTCTTGATTAAAATATCACCTCACCGAGCAAAAAAACAAGACTTCAAAAGCTCCATTGACGGAAAAAAAGATGCGAGTCTCAGAAAATGACGACCCATACCAGATTATTTTTGCGACAAAAAAAAACCCAAAACAACAACTAAACAATTTTGGTATTGCCGTAATTGTTCTGAACTGAAGAATCGTGTTGCCAGGTAATTTTTACAAGACGAATGCCATAACAAAAAAATATACCTTAAAAAGTTTTCTTTTCCCTTATTTCACTATATTTGGAATTTTTTCTCCATTTTTCAGTTCACTGTATGGTAAAAAAAAAAAAGTAGAGAGTCATTCAAAACTACTCTAGGAGGAAAAGGAAAAAAATAAAAGTTTCCTTTCCAGAAATGGGTTAAGTGTATACAATTCTAGAAGAATAGACATTATTCTGGTACCTGTCTTTGCGTTAGAACTATTTGCTTTAGTTGTTTCATATATTAGAAAAAGCTCAAAATTTTGTGATTTGCCCTTTATCTGCGAAATTCAACTTAGTGAACACAAAGCTCAAGAAAAAGGAAAATTACAGAAGTTGGTTTCCACCGAGACATATTTCTTCCCTTTTCCACCATATTTTGGTAGGTAATGAAAGTGGGAACTCACAACATGTGATTATAAAAGGAACGAATCACAAAATTGCGGACAACTCTAAAATAAGTCTATAAATACTGAAAAAAATGTCCTTTGTGATCTGCTGTAAGTGAGAGAACAATGATACTACATTAATGCCTACCACCAAAACATCAAACCACAGACTACAAACAATACACAAACACGGCATTGTCATTTTTGGCAACCAGTAGTGGAAAGTTTCTGATGCTCTTATTGCAACTGGTATATACAGGATGTAAGGCTTGGAACAAAGATAAAACCAGTGCCATCTTTTCCAAGAAAACGCAAGCAAAAAGTACATCACTCAGAAGGGGGGATTTGGTTTAATAAGAACTAGCATTGAAATCCAGGAGCAAAGCGTTAATGCAAAGTAAAGCATCCAAGAGATGGCTGTAAAGTGCACAAAAGTGTGACAAATGTATCATCCAGCAAGAGATAAGGGACAAAACCGCATTATTAAGTCTGCCCCAATGTGTTGGCTGTGTGGTTTTATTATTTTTTTTTTCTAAGTAGACATCCATCAGCAAAATCGTCTAATCAAATGTAACACTCTGCCTAAAAATTTTAAAGGAGTTGTCCACCACTAGGACAACCCATTCTCCCTTCCCATATTTGGCCCTGACAAAATAAAAACACCCATACTCACCTCCCGTGCCGGCACTGTTCCAGGGGTGTCGACACTTGTGTCCCCGGGATCTCGTACGGTTGTTGACAAACGTGAGTCTGCCACCCAATAACGCCCGGCTTCACTGTCTCCTCCTTCGGACAAATTGAACATGAAGAGGAAGTCCGTGCTGCGGCTGCTGTCTCACTTCCTCTTCATGGTCAATTTGTCTGAAGGCTAGACAGTGAAGCCGGGCGTTATTGGGTGCCAGGATCACGTGTCACAACAAAAGCATGAGAGTCCCATGAATGCGAGTGCCAACACCACTAAAACGGCGCCGGCACTGGAGGAGTATAGGTGTTTTTATTGTACCGCGGCAAACATCGGGAGTGAGAAGGGGTTGTCTTAGCAGCGGACAACACCTTTAAAGTAGCTCTGGACTATGGCAACTCTCTACTGATTAGTCTCCCTCTTAGGCTGCTTTCACACATCAGGCTTTTTGAATCAGGCGCGATCCGGCGTGTTTCCAAAAAAACGGATCCGGTACCGGATGCGTTTTTTTAGCATTGACTTACATTAGCGCCGGATGGCGCCTGATGTCACTGCGTTGCATCCGTTTTTGGCCGGATCCGTCGGAATTGTACATTCCGGCGGCCGGACAAGACGGTTGCTGTAACGTTTTTTCGCCTGACAGTGCCTGAATCGGCACTTCAGGCGGCCGGAAACAATGCAAACCTTTGGAGCCGGACCAGTTTTTTGACAAATCCGTCAGAAAACTGATCCGGAGTCCAAGGGGTGTGTCTGTCTCTCTCTCATCAAGCATTCCACAGTTCTGTACCACTCTACTTCTCCCTCATCTGTCTTTCACCCTACCCATGCTCCGCATTCTGCAACTGATCTTAGACCAACATCCTCCTTAAGCCGTACTTCCCACTTCCGTCTTCAAGACTTCTCTCGTGCTGCACCAGTTATCTGGAATGAACCACCATGGAAGAGCCAATAAATAACTTGCATCTACCGTATTTTTGCACTATAAGACGCACCCCAAATTTTGGGGTGGAAAATAGCAAAAAGAAGATTTTTATAAGATGGGGTCCGTCTTATCGTCCAAATTTAAGGTACCTTACCTGAGGGCGGGTGGTGCTAGAGCGGGGTCACAGGAAGCATGGTTCCTTCATAAGGAAGCCAGCGGCGACAGAAGTGAGACAATGCTGCAGTCCTGGGGTATTCCAGCGGTGCGATGCTGTGGGTCTGGTGTTGGCGGGGAGGCAGAGGAGATTGCGTTGCATGGAGTAGCGTCCCTTCCTCAGGATGCAGCCGGTAGAAATGTGGCGATGCTGCGGCCTGGTGTCCACAGTGAGCAGAGCCGAGTGCATCATTGATTTCTTGGCGACCATTTTCCTGAAGCCGAGGGCCACAGAGATCTCAATCTGCGCATGCGCAGCCTCCGGCGGCCATTTTCCTGAAGCCGAGGGCCACCGAGATCTCAATCTGCGCATGCGCAGCCTCCGGCGGCCATTTTCCTGAAGCCGAGGGCCCCCGAGATCTTATTCTGTGCACGCACAGCCTCTGGCAATTATTTTCCTGAAGCTCACAGCCTCAGGAAAATGGAGCGCGAGAGGCCCACCCGAGATCTCAATTCACGCACGCGCTACCTCCAGTGGCCCACGGCTTCAGGAAGATGGCCACAGGGAAACCAATGATGCACTCTGAACTGATCACCGCCGACACCGAGCTTCAGCATCGCCACAATTCTGTCGAACGCCAGCTCCCTGAGGAAGGGACGCTGCTACATCACTGCCGCAACCCCCCGGTAAGCCTGTGTTCGGACTATAAGACGCATCCCCCATTTTCCTCCCAACTTTTTCTGGGAAAAAGTGAGTCTTATAGTCTGAAAAATACAGTACATTTTTAAACATAATTTAAAAATAACTCTATAGACAGGCCTATCACCCCACTAATCTAACTCTGCCCTGTTGCCCCTTCTAATTTCCCCCATAATCTTATCCCTCCTATTCATCTCCACATCCTCCATGCACCTAACAGCACTTGGTAACTGCACTTATACAGATCCAGACAGATTACTGGACCCTGCAGCTTTATATCATAACCCCTTACTTCTTATAATGTTGGCCAGACCATACATGACAGCACGTTCTACCTATTGTGACCCTCCCCATCAGCTTACAGATAGTAAGCTAGCAAGCAGGACCCTCACTGCTCCTGTATCTGTTGAACTGTTTTCTTTAGTGTCTGTACAAGTCCCCGCACAAT
The DNA here is from genome assembly GCA_033576555.1 of Oophaga sylvatica. Taxonomy (NCBI): domain Eukaryota; kingdom Metazoa; phylum Chordata; class Amphibia; order Anura; family Dendrobatidae; genus Oophaga; species Oophaga sylvatica. The sequence goes on along the minus strand of JARQOD010000001.1, from coordinate 488,082,967 downwards.
GGTAAAGTGCTGCGGAATATGTTGGTGCTATAGAAATAAAATGATTTATTATTCTGGCATGAGCTGATCACCTATCCACACATCTGGACTATAGAGAGTGTAATGGGACAGATCTCTCCCCTAAAAATTATTCTACCAAACTAAAGTAAGCTGCACCATGTAAGGAAAAGAACAGCTCATAATTCACACAACGCCCTCAATAGTTGAAGATGAGCAGGAATTTCACAAGCCAAAGACAACGGAAGAATGGCTTCTCAAAGGGAAGATGAGAATTTTGGAATGGGAAGTCAGCACCCAGAACTCGCAGCATGAGAGCTGCTAATGGAATTAAACTTTTCTTTCCTCACCCTCTCTGGGTCCAACGCAGAGTCTCCTCTGCTGCTCTCGACGTTTGTTATCTGCAGCGCTGTCGTTACTATGAGTAAGAAAGCAGGCGGTAAGGTCCTGGATGGCAGATGTGTCCCTGAGGTGGCTGACCTTGGTAATGGAAAGTCTGCATAAGTAACACTAGGTTACTGAGAGGGTTAATTTGACTGGATTTTGGGTCCGAGATTATGGGTGGAAAAGGTTGTGCCCATAAACCAGCCCAAGGGCTTGCAGGCCTAATAACAGCAGCTGGGTTAGCTCAGCAGCATGGAGTTTGTGCTGGAGCTGAACAGATGCTTTTGTCTGGTGCATGCATTAAAACTGCTGGAGCTGCTACAGCCTGAAATACTGAGATTGGTGTGGCTGCTACATTCACCTTGTTTCATTGTGCCTGAATGAGGGACTGTTTAGGTTTTGGTGCTATAAAGTTTATGATGGACAATAACCTCCATGATATAAAAATCCTGTGCAGGCGCGTATCCAAGCGTCTACCAGAGAGCTGAAACCCTACAATAGAGAGCGCTGCAGACAATCAGTGACCTAAGCAACTTGTGCCGTGAACTCAGGCAGAGGAACTGAGATCACAGATTGGCAGCAGTGCCATAGACATGAACTCAGAGATGGAGACCATAACAGACACTGGAAGAAAGGCAGAGGTTGCAGCACTGGGCCTCTCGGAGAGAGTAAGGCTATGTTCACACATTGCGGTTTTGCTGCGTTTTTTTTAATGCTGCTTTTAAACTGCTTACAAAAAGCAGGTATGGCTTAGTTTTTGCTGCCTTTTTGGCAGTGTATATTCGTCTCTTGTGCATGCTGATAAAGTTTAGTGCATAAAAAATAATCTGATTTACCTTCATCAGGTTTTGGCAACAAAAACGCAGCAAAACCTGATACCTGTGTTTTTTTTCAGCTTTTTTTGCACTACCCGCTGCTTTCAATGGGAGAAAAGTGCTGCAAAAACGCTGAAAGGGACATGCTGCATTTTGCAAAAAACACATTACTTTGACAAAAGTCAGGAAAGAAAAACTGCATGAGATTTGTGAAATCTCATAGACTTTGCTAGTACTGTGGAGTGCAGATGAAAATTTGCATTAAAAAAATAAATAAAAAATTAAGAAAATCGCAACACGTAAACATAGCCTAAAGCACATTTTTCTTCTTTTTATTCCTTCAAAACCGCAGCTGGGAAAACCCCAGTAACCCATGCAGTCTGCTAGAATTAACAGCTCTAGTGTCCACCCAGAGAAGGGTTATGGGCAGAGTGATCAGGACACGTCGCATGAAGGACCCGCCCACTGGACACTTGCAATCATAACACCAGGGATTAAGCCTGGTATAACCAACCACAGTTATGTTTAATCTGCTTAATCCCCCTCCTACATAGCGCTCTCAAAAGGACAGAGGGGTCAAAACTGCCGACAGACCACCTAGAAATAATTAACTCGATGCTAAGAATATAGTCTAGGTGAAAGAAGCCCTCCGGAGGTCGCGCTAACGCTTTATCACTGGAAAACTTATTTTAGGGCAAATCATTTTAGTTCAATAGTACTGTGATTGCTCACCTCCCTATGTAGCCATGAATCATGACAAGGCTAATGTAGCAATGAATCAGAAACATTCGGTATCTATCAAAGTATGTACGTTGTCCCTGGGGTCCCACGTCACACACTACATGGGGCTCAGGCCACAAGAAGTGACTGTTAACTCACTGCCCAATAAATCTCGCCCCTTGATGAGTGTCAGTGTTCACCTGTCACTTTCACGGCAGCTAATCACTGTCCTCCACAGTGACATTGGCATGTGATCGCTGACACAGGTGATTGACGATCTGTGCGTATACATATAACTCTATACATGCATATTTAGTGGGGTGGTTCTAGTGATTAGTCCAGAAATGCATTCAGATTACTGGCTGCTATTGGAACCAGCCCAGAAAGTGCTGACGAACACACGCTACGGCTTAGCCCTTATAATGCCATGATCCGTGCTGCAATGCATTCTGGGTTGCCGAGCATGCTTCCAGAAACAAGGCTCCAGAACAGACGCCAGTCATTGTTGTGGGGCCCCTGCCCTGAAAATGTTACAGTATATAACGTGTATAGAAAGCAGGCCTCCTAACAAATGTTCAAATGTCTACATTTATGGGTTTTCCTTTTTGTCCTCCCTTATTACCTCCTCTTGCTCCGCAATATAAGAATTCACCAGTGCCTGACCCAATCTCTGCAGTGCAGTGGCCCAGAATATCGGACTCCGCTTCCCTCTTTCCCAGTTATCAACACAATTTAAAAACATCTACTTCTGACATCTCACATAACCAAAGTTATAGGTCTCACTCTGCCCCTTTATCACATCTATCTATGCAGGGATGTCAGAGGGACAAAATTAAAAGTTGGACAAAGTCACTGGCTAACCTTGAGATTTATTTTAAAAAAAGTCTACAAGTACAATTGAATGGTGACTCCATCACAGTAAGATTCTCCAACTGTAATCCCCAAACAGCCCTCCATACAGTATAATGGTCCTACATAGTGCTCAATACAGTATGATGCGTTCCATATAGTGCTTCATAAAGTGTAATGGTTCCACATAGTGCTCCATAAAGGGTAATGGTTCCACATAGTGCTCTATAAAGTGTAATGGGTCCACATAGGGCTCCCTACAGTATAATGGGTCCCACATGGTCCTCCATACAGCATAATTGGCCCCATGATGCGCCCCATACAGCACGATGCAAAGTCAAATTGGTAAATGAAGGTAAACCTTCTTTAGCATATCGATTAACAGAAAAAGGAGATTTGACGTTTTAGAGTAAACTGCAATGCTGTATGAAAAAAAAGCAATTTCGTAGTTTTTATTTTTACGCGTTTCTTGCTCACATCGAGCTCTTTTTTATATATATACTAGCTGAAGAGCCCGGCGCTGCCCGGGCATAGTACCTAACTACGGTTAGTTATAACAAATTGTAATGATTATATCTATATACAAGTATTCAGCTTTCTCCCCATTATGTAGATAGGGCCAAAATAGTTTGGCGATTTGGAACGTGCGGGGGTTAAAATTTCCATTCAACACATAGCCTATGATGCTCCTGGGGTTGAGATGTGCGGGCATGCAAAATTTCATGCCCGTAAGTACAACGGTGCAGATTCCTATCCCGGGCCAAAATTATTTGCCATTTGGAATGCGCGGGGTTAAAATTTCGACTCAAAACCTAGCCTATGACGCTCCCGGGTCGGTGGGGGGGGGGGGGGGGGGGGGGGGGGGGGGGGGGGGGGGTACGGGGGGGGGCTGCCCGGTCAGAACGTGCGGGTGTGCAAAATTTCATGCCCGTAAATGCAGATTCCTATGCCGGACATACACACAAGCATTCAGCTTTCTCCCCATTATGTAGATAGGGCCAAAATTGTTTGGCGATTTGGAACGTGCGGGGGTTAAAATTTCCATTCAACACATAGCCTATGATGCTCCTGGGGTTGAGATGTGGGGCATGCAAAATTTCATGCCCGTAAGTACAACGGTGCAGATTCCTATCCCGGGCCAAAATTATTTGCCGATTTGGAATGCGCGGGGTTAAAATTTTGACTCAAAAACCTAGCCTATGACGCTCCCGGGGTCAGACGTGGGGTGTGCAAAATTTCATGCCCGTAAATGCAGATTCCTATGCCGGACATACACACAAGCATTCAGCTTTCTCCCCATTATGTAGATAGGGCCAAAATTGTTTGGCGATTTGGAACGCGCGGGGTTAAAATTTCGATTCAAAACATAGCCTAGGACTCTTTCGGGGTCGAGACGTGCGGGCGTGCAAAATTTCATGCCCATAAGTGCGACGGTGCGGATTCCAATCCCGGACAAACATACCCAAATACATACATACACACATACATACATTCAGCTTTATATATTAGATATATATATAAAAAAATACATAGCTGTGCTTTCAACTAGGATGCCCATATAGTTGAAAGTGTGATGCTGGGCTGGGGACCCACCTGGCATTGCAGGACAAAAACTCACCCTGCGGGATAGAGTTTGACATATGTGATCTAGACCAATAAGTCACAATTCTGCTGCCTTGGTGAAACCCTCGACTATGACCTGTCCTTCAAACCACACATCCAAGCCCTTACTACCTCCAATTCAAAAATATTTCCAGCATTCGTCCCTTCCTCAACCTTCGATCTCCTAAAATGCTAGTAAATGCCCTCATATCTCCCTCTTTGACTACTGCAATATCCTCCTCTGTGGCCTCTCGACTACCACACTCACACCTCTCTAGTCTGCTATTAACTCTGCTGCTCAAATAATCCTTCTCTCCCCTCTGCCAATCCCTTCACTGGCTTCAAATTTCCCAGTATATTAAGCTTAAACTAACAATGACTTACAAGGCCGTCGTCCATAATCGGTCTCCTCCATACATCTCCAAACTAATCTCACAATACATCCCCACACACATTGTCCGTTCTTTAGGAGACCTCCTTCTCGCCTCTGCAATAGTACAATCCTAACCCAATCGTATCCAAGATTTCTCTCGAATTTACCCCATCCTCTGGTAATCGGCACCTCAACACATCCGATCGTCTCCAACAATTGGAACCTTCAGAAGTAACCTAAAAACTCATCTCTGCAAAAAAGCAGACCGCGCTTACAAAATGGAAATGGACTGATGCTAAAGTTTGACCACACTTGGAGAGTTGTGTGTTCAGATAACTTTGATCAAGGTTTCAGACCTTAATTAGACTGTTAGGGTTATGACTTGTTCACTATCATCTTTAGGAAAGGCCAGGTGATGCAAATTTCCCAGCTTTATAAAAACCCAGCCTCCTCCCTTGTGCCAAAAACAGCAGTCATGGGTTCTTCTAAGCAGCTGCCTAAGTGTGCTGAAAATGAAAATGGTGGAGGCCTACAAAGCAGAAGGCTACAAGAAGATAGCAAAGCGCTTTCAAGTTGTCCTTTCCTCATTTTGAAATGTACCGGATATACTCGTGTATAAGCCGAGATTTTCAGCACCATTTTTTGTGCTGAAAATGCCCCCTCGGCTTATACACGAGTCATTGGGCAGAAACCAGCGGGGGAGGGGGTGCCGCGGCAGGAGCCGGTGGCTGGGACATCATACTCACCCTCCCCGTGCCATCGCTGAACGTCCCGGCAATCCTGCATTGTATCCGGCTTCCTGTAGCTTTCCTGTGCTGAGCTGTGACGTAATACCGCTCATTAAGGTCATGTAGTATGGACGCGACGCCACTCCCATAGGCGTGGCATCCATATTCATGGCCTTAATGAGCGGTATTACGTCACCGCTCAGCACAGGAGAGCTGCAGGAAGCCGGGTACAACGCAGGATTGCCAGGATGGCACGGGGAGGGTGAGTATGATGGAGGAGGATGGGGGGAGCATGGAGGAGGACAAGGAGCACGGAGCAGGACGGGGGGGGGGGAGGGAAGGACGGAGAGCAGCAGGACGAGGGGGAGGATGGAGAGCAGGAGCAGGACGAGGGGGGGATGGAGAGCACGGAGGCAGGACGAGGGGGAGGATGGAAAGCACAGAGGTACACGGAGCAGGACGGGGGGAGGATGGAGAGCACGGAGCAGGACGAGGGGGAGGATGGAAAGCACAGAGGAGCACGGAGCAGGACGGGGGGAGGATGGAGAGCACGGAGCAGGACGAGGGGGAGGATGGAAAGCACAGAGGAGAACGGAGCAGGACGGGGGGAGGACGGAGAGCACGGAGCAGGACGAGGGGGAGGATGGAAAGCACAGAGGAGCACGGAGCAGGACGGGGGGGCACAGGCGGACGGAGCAGGAAGGGGGTAGCACAGAGGAGGACGGAGCAGGAGGGAGCAGAGGACGACAGAGAGGAGAGAAGGGGGAGCACAGAGGAGAATGGGGGAGCACAGAGCTGGATGGGGGAGCACGGAGCAGGACGGGGGGAGCACAGCAGGACGGCGGTTTATACACCCGGCTTATACTCGAGTCAATAAGCTTACCCAGTTTTCCGTGGCAAAATTAGGCCTCGGCTTATACTCGGGTCGGCTTATACTCGAGTATATACGGTAATTAAGAAATGGCAGTTCCCAGGAACAATGGAGGTCAAGATCAGGTCTGAAAGACCAAGCAATATTCCAGTGACAGCTGCTTGTAGGATTGTTAGAGGGGCAAATCAGAACCCCACGCTTGACTGCAAAAGACTTTCAGAAAGCTTTAGCAGACTATGGAGTTATGGTACATTGTTCTACTGTTCAGAGACACCTGGATAAATATGGCCTTCGTGGAAGAGTTACCACAAGAAAAACCTCTCCTGTGTCCTCACCATAAAATTCAGCGCCAGAAGTATGCAAAAGAACATCTAAACAAGCCTGATGCATTTTGGAAACAAATCCTGTGGACATATGAGGCTTAAATAGAACTCTTTGGCCACAATGATCTTGTGTGGAGGAAAAAGGGCACAGAATTTCAGGAAAAGAACATCTCGCCAACCAGTGGTGGGTCAATCATGCCTTGGGGTTGTGTTGCAGCCAATGGTACGGGCAACATTTCATGGGTAGAGGGAAGAATGGATTCAATGAAATTTCAACAAATTCTTGATGCAAACATAACACCAACTGTAAAAAAGCTGAAGTTGAAAAGAGGATGGCTTCTACAAATGGATAATGATCCTAAACACACGTCAAAAGCCACAATAGACATCAAAAGGTGCAAGCTGAAGGTTTTACAATGGCCCTCACAGTCCCCTGATCTGAACATTATTGAAAATCTGTGGCTAGACCTCAAAATAGAAAAGCATGCAAGACGACCCAGGAATCTCACAGAACTGGAGGAATTCTCCAAGGAAGAATGGATGAAAATCCCTCAAACAAGAATTGAAAGACTCTCGTCTGGCTACAAAAAGCGTTTACAAGCTGTGATACGCTCAAAAGGGGGCGCTACAATGTAGTAACCATGCAGGGACCTCAAACTTTTGCATCGGTCCATTTTCCTTTTTGTAATATTTAAAATGTAAAAGATGAAAATATATATACCTTTTTCTTTCCTAAAATACACTTTAGAAATAAAAAATAATGAGGCCCAATCCAAAACCTGACTGCAGATATCTCCTAGGCTGGCTCCCTTGCTGCACCACTCTTTTCTCTGCATCACCGTTGGCGCAGTCAGATACTGGCGGGGCGACTGGTTCATGCAGCTTTGTTGATACTTTTTGTGCCAACACAAGAGGCTGGATGCCAGGACCAGAATAGCACCTCTTACCTATCGGTGTCACTCCGCCCATTCCATTTATACTGCAAGCTCTGGTGACATTTACTTAGGGCGTTGTCCTCATGGGTCAGATCATTTTCTGGGTGTAAAACCCACCGAGTATAACATTACCAACAGAGTAGAAGGATTTCTATGAAATGTCATCAACTCTCTGCAGAAACAACCTGCAACAAATATTGCCTGGCTCTGCAAATTTGCCATCCTCAGCAAGGACATTCAGACGCATCCGTCCCGGTCCACAACTTAAGATTAAATCTGTTGCCAAATTCCAAAACATTATTAAACAGACCTGATGAGACTAGTGTGCTTACTCTAAGTCACAAGGGAAATGGCTGTATACTCTTATTAAAATGAGCATTTGGTAAATCCAGGAAAAGTGTGAGAGTGTATGGGTCCAACTGTTTAGCCTCTGCCCCTGTACTGTCAGACAGGTGCAGCTTGTATTGAGCAGCTTGAATCTCAACAACAGCAGGGAGGAGGAACACTGAGGATAAGTGGGTAGAGATGGCGTGTAAACTTTCAAAAAAGATTATACAGCAGTTTCGACATGAATTCCCAAAAGTAAGTACACCAGCCTCATCAGGTATTTACTGAGACCAGTATTAAGCAATAGAGGTAATAAACAGTCAAGTACTAGAAGAGCAGCATGAAAATAAACTGGTACCCCATGTGGTTGTAGGTAAGAGTTTTCTAAAATGCCCGAAAGTACTAAACGCCCCTTTAAGGAAAGAAAATTCACATCCTGAGCATTTCATTAATTCCCAGTTCCGACAGCTCAGAATTGCATACAATATGTCTCTTTTACGCTCTGCGGCCAAATCCTACTTTTCTCAAAAGCATGGGAAGAGCATTCAATTGGAGGTAGCAAGGTTGGGAGTAATTCCTTTGTTCGGTGTGCTGGAATGCACTTGCCTAAGCCGCATTCCAGAATATCAAGTCGCATTCCCAAGAGCGTGAGTGTGAGAAGGCGGCTGCTGCAAAAACTTTATAAGTGGCGGAATTCCTGCAACATTTCTGTGCATTCATCAGGATCCAGCGCTTCTAGAATACATGCACAAAGACTTCATGTGCACGGAAACAGCGCTACACGTGGTGCGGAGACAGAGCGGGATATACGATCCGATTAATTACAACTCACCGGACAACTAAGAAACTGGAGAATACAAAGAGCCAGAAACAAACTTCCTATATAGATATTTGAGAACCACACACACAAAAAAAAATTATATATACACACACAGCCAGAGATGCATTTGTATAATCATTGAAGGGATTGTCAAAATCGCAAAGTGCTTGTTCACACAATCAACTTTGCAATTTTTACCCTTTATTACAAATCCTCTCCATTCTCATCAACTGCTAAAAAATTATTACAGTATTATTTTTTTTTTACTGGTTGCCTAGGTTACCAGCCACCTTCGCAGTCTATTAGAGGTGAACGATTTCCTAGGAAGGTTTAACCCATGAAAGTTCTTTACTATACAGCTTGTAGGAGTTACATCCCATTTGCTTCACTGATCCTGTGCTGCAAAGCTGCATCTGCTTGCAGAATAAAGGAGCGCACAGTTCGGGCCAGCAGGGTAGCCTTTCCACTGATCCAAGCTGTCAATCATTCAGGAGTGCACTGCCCCACAGATAGCAGGAGGCTGAGGAGTGGTAAGCTGCTGAAGAAAGAAGAGGACACAACTTCTTTAAGAGGTATCTGTCAGCAGGTTTTTGCTATATGAGAGCAGGATGATGTAGAGGCAAAGACCCTGATTCCAGCTATGTGTCACTTACTGGGTGCACTTTTGATAAATTACCCGTTTTTTTCTGCTGTAGATATAGCAGTGCTCAGAATGCTGAGCTGTATAACCCCGCTCATACCACTGATTGGCAGCTTTGTGTTACTGTTAAGTAAACTGCCAATCAGTGGTGAGGGCGGGGTTACACATATTAGCCTGGTTGGCCAGCACATGACACCTAGTCCTAAAGTGATAATCTCCTGCTGATAAAACACTGATTGTATTAAAACTACAACACACCTAATAAGTGACACATCCCTGGAATCAGGCTCTCTTGCTCCATATTATGCTGCTCTCAGATCAAATAGCTAAAACCTGCTGACAGATTACCTTCAACGCTACATTTCCCCTTTTGTGTCAGTGAATTAATTTGAGGATTACACCATGTGTGCATTCACTTTGAATCCAGATTTTTTTTCTCTCAGCTTTACTACAGTGCAAATAAATTGTTACTAAACATATGAGAAGAGTGAAAAACGACAACAAAGCTGCATCAGCTTTGATTAAAAAAATATAATTACAGTTCAGTGTCCCTTATCAAGGATCGGATAACCATTGAGACGTGCGAGAAGATCTACGCTGATTAAAGCCTTAGGAAATTGTATCCGGTGCATGGGGAAGGAATCAGCTAGCCCCAGCCTAGAAAGTCATCTTGTGTTGATTTGGGCTATATTCACATCACGGATTAGTCTCCGTTTGACAAATCTCTAAAAGAGTATACATGATACATAAAGCTGTGATTCCTAGTCACTTCAAGGAAATAGTGTAGACTACTACACCAAAAAAAAAGACTGTACAGGGAATACAGCAATGCAAGGGTTAAGCTAATTAAAAAGCGTAATAAGCCATAAGATCAGCAAGAGCCTATTTAAATTAGTGAAGGCTTCTTTGCTCTTTCGATCATCTATAATTTACAAGTTTAGTAGGGAAGCATGACGCTCGCCTCCAAGTATCAATTATTAATGGGAGGATTTTTTTTTCTCGCCGTCAAATTATAACACTTAGGTTGATGGCCTAAATCTATTTTGAGTCAGCGGATGTGAACGTGCATTAATGAAAGGGCACGATCACACAGGTCACAGCAGGCCAAATGCGGAGAACGGGACTCATTTGTGCCCTTTCACTGTCGCGCAGGAGGTCAGGGCCATAGAAACCTATGGGTCACAGGATATAAATCATATACATCTTATCCAAATGGCCGCTTCTGAACATGCCGAGAAAGGTGATGTGCATCTATATGCCACATCTGTACATTCTGCAGCATTTGCGGGCAGCTAGGTAAAACTGCAGCTAAGAGGGTTTGGGTGTGTGCACACGCTGCGTTGTTGCTGCGTTTTCCCCATGTTTTACAGTACCAGCAATGTGAAGAAGACTTCTGAAATTCATAGCACATGTTGCTTATTTTTTAACTTCCTTTTCCTGTGTAAAGAGGTGATATCTGTCAGTGAAATCCTGCCTCTGGTGATAATGAGCCTGCTGAAAACTGTCCCTGAAACGACAGAAAGTATGGGACTAAAATAGCCCCAGTGGCCGGTGTGAAACTTGCAAGATGACCAATTTTTTAAAAATCAGATTTCAAAAGCAAAACAAACAAAACCACAACGACATTGTCAAAAATGTTGTAAAAACACATGCAGAACAAACACCTCTCATTCTGGTGGCACATTCCCTTTAAAAGACGTTTGCCTAAAACACTAATGCACGGTATATAAATCTGTCATCAGTAATTAAAAAGTAAATAAAGAGTCAATTGATTGACTCTAGCTACAGATTCTTAATTAAAGGGGCTGTCTGGGAAGAAGTCATCTAACTCACTGATTACAGTAATGCTGATTTAGGGATTATCGTTTTCCCTGGAAACCCTTTACAATCTATGTACTAGTGACACAGGTCAGGTACAATCTATCAGCGCCGTCGATTTATTGGTACTGAACCCACAAAATCAGGAAATTACCAAGAAAGAGTTTTATACTCTGGAAACCAAAAACAAAGGAAGCTCATGAAAAGCATAAAAATTACATCACTTCTGAAAAGTGCAATTAATAAACTTATGACCTGATTCATTATTGTGTATAGGGCTTTTTTTCCCCTCTAGTTTTCGAGCTTTTTCGCCTATTTTTCAATTGCGCCTTTCTAAAGTCTACTTTACATGTGTTATTGTGTTTTATGTTCATCACTGTAGTTGAGGTTTCAGTGTTTCCAAACTTTTCTCCGCTGAATCATCATTTGCAACTTTTTAAAAAGGCCCCATATTTTTTAAGCAAAAGTACGGCAGCACAGCTAGATCTGGAGAGATGTCAGACAATAGGATAGCAGCCAGCTCGGCGGGTACGGGCGCATCCCCCCAGGACGGTATTAGGAAGCTGCTCGCCTCCTTAGCGGCAGGTTGTAATGGTCAATTATTCAGGAGTTCAGCACCCACGGGACACCTCATGTAATGCAAAGTGAACAGAACCGGCACACAGGCCATTACCATGTCGCCCTTCTTTCAGATTTACGCGTGGTGTTCCCACGCTGCAGCTTTACCCAGATGAACCGTCTTGTACTACGATGCTTCTATGGGGTGCAGCCGAATCGTCACTATTCTACTGGGCAGCAATAACCTGGGTGGGCCTGTAGCAGAATCGTGCGTTGGGAAAACGGCCAATGCTACCAGTACAAGCGGATCTGCCATGTCAAGGTTACCACTGATATAATCCGGCACACCAAACGTAAATAGGATGCAAAAACAAAGTTTTTATTTGAAACAGTGACAGCTCATACTCCAAAGAACAATGATAAGTATAGGTACATAGTTTCTCAACGTTTCGGTATTGTATGCCTTTTTCAAGAGGTACCTTTTACTGTATAAAGAAAAAAACAAATTAATGACAGATAAAGTAACAATCTGAATATATATGTACATAAAACAAGGGGGAAAAAAAAAAAAAAAAGGGGGGGAGAAAAAGGGAACCAAAAATGCATGAGCAGTAAATCATAAATATATACAGGACACCAAAATTGAAGCACAGATAAAAAAGGATGTTCTTTTTAATATGTACAGAAAATAAAAAAATAAACAAATAAAATAAAAACCAGCGGGAAGAAAAATAAATGAATATATGTACGGGCCTACAAACTCACATGTATATTTAGAAGACCACCACATAGTAATGTGTAGAAAAATAAAAATAAAAAAGTGTATGAAACTATGACCAACATGTGGTCAAAGTGAGAATATACATCGCTAATATATATGGTGATAAATAACTGATAATATAACAATAATATATGACTCAAATATATAGAGAAACATAAGAAGCCATGGCCATATCATAGTAGTTTGAGAAAATGCATATTTAAGGCCATAAAAAATGAATATATCATTATGCCATAACAAACCATACTGCACAAAAGGGAAGTAGAAAACGGAGGGCTAATCAGTAAATAAAGATAAATATCGGTGCTACAAAATATACAATGATAGAGACCATATGGCGTGCCTCCACATAGATGCTAGAGTATATGATTATAACAACGCAGCTAGACCCCAGAATCCAAGAACATAAAGAAGCGGTAAAGTAGCGGTGCAAGTATATATGGGACATACCTTAGTAAGCATGAAGAAATGAAAGGGACAACATCCAGGAGTTTCCAATGCGGCAGTGAGCTGTGGCGCCATGGTGCAAGAACCGCTATTTATGTGCCTGGTGAGAGCTGATCCCGAGAACTTCCGGGTCTGGCTAGAAAGGTTAGGTGTGCAGTGCGCATGTGCAAAAAGCCGAGAGGTGCCGAAAGGTGGCCGAACGAGGCCGAATCCCACAGAGTGTGGAGCGCAGGTCAGGAAGGGAATCACGTCACAGGATCGGTGCCGGAATGCTGTAGAGAATAGACGTAGTAAAGAGATATGGATGATATGGCATGTGAAAAAAATGCACAAATATTCTTAAAAGTTATATGAATATAAAGGTCTTATAATAACTTTCAATAAAAAAGAAAGAGAAAAAAGAAAAAACTCTGATATAACAGTACATACATACAAATATGCGAATCTCACCAAAAATAAGCAAATCACATCAATAATCTGTAAATCTAATCAGATATAGATCCCATGTGGCAATTAAGTAATACCAATATTGTAATGAACCCAATTGTAATAACTAAAGGCCAGATGGGCAAATCGTGAAAGACCCTTTTCCCGTATGGTCTTAATAGGGAATACGAGCTTACGTATTAAAGCATTGACTTATCTGACCCATTGTATATTAGAGATACCTGTTGAATTTTGACCTCTATAGGTAGGCAATTTCACGATTTGCTCATCTGGCCTTTAGTTATTACAATTGGGTTCATTACAATATTGGTATTACTTAATTGCCACATGGGATCTATATCTGATTAGATTTACAGATTATTGATGTGATTTGCTTATTTTTGGTGAGATTCGCATATTTGTATGTATGTACTGTTATATCAGAGTTTTTTCTTTTTTCTCTTTCTTTTTTATTGAAAGTTATTATAAGACCTTTATATTCATATAACTTTTAAGAATATTTGTGCATTTTTTTCACATGCCATATCATCCATATCTCTTTACTACGTCTATTCTCTACAGCATTCCGGCACCGATCCTGTGACGTGATTCCCTTCCTGACCTGCGCTCCACACTCTGTGGGATTCGGCCTCGTTCGGCCACCTTTCGGCACCTCTCGGCTTTTTGCACATGCGCACTGCACACCTAACCTTTCTAGCCAGACCCGGAAGTTCTCGGGATCAGCTCTCACCAGGCACATAAATAGCGGTTCTTGCACCATGGCGCCACAGCTCACTGCCGCATTGGAAACTCCTGGATGTTGTCCCTTTCATTTCTTCATGCTTACTAAGGTATGTCCCATATATACTTGCACCGCTACTTTACCGCTTCTTTATGTTCTTGGATTCTGGGGTCTAGCTGCGTTGTTATAATCATATACTCTAGCATCTATGTGGAGGCACGCCATATGGTCTCTATCATTGTATATTTTGTAGCACCGATATTTATCTTTATTTACTGATTAGCCCTCCGTTTTCTACTTCCCTTTTGTGCAGTATGGTTTGTTATGGCATAATGATATATTCATTTTTTATGGCCTTAAATATGCATTTTCTCAAACTACTATGATATGGCCATGGCTTCTTATGTTTCTCTATATATTTGAGTCATATATTATTGTTATATTATCAGTTATTTATCACCATATATATTAGCGATGTATATTCTCACTTTGACCACATGTTGGTCATAGTTTCATACACTTTTTTATTTTTATTTTTCTACACATTACTATGTGGTGGTCTTCTAAATATACATGTGAGTTTGTAGGCCCCGTACATATATTCATTTATTTTTCTTCCCGCTGGTTTTTATTTTATTTGTTTATTTTTTTATTTTCTGTACATATTAAAAAGAACATCCTTTTTTATCTGTGCTTCAATTTTGGTGTCCTGTATATATTTATGATTTACTGCTCATGCATTTTTGGTTCCCTTTTTCTCCCCCCCTTTTTTTTTTTTTTCCCCTTGTTTTATGTACATATATATTCAGATTGTTACTTTATCTGTCATTAATTTGTTTTTTTCTTTATACAGTAAAAGGTACCTCTTGAAAAAGGCATACAATACCGAAACGTTGAGAAACTATGTACCTATACTTATCATTGTTCTTTGGAGTATGAGCTGTCACTGTTTCAAATAAAAACTTTGTTTTTGCATCCTATTTACGTTTGGTGTGCCGGATTATATCAGTGGTTCTATATTATCCGTTTTCCTGAGCACCCGCAATAGTAAAGTGAGCTTCCCCTCTATTTTTCTACATGTCAAGGTTACCTACAGAAGTTTCCAGTGAATCGGAAGATTCAGGAGAGTGGAGGAAACTATTGATCCAGGGAGCAGTCTGCTGTTCTAGGGTGTTAGTGCCTTTCTGGAGATTAACTAGTGTAAGTATAAAAAGGCTGACCTCCAAAGACCCATAGATTTAGTGCTTGTTATTCAACCCTCCTTATATAATCGCACTGGCCACCTGAAATGACCTGTCAATCACTAGGAGCGGAGCTGAGAAGGAAGAGCCGGACTAGTCTTGTCTCAGTCTAGGGTCTCAAGCCGGATATTTAATGTATATTTTCTCTGAAATGCCAAAGAGAAAAATATATCAAGCTGCAATCGTGCAGGCAGATTCACATTCACACTGCCAGCGGTATGGGCAGCAGGAATCCGGTGGCAGGTTCTTGTAAAGTTCTTGTATATAATTGTGTCCAGCCTGAAAAGTGATGCAACTTTGAAAATCCCTTTATTAGGGGGTTGGTCTTCATTCACTTTTCCCCAGTCTATTATCCTGCCTTCAGTTGCACTGATACCATAATGTACTGATTTGGAGTACAGATGATGGCAGTGATGGGTCAGAATTTGCATCCTTTGGTGAGTGTTGTGCTTATCAGAACAATGTCCTGCAGCAGCGTATACCCAGAGACAGTGAGACACAGGAGCCGACCCATCACTGCCATCATCTGTACTCCAAATGAGTATCTTCTGGTATTAAGCATATGCCTGGTATGGTGGGGGCTCTGCTCCAGTGCATGTTCTATACACAGAGAACCTCACATAAGAAGTAACAGCATGTCCTATGTCGGAATTGTTCACAGGAGTATTTAAATCTCATAAAGTCATTGCAAATCACCATCACATAAAGAGGTTGTCCATGTTCTTGCTGTAAGTCTGCAGTCACTACGTGACTGCAGACCTCTGAATCCTCATGGGGTGCGCACCACACGCTATTAGGATTCTCTTTGAATGGCGGTGAGAGCAGGACGTCACATTCCAACTAAACATGCACAGCCATGCCTAAGTCAGTTGCATCAAGCAAGGGTGTGCATGTCTTGTTGGAATGTGGCTGGAAGTAGACAAATCGCAAAGTAGACCCCCCTCCCCCCCGCTTGACGACACCGGGGAGTGACTGGAGACTTTTAGCAAAGAATCAGACAATCCCTTCAATGATTACTATGGGGTCAGACAAGTCGGATGCCCCACACTGATTGGGAGAATAAAGGGGCTTCAGGGTTACACCCACAGCCATAATGCTCTATTGGCAGCTGCACTTTCCAGCACACAGTTGGGGAGCTGTAGTCGGCCCCTGGCGATGTTCCCAGTGACTTATCCAAGGCTTACAGTGATGGGAATAACCTTGTTAATAAACAGTACCGCTTCCAGTACACAGGGCTGAACTGCAAAGCCAGACACAGCCCACAGATATGTCGTCTTCTCAAGCTGCAGCAAACCTTTAATCTTAGCACCTATTTTATGTAATGAGATGAGTCCATGTGATCATCACAAGAACGGGACAGATTCCCATCCTCTGCAAGTAATTAAAGAAAACCAGTCACAGGAGGCACAGGCAGCAATAATAAGGAGCAGCTCTGGGCACTGATGGAAACCAGAGACATCTGAAGCTGAACTTTCTGGTGTCATCTGCCACTTAGTCAGGTGATGGGGCTAGGAGTGGCTGCACCACTGTATACTGCTGTAATAACACAGCAGAGCCAAACATGCCACCATCAGTACTATGGGGTCACAAATGTCTACAGCTCTATCGGGTCCTTTTCTTTTAGTACACCGGATCACATTTGATACATAATGTGCCAAACAGATCAGCAAATCACAATTTATAAATTATATTGCCTCACGCCCCCCCTCCAAAAAAAAAAATAAAAATCACTCCACATTTCTGGCCACTAGGTGTCTCCCTTTCATGTAACTTGCTGCCCACTGCCTGGGCTGGTACCCAGTGTAATCCATCTCTAGCATCAGCAGAGACACAGACGGATTACAGAAAAAGTAAGATCAGGCTTCTTTGCTCATACTGCATGTAGACTTCATGGAGAGGCAGGCTTTCAGTACGGGGCAATGGCAAGTGCAATGTATGCTGGAAAATGAAACGGATGTTCCAGCACCTATATTGCTGGTAGACTGCTGAGGAATAAGAACCGTACATTCAGATACAGAAGATGGTAAGTTATACAGAGTAAGAATTTAGACAGAACGCACCAAAAAAAGTTTAACTTTTGTTGGAAATGAGAGCAACCAGACCATGATTTTCTGCAAGTCTTGTGTGAACAGTGTAAGTGACCAGATTATTGCAGCTTCCTCCTACAGGGAACTGGTCATCTTTCTTTTTGCCCGAACCAAGGGCAGAATGAATCAGACTCTGGGTGCACTATTGCAGACATGTACATTTTACTCTGAAACAATGCGGTAATTCAGAAAAGTCGCCGGGGCCTCGACTGATTAGTCCTATAGCAGATTGTTGGTGGCTTCTCCCCAGCACCATCACTCTGACTGACAGCGAGTGACCTGAGAGTCCAGCAAATCAGGGTGGGGAGAAGCTGGCCCTTGAGCCACCTTGGCCCTGGACGGCTTTTCAAAGTAAGTTTTCACTGAAAAGCCCTAAGCGTTTCAGAGTAAAATCCACATGCATGCAATAACACAGCCAATGTCAGTCATTCTGCCCGTGGTTGGGGTCAGTATGACTCTCCTGTCAGGTTCCCTTTAAGCATGAACGTCCACCTTTGCACCTTCACTAGTTTCATTCCACTTAAAGTGAAAAAATCTTAAGTAACTTTGGAAATATTCTTAATTCAAGGGAATCTGTCACCAGGTTTTTCCCCTAATCTGAGAGTAGCATGATGTAGAGACAGAGACCCTGAACCCAGTAATAATAATAATCTTTATTTTTATATAGCGCTAACATATTCCACAACGCTTTACAGTTTGAACACATTATCGACGCTGTCCCCGGAGTACCCAGAGGAAACCCACGCAAACACGGGGAGAACGTACAAACTGTATCACTTACTGGGCAGCTTAATGTGGTCTTGGTAAAATCTGTGTTTTATCAGCAGGAGATTATCACTTGAGGTCCTGCTGCCAAGTAGTCTAACCCCATCCTCACCACAGATTGGCAGCTTTCTGCCAATGCACAGTGTACACAGAAAACAGCCCAGTGGTGTGGGCGAGATTATAAAGTGCTCACTATTCAGAGACCTGCTAGATCTGCAGCAGAGAAAACGGTGATTTTATTAAAACTGCAGCAAGAAACCTAGCAAGTGACATATTGCTGGAATTAGGCTCTTTCTACATTATGCTGCTCTCAGATGGAGTTGCCAACATTTGGTGAAATAGTGCATTTAAAAATCACCGTTTTGTGTCTACAGCTTCGATGCAGAAGTATGCCTTTATGGCAGAACACCACAGACGACCGCTGTGTCACCATGTAGCCGTACAGGTCAGCACATGATAGCTTACTGCACACCAATGAATTCCCTTCTATTGGAGTTACACTTAGATCAGCTTCCTTAGCATGACCCAAACTGCATGTAGAGCGTGACAGGCGAGCGTGCACGGCTACGGTTCGCTGCGATCTACTACTGCGCAGGTCCTTGATGGATCTCTGCTTCAGTGAGTGTCATCTCTACCTGTAGAAAGGACGCTTTCCACAGTGCTGATCCGTCGCCGCAGCAAATCTGAGCTTGACAAATCCTTTTTCTTTTCACAGCCCGGCCTACAGAAGTGGATTTCTCCCAATACGTGCCCGCACTACCGAAAATCGGTGCATCCAGATCACTGCGCGCACAGCATCACTGGATTATCACACAACCTCGTGGCCAATGTCTCCCCGTACATCCTCTATCCCATAATCCTCTCTTTAGGGTATTTATACCTGCGCTCACACGGGGCACAGCTGGCTGGGAGGCTTATGTGCAGTCATTAATAATCCCCTTGATATTCACATGAGACAAGTCCCCGCACAACACATGAATTTCTACTACTGTATCACCCCCCTCCATACTCCTCTAAGACTAATCTTTCTTCATGCGTTTCAATGCCTGTAGCTTTGGGACTAGAATTGTCCTCTCCAGCGCTGCACAATCTGCAGCCATCATCCAGGTGGTGTGAAACCACTACTCCCAGCATGCCCGACCAGTTATTTCTTGCAGGACAAATCGCAGGTTTATGGAATTAGTCATTTGTGTGCACTATATAACAAAAGGTGCCTGAACCCATTGGGACGAGGGATCAGCAGCCTAAAGAACGACACCTGTTGTGGAACTACAACTCCCAACATGCCCCAACAGACTGAACATTTCTGGCCAGTATGAACGACTGAAAATGTACAGGTCATTGAAAAGATCCATAGCCAGGCATCAGCCAATACTACCAAATATGAAATGCTTCCAGATCCGTCATCCACAGCTCTGTGGGGAAAATTGTACGGGTCTTTTCAACGGCTTTAACCCTTTTGCAAATCTGCAAGCAACAGACGCTCTGGATCTATGACAATATCCATAGTGGATTTCTTCTGTCACGTGTGGATGTACGATGCAGATATGTCCATATTTCCATTTGCACATTCAGACAAACGGAATTCATATGCAAAACCAAAGACGGATCCGATGCGAACAACCGCAGAAGGGCCCTACTGACTGTTGCTGGGCCCCACTGGGTTGCGTTTAGTGTCAGTTTTAGAATGGAAGAAAAAGTGAAGAAGGCAGAACTTTGTCACCCATTCTAACAGCAAGGACACTGACAGACCAATCATTAGGATCCCTTGGCTTCTGTTAGCAGCAGTGCTGCAATTGCTCCGTTATGCACATGAACTCTCTTGTCTCTTTGCTCTAAACAGAATGTGAACATAAAGGTCCTAGCCAGCACAACAATCCCATAGATGCTCGATCGTTGCACACTATGGAATGTAGCGGGATTTTTCTAACGCTAAACCTTTGCAATCTGCAAGCTTAACAGACGCTATCATGTCCTATGGATTCTTCTGTCACGGTGATGTACGGTGCAGATAGTAACCGCAATCAGACAAAGAATATATGCAACCAAAGCGATACGATACGACACCGCAGGAGGCCACATGAATGTGTGGCCCGGTGCGATTCAGGAGAGGAAAGATCAAGAGGAAGACTTGTCCTTTGAAAGCAGCCGCACTGAACAACAATCCTTAGGATCGCTATGGACTTTTTAGCGCATCTCACTGTTAGCACATATTGTCTTTTAGTGTGTCAACTAATGTTAGTCTAAGCTGACACAAAAGACTAGAAGGCATGCAAATTAGTCTCTTTTGTTCCTCAAGAGAGCAGTCTTGCAAAGTAATATCTAGGTAGGAGCCAATGTCTGACCCTATAAACATGACCTTGGATACATGCCAAACCAGAAACTCATCTACAGATGCCTGTAAAGGGGGGGTGTTTGCCCCTCATAGGTGTAGATTGGATTCTGGTTGGGCTGCTGAGTGCGATACCCTTGAGGCTCAGCTCAACACTGATGAGAGGCAAATACCCTGAAACAGGCATCTGTAGGTGAGCTTTTAGCTTAACAGTTGCCTACTAGACTGGCGTTCGACACTCCGATCTTGATGAGGGGGGTGTGCTGGAGCCATGGGCGTACACCTCTTTATGAGTGTAAGATGAGCGGCGTATGCCTCACCCTAAATCCTACCCCTTGCGGCGTGGGGAACACAGCCATTCATCATGAAATTGACAGCCCCATTACACCCATTTTATCAGAGCTATGAAAACTCCAAAAGCTGTAAAATTTGGGTGCAACTTGAAGTTACGCCTAAATTTAGTGAGTGACTTTTCAAAGCTTTAACAGAAGAATTCTGGGGTGAAAGCTTGGATGCATCAGACGCATTGGCTTACAGGGTAGACACCTAGGTGGTGAGAGAATGTTGCAATACAAAATCTAATTTTCTTGCTTTTTACCTATAGAGCATTACATTGAAACTGCCACAAGACAATGTAGACTTGTTAAAACAGACATTCAAATATTTTGGATTTTGATGAAACATTGTATAATATTCTGATAACAGGAATACTTCTGTATACATAATAAGGAAACAGTTTTCATTTATAAAGCGGAAGTGTATTCTTAAAGGGGTTATTCCCATCTTCACAGATGAATATAGTTTGGAAATACAAGTTAGTTGATAGCAATGTGCTCCAGCGATCCTGGACAGCTTCAAAACAGAACACAGCCTGTAAACACTGTGCATGTTTTGCTGTCTTGCAGTGGTGGTCTGTCTCCAAAGCAACGCGCTGTAAACAAAAAGTGAATATCTCAAGAAGGGCTGAAAATAATTGCTTGTATCCAACGATAACCATTTGTAACGATGGAAAGAACCCCTTAAAGATCACCTCACATATCAAAGAGACAGTAAATACTGTAATATACAAAAAAAAAGGTTGCACTCTATCGTGCCAAAGCAAGTCAATGTGAAATATGAAACATGAATAGCAATATGGCTTTTGAATATTAGAAAAAAATGAAAGACGCTTTGCACAAAATTTGGCCAAATAATGCCTGCCCATACACCAACGTCAAGGTGGTCTCAGAACGTATGGGTCCCTGCCTATGTGAACATACCTCTATTAGGCTGATATCTGAATTCCTGGGTGAATGTGGACACCTCTGTCAGTAAAGCTTGTCTTTTCTGGGTGAGCAGGAACCTGCTATAATTAAAATCACCACATGGTGATGGGCGGAGTGCTCGGTCAGTAAGCTAACATAGAAGTAAAAGAAAACTGACTGGCACATTCAAACCAGTGTGAATTAGGTGCAAACCAGGAGCAGCTACCTCCATAGACAATATACAAAAAAAGGTTGCACTCTATCGTGCCAAAGCAAGTCAATGTGAAATATGAAACATGAATAGCAATATGGCTTTTGAATATTAGAAAAAAATGAATGAGACGCTTTGCACAAAATTTGGCCAAATAATGCCTGCCCATACACCAATGTCAAGGTGGTCTCAGAACGTATGCTAACTATGTTAGCTTACTGACCGAGCACTCCGCCCATCACCATGTGGTGATTTTAATTATAGCAGGTTCCTGCTCACCCAGAAAAGGCAAGCTTTACTGACAGAGGTGTCCACATTCACCCAGGAATTCAGATATCAGCCTAATAGAGGTATGTTCACATAGGCAGGGACCCATACGTTCTGAGACCACCTTGACGTTGGTGTATGGGCAGGCATTATTTGGCCAAATTTTGTGCAAAGCGTCTCATTCATTTTTTTCTAATATTCAAAAGCCATATTGCTATTCATGTTTCATATTTCA
The DNA here is from genome assembly GCA_033576555.1 of Oophaga sylvatica. NCBI lineage: Eukaryota > Metazoa > Chordata > Amphibia > Anura > Dendrobatidae > Oophaga > Oophaga sylvatica. Next base: position 488,060,429 of record JARQOD010000001.1, on the reverse strand, counting down.
CATTGACTTGCTTTGGCACGATAGAGTGCAACCTTTTTCTGTATATTGTCTATGGAGGTAGCTGCTCCTGGTTTGCACCTAATTCACACTGGTTTGGATGTGCCAGTCAGTTTTCTTTTACTTACAGTAAATACTGTAATGTCAGCAGAGACCCCCACAATCAGCTAGCTAGCGTATATCAGCCAGGCTAACGAGAGCGAAGCCAATTTCCATTACTGTCCCATACTTTTAAGAAGTAAAAAGGGGCGAAGCAGGCACCGAAGCCCCTTGCATCTAGCAATCCTTGGGAGGAAAGATCCCCATCCACATGAAGTCAACTGGTGCTTATTTACATTCCTGATAAACCTCACTGTCAGCCACTTTCTCCATCACAAGAAACATTGTAACATGCGATCGCTACTTCCAATAGGTGGCGCTATCGTTCTAGTCCTTACATGGCGTGTAAGTCTCCTCACTCTGACATGCCAGGCCTTCTTGTCACTCTACACAAGAAACTTTACTCCTTAGATACACTCAGAACCCTTTATACAGGGAGTATAGAGCAAACGCTGGAGACATAGTGACAGTCCCTCTAGGGGTAAAACCAGTAACATGATACAGACTACTACAGAGGGAGCGGACACATGAGCCATTATGGCACGGCTGCATCCACCAGTCCCTGGGAGCTTCCCCAGAGTTTACTGACACATCCACTGTCCTGACATCTTGTGTCATGGTCTTAGATGGAAATTTGGGCAAAGGAGTCCATATGAACATCAGAACACACTGGGTTACTCTATGATTTTTTTTTCTTACATTTATGACATTAAAAATACACGTGAAAACTTTTTTTTTTTTTTTTTAAAGATGCGCTTTGGGACTCCCATCAATCAGAAGTCTTGATCTTCTAGACATGATAACCAGCCTTAATGCACATCGTTCAGAAGGTGACAGTTTCCGATAAAGGAATAATTTATGAACAATACCCCACTGTCATGTGCTCATGTCCGCCTGCTCAGACGGATCCATGTGAGGACGCTGCACTCCTCATACGGAAAATTGTACAGTGAAAAATCGCTGTGGGGACATTGTTTGATTAGTGCCACGTTTCTATATGTATGGATGTGAGATGGTATAATAAGAATTTATTTTGTTTCTATAGTTTTGAACTGGAAACATAATGTCACCTTTACAGGTAAAATTAGAGGAGTGAGCCATCGATCACTACTACATTAGACAAGGTGGCCAGGCGTCGTTCACAAGTGGTGATCGGGAGCAGTATTGGGGCTGTGTACATCAATATCCCGCCCCACTGGACTGTGATCAGTGGCAGTGATTATGCCAAACATAATGCAGACACACACCGGAGTGATCAGGGGCAGGATTGGGGGTTGTATATATCCAGGATATCCCTAATATAATGCCCCCCGGTATTGTTCAGGGGCAGGATTGGGGGCTGCATATATCCATATCCCCAATATACTGCCCTTCCCTCCCCCAAAGTGATCAGGGACAGAACTGGGGGCTGCGTACATCCATATCCCCAGTACAATCTCCCCCCCCCCTCGTAGTGATCAGGGGCAGGATTGGGGGCTGTGTACTCCTATATCCCGTAAATGTCGCCCCCCATGTAGTGATCAGGGGCAGGATTGGGAGGGTGTAACAATGTCCACCCCCCCAGTAGTGATGAGGATCAGAATTTGGGGCTGTATACAACTATATCCCTAATATAATGCGACCCCCCCAACAGGCAGTGATCAGGGGCAGGATTGGGGGCTGTGTACACCTATATCCCGTGTATAATGTCCCCCAGGCAGTGACTAGGGGCAGGATTGGGGGCTGTGTACCCCTATATCCAGTGTATAATGTCCCCTAGGCAGTGATCAGGGGCAGGATTGGGGGCTGTGTACACCTATATCCCGTGTATAATGTCCCCCAGGCAGTGATCAGGGGCTGTGTACACCTATATCCCGTGTATATTGTCCCCCCAGGCAGTGATCAGGGGCTGTGTACACCTATATCCCGTGTATAATGTCCCCCAGGCAGTGATCAGGGGCTGTGTACACCTATATCCCGTGTATAATGTCCCCCAGGCAGTGATCAGGGGCTGTGTACACCTATAATCCCGTGTATAATGTCCCCCAGGCAGTGATCAGGGGCTGTGTACACCTATATCCCGTGTATAATGTCCCCCAGGCAGTGATCAGGGGCTGTGTACACCTATATCCCATGTATAATCTCCCCCAGGCAGTGATCAGGGGCTGTGTACACCTATATCCCGTGTATAATGTCCCCCAGGCAGTGACTAGGGGCAGGATTGAGGGCTGTGCACATCCTCCTCCACATATAGCCCTCTGTGCATGTAAACAAACCCTCCCCCACTGATACAGGCTGTGCCCTATACATGGAGCATATCTATAGGGTGACGGGCACATGACTACTACCCCCATCCTCCGCACTCACCTGGGAATACAGCTGGGGCTGGAACCATCTATCTCCCAAGTGGCAAACAAGTTCATGGGCACCGGCCTATTCAGCGCTCCCGGGAAGCTCAGCCGCCCCTTGTCCGCCATGGTGACCGTTGTCTGCTCCCGGCCAACAGAGGGATGTCGCCTGCCTCAGGGCGGAGGACACAAGCAAGCTCCTCCGGTCACATCTCTCCCCACTCCGTGCCCTCCTCAGGCGCGTCCCCGACACTCAGTGCCCGCGCTGACGCCGATACGCCGCTTCTAGATTTTTTTTTTTATTTTTGAATATTAAATGCTTTATCAACAACAACACAAGACACCAGTGCAGGGACTGGGAGAGCGGCCGCCGCCATCCCGGAGCACACGAAGCGCGGCTCAGCTCTCAGAAGTTTCACAGCTACTAAATCCGCCCGGTCGGAAGTGACGCCGCCGGGAGAAAGCGGTGCGCCGAATAATACAGGACTCAAGGCAGGGGCGGAATTACCTGCCCCAGTAAACGCCATGTGTATGGAATGGAACAACCAATCGAATTGCTTCTTACATAGTAAAACGTGCATGGGCAAAATAAAAACCGCTATGTGATTGGTTGTTTTGTACACAAAAAGCTTTATAACTTTATACCCAATCAAATTACTTCTTACGTGATAGAACATACACAGACAAAATACAAAGCTGGTATGTGATTGGTTGCTATAAACGGCCGGCTACTACAACATAACCTATATATAACGTGGACAAAGTCAGCTGGTGTTCGAACAACCAATCAAATTGACTTCTACATAAACCATGCAGGGACTATATAAAAGCTGAAATTTCCTTGGTTGCTATAGGCAACTGCTCATTTTTTTTTCTTACACAATAATCTTTACATGCTCTCTATGGTCAACTAGCCACAACATATTGAGCAGGTATTTGGAGCCAAGCTAGCAATCAAATTGACTCCTACATGGTAGAACAGGCACGATATCCGGCGTTATACCAAACAGGAAAGGTTCATAAAGATGTCCCTGTGTGATTTCTCTGTTGCTCCATTATGAATAAAATGAGCTGTATAATACTTAACTCTGAAGAGTCATGGGGGCGGTGCTACTATTCTAAAGAGTCATGAGGGAAGTGCTACTATTCTAAATAGTCATTGGGCGGTACTAGCATTCTAAAGAGTCAAAAGGGCGGTGCTACTATTCTATAGCGTCATAGGGGTAGTGAAATATTCTATACAGCCATGGGGCGGGCTTCCATTCTATATAGGCATTTGGGCAGTGCTACTATTCTAAAGAGTCATGGGGGTGGTGCTACTATTCCAAGTAGTCATGGGAGTGGTGATACCATTCTATAGGGCAGGGTTCCCCAGCTCAAGGCCCACCAACAGGTCATATTTTCAGGATTTCCTTTGTATAGTACAGGTGATGCAATTATCACCTGGGCAATACTAAGGAAATCCTGAGAACATGACCTGTTGGTGGGCCTTGAGCTGGGGAACCCTGCTATACAGTCATGGCCAAAAGTTTTGAGAATGACACAAATATAAATTTTTACAAAGTCTACTGCTTCACTTTTTCTAATGGCAATTTGCATATACTCCAGAATGTTATAAAGAGTGATCAGCTTAACAGCAATTACTTGCAAAGTCAATATTTGGCTAGAAAATGAACTTTATCCCCCAAAACACATTTCAACATCATTGCAGCCCTGCCTTAAAAGGACCAGCTAACCTCTTTTCAGTGATTGCTCCATTAACACAGGTGTGGGTGTTGATGAGGACATGGCTGGAGATCAATCTGTCATGATTAAGTAAGAATGACACCACTGGACACTTTAAAAGGAGGCTGGTGCTTGGCATCATTGCTTTCTCTTCTGTTAACCATGGTTATCTCTAAAGAAACATGTGCAGTCATCATTGCAATGCACAAAAATGACCTAACAGGGAAGAGTATCGCAGCTAGAAAGATTGCACCTCAGTCAACAATCTATCGCATCAAGAACTTCAAGGAGAGAGGTTCCATTGTTGCCAAAAGGCTCCAGGGCGCCCAAGAAAGACCAGCAAGCGCCAGGACCGTCTCTTAAAAGTGTTTCAGCTGCGGGATCGGGCTACCAGCAGTGCAGAGCTTGCTCAGGAATGGCAGCAGGCAGGTGTGAGTGCATCTGCACGCACTGTGGGCGGAGACTCTTGGAGCAAGGCCTGGTCTCAAGGAGGGCAGCAAAGAAGCCACTTCTTTCCAGAAAAAACATCATGGACAGACTGATATTCTGCAAAAGGTACAGGCAGTGGACTGCTGAGGATGGGGTAAAGTTATTTTCTCTGATGAATCCCCTTTTCGATTGTTTGGGACATCAGGAAAACGCCTCATTCGGAGAAGACAAGGTGAGCGCTACCACCAGTCTTGTCTCATGCCAACTGTTAAACATCCTGAAACCATTCATGTGTGGGGTTGCTTCTCAGCCAAGGGAATCGCTCTCTCACAGTCTTGCCTAAAAACACAGCCATGAATAAAGAATGGTACCAGAATGTCCTCCAAGCAACTTCTCCACCTCAGAGCAGTTTGGCGATCAACAATGCCTTTTCCAGCATGATGGAGCACCTTGCCATAAAGCAAAGGTGATAACTAAATGGCTCAGGGAACAAAACAGAGATTTTGGGTCCATGGCCTGGAAACTCCCCAGATCTTAATCCCATTGAGAACTTGTGGTCAATCATCAAAGACGGGTGGACAAACAAAAACCTAAAAATTCTGACAAAATGAAAGCATTGATTGTGCAAGAATGGACTGCTATCAGTCAGGATTTGGTCCAGAAGTTGATTGAGAGCATGCCAGGAGAATTGCAGAGGTCCTGAAGAAGAAGGGTCAACACTGCAAATATTGACTTGCTGCATTAACTCATTCTAAAGGCTGGGTCTCACATAACGATACACCAGCGATCCCGACAACGATATGCACTTGTCAGGATCGCTGGTGTATCGCTACATGATCGCTGCTGAGCTGCCAAACAGGCAGCTCAGGCAGTGATCTGGGACAGCGACACTGCGGGGTAACATCGCTTAGTTACCCGCAGTGTACCTTGGATACCAGCGCGCTGATGCAGGGAGCTGGTATCCAAGGTACACAGCGGGTTTCCAAGCGCTGCGCGGTGCCTGGAAACCCGTTGTGTACCTTGGATACCAGCTCCCTGCATCAGGGCGCTGGTATCCAAGGTACACAGCGGGTTGCTAGGCACAGCCCCGCGCCTGGAAACCCGCTGTGTACCTTGGTTACCAGCGGATCGCTGGTCTCCCGCCTGTCACACGCAGCGATGCGTGCCTGTCAGCGGGAGAGCCAGCGATCAAAAAAATGTCCTGACATTTCAGCGACGATCAGCGATACCCAGCAGGGGGGCTGATCGTCGCTGAATGTCACACACAGCGATATCGCTGGTGAGCTCGGTACTGCGTCACAAAACTAGTGACTCAGCACCGATCTCGGTAGCGATATCGCTATGTGAGACGGGCCCTTAACTGTCAATATAAGCTTTTGTTACTCATATGTTTGCAATTATATTTCTGTCTGTGATAAAAACATCTGTCAAACACACATAAAAACCAGAGGGCAGCAGATCATGTGAAAATTAATATTTGTGTTATTCTCAAAACTTTTTGCCATGACTGTAGAGTCATGAGAGTGGTGCTACTATTCTAGAGTCATGTTCAGGTTCCAACAAGACAATGATCCAAAGCATACTGCCAAAGAAACACTCGAGTGGTTTAAGGGGAAAGGTGTAAACGTTTTGGAGTGGCCAAGTCAAAGCCTAGACCTTAATACAATGAGAATCTGTGGTCAGACCTGAAGATTGCTGTTGACCAGAGGAAACATCTAACTGGAAGGAGCTGGAACAGTTTTGCCTTTAGGAATGGGCAAAAAGAGGTGGAAAGCTCATAGTGAATTATCCAAAGTGACTTGCAGCTGTAACTGCTGCCAAAGGAGGCTCTACAAAGTAATGACTTTATGGGGTGAATAGTTATGCACACTGACGTTTTCAGGTATTTTGTCCTATTTGTTGCATTGCCTCACAATAAAAAGAAAACCAAATGTTCACAGTTCTAGGCATGTTCTTTACATGAACGCATGCAAACTGAAAAAAAAAAACACTAAATCTTTCAGACAGATGTTTGTCCAGCCTCTGTTTGAAGACTTAATAATAATAATAATCTTTATATAGCGCCAACATATTCCGCAGCGCTTTACAGTTTAACAGTTTCAAAACATAAGTCATAAGTAACAACGTTAACAATACAATAATTAAAGCAAAATAAGCCGACCCTGCTCGTGAGAGCTTACAATCTACAATGAGGTGGGGGAGATACAAAGTACAGGTGTGTACAGTGGCGTTCCGTGAATAGAGCAGACTAAGCAGCAGCTATGGGGCCCAGACAGGTGAGGGGGCCCACGACGGCCGCTGTCGTTTGGCAGCTGTGCTGTGCTGACACAGTACTATCTCCTTTAATTAAATATAAGAGACGGCCGGACACTGTAAACCCCCTTGAAGGTCCCCTTTCCTTGTTGTCTCCTGGTCAGCAGTTGGCTTAAGTCTCTGGCTGCATTTGCATAAGAAAGCCAGCCTGCAGCCAGAGACACTGCATCACAGGAAGCAGAAAACATTCATAAGTTTCACTCAGGGAGAGATACAAGAAGGTGAGCCCTGCTGGCTGGGGTATGGGGTGGATTTTTTTGTTGAATGTGTCCCCTCACTGTGCTGGCACTTTATATTTACAATGGCTAGCCTCTGGCTGCACTTTGCACCTTAGGGAGGGGGGCCCGGCTGCACGCACTGTGGAGGGTGTAGGGGGCCCTGCATGCACTGCAGGTGTGTGTGTGTGTGTGGAGTTAAGAGCACCTGTTTTTTTTTTGGGGGGGCCCCATTCAGACTTTTGCTATGGGCCCCATGATTTCTATGTATGCCCCTGGGTGTGTATATACAATAGTGCATTTACAATGATGGTCCAGCCATCTTGAGGGACTGAGGGATGGATGGAGATAGTGAATGGGCTACACATACACACTTAAACATAGAACGACTTTGATTAGTGAATGTGATAGGCCACTCTGAACAAATGTGTTTTGAGGGAGCGCCTGAAACCATGCAAATTGTGGATAGTCCTAATTTCTTGGGGTAGAGCATTCCAGAGGATTGGCGCAGCGCGGGAGAAGTCTTGGAGTCGGGAGTGGGAGGTACGGATTAGTGCAGAGGTTAGTCGAAAGTCGTTTGCAGAGCGCAGCAGTCGGTTAGGCCGATAGATAGAAATGAAGGAGGAGATGTAGGGGGGTGCTGCACTGTGGAGAGCTTTGTGGGTGAGAACCAGTACTTTGAATTGGATCCTATAATGAATGGGCAGCCAGTGTAAGGACTGGCGAAGAGCGGACGCGTCCGAGTACCGATTAGCCAGATGGATGACCCTGGCTGCTGCATTAAGGATGGACTGGAGAGGGGATAGTCGAGTAATGGGGAGGCCAAGTAATAGAGCGCTGCAGTAGTCCAGGCGGGAGTGGATCAATGCTACAGTGAGGGTTTTTGTTGTTTCCATGGTGAGAAAAGGGCGGATTCTAGAGACGTTCTTTAGGTGTAGACGGCAAGAGCGGGCAAGAGATTGTATATGAGAGGTGAAGGAGAGATTGGTGTCAAACATAACACCCAGACAGCGAGCCTGCTGCCGGGATGTTATTATGGTGCTGCCCACAGAGAGGGAAATGTCAGATTTAGGGAGGTTAGTGTTATGATTTGGTAGCTGAGGAGAGCTGGCAAAAACGGCAATACACCAGAGAGGTTGGAATCTACTGGACTGCAGTACCCTGACTAACCACCACAACTAAAGGCAGCCGTGGAGCGTTCCTACGTTGGTCCTAGACGCCTCGTCACAGCCTGAGAGGTTAACTACACCTAAAGATAGAAAGAGGAAAGCTATCTGCCCCGGAGCAGATCCCAAAGAACATAGGAAGCCCCCAAACATGTAATGGCGGTTAGACAAGAGGAAATACAGACACAGACAGAAAATAGTATGAGCAAACGTTGGGGCCAAACTACCTGGAGAGAAAAGGATAGGAAGGACACTTACTGCAATCCAAAAAAACCTAAAAAATACCAACTCTACTAATTGCAAAAACACCTGAGATCACACGACCTCTACCACCTAAATTAATTCTCTGGTGTCACAAAACTAAGCCGCAGCCACTGAAAAAACTGGTGAAGGCAAATGAACAAATAACAGTGGCTCAGATAAACTGAGAGGAGCACAAGCCCCCGGAGGGGACCCGGCAGACCTCCACAGAAGTGCAGGGAACAATGCAAAAAGCAAGCACAAAAATAAAAGCAGAAAATATCTTATCTGATAGCAGAAGATGCAGGCAAGACTCAGCAAGCTTCCAAGTGAACCAGGAACCACAATTGAGACAAGAACAATTGATCACCGGCAACCATGATGGGAGGGAACCTCCCTTATATAAGACCAGTCTGTAACTCCTGATTGCCAATCTTCATTGAATGGTTCAGTACTGTTTGTAACCACCAGAGGGAGCTTCTGCTCAGAATTCATTTCTAACACATTCACAACAGTACCCCCCCCTTGAGGAGGGGTCACCGAACCTCATTTGGGCAACCAGGTTGGTCAGGATGAGCTCTGTGATACGCACGGATCAGTCTCCTAGCATGGATGTCCGAAGCAAACACCCAAGAATTGTCCTCCTGACCATAACCTCTCCACTTAACCAAATACTGGAGTTTCCGTCTAGAAAAACGAGAATCCAATCTTTTCTCAACCACATACTCCAGATTGCTCTCAACCAAAACAGGGTCAGGAGGCGCAGCCATAGGAACCACTGGCTCGACAAACCTCTTCAATAAGGACTTGTGGAACACGTTATGGATCTTAAATGTCCCCAGAAGAAGCAAACGAAGGGAAACAGGATTAAGAATCTCCAAGATCTTATAAGGTCCAATGAACCTAGGCTTAAACTTAGGAGATGCAACTCTCATAGGGATATTTCTTGAGGACAACCAGACCAAGTCCCCCACTTCAAACCGCGGACCATCAGTCCTATGCCGGTTGGCAAACCGCTGGGCCTTCTCCTGAGAGAGGGACAACCTGTCCACTACCTGGTCCCAAATCTGCTGCATACGCTCCACAACAGAGTCAACACCGGACAGACAGAAGCCTCCGTCTGTCCCGAAGAAAATCGAGGGTGAAACCCAAAATTGCAGAAAAATGGAGACATCAAAGTGGCAGAGCTAGCCCTATTATTAAGAGCAAACTCAGTCAAAGGCAAAAAAGAGACCCAGTCATCTTGATCAGCAGACACAAAGCATCTCAGATAAGTCTCCAATGTCTGGTTTGTTCTCTCAGTTTGTCCATTGGTCTGAGGATGAAAAGCAGAGGAGAAAGACAATTGAACACCAAGTTTAGAACAAAAAGTCCTCCAAAATCTGGAAACAAACTGGACTCCTCTGTCAGACACAATGTTCTCAGGAATGCCGTGTAACCGAACCACGTGCTGAAGGAACAAAGTCACCAATTCGGAGGAGGAAGGCAACTTAGGTAATGGCACAAGATGTATCATTTTGGAAAACCTATCACAAATCACCCAGATAACGGTCAATCTCTGAGAAACAGGGAGGTCGGAAATGAAATCCATAGAGATATGGGTCCATGGTCTCTTGGGCACAGGTGATGGCATCAACAAACCACTAGAGCGAGAGCAAGGCTTGGAGCGAGAGCAAGTCCCGCAGGACTGCACAAATTCCCTGACGTCACGAGACAAAGTAGGCCACCAAAAGGACCGACTAACCAAGTCTCTGGTACCAAAAATTCCGGGATGACCGGCCAACGCGGAACAATGAATCTCAGACATCACACTCTTTTTCCACCGGTCTGGGACAAACAATTTCCCAATAGGGCAGCGCTCGGGTTTATCCTCCTGGCACCCTTCCAGAGCCAGTCTCAAATTGGGCGAGATGGCGGAAAGAACTACACCCTCTTTCAAAATAACAGAAGGATCAGATAACTCAGGAGAGTCCGCAAGGAAACTCCTCGAGAGGGCATCCGCCTTAACATTCTTAGTGCCAGGAAGAAAGGAAACCACAAAATTAAAACGTGTGAAAAAACAAGGCCCACCTGGCCTGTCTAGGATTAAGTCGCTTGGCTGATTCCAGATAAACCAGATTCTTATGGTCCGTGAGGACCACCACCTGATGTTTGGCTCCCTCCAGCCAATGTCTCCACTCTTCAAAAGCCCACTTCATGGCCAATAACTCCCGATTACCCACGTCATAATTACGTTCAGTTGGAGAAAAATTTCGAGAGAAAAAAGGCACAAGGGTTACTTTTAGAGGTCTCTGGATCTCTTTGGGACAAAACGGCACTTGCTCCAATTTCAGAGGCATCAACCTCCACCTGAAATGGCAGAGAAACATCAGGCTGCCGTAGAACAGGAGCAGAAGTGAATCTCTGCTTAAGTTCCTGAAATGCAGAGACTGCCTCAGGAGGCCAATTCACCACATCAGAACCCTTTTTGGTCAAATCAGTCAATGGTTTAACAATAACAGAGAAATTACCAATAAATTTACGATAAAAAATTGGCAAAACCCAAGAATCTCTGAAGAGCCTTCAATGAAGTAGGTTGGACCCAATTACAGATGGCCTGAACCTTGACCGGGTACATTTCAATAACAGACGGAGACAAAATGAATCCCAGAAATAGATCCTCTGTACGCCAAAAAGACACTTTGATCCCTTCACATACAGAGCATTCTCTCTCAAAATCTGGAACACAGTCCGAACATGTTTTACATGAGAGTCCCAGTCATTGGAAAAAATCAAGATATCATCCAAATAAACAATCAGAAATTTATCCACAAAATCCCTGAAAATGTCATTCATGAAGGACTGGAAGACGGAAGGAGCATTAGAGAGCCCAAAGGGCATCACTAGGTACTCAAAATGCCCCTCTGTTGTATTAAATGCCGTCTTCCATTCATCCCCGTGCTTAATGCGAATAAGGTTATACGCCCCCCTGAGGTCAAGCTTGGTAAACCAAGTAGCACTTTTCACCCTGGAAAACAGGTCAGAAATCAAGGGTAACGGATATTGATATTTCACAGTGATATTGTTCAAGAGACGATAATCAATACACGGCCTTAATGAACCATCCTTTTTGGCCACAAAGAAAAAACCGGCACCCAAGGGTGAAGAGGATGGTCTGATATGACCCTTCTCCAATGACTCCTTGATATAAGACCGCATAGCGTCATGTTCAGGTACAGACAAGTTAAAAAGGCGACCTTTAGGGAATTTACTACCAGGCACTAATTCAATAGCGCAGTCATAGCTCCTATGGGGGGGACAAGGATGCAGATTTACTTTCGCTAAACACATCAGAAAAATCAGTCAAAAAGTCAGGAACATCCTGAGCCTGGGGAGAGGCAGAAAAAACAGGAGTGTTGGCATTAACACATTGGCAGCCCCAACTGGTCACAGACACAGATTTCCAATCCAAAACAGGATTATGAGACTGTAACTAAGGGAAACCCAGTACAATAATGTCATGCAGATTATACAGCACCAAAAATTTGCAACTCTCCTGATGATCAGGTTCAACCCTCATTATCACCTGAGTAGAGAACTGAGGTTTATTCTCAGCCAAAGGGGTAGAATCAATCCCCAGTAGGGGAATAGACTTCCGTAGGGGTATCAAGGGAAACCCACAACGTTTAGCAAAATCAAAATCCATCAGGTTAATAGCTGCTCCCGAATCAACAAAAGCCTGAGCAGAAAATGTGGACAGGGAGCAAATCAGGGTAACAGTCAACAGAAATTTAGTCTGAACACTACCCAAGACAACTGAGCGTGCAAAACGTCTTCCCCGCTTAGGGCAGACTGAAATAGCATGAGAGGCGTCACCACAGTAGAAACATAATCCATTGCGTTTTCGAAAATCATGACGCTGTGCCCCAGAAGCCACTCTATCACACTGCATGGACTCAGAAGCTGGTTCACAAGGCAACACTATTCCACGCATACCCCTACGCTCACGCAAACGTCTGTCAATTTGAATCGCTAATGACATAGAATCATTGAGACCAGAGGGAGCAGGGAAACCCACCATAACATCTTTTACATTCTCTGACAGACCCTTCCGAAAAAGGGCTGCCAAAGCATCATCATTCCATTTGGTCAGGACTGCCCACTTTCGGAATTTCTGACAGTACAACTCAGCGTCCTCAAGCCCCTGATTTAATGCCAACAAGGTTTTTTCAGCTTGATCAGTGACATTAGGTTCATCGTACAATAACCCCAGAGCCAGAAAAAATGCATCAACATTACTCAAAACAGGGTCCCCAGGTGTCAGGGAAAAAGCCCAATCCTGAGGATCGCCACGCAGGAGAGAGATGACAATTTGAACCTGCTGTGCTGCGTTCCCTGAGGACTTAGGTTTTAAGGCAAAAAACAACTTACAGTTATTTTTGAAATTCAGAAATTTAGCTCGATCCCCCAAAAATAAATCTGGCATGGGGATCCTAGGTTCCACAACCGGAAACCTAGCAAGATAGGTAGCAATACTCCGAACTTCAGTGGCAAGCTGATCCACACGGCCAGACAACTGTGCAAACTCCATTGAGAGAAAAAAAAATCCTCCTCAGCACCCAGAGAAAAAGAGGGGGAAAAAAAAATAAAAAATCTCTGACAACTCTGACAACTTTCTTCTTTCCACACTTTTTTTTCCCTTCTGTGAGTACCATATAATTTTCAGTTTGGCCGGTGATACTGTTATAATTTGGTAGCTGAGGAGAGCTGGCAAAAACGGCAATACACCAGAGAGGTTGGAATCTACTGGACTGCAGTACCCTGACTAACCACCACAACTAAAGGCAGCTGTGGAGCATTCCTACGTTGGTCCTAGACGCCTCGTCACAGCCTGAGAGGTTAACTACACCTAAAGATAGAAAGAGGAAAGCTATCTGCCCCGGAGCAGATCCCCAAAGAACATAGGAAGCCCCCAAACATGTAATGGCGGTTAGACAAGAGGAAATACAGACACAGACAGAAAATAGTATGAGCAAACGTTGGGGCCCAAACTACCTGGACAGAAAAGGATAGGAAGGACACTTACTGCAATCCAAAAAACCCTAAAAAATACCAACTCTACTAATTGCAAAAACACCTGAGATCACACGACCTCTACCACCTAAATTAGTTCTCTGGTGTCACAAAACTAAGCCGCAGCCACTGAAAAAACTGGAAAAGGCAAATTAACAAATAACAGTGGCTCAGATAAATTGAGAGGAGCACAAGCCCCCGGAGGGGACCCGGCTGACCTCAACAGAAGTGCAGGGAACAATGCTGTAAGGTTCTTTGTCTCTGTTGACATGTTCCTTGAAACTCAGTTTTCCGTCGGCCATTTTGCTTTCTGTCTTTCTGCAGCTCTTGCCCTCAGTTAATATGGAGTTTCCAGTTTTCATGTTCCCGCCCTGATTCTTCCCTCTTGCTTCTTAAGCAGCCTCAGCTGAACAATCAGTGCTCCTGAATCAAGCGTCAGTCAGTCTGTGACCTGACTCCTGAAAGCCTTGGACTTGTACTCCAGCTATTCCCTACTGAGGAACCTTGGAACACTTTTGGACTCTGGAAACCTGCTGTTTGGTGAATCCATGTTTGCAGAGGAATTACGGTACAGAGAAGAGATCCTGAACCTGCTTTGGAGAGTTATTGTAGTGCTTGAAGTTACTCTGGCCTGCTGTGTCTCCTGTCGCTGTTCCTGCAAACTGTGTGAACTTTTCAGCATGCTTGTATGAAGTAATACAAGTCATTTCATTTCAACCTATGTCTCCTGTGTTTTCCTCGCACCCAAGCACAAGACGCTATAGGAACTGTACACTATACATGACAAGATTCAGGAGCCAATGTTTAGTGTCTGCTGGGTCTGGGAAAGCTGTGTCTGCTGTGACTGTGGATATCAGATGTCCGTTTAATACCTTATGTGATGACAGTGGTTATGACTTCTCACAACCATTCCAGGTGAGCGCATTCCCTTAAAATTTTACTCTGGAGTGTTACCACAGGTAAACACTATTGTTTTTTTTGTTTTTTTTTTCCTTTCCTCTACTCCTTCCAGCACCTCTGCCTTAAAAGATCTGGAAGATGGAGGCCCGCATAAAGGAACTTTGCGGAGTGACTGATACAATCCTTTCAGATGTACAGACTTTAAAAACCCGTTTTGCAAGCCTACAGGACCTCACTAATCATAATTTGCAAGTGTTTGGACAGACTACCCAGGAATTGCGAGCCAGGATTGAGGCTCTAGAGGAACGAGCCCAGGCTCCTGCCATAACCCCAAGTTCTGGGATCCCCAAATTACCTCCTTTTCGTTTTGGCGGTGAACGTGAGAAATTCAGGGGATTTATTAATCAATGCAATTTATTTTTCTCTGCACATGCTTCACAATTTCCCACTGAACGATCCAAAGTGCTTACTATAATCATGTTGCTTACCAATAAGGCTTTGATGTGGGAAAACCCTCTGATTGAGACTGAGGATGATTGTTTGAATCACCTTGATGCTTTTATTTCAGCCATGGGGCAGGTGTTTGATGACCCCAATCGAGGTGCAACAGCTGAAGCAGCCATGTTAACTTTGCGCCAAGGTAAGCGTTCAGTAGCCGAATATGCCCTGGATTTCAGGAGATGGGCTCTTGATACCACTTGGGACACTTCCGCTAAAAAATCTATTTTTCGGAAAGGGTTGTCTCCACTGATTAAGGATGAACTTGCTCGTGCCGACCCTCCCACTGCGTTAGGTGACTTTATTAACTATTGTATCCGTATTGATGCTCGTCTGACTGAACGCAGACAAGAGAGATGGTTCGAAAATAATCGCACTAACCTTTTACTACCTCCCTCCTCAGCTAAGGAACCTTTGAGTAGGATCACAAGGGAACCAGAACCTGAACCCATGCAGGTGGACTCTTTACAAAGACGGGTTAGTGATGCACGCAAAGAACATCGTATAAAGGAAAATCTATGTTTCTACTGTGGTAAGTCAGGGCACTTCATTATAAACTGCCCCAGCCGTTCTCGTAAGACTACTGCAGCAGTCATTCACTGTGAGTGTTGCGAGAGGAGCTCTGTCATGTCCGAGCCTCAGGCTCCAGAGAGATCTGCTGCAAGAGATCTTGATTTCTCGGACTTAAACTCTGTTAGTTCTGGGGACGATGACGGTATAAACGCTGCAATTTTTCAAGTTTCCTCAGCGGTGTCCCAGCTGAGTTGTAAAAGAAACAATTCTCATTGCTTCCTTTCCATCAAACTCTGGGTTGACTCAGTCTGGGTGTCTAGCTCTGTGTCATGGGTGCATCGCCACGAAGATCGTCGCGATTGCACATTCTGACTTCTCACAACTGAGCTGCTGTTTCTTTGTGTTTGGTAATGAGAGAGTTAATTTTACCTAGCTCTTTGCTAAGACTAGGTCCAGCCTCGGCCGGCTGCTTTTGATTATGTTCTAATTAGTTTCCTTTATATTCCTGCCAGTCTGGGTGTTAGACGCCGGTGAAAGCATTCATGTAGTCTAGCAGACTGGAGCGGTTCTGAGAATACTTAAGCTAAGAGCTCCTTAGTTGTTTTTACTCTTATAGCTTATAGTTTATCTCTGAGACCTTAGGTGTTCCTACTGTGTGTGAGTGTTGTATGTAAGACTTTATTTACTTTATTTCTTGTCTTTCTTGTATGTCTTTCTGTTCATTAACCGTTACCTGTTCATTCCCTTTGGTGGTAATCAGGGTCCTTCTTAGGACTAGATTACAGTTGGCAGGGATTGATAGGAGACAGGGTTTACGCTGGTGGCCTGGACCTCTGTACCTTCAACAGTACCTCCAGGTAGAGGGATTAGTTAGGACCCCAGTTTAGGGTCAACATAGACCCCGGTCACCCTCTAGCCGGAGACAGCGTATAACGGATTCCGTATTGACCCACTGGACTTTCTGTCAGGTAATTCTATGTTATCATATATCTATGCGCATGTTATATTGTATGTTGCCCTTTTGATATAAATTACTGACATCACATATATATATATCTGCTATACAGCCTGACATTTTCACCGGCCATACTAAAGATTCTCCCCAGCTGTCATGGATCCAGTAGCCCAGCTGGCCCGGCAGTTGCAGGGGTTGTCCATGGAGTTGGCAGACATTAAGTCCAAGGTTTTGTCCCCCCCGGAGCAAACCAGATCTGAACCTAAGGTTGCTCTCCCGGACAGGTTCACTGGTGGGCGGGACAAATTTTTTACTTTCTGGGAGGCATGTAAATTGTACTTTCGGCTGCGGCCTCGGTCATCTGGGAGTGAAGAGCAGAGGGTGGGAATTGTTATCTCGCTCTTACAAGGGGACCCTCAATCTTGGGCGTTCTCTATTCCTCCAGGCTCCCCAGATCTCCAGTCAGTGGATCGATTTTTTACTGCCCTGGGTCTGGTATATGATGATCCGGATCGTGTTTCCCTTGCTGAAACAAAGTTACGTAAAATACGGCAAGGAAATCGTCCAGCGGAGGAATATTCTTCTGAGTTCCGTAGATGGGCAACAGATACTCAGTGGAATGACCCAGCTCTTAGGAGCCAGTTTTATCAAGGGTTGTCTGACAAATTAAAGGATGTGTTGGCTCAGTATGATTCTCCTCCATCACTGGAGGCTGCTATGGCCCTCGCTATTCGCATTGATAGACGAATTCGGGGAAGACGCGAGGTAACTCCGCCTCCCGTGATGACTCCACCTACTACTAAAGTCCCTATACTGAGGTTCCCCTGGTCTGTTCTGAGGAACCCATGCAGTTGGGAGGGACATCTTTTTGTAGGAGGGAATCGGCGGTGCACCGCAAGACTAGAAGGTGTTTCTTTTGCGGGAGAGAGGGACATTTTGTTGGGGGGTGTCCATCCCGGGCCTCTTTGAGCAAAGGAGTTAACCTGGGAGTGTGTATTTCGTCCCCAAATCCCTCTCAGTTTCTCGTGCCTGCGGAGGTGGTGATTGGTACTAGAACTGAGAGGATTTCTGTTTTTCTTGATAGTGGGTCCGGGGCTAATCTGGTGGACGCTCGGTTTGCCCAGGTGCATGGTATGCAACTGAGTGTATTGGCCAAACCGGTCCCTATAGTCTCTATTGATTCTAGACCTCTCGGTCAAGGTAGCTTGGTACAAGCTGTTCATAACATAGATCTTCGAGTAGGGGCAATACATAAAGAGCAATTGTCTTGTTATGTGTTGGAGGGTCTACCTACTCCTATTGTGTTGGGACTTCCTTGGTTGGCTAAACATAACCCAGTGATTGATTGGCAATCCAGAAAGATAAGCCAGTGGGGTGAATTTTGCAGGAATAACTGCATGAGCACGGTCATCGGTGCGGTTGTGCCTAGGACTTTGCCTCCTTTTCTGGAGGACTTTGGGGAGATGTTCTCAGAGGAGGGGTGTAAAGAGTTACCTCCTCATCGCGCATATGACTGCTCAATAAAGTTGCTTCCTGATGCCTTATCTCGTACTTTCCCAGGGGCCGGGAAGACGGATGATCCGGTTCCTATTCCTCAGGAGGGAGTTGTAGTGTCAGCTGTATGCTCTGAGCTTGAGGGGGAGGTATTGGGGGCTCAGGGGGACGCCCCTGTGGGACTTCCAGGGAGACTGATAGTTCCAGATCGCTTAAGACTGAAGGTTACGGGGAACCGTTACAAACGGATGGCTGATAGGAGGAGAGTTTCTGGTCTAGATCTGAAGGTGAACGATCTGGTTTGGTTGTCTACCAGGAATATAAAACTTAAAGTTTCCTCCTGGAGGTTGGGTCCCAGATTCATCGGGCCGTACAGGATCAGTTCCATAGTTAATCCTGTGGCATTTCGTCTGGACCTCCCTCCTACGTTTAAAAATCATAATGTGTTTCACAAGTCATTACTTAAAAAGTATGTGGCACCAGTCATACCGTCACCTCTACCTCCTCCTTCAGTGGTAGTCAATGATAACGTGGAATTTCATGGGTCGAAAATCATTGACTCACGTCTCAGTCGCCGATCCCCTCAGTACTTAGTTCATTGGAGGGGGTATGGTCCTGAGGAGAGGACGTGGGTCCCTGCGTCTGATGCTAACGCAGATCGATTGGTTCGGACCTTTCACACAACTTACCGGACAGACCTGGTCATGAGGGTCCGGAGGCCCCTCGTAGAAGGGGGGGTACTGTCATGGGTGCATCGCCACGAAGATCGTCGCGATTGCACATTCTGACTTCTCACAGCTGAGCTGCTGTTTCTTTGTGTTTGGTAATGAGAGAGTTAATTTTACCTAGCTCTTTGCTAAGA
This sequence comes from Oophaga sylvatica, assembly GCA_033576555.1. Taxonomy (NCBI): domain Eukaryota; kingdom Metazoa; phylum Chordata; class Amphibia; order Anura; family Dendrobatidae; genus Oophaga; species Oophaga sylvatica. Next base: position 488,041,644 of record JARQOD010000001.1, on the reverse strand, counting down.
CTAGGTCCAGCCTCGGCCGGCTGCTTTTGATTATGTTCTAATTAGTTTCCTTTATATTCCTGCCAGTCTGGGTGTTAGACGCCGGTGAAAGCATTCATGTAGTCTAGCAGACTGGAGCGGTTCTGAGAATACTTAAGCTAAGAGCTCCTTAGTTGTTTTTACTCTTATAGCTTATAGTTTATCTCTGAGACCTTAGGTGTTCCTACTGTGTGTGAGTGTTGTATGTAAGACTTTATTTACTTTATTTCTTGTCTTTCTTGTATGTCTTTCTGTTCATTAACCGTTACCTGTTCATTCCCTTTGGTGGTAATCAGGGTCCTTCTTAGGACTAGATTACAGTTGGCAGGGATTGATAGGAGACAGGGTTTACGCTGGTGGCCTGGACCTCTGTACCTTCAACAGTACCTCCAGGTAGAGGGATTAGTTAGGACCCCAGTTTAGGGTCAGCATAGACCCCGGTCACCCTCTAGCCGGAGACAGCGTATAACGGATTCCGTATTGACCCACTGGACTTTCTGTCAGGTAATTCTATGTTATCATATATCTATGCGCATGTTATATTGTATGTTGCCCTTTTGATATAAATTACTGACATCACATATATATATATCTGCTATACAGCGTGACACTCTGCTATGATCGACTCAGGAGCAAGTGGAAATTTTATGGATATCTCCTTTGCTCTGAAACAGGGGATACGTTCAGTGAAGAAGGCTACTCCAGTACAGATGGAGACTTTGGATGGCTCTCTACTGACTTCTGGACCAGTGGATCAAGAAACAGAGCCTTTGAGGGTCCTTATGGGTAAAGATCATCAGGAGAAAATGTCTTTTTTGCTTATCTCTTCTCCCCACTTTCCCATCATTCTAGGGCTACCATGGCTGCAGGCGCAGAATCCTACGATTAACTGGGAGACCAAGGAATTACACTTTCCGGAGAAACAGATGAGTCAAGGAGTTTCAGCTTGCTCTGTTCCTAAAGGAACCATGTCAGTCCCTGAACTACCAGCTGTATACCAGGACTATGTGGATTTATGTGACAAGAAGAACGCTGATCAGCTTCCTCCTCACCGTCCATATGATTGTCCAATTGAATTATTGCCCGGAGCCGAGATACCTTTTGGTAAGATCTACCCCCTAGCGGGGCCCGAGCTAAAAGCTTTGAAGGATTATATAGACGAAAATTTAGCCAAGGGCTTCATACGCCCCTCTTCATCTCCCGCAGGTGCACCCATCTTCTTTGTGAAGAAGAAAGATGGATCTCTGAGACCCTGCATAGACTATAGGAACTCAATAAGGTTACTATTAGAAACCGTTATCCATTGCCTTTATTCCCTGAGTTGTTGGAGAGAGTGCGGCATGCCAAAATTTTCTCTAAACTGGATCTCCGTGGGGCCTATAACTTGGTCCGTATTAGACCTGGGGATGAATGGAAGACTGCTTTCAGGTCACGCTATGGACACTTTGAATATCTAGTTATGCCTTTTGGTCTGAGTACCGCCCCAGCCACTTTCCAACACTTCGTGAATGATATCTTCAGGGATCTCCTAGATACATTTGTGGTGATTTATCTGGAGGATATTCTAATTTTTTCTAACTCCACAGAGGAACATCATGGACATGTGAGAATGGTCTTAGAACGCCTAAGACAAAACCATCTCTACATCAAGCTTGAAAAATGTGAATTCCATAGGACCGAAATTCAATTTCTGGGGTATGTACTATCTACGCAAGGGATTAGTATGGATGGAAGCAAGACCCAAGCCATCAAGGATTGGCCAATTCCTAGAAATGTGAAGGAGGTGCAGCGTTTCATCGGGTTTGCCAACTTCTATAGACGTTTCATTAAGAATTTTTCTGAGGTAGTGTCACCTATCACCCAACTTACCCGGAAACAGTCTAGGTTCTCCTGGACCCCGCAAGCTCAGGAAGCATTTTCCTGTTTAAAGGATAAATTTACCACCGCACCTATCTTAGTACATCCCAACCCCGAGCTTGCCTTCATAATAGAGGTGGATGCTTCAGACTGTGCCGTTGGAGCTATACTCTCTCAGAGAACAGGTGAGAAGAATGTCTTGCATCCCTGTGCCTTCTTTTCCCAGCAGTTGTCTTCGGCTGAGAGGAACTACGATGTGGGCAATAGAGAATTGTTGGCCATTATTGCCGCCTTCAAGGAATGGAGACACCTTCTTCAGGGAGCTGCACAGCAAATAGTCGTCCTGACAGACCATCGTAACCTTGAATTTATCAGGTCGGCTAAGTGCCTGACTCCTCGCCAGGCTCGCTGGAATCTTTTCCTAAACCAATTTAATTTTGTAATTTCTTATAGACCAGGATCGCGCAATGGAAAGGCTGATGCACTCTCTAGGATTCATTCAGCAGAGACACGTCCACTTACTCCTCCTAAGACTATTCTTCCTGACTCTAGATTCCTGGAGATGATTCATAATCAAGACCTACTTAAGGACATCAAGGAAGCATACCATGCAGATTCTTTGTTGGCTCAACCCCCAAGGGACGTAAGTCTTGTCTTTAAGAATGGTGTGTGGATTCAGGGACAACATCTGTATATACCTGAAACAGTCAGATTGAGAGTATTGCAACTCATCCACGATTCCAAGATAGCCGGGCATAGGGGAATTCTAAAGACACAAGAATTTCTTTCTCGTTTCTTTTGGTGGCCCACTTACAGAAAAGATGTCTTAAACTATGTCACTTCATGTGAAGTCTGTGCAAGATGCAAAACACCTCGCTCCTCACCAACTGGTCTGTTGCAACCTCTTCCCACCCCGTCCCGCCCGTGGGGATCCATTTCTATGGACTTCATTGTGGAGTTACCAACCTCTCAAGGGAAGAACACCATTCTAGTGGTGGTTGATCGTCTAACAAAGGCAGCTCATTTTATCCCTTGTGTCGGCTTACCCACTGCAAAACAGACATCAGACTTGATGATTAAGAATGTGTTTCGCTTACATGGAGTACCGGATGAGGTCATTTCGGATCGAGGGGTGCAATTCACTTCAAGGTTTTGGCAAAATTTCTGTGCAGCATTGGACATTAAAGTAAACCTTTCTTCTGCTTTTCATCCCCAGACTAATGGACAGACAGAACGAACCAATCAGACCCTGGAGCAGTATCTCCGCTGTTTTATCTGCCACCTACAGGATGATTGGGTGGATCTACTTCCACTGGCTGAGTTCTCTTATAACAACTCTCAGAGCGCCTCCACTAAGCAGTCTCCTTTTTACTCCAATCTAGGTTATCATCCTAACATTCTTCCTCGATTTCCCATAGATACGCCCTTGCCGGCAGTGGCTGAAAGAATCACTTCTTTACAAAAGAATATGGATCTTCTAAAGGAAAATCTAGAATTGGCTCAGGAAAGGTACAAGAAAGCAGCAGATAAATTTCGTAAACCTGCACCAGCTTTCAAGGTAGGAGATTTGGTCTGGCTGTCAACCAGAAATCTTAAATTAAAGATTCCATCGTCTAAATTGGGACATAAGTACATTGGACCTTATAAGATCAATAAGATTATAAGTGCTGTTGCTTGTCGTCTTCAACTGCCCAGAACTATGAGAATCCACCCTGTCTTTCATGTATCCCTACTAAAGGCTGCAACACCCAATACGTTTCCTGGACGTTCTTCTCCTTGCCCTGACCCAGTGCTGGTCGATGGTCAGGAAGAATTTATGGTGGAAAGGATTCTAGATTCCAGGTTGTACAGAAATCAGTTGCAATATTTGATTAAATGGCAGGGCTACCCAGTGGAGGACAACTCATGGGAACCAGTCAATAATGTAAATGCTCCTCGCCTGCTCCGCCAGTTTCATCAGAGGTACCCTGACAAGCCTAGTCTGAGGTCATCCGGAGGTTGTCCCTAAGGGGGAGTAATGTAAGGTTCTTTGTCTCTGTTGACATGTTCCTTGAAACTCAGTTTTCCGTCGGCCATTTTGCTTTCTGTCTTTCTGCAGCTCTTGCCCTCAGTTAATATGGAGTTTCCAGTTTTCATGTTCCCGCCCTGATTCTTCCCTCTTGCTTCTTAAGCAGCCTCAGCTGAACAATCAGTGCTCCTGAATCAAGCCTCAGTCAGTCTGTGACCTGACTCCTGGAAGCCTTGGACTTGTACTCCAGCTATTCCCTACTGAGGAACCTTGGAACACTTTTGGACTCTGGAAACCTGCTGTTTGGTGAATCCATGTTTGCAGAGGAATTACGGTACAGAGAAGAGATCCTGAACCTGCTTTGGAGAGTTATTGTAGTGCTTGAAGTTACTCTGGCCTGCTGTGTCTCCTGTCGCTGTTCCTGCAAACTGTGTGAACTTTTCAGCATGCTTGTATGAAGTAATACAAGTCATTTCATTTCAACCTATGTCTCCTGTGTTTTCCTCGCACCCAAGCACAAGACGCTATAGGAACTGTACACTATACATGACAAATGCAAAAAGCAAGCACAAAAATAAAAGCAGAAAATATCTTATCTGATAGCAGAAGATTGCAGGCAAGACTCAGCAAGCTTCCAAGTGAACCAGGAACCACAGTTGAGACAAGAACAATTGATCACCGGCAACCATGATGGGAGGGAACCTCCCTTATATAAGACCAGTCTGTAACTCCTGATTGCCAATCTTCATTGAATGGTTCAGTACTGTTTGTAACCACCAGAGGGAGCTTCTGCTCAGAATTCATTTCCAATACATTCACAACAGGTTAGTAGACGGCGGGAGCAGAAGGAGTTCAGTTTTGGAGAGGTTAAGTTTCAGATAGAGAGCGGACATGATGTTGGAGACTGCAGACAGACAGTCTGTGGCGTTCTGTAGAACAGCGGGGTAAGGTCGGGGGATGACGTGTATAGTTGTGTGTCATCAGCATAAAGATGGTACTGAAAGCCAAATCTGCTGATGGTCTGTCCAATTGGGGCCGTATAGAGAGAGAAGAGAAGGGGGCCAAGGACTGAGCCCTGGGGTACACCGACAGTGAGAGGAAGAGGAGATGACGTGGAGCCAGAGAACGAAACACTGAAGGAGCGGTCAGAAACATAGGAGGAGAACCAGGAGAGAGCAGTGTCCTTAATACCTAGTGACTGGAGCCTAGACAGTAGGAGACAGTGGTCAACAGTGTCGAAAGCTGCAGAAAGGTCGAGAAGAATGAGCAGAGAGTGGTCGCCGTTACGTTTTGCTGTCAGAAGGTCATTGGTCACTTTGATGAGTGCAGTTTCAGTCGAATGTAGGGGGCGGAAGCCGGACTGTGAAGGGTCTAGGAGGGAGTGAGTGGGTAAGGCGGGAGTAGACTAGGCGCTCCAAAAGTTTAGAGATGAAGGGGAGATTGGAGACCGGTCTGTAGTTGTTTGTGCAGGAAGGGTCGAGAGTGGGTTTCTTTAGTAGTGGAGTAACGATGGAGTGAGTGTTTGAAGGAGGATGGGAAAATGCCAGAGGAGAGTGAGAGATTAAAGATTGTAGTTAGGTGAGTTGTGACAACTGGAGAGAGAGACTGGAGGAGATGTGAGTGAATGGGGTCGGTAGTGCATGTAGTCGGAAGAGAGGAGTCTGGAGACTTCTTCTTCTGTGATGGGATCAAATGTGGAAAGTGAGCCAGGGGAAATGCAGGGAGGGATGGGAGTCACAGCACTTGGTTGAGAGCAGATTTCCTGACGGATAGTATCTATTTTTTCTATAAAGTGGGAGGCCAGGTCGTCAGCACAAATGTCTGTGATAGGGGCTTGTGCTTTTGGCCTGAGGAGGGAGTGAAAAGTGTCAAAAATTTTCTTGGGGTTGTTGGCTAGTGAGGAGATCAGGGTGGTGAAGTAGGTCTGTTTGGCGAGGTGAAGGGCAGCATTATAAGTTCTTAACATGAATTTAAAGTGGATGAAGTCTTCTAGTGTGCGGGTTTTTCTCCAGAGGCGTTCAGCACTCCTAGAGTATCACTGAAGAAGTCGAGTTTGCAATGTGAGCCAGGGCTGTTTTACTGTGTGTTTGGAGGTTCTGAGGGTGAGCGGTGCTACTTGGTCAAGGGTGCTTCTAAGAATGTCATTGTAGTGATGAACAGCCAGATTAGGACAAGAAAAAGAGGAGATTGGGGACAGCGATGAGTGTAGGGAGTCTGAAAGTGTCTGAGGGTTAATGGCTTGTAGATTTCTGAATGTGTGGTAGGTAGGAGTGCGCTGGGGTGGTGGAGGATTTGTGAGCGTAAAGGAGAGAATGTTGTAGTCAGAGAGTGGAAGCAGTGAGTTATTTAGGTGGGAGATTGAACAGAGGCGGACACAGACCAGGTCAAGGGTGCTGCCATCCTTATGTGTCTCAGAGGTTGAAAGCTGTGAGAGGCCTAGAGAAGTGGTTAGTGATAGAAGCTGAGATGCAGATGTGGAAGTAGGGCTGTTAATGGGGATGTTGAAGTCTCCAAGGATAAGGGTTGGTAGTTCTGAGGACATGAAGTGCGGCAGCCAGGCTGAGAAGTGGTCAAGGAACTGGGTGGGCGAGCCTGGGGGCCGATATATGACCGCTACTCTGAGGGAGAGGGGATGGAAGAGCCTGATGGTGTGGACCTCAAAAGAAGGAATGAGAGTGATGGAATTGGGGGATGACCTGGAAAGTGCATTGTGGGGACAGGAGTATGCCAACTCCACCACCATGTCTGTTTGTGGGTCTCAGGGAATGGGAGAACTGTACTTCCATTGAAGAACTCACCACCTCTCGTGGCAGCCTGTTCCACTCTAATTGGTCACCCTCACTATCAAAAAGTTTTTTTTTTCTAATATCTATACTAATCTGTATCTTCTCCCTTTCAGTTTCAGCCCATTGCTTCTCGTGTTTCCATGTGCAAATGGGAATAAAGATGATCCCTGTTCACAGTGACATCCCTTCAGATATTTGTAGACAGCTATTAAGTCTCTTCTTAGCTTTTTTGCAAGCTAACATTCCCAGATCCTTTAACCGTTCTTCGTAGGACATGGTTTGCAGACCGGACACCATTCTGGTTGCTCTTCTCTGAACTTGCTCTAGTTTTTCAATGTCTTTTTTAAAATGTGGTGCCCAAAACTGGACACAATATTTCAGATGAGGTCTGACCAAGGAGGAGTAGAGGGGATAATGACTACACGTGATCTAGACTGTATGCTTCTGTTAATACATCCTAGAACTGTGTTTGCCTTTTTTTGCTGATGCATCACACTGTTGACTCATGTTCAGTGTGTGATCCATTTGTGCACCCAAGTCTTTTTCACATATGGTGTTGCTTACTTCTATTCCTCCCATTCTATAAATGTTTTTTTTTGTTTGTTTTTCTTACCCAGATGTAGAATCTTGCATTTCTCCCTGTTAAATGCAATTCTATTAGTTGTTGCCCATTGTTCAAGCTTATCCAGATCTTTCTGAACCTTCTCTGTCTTCTCTAGTGTTAGCTATCCCTCCTAGCTTTGCATCGTCTGTAAATTTGATAAGTTTACCTTCAGTTCCTTTATCTAGATAGTTTATAAACATGTTGAACAAAACTGGGGCCAGGACAGAGCCTTGTGGTACCCCAGTTGAAAGCCTTTTCCAATTGGATGTGCAATCATTTATCACCACTCTTTGCACTGAGCCAGTTATGAATCCACCTAACCATAGCCTTGTCAATCCCATACTTGGTCATTTTTTCAATAAGGATAGTATGAGATACTTTATCAAATGCTTTGCTGAAGTTGAGATATAGTATATCTACTGCATTTCCCTGTTCCACAAAATCAGTGATTCCTTCATAGAAGGAAATTAGATAAGTCTGGCATGACTTGTTTGCTACAAACCCATGCTGGCTCTGATTAATTACTGCATTCATATCCAAGTACTTACATACATGCTGTTTAATAATTTGTTCAGGTATCTTTCCAGGTATAGAAGTAAGGCCCACTGGCCTGTAATTTCCTGGATTTGCCTTTTTTGAAGATTGGAGAAGGGCAAATGTCCCAATCATCTGGGACTGCTCCCGTTTTCCATGATTTTTCAAAGATTCTGGATAGTGGTTCTGATATTTCATCTGCTAGCTCAGTGCCCTAGGATATAATTCTATAATTCATCTGGGCCAGGAGATTTAAATTCATTTAAATTAGCTAAGTGTCCCCTCACCATTTCTCTGTTTATAGTGCGGATTCTTTTATTCCTTCGATGGCACTGTGAAGATTAGTTGATGCTACAATTGTTTTTTTTAGAGAATACAGAAGCAAAATAGGAACTAAAAAGTTCGGCCTTCAGCATCATTTGTGACCACTTCACCCTTTTCATCCTGTAAAAATCCTATAGCATCTTTGACTTTTCTTTTCCTTTTGGCATACCCCCAAAATCCTTTTTTACTGCTGCTCCCTTGCAAGTCTTGCTTCAATACTGGCGTTAGCTTTTCTAATACTTGCCCTGCATTCCCTGCAGACAGTATAACATTCTTCTTTAGCTATGCCCCCCTCTTTCCATTTAATATGCATTTCTTTTTACTAAGTTTTACTAAGTTCTGGGTTCATCCATCCTAGTCTTGTTAAATGCTTCCAATTCTTCCTTCTTTTAGGATTGTTACCGATTGTGCGGTGAGAATTTAATTTAGCAAAATCTCCCATCCTTCTTGGACATTTCTGTCCCTTAGAACATCCAGCCATTGGACCTTTTCTGCCCTCTTTCTGAGTCTATTAAAATCTGTCTTTCTGAAGTCAAACCTTAATGTCTGAGTCCTCGCTGGTCTTCCTCCTCTTGTAATCCAAAATTAAAGGATAGCATGATTGCTGCCTCCTAAATTCCCAGCCACCTTTACTTCCTCACCTCAACCATTTCCTCCCTGTTGATAACAAGTAAGTCCAATATTGCAGATCCTCTTGTTCTGTCTTCTACCTTCTGAAAGATGTCGGTGAGAGAAGTTTTTTTGCCCATTACCTTTGCCTGAGAGAGATTCCCAACAAATATCTAGATGAAGATCTTGGGAGATTTTAACTATGTCATACTTTTTTGAGAACAGAAACATCTGATGTAAAAAGAGTTCATCCATATCTTCAGTCTGTCCAGGTAGCCTATAGTAACCACCTACAATAGTGTCCTTTCTGTTCGTCTGTCCTTGTATTCTTAAACAGTTTCTGCAGAGCGAGCTACCATTCTCTGAAGCTTGAATCTTTGTTGAGATATATACGTAATCTTAACATACAGCACAACACTTTCCCCCTCTTGTTAATTATATTTCTAATAAATAAGTTGTATCCGTCAAGGTTTGTATTCCAATTATGTGCATCATCCCACCAAGTTTCAGTGATGCCTATAACATCATGCCTCTCTTCCTGTATTAGCAGCTCCAATTCTCCTTGTTTGTTTCTCATGCTCTGTGAATGTGTATAGACACATTTTAGTTTGTAGCCGGTTTCTCTTGCTCCTGTATTTTCATTCAGAATTTTTTTTTCTTTATCTCCACTTCTAATAGAAAAGTTCTCAAAAGAATTCATTATCTGCATACTTTTCCTGGCCGTATATTTCCCATCCCATATTGCTCTAGTATAAAGCTCTCCTGATGAGTGTAACAAATATGTTCTCGTAAGATGCAACCCATCTCTAGCAAGGAGTCCATCGTACAGGTAATTCACTCCGTGGTCAAGAAACCCAAAACGTTGCTCACAGCACCATTGACGTAGCCAGTTGATCACCTGTAGACTCCTGTTCAGTATCCTTTGTCCATGTCCATCCACTGGGAGGATGGTTGAGAAGACAACCTGCGCTCCCAGTTCCTTCACTTTCTGGCCTAGGTCTTCTAAGGCTGTGGTTCCACGGTCCGGAACCACAGCGCTTTGGACGGAGCGGAAATTCCGCACCGCCCAAAGCCCCGCCCCCTTTTTGACGCGCGCTCTTTCCGGATGTGTTCCGGACACCTCCAGAACACATCCGGAAAGAACGCAGGGCTGCATAGCCCTGTGTTATTTCCGTTGCGGCGACGCAGCGTCGCCGCAAGACGCTAGGACATGCTGCGGTCTAAAAAGACGTGCCGCGTGTCCGGAAACGCAGGTCTTCCGCCTGCGTATTTTTACGCATAGTGGAGACGGGATTTCTTGAAATCCCCTCCACTATTGTCACGCTGTATAGCAGATATATATATGTGAAGTCAGTAATATATATCAAAAGGGCAACATACTATATAACATGCGCATAGATATATGATAACATAGATTTACCTGACAGAATGTCCAGTGGGTCAAAACGGAATCCGTTATACGCTGTCTCCGGCTAGAGGGTGACCGGGGTCTAAGCTGACCCTGAACTGGGGTCCTAACTAATCCCTCTACCTGGAGGTACTGTTAAAGGTACAGAGGTCCAGGCCACCAGCGTAAACCCTGTCTCCTATCAATCCCTGCCAACTGTATTCTAGTCCTAAGAAGGACCCTGAATACCACCAAAGGGAATGAACAGGTAACGGTTAATGAACAGAAAGACATACAAGAAAGACAAGAAATAAAGTAAATAAAGTCTTACATACAACACTCACACACAGTAGGAACACCTAAGGTCTCAGAGATAAACTATAAGCTATAAGAGTAAAAACAACTAAGGAGCTCTTAGCTTAAATATTCTCAGAACCGATCCAGTCTGCTAGACTACATGAATGCTTTCACCGGCGTCTAACACCCAGACTGGCAGGAATATAAAGGAAACTAATTAGAACATAATCAAAAGCAGCCGGGCGAGGCTGCACCTAGTCTTAACAAAGAGCTAGGTAAAATTAACTCTCTCATTACCTAACACAAAGTAACAGCAACTCAGCTGTGAGAAGTCAGAGTGTGTAATCGCGACGATCCTCGTGGCGATACACCCATGACAGTACCCCCCCTTCTACGAGGGGCCTCCGGACCCTCAAGGCCAGGTCTGCCCGGGTGAGTTGTGTGAAAGATCCGAACCAATCGATCTGCGTTAACATCAGACGCAGGAACCCACGTCCCCTCCTCAGGACCATACCCCCTCCAATGAACCAAGCACTGAAGGGATCGGCGACTGAGACGTGAGTCAATGATTTTCGACCCATGAATTTCCACGTTATCATTGACCACCACTGAAGGAGGTAGAGGTGACGGTATAACTGGTGCCACATACTTTTTAAGTAATGACCTGTGAAACACATTATGATTTTTAAACGTAGGAGGGAGGTCCAGACGAAATGCCACAGGATTAACTATGGAACTGATCCTGTACGGCCCGATGAATCTGGGACCCAACCTCCAGGAGGAAACTTTAAGTTTTATATTCCTGGTAGACAACCAAACCAGATCGTTCACCTTCAGATCTCGACCAGAAACTCTCCCCCTATCAGCCATCCGTTTGTAACGGTTCCCGTAACCTTCAGTCTTAACCGATCTGGAACTATCAGTCTCCCTGGAAGTCCCACAGGGGCGTCCCCCTGAGCCCCCAATACCTCCCCCTCAAGCTCAGAGCATACAGCTGACACTACAACTCCCTCCTGAGGAATAGGAACCGGATCATCCATCCTCCCGGTCCCTGGGAAAGTACGAGATAAGGCATCAGGAAGCAACTTTATTGAGCAGTCAAATGCGCGATGAGGAGGTAACTCTTTACACCCCTCCTCTGAGAACATCTCCCCAAAGTCCTCCAGAAAAGGAGGCAAAGTCCTAGGCACAACCGCACCGATGACCGTGCTCATGCAGTTATTCTTGCAAAATTCACCCCACTGGCTTATCTTTCTGGATTGCCAATCAATCACTGGGTTATGTTTAGCCAACCAAGGAAGTCCCAACACAATAGGAGTAGGTAGACCCTCCAACACATAACAAGACAATTGCTCTTTATGTATTGCCCCTACTCGAAGATCTATGTTATGAACAGCTTGTACCAAGCTACCTTGACCAAGAGGTCTAGAATCAATAGAGAGTATAGGGACCGGTTTGGCCAATACACTCAGTTGCATACCATGCACCTGGGCAAACCGAGTGTCCACCAGATTAGCCCCGGACCCACTATCAAGAAAAACAGAAATCCTCTCAGTTCTAGTACCAATCACCACCTCCGCAGGCACGAGAAACTGAGAGGGATTTGGGGACGAAATACACACTCCCAGGTTAACTCCTTGGCTCAAAGAGGTCCGGGATGGACACCCCCCAACAAAATGTCCCTCTCTTCCGCAAAAGAAACACCTTCTAGTTTTGCGGCGCACCGCCGATTCCCTCCTACAAAATGATGTCCCTCCCAACTGCATGGGTTCCTCAGAACAGACCAGGGGAACCTCAGTATAAGGGACCTTAGTAGTAGGCGGAGTCATCACGGGAGGCGGAGTTACCTCGCGTCTTCCCCGAAGTCGTCTATCAATGCGAATAGCGAGGGCCATAGCAGCCTCCAGTGATGGAGGAGAATCATACTGAGCCAACACATCTTTTAATTTGTCAGACAACCCTTGACAAAACTGGCTCCTAAGAGCTGGGTCATTCCACTGAGTATCTGTTGCCCATCTACGGAACTCAGAAGAATATTCCTCCGCTGGACGATTTCCTTGCCGTATTTTACGTAACCTTGTTTCAGCAAGGGAGACTCGATCCGGATCATCATATACCAGACCCAGGGCAGTAAAAAATCGATCCACTGACTGGAGATCTGGGAGCCTGGAGGAATAGAGAACGCCCAAGATTGAGGGTCCCCTTGTAAGAGCGAGATAACAATTCCCACCCTCTGCTCTTCACTCCCAGATGACCGAGGCCGCAGCCGAAAGTACAATTTACATGCCTCCCAGAAAGTAAAAAATTTGTCCCGCCCACCAGTGAACCTGTCCGGGAGAGCAACCTTAGGTTCAGATCTGGTTTGCTCCGGGGGGACAAAACCTTGGACTTAATGTCTGCAAATTCTATGGACAACCCCTGCAACTGCCGGGCCAGCTGGGCTACTGGATCCATGACAGCTGGGGAGAATCTTTAGTTTGGGCCGGTGAAAATGTCACGCTGTATAGCAGATATATATATGTGAAGTCAGTAATATATATCAAAAGGGCAACATACTATATAACATGCGCATAGATATATGATAACATAGATTTACCTGACAGAATGTCCAGTGGGTCAAAACGGAATCCGTTATACGCTGTCTCCGGCTAGAGGGTGACCGGGGTCTAAGCTGACCCTGAACTGGGGTCCTAACTAATCCCTCTACCTGGAGGTACTGTTAAAGGTACAGAGGTCCAGGCCACCAGCGTAAACCCTGTCTCCTATCAATCCCTGCCAACTGTATTCTAGTCCTAAGAAGGACCCTGAATACCACCAAAGGGAATGAACAGGTAACGGTTAATGAACAGAAAGACATACAAGAAAGACAAGAAATAAAGTAAATAAAGTCTTACATACAACACTCACACACAGTAGGAACACCTAAGGTCTCAGAGATAAACTATAAGCTATAAGAGTAAAAACAACTAAGGAGCTCTTAGCTTAAATATTCTCAGAACCGATCCAGTCTGCTAGACTACATGAATGCTTTCACCGGCGTCTAACACCCAGACTGGCAGGAATATAAAGGAAACTAATTAGAACATAATCAAAAGCAGCCGGGCGAGGCTGCACCTAGTCTTAGCAAAGAGCTAGGTAAAATTAACTCTCTCATTACCTAACACAAAGTAACAGCAACTCAGCTGTGAGAAGTCAGAGTGTGTAATCGCGACGATCCTCGTGGCGATACACCCATGACAACTATGCTGTAACATCTGGACGCTGCGTGTTTGACGCTGCGCCAACGCACTGCGTCAAACACGCAGCAATTCCGGAGTGTTTCCTGATCGTGGAAACATACCCTAAGTCTCTGCTATAGTTTCCAGGTCCTTTTTTTGCTGCATCATTTGTTCCTACGTGTATTCGGAGACATGGTAATCGTCCGTAGTACAGAAGAGTCTTGAAACCGCGTCGGACACATCTTTGATTTGGGCACCTTGAAGACAGCACACCTCTCGGGAGGTAATATCTGGTCGGCATATACAGTGCCTTGCAAAAGTATTCGGCCCCCTGGAACTTTTCAGCCTTTTCCCACATATCATGCTTCAAACATAATGATACCAAATGTTAATTTTTGGTGAAGAATCAACAAGTGGGACACAATTGTGAAGTTGAACGAAATTTATTGGTTATTTAAAATTGTGGAAATAGACAAACTGAAAAGTGGGGCGTGCAATATTATTCGGCCCCTTTACTTTCAGTGCAGCAAACTCACTCCAGAAGTTCATTGTGGATCTCTGAATGATCCAATGTTGTCCTAAATGACTACTGATGATAAATATAATCCACCTGTGTGTAATCAAGTCTCCGTATAAATGCACCTGCTCTGTGATAGTCTCAGGGTTCTGTTTGAAGCACAGAGAGCATCATGAAGACCAAGGAACACAACAGGCAGGTCCATGATACTGTTGTGGAGAAGTTTAAAGCCGGATTTGGATACAAAATGATTTCCAAAACTTTAAACATCCCAAGGAGCACTATGCAAGCGATCATATTGAAATGGAAGGAGTATCATACCACTGCAAATCTACCAAGACCCGGCCGCCCCCCTAAACTTTAATCTCAAACAAGGAGAAGACTGATCAGCGATGCAGCCAAGAGGCTCATGATCACTTTGGATAGTCTGTCCATATGACAACAATCAGTGGTACACTGCACAAATGTAGCCTTTAGGGAAGAGTGGCATGAAGAAAGCCATTTCTCAAAGATATCCATAAAAAGTGTTTAAAGTTTGCAACAAGCCACCTGGGAGACACACCAAACATGTGGAAGAAGGTGCTCTGGTCAGATGAAACCAAAATCAAACTTTTTGGCAACAATGCTAAACGATATGTTTGGCGTAAAGGCAACAGAGCTCGCAACCCTGAACACACCATTCCCACTGTCAAACATGGTGGTGGCAGCATCATGGTTTGGGCCTGCTTTTCTTCAGCAGAGACAGGAAAGCTGGTTCGAATTGATAGGAAGGTGGATGGAGCCAAATACAGGATCATTCTTGAAGAAAACCTGTTGGAGTCTGCAAAAGACCTGAGACTGGGACGGAGATTAGTCTTCAACAAGACAATGATCCCAAACATAAAGCAAAATCTACAATGGAATGGTTCACAAATAAACGTATCCAGGTGACGGCCAAGTCAAAGTCCAGACCTGAATCCAATCGAGAATCTGTGGAAAGAACTGAAAACTGCTGTTCACAAATGATCTCCATCCAACCTCACTGAGCTCGAGCTGTTTGCCAAGGAAGAATGGGCAAGAATTTCAGTCTCTCGATGTACAAAACTGATAGAGACATACCCCAAGCGACTTGCAGCTGTAATCGCAGCAAAAGGTGGCGCAACAAAGTATTAAGTTAAAGGGGCCGAATAATTTTGCACGCCCAACTTTTCAGTTTTTGTATTTCCACAAAAATTCAAAATAACCAATAAATTTCATCCAACTTCACAATTGTGTCCCACTTGTTGTTGATTCTTCACCAAAAATTTACATTTGGTATCTTTATGTTTGAAGCATGATATGTGGGAAAAGGTTGAAAAGTTCCAGGGGGCTGAATACTTTCGCAAGGCACTGTAGCTGCATCTGTTCCTCTCAGTAGGTAATCCCCCACGAACACCTCTCTCCTTTTCTTCTTCAGCACAGCGTTTCTTTCCCTTCAAGAGGCGTCTGATTTATTACTGGGGCCTTCTTTGTGGGCAAAGTACTTTTTTGGATGTACATCTTCATAGTTGTCCTGCATGAGAGCCTGGTAGCGGTTCTCCAGCAGCATGGTTGCTGACTGCCTCCTCACCCCCCTGCTTCTTTGGGTCACATGCTTCCATTTCTCTTCTTCTGTGGGTACATTGAAAGGTGCTTCTCTTGGAATATTCTGAATAGTTATTTCTACTCTGTCATTAGCTTCTGCAGAAACACTGAAAAGTTCTTCTCTTGCAACATTCTAAAAAGATTCTTCTGCTCCGTCAAGGAAATCCTCATCTTCTGTGATGAGCTTCAGTGTAGCTTTTCTCTCCTGAAGACTTTGCACATTTTCTTCTAACAGTCACAGGCTTGTATTTCTGGCACGTAAAGTTACTTTTCCTCTGGCAAGTCTGTAAACCTATAGCACACATTGTAGCACACCATATGGGTAATCTCCTTCTCCATGTTGAATAAAACAAAATTCTGTGGAATCGCCGTAAAGATTTGCGCACCATCAGGTTTGATGATTTCCTCCAAGCAGCTCGATCCAGCAACACACAAAGATTCACAGACTCGCGGTGACTCTTCACTTTTCCCAGAATGCACCAGTAATATGCAAATTATCTTCCTGGTTCGCAGGGGCGGTGCTACCATTCTAAAGAGTCATGGGATGAAGGCTATGTGCCCATGTTCAGTATTCTTAGCAGAAATTTCCTAAGAAAAAACAGACTTTTTCCCAGGAAATCCAGACGCGTTTTTATCGCAGTTTTTGCGCAGTTTTTTTTTTGCTGTAGCATTGATCCACTCCCGCCTGGACTACTGTAACGCTCTATTACTTGGCCTCCCCATTACTCGACTATCCCCTCTCCAGTCCATCCTTAATGCAGCAGCCAGGGTTATCCATCTGGCTAATCGGTACTCGACGCATCCGCTCTTCGCCAGTCCTTACACTGGCTGCCCATTCATTATAGGATCCAATTCAAAGTACTGGTTCTCACCCACAAAGCTCTCCACAGTGCAGCACCCCCCTACATCTCCTCCCTCATTTCTATCTATCGGCCTAACTGACTGCTGCGCTCTGCAAACGACTTTCGACTAACCTCTGCACTAATCCTTACCTCCCACTCCCGACTCTAAGACTTCTCCCACGCTGCGCCAATCCTCTGGAATGCTCTACCCCCAGAAATTAGGACTATCCACAATTTGCATGGTTTCAGGCGCTCCCTCAAAACACATCTGTTCAGAGCGGCCTATCACATTCACTAATCAAAGTCATTCTATGTGTAAGTGTGTGTGTGTGTGTGTGTGTGTGTGTGTGTGTGTGTAGCCCATTCACTATCTCCATCCATCCCTCACTCCCTCAAGATGGCTGGACCATCATTGTAAATGCACCATTGTATATACACACCTGTATTTTGTATCTCCCCCACCTCATTGTAGATTGTAAGCTCTCACGAGCAGGGCCGTCTTATTTTGCTTTAATTACTGTATTGTTAACTTTGTTACTTATGACTTGTGCTTTGAAACTGTTAAACTGTAAAGCGCTGCGGAATATGATGGCGCTATATAAATAAAGATTATTATTATTTATTATTATTATTTTGCGGATTTTTTGCGTTTTTTTCCTGAACATCCTAGGTCAATAATATAGCGGTAAATCCGCAAATTTACCGCAAAATTAATGAACATGTTGCGTTTTTTTACCGGGATGTTTTTTTTTTCGCGGAAAAAAACGCACCATGTTCACAAAAATTGCAGAATGCATTCAAATAATAGGATGCTTAATGCATGCGTTTTTTAAGCGGAAAACCGCCGCAAAACCTTGAGAAATCCTGAACGTGTTACACAGACTAAATGTTTTGGAGTGGCCTAGTCAAAGCCCAGACCTTAAAGGGAATCTGTCACCCCATTTTTCGACCATCAGCTGCAGTCACCGCCATCAGGGGCTTATCTACACCATTCTGCAAAAATCCCTGTGGCAAGATGTGGAAAGTTCATAGAGACTTATCCAAAGCTACTTGCAGCTGTAATTGCCGCAAAAGGAGGCTCTACAAAGTACTGACATTAGGGGGTGTATAGTTATGCACATCAAAGTTTAGTTATTTTATCCTATTTGTTGTTTGCCTTATAATAAAAAGAAAACCGAATGTTCACAGTTGTAGGCATGTTCTTTATATGAACTGATGGAAACCCTCAAGAGAAAAAACAAAAACAATTATGTATAGCTATTAATACAACTGTGTAATAATTTAGCATCCTTTGTAGAGTCGTCATCAGCACCCGGTGAAATTAGACAAGTGCCAAATCCACCTGGAGGTGGGGATGGAAGGGATTAATTGGCTCAGATTTACATTGAAGTCAACTGGACCAATGCATATAAATATGCAGAAAGCACCCCCTAGTGGTTGTTTCCTTTGAAGAAAGCTAGACAGTTCATTATGAAGTCATGGGAAATTTCAACTGTTTGTAGATTGGAAACTTTTTAAATACATTTATATTGTAAGCTCTTGGAACAGGAGTCCTTTTATTTAGTATTTGCTCAGATTTTGCACTTTGCTTTTCAAATTGGAAAGTGCTGCACAATATGATGTTCCTGGATGAAATGCGACCATTTAATCCTTTTTACTAGTTTTGTACCATTATTGAGCTATATGAAAGGTCATCTTGTTGTGCACACCCGAAGTGAAACAATTTGCTGGTTCTGTCCCATATGGGGCACTTCTCCGCCCGCATCATTCACTTATAGAGGTGTCATCAAACCAAATGAAATCCACTGTCTGGTCTTTCATGAGGCAAAAAGCAGCAGTTCTCCATCACAGTCTCTCCGCTGAGGAAGCACAATGGCCACTTCTTA
This sequence comes from Oophaga sylvatica, assembly GCA_033576555.1. Taxonomy (NCBI): domain Eukaryota; kingdom Metazoa; phylum Chordata; class Amphibia; order Anura; family Dendrobatidae; genus Oophaga; species Oophaga sylvatica. The sequence continues at coordinate 488,023,155 of JARQOD010000001.1, read as the reverse complement.
TGTAAAAGGACAGTGGGGAACACAGGAATAGGAAAGAGAAAATGAGGAGGTAAGTGCAGTAGGTAAAAACCTGCAAGACGGAGAATTAGCGAAATAGGGAGAGAGAATATACCTGTCTGGCGATTTCGGGGCCACCCTTTTGGAGACCTTAACGATAGAGGACACCAGAAGTCTGAGGTGGCAGCAGCCATGGAGGACAGGTGAGGTATACAAAAGGGCTGTGCACAATATGGCCTCCAGGGCATAAGCGAAGTAAGATGGGGGACATCCACTGCACCTTAAAGCATAAAATAGTGAAAAGTGCAGCAGATCTAAAGATCTATGGACACTAGTCTAAAACGGAGGAGAGGGTATAACTCACTGGACGGAGCAACAACTCCCCCAACCCCTCTCGTCCCCCAAGTATAAGCAGTCTAGTGGACCAGCTCAGGCCCACCATACTGTTACCCCTCAATGTTTTTAACGAGAAAGATCATTTCTGAAGTTAACACTCCCATTTCTAATAAACTAGTGCGCACAATAAAAATAAACTATAGAATGAAAAAGTCATCAGCAGCTACAGTACAGCAAAGTGCAGCCATCTCCACTCTCTGTATCCTGCAAATCAATGAACCTCTACGGAAGCAGAACAAGCCTGGCCGAGAATACAGACACGCCAACAAAGGTCAGTGAAGGACGATAACCCTGGAAATGCAAGTGTACCGAGGACTGAACAAGAACAAATACCCCACCACACTGCCCAATCGTTACCTCTTAGCATCACATTTACTCATTTGTGCAAAATCCCCATCAGGCAGCACAATGTGAACAGCGTTTGTACTGCAGACACACAGGCACTCCTCATCTTACCACACAATGGCTCCATATGGCACTTCACTACAGATGTAGTCTCTCCTAGGGGCAACCTGTCACAGGAAGAAGACCAACCTTATTGGCTCTCAGAGGGCTTTGGGTCAAAGTCCCCTAATGTTTCTTTGGCCCTATCCCAACTTGATTAGGTAAAGGAGTAAAGTATGCTTTCTTTTATACCAATTATTTGCTGCGTACCATTAAAGGGAAGCCATTACCAAGTTTTTGCTATATAATCTGAGAGCAGGATGATGCAGGGGCAGATAACCTGATTCCATCAGTGTGTCACTTACTGGGCTGCTTGGTGCAGTTTTGATAGAATCCCTGTTTTCTCTACTGTAGAGAGTTTGGAAAGCTGAGCTGTGTAAAGCCCCGCCCACACCTCTGATTGGCAGACTCCTGTGTACACTGTCAGCTTGCAACTAATCAGTGGTGGGGGCGGAGTTATACAGATCAGCCTGACTGCTCTGCATGTGTGATGTAGTCCTGTAGTGTTAACCTGTCACTGATAAACTACAACACAGCCTGATTAGTCACAATACTGGAATCAGGATCTCTCGCTCTACACAAAACTGCTCTCAGATTAAATAGTAAAAACCTGCTGACTTTTTTTTCCTTTAAGCCTCTCTTTCTGAACTGCAACAACTTGAGTCACAACTTCTGAAAAGTGGCACAAAAATGTGAGACTTTTTTGCAGTTTGTTTATATGGCTTATGCCAAAATTTGCATACAAGCTTCTCTAAATTAATAAATTCCCCGCTAGGTTTGTAAAGAACAGAGCCATCTCCCTGCCTCATGCACATGTGCTTTGTGCACAGAGTAAGCAGCGATCGGCATCACGCAGGTCCAAATCCATCTGCCTCATCCTTCTTATCTGCTCTTGGGAGATTTTGGAGGCCCCTATACACCAACCATTCATACTTATGGCTAGCCTACGAAGCATTTATCAGGAGGATTTTTGTCCTTTATGGTGTGATATTCAGCCTTCACGCTAATTTTTTAACCTTTCAATGGAAAAAGATAACAGGAATGCTGGGAAGTTATTATGGGGGTCCAGGTTCAGAAACAGAACAACAGGATTTTGGTTGCTTACCGTAAAATTTCCCTTTCTCGAAGCCTTCATTGGGGACACAGATAACCATGGGTATGTATGCTGCCGCCACTAGGAGGCGCTTGACACTATGCATATGCAAAAATAAAGGTTGGCTCCTCCTCTGCAGTATACACCCACCGACTGCAAGAAGCAAATCAGTTAATGAGAAAGCAGTAGGAGAACAACATGACAGAATAACAAACGACAACTCAACTGTAACAATAGAACATCGAAGAAGAAACAGGAGTTGTAGAAAAAAAAACATGGGAGGGTTCTGTGTCCCCCCAAAGAAGGCTTCCGAGAAACTTATTTTACGGTAAGCAACCAAAATCCTGTTTTCTCTATCGCTTCATTGGGGGGCACAGATAACCATGGGACGTCCCAAAGCAGTCCATGGGGAGGGGAAAAAGCAGAAAACTCTATTGCGATCAAAGAGCTTACCACTGCCGCCTGCAAGACACCTCTGAAGGCTGGGGGTCCACCCAAGCGTAGGTATGGGCCCGGGAAAAACTTTGGGAAACTTTTGGTGGAA
>JARQOD010000001.1:488005232-488020581 GCA_033576555.1 Oophaga sylvatica | reverse complement strand
TAGCGGGGCCTATAGGAAAAGAATTATTTTTTTTAATTTTCTCTTTGCTAAAATTTTTTCTCTATATTATAGGTTTGAGATTAAAAAGAAGTTAAAAACTGCAAGCGAAAGGAAAAAAAAGAGAAAAAAAGAAGCCGATGAAGAGCAAGAAAAGAAAAAGAAAAACGCAGATCTTGGAAGCTAGGCTGGGGTACAAACCCCAATATCCACGGGACGTGAAATGTCGTCATCTAGTTCAGGGCGGCCTGCCGAATGCTAATGGTTTTGTAACATACTGTTAGGTTTGGGGATCCGTAGCTGCTGCGAGCTTGTCACAATTTGCATACTTGTACTGATGATTAATTTAATCTGCTTTTTCCCCGTAGAGCATTGACAAGTGAAAGAATCAGTCGGGAGGAGATGCAAGTAAATACTTTTGGTGGCATAATTGGTAGGAGCGTAAACCCTAGCAGTCGTATATTACCATTTTTAATATTTGCAATGCCAAATGTTTCCCTTGGGATAGAAGAACTTTTTGCATTTGAAATTAAAATTCCTTCTGAAATTTTTTTTTTTTTTTTAATTATAATAAAAGGTTACGTCTCATAACAAGGAGGGGAGGGTTCCAAAAGAAAATGAGAAATTGGAAAAGAAGCCCAAGCTATGGGGAATGCGAGCGGAAGAGAAAAGAAAAAGAACAAGCTGGTATGACATTCCTCTAGACCACAGGGATGTGTTTTTCACACAAATTTTATTGGACCCCCCGGGTTTGTTATTTTGGTTTGGATGGGCGGTATGGGGGGCTCAGTGGATAGTACAGTTTGCTTCATGGGCTGAAACGGACAAACGCCAAAATCCTCATGGAGTTTGTATGTTGTCCCCGTGTTGCATGGGGTTTTCCTGTGGTGTTGTCTCCACCGTGCGCCCCGCTGCTCTACCAATTTATAATCCAATTTCGGTGGATAGATGAGAACTGGTAGTTTGGAGTGAGGCCGACCACTGAGGCCCCCACTGGTCAGCAGAATGGGAATCCTGGCTTCACTACAAGAATGGAGGGAGCCGTGGTCTTGAATGTGCTGTATTATGTACTTATTACAGACTACTGGACTGTGGCTTCATATGACCATCACTGGCAGTTGCATAGTGTGAATGGAGCTCGTGTGCTTAACCACTGCTCCATTCACATCTGATTATGAACCGCTAGTTTTAGCCATCGGTGAAGGTCTCCAGTCTACCAACCACTGAGATGGTAGCAATATTTTCGTATAATGTTTGACTAAATTCCTTTTATTTTTCTGTTTTCTAAAGCCGAGCTTATTGCTCGTAAGCAGCCTCTAAAGACGAGCGAAGTTTACTCCGATGATGAAGAGGAGGAGGAAGATGAGAAGTCTAGTGAGAAGAGCGACCGCTCCTCTAGATCGTCTTCCTCTTCTGAAGATGAGATGGAGTAAGTTTTCCATTGCTGCCATGAATAAGTGGTGATCATTACATAATCGAGCAGCGAATCAGGTAGCAATATTCTCACTCTTCAGTCATCTGAAGGACAGGGTGCTTGGGTGGGTAATGCTGCTATATAACTTCACCATATAGGGTGCTGTGCAAAATGTAAGGCTGTGGTGGTCTCCATGAGTATGGCTCTGAGCGTTTTCATAGAAATAAGATCTACATGAAACTCTATAGTTTTAAAATAAAACTTTATTACAGAACCGAAGAAATTCCACCAAAGTCTTTGCCCGTTTCCTTACCGGAAGAACTGAATAAAGTCCGCCTGTCGCGCCATAAGTTGGAACGTTGGTGCCACATGCCCTTTTTCGCCAAGACAGTGTCTGGATGCTTTGTACGGATTGGAATCGGCAACCATAACAGCAAACCTGTGTACAGGGTAAGCTGTGTGTCCAGGCGCTGGAACAAAATAAAAGTAATGTGTTCACCCCCTCCACCTTATCCTCCTTTGCCGTAGAGCCAGAAGTCGATAAGGTATCGTGGGCCAATCTGAGACCCCTTATGTCAGCTTTACAGTTCACTCCCTTTAGAGTATTTGTGCAGCAGTGTTAATGCCGATGACTGGTGAGAGAGCTCACACAGGGCACCTCTTCTGCATGGTTTTTATATGTGCGATGCCTTTCTTTCTCAGGTGGCCGAAATCACTGGTGTAGTGGAAACAGCAAAAGTTTACCAACTGGGCAGCACGAGGACAAACAAAGGTCTGCAGCTCAGGTAATGCCTCTCTGGACATGGGGCTTGTAAGAATGATTATCCCCCATCATGTCTGTGACATACTTCTGCTTCCATTTTTCTTTTAGACATGGGAATGACCAGAGAGTATTTCGCCTAGAATTTGTGTCCAACCAAGAGTTCACAGAAAGTGAATTCATGAAGTGGAAGGAAGCTGTGAGTATTGCCTTTTTCTTTATCTACCTAATGTGTATTCTGTAATTAAATGGTTTATTCCATTCTGTAATTTCTGTTAACACCAGAACACAGCACAGTTTGTTCCAATAAGTTTTGGCATTTGCAAGGGTTAATTTTTATTTTTTTTAACCCTCTTTCTGATCTGTAGATGTTCTCAGCAAGCATGCAGCTCCCCACACTGGACGAGATTAACAAAAAAGAAGTAACGATTAAAGAGGCCATGAACTACAAGTTCAATGACCAGGACATTGAAGAAGTAAGTAGTCTGTACTTGGCCTGTGCAGACTGAGATCCCTGATCCAGACCCACTCTCTTTCTACCTAAATCTTTGCTTGGGAACTCCGCGACTTTGAGCATGTGCAGTGTGACCTGAAGCCCCTGTTATGTAGATAGAGGTCCACTGCGCATGGGCGAAGTCTCGGTCAGGTTCCCTTTATAAAAGCACTACGGTGAGCAGTGTTATTCCCCCTGTGTGTTAAATATCTTGTATGGAAGTGTAATTGGTGTAGTAGCGTATAACCGGTCACAGTCTTCTTCCAACTTCACCCCCTCTCTGTTCCACTACCTGTCGGATCACACGGTCGTTACTTTGTGGCGACTTTGTATCTAAGTCTATGGCTAGAAAACCTCTACAACAATTGGAGTTTTCTTTCTCGCTTCATTGGGGGACGCAGGAAACCATAGTTTGTTTTTTTTTAATTAATACTGAATTTATACTAGTCTTGTGATTATATGAAGTTTAGTGTTGTCAATAATATGGTTCAGTGCTCCCAACACTTGGGAAATATTTGCAATGTTTTCCACCTGTCATGCAGTATGTCTTTTATTGTATGCTGTTATTTATGGCTCACCATCGCTGCTGTTCTTAAACCTATTGCAGATTGTAAAAGAAAAGGAGCGGTTTAGGAAAGCTCCCCCTAATTACGCCATGAAGAAAACCCAGCTCCTGAAAGATAAGGTATAACCATCACTTATTAATAGGTGTTGTTTTTTTTTTTTTCTAAGAGCAATGGTTATTTCCAGAAGACTCTTACATCACATGCAGCAAACAAGGAAATTGTCGTCTGGATTATTATCCTGAAGCTCTAATCGAGCTTTCCCTGAAATATGGTCTATGCTAATTTATGACCACATCAAAGTTCAGCTTTGTTTCCCTAGTAACTTATTCTGTAGTCTACCCTGTACTGTGATGCATAGAGGCTGCAGAAGCCAAAATATACAATGTTTTTAATGAATTCTCAATGCAAAAAAAAAAAAAAAATGCATTTAATGATATTAAAAAAAAAAAAAAAAAAAAAAAAAGAAACCTAGCTGGCTTTACAAACTGACATCGTTTTAGGCCATGGCCGAGGAGGCTGGAGAACAGGATCGGGCTAAACGGATCCAAGACGAACTGAATGAATTGGAGGAAAGAGCTGAAGCTCTCGATCGTCAACGGACAAAGAATATTTCTGCCATTAGGTGAGGATGAGTGATGGTCACTTCATTGGGTCGTATTTATCAGGACTGTGACAGAAGATAAATGTTCCAACCAGTTATCACATTCAATCATGCGAGTGATCGCTAAAACAAAAAAAAAACAAACGCAAATTTATTCTTTACAAATTGATTTTGTAGTTTTGTCACATATTTAGTATTTCTTACACTTTTTATTGCAGCTACATTAATCAGAGGAACCGAGAGTGGAACATCGTGGAGTCTGAGAAGGCCTTAGTGGTGAGTTCACATTAGACTTGTAATTCTTGACATTATCTTGTACAACATCTGCTGCCAGTCACGGTTGTAGCACTAAATACATATGTCTCCTATCCCCGGAGTGATTGTTGTATGGCTGACTGTTGAGGTTTCCTAAGCCCTAAGAATGGGAGTAGCACATCCTCCTGTTTTTGAGTGGAGCAGTAGTGCACATTTTACCGCTCCCTCTCACTTCTACACGGGACAGAGCCCGGAAGTCGGTCCCTTAGCAGCATGCGTGATACCACCCCACGGTGGACTTTTCACTTCTATTTTCTGGATTGATGTCTCCCACTAGTCAGTCCCCGAGCAGACATACATTTAAAGAGTGTTTGCAACATATAGAAGTTATCCCTACCATGAGGTAAGAGATGACTTCCTAATTGCTGGGGGTTTAACTGCTGGGACCCTGCTATCTCTCTGGCAGTGAATCTAGCGGTTGTGTGCATGCTTGTTATCAGCTCAGTTCAGATGGGGCTCTGCAGAGTCTTGTCCTCGGGATGAGGCCCTGTTGTATAGGTGCAGTACAACTTCCATACTTAGTATAAGCCCTTTATCATCAGTTTTGTGGATTGCTGATATAAGGGCTCAGTAAGAAACCCACTTTAACTGAGACCTTTTCCTAATGGAAATCTTGAAGTTATGTCCATTAAAGGGGTTCTCCCCGACTTTTGTGGGGTTAAGCACTCAACACCAGGTATTTACGGACTATGGGGCCCTGCAATCTCTCCTCTCTGCTATTCTCCTCCTTCCTGTGACGTCATGCCAGCGGATCAGTCCCTTTTCTTTTGCTTCGCTCTGTCAATAGGGTGTCACGGCTGACGTCAGGTTGGTCGACAGCTGGTTGTCCACTATGTTCGGCTGACCTGGCTGTCAATAAAAAAAAATTAGTCCTGGATAACTCTTAAGTTGGGTGGTATTTTATTTTTATTTCTCTATCGCTTCATTGGGGGACACAGCTAAAACATGGTTCCTGTGTCCCCAATGAAGGCTCCGAGAAACGGATTTTACGGTAAGCAACCAAAATCCTGTTTTCTCTATCGCTTCATTGGGGGACACAGGAACCACGCTTCATTGGGGGACACAGGAACCATGTTCTAGTTGTGTCCCCAAAGAAGACTACGAGAAACAGATTTTACGGTAACAAAATCCTGTTTTTTTCCCCTGGATATTAGTTTAATAAAAAAATGCACATTAATGCAAAAACTTAGAGATGTAACAGGCCTTCCCTTGGCAGTGGGCACTCCATATATGTAAAATGTCTTACATGTAGGAGACTGGTTTTGCATGTCCACTTCTCCCAGTCTGTGTATTGTGTCCCATAACAGCTGCAGGTCTTCTGATCCGGGCTCAAAAATCTATAGGAATATACAAAGCTGTTGAGTTAGGATCAGAAGACCTGGTGTTGGTTGAAGACGGAGAGACTTGGAGGTGTGAAGTCAGGCTTAGTATTGTAGTTTGCTGACGGTACCTTCCTTTTGTAGGCTGAGTCTCAGAGCATGAAGCAGCAGCAAATGGATCCCTTTACCAGGAGACAATGCAAACCTACAATGGTGTCCAATGTAAGTGATCCTACAAAGTCGCCCTCTTCAGTATCATTATAGGATGCCAGTGACCTTTCAGGACATTACCCCTAGATGGTCACTGGTAATCTGATTGTTTGAAGCCTGTAATAAGATTTGGGGTAAACGTCTCATTTTTAGCCTTCTGGGGAATTAAAGAGCAAAGGCCCAAAAAGAAGTAAAAAATGATTAACCTTTTTCCCTTGAATTCCCAGTCCAGGGACCCTGCAGTACAGGCTGCTATCATAGCGCAGTTGAATGCCAAGTATGGATCAGCGGGAAACCCAGAACCTGCTAAAGATAATTCAACAGTAAGAGCCCACCCCATGTCTGCTATCCAGCGGAACTCAGGTCCACCTGGGTGAGATCTACATTCACTGTAATCCAAATTCATCTTTATCTTCCAGAATCAAAGCAACGATAAAGACGGCAACACAAAGTCAACCAGTGACCTGTCAGAGGACCTATTTAAAGTGCATGACTTTGATGTAAAAATTGACTTACAAGTCCCGAGTTCAGGTAAATGAAAAGTCTTTAAAGATGTTGTTCTGACAAATGTGTATGAAGACTTGTATATATTTTTTGCACACTTGTACTGTAAGGGTTTATTCCCAGTTTCATAAATGGATATTATTGGATAGAGCTTCTACATACAAGCACTTTTGCAATTTACTGCCTATTAAAATTTTAAGTTCTTGCGATATCACTTTTATTTACAGTTCGTTGCCCAGGAGACCTTCCGCCACTGCTAGACAGCAGAAAATGTACACTGCTTACATGCTCTCTACTATTGACCTTGTAAGCACTGTTGTGACGTTGGCCAGGATCGCTGCAGCGCTGTTACTTCTTAATATGAGCCTGCTTCAGCACAGTGCCTACAAGCTAAACAGCAGCGGTGGTCAGTCTCCTAGCGCCAATATCTCAAGAACGGCTGGAAATTTTAATCGAAAGCAAATTGCCAAATTACTTTTACTTTTTAAATAACGTTTAAATTTTCCGTACATAGGCGTTTGAGGGCTTGTTTTTTTTTTTTTTGCAGGAAGAGTTGTACTTATGAATAACCTCTTACAGTAAAACGCACTGGAAAACACGGAATAAAATCCAATCCAAGTGCTGTAAAATGGTGGAAAAAAAAAATTGCACCATGGTTTGTCTTTTAGTTTTTATGGTGTTCATTGTGCAGTAAGAATAACCTGGCAACAAAATTTATTTTTTCATAAGTTTATACATTTATTGATAAATACGTGAAGTTTGTTATTTACAGGACTGAAGCTGGCAGCAGGATATCGGTTTCTGGCCGAAATCCTGACTGATAACTCCAAGCAGTGATTAGAGAAGAATAGGCGGCTATCACAATTTTCCAGTTTTTTTTTTTTTTTTTTAATTATTATTATTAACATTAGTATTATTTTTATTCTCTCTTTTTGAGAATTGACCTCAATGAGATCTTGAGTTTCCTTGTCACCGGCCCAAAATGTCAATGTTTTGCTCACCAGGTCTTCGTTATCACTTTTGCCTTGACATGGTGTCCATCATGCCAGAAAAAGGGATTTTCTGGTACTCACCGTAAAATCTTTCTTGGAGCCTTCATTGGGGACAAAACACAAATATGGTTACCTGTGTCCCCCAATGAAGCGATGAAGAAAGTGTGGCTCATCACTAAATTCCTCCTGGATGGCTGGGAGGACTGGCTCTTGGAACAGGTTTAGAGACCGTGCTTTATACCTGGCAGTGTTCTCAGGTAGAATTTTCAGTGAGCCCAACCCTGAAAGAGCGGGGCAACAAGGAAGACAACAATGGGTCAGACGTCATGGTTTTGGCCCAGAAGCCGATATTCTGCTGCCAGGCCCAAGGGCAGAAGTCTTGATACATAGGGGCCAATGCTATAAATATTGAGTCTTTACATAAGCTTGATGGATTTATTCAAAGTGTGAAAATTTATGAAAGGTTGATAACTAATTCAGTAACCAGAGAAACATCCGACTAAAAGATCTAATAACACTGAAGCCGCAAACATGAAAAACAACATATTTCTCAAAAACACGAAAAATTGCAAGGTCGTGAAGGGATAAAAAGCTTGTAAAAGCTGGGGGAGAAACAGCCAGGGTCTGGGTTTTTGCACATTTTTTTTTTTTTTTTTTTAGTTTTTTAATCTCCCCCAGATCCTTGTGTTTTTTTCTAGTTCCTGTTTTGGGTTTCATTCAGGTACTCCACATCTTTGGGTTTCTCTACTCCTTTAGTGTTATTTTTATTTATATGGTAAAGGGAAGAAGAGTAATTTCTGTATTCCTCTTAAATGTTGGAGGGGGAGTTAATAGACATGATAAATGGGCAAAAAAAAAATATAACGTATATTTATGTAGAAACAAATAATCAAAAAAGTACACATTTGGTATCAGTGCCTCCTGAACGACCCGTCCTATAACAGTCACACTAGTTAACCCCTTCAGTGAATATCGTTTAAAAATAAATAGAAAATGTGGTTAAAAAAACCAATGCTCTTTCTTCATCACTTCAAAAATAAATGAAATAAAATGCAATAGAAAAAAGTCAAATGTAAATAAAAAGATCGCTGAAAAACTTCATCTTGTCCGTATAGCGGCTTATCAGTGGAAAAATAAGTTGTAGCTCTCAGAAGAAAGCGATGTAAAAACAATTTAAAAAAAATTGTGTAAAAGCAGCAAAACATAAATTGTTATAAGTGTGGTACCGCTGTAATCCTACTAACCCGAAGAATAAAGGCACCTTATCAATTTTATCACATGGTGAACAGCATAAAAAAAACAATTCCTGAATTGCTGGTTTTTGTTCATTCTGCCTCCCAAGAATCAGAATAGAAAGTGATCAAAAATTGTAATGTGTCTGAAAATGGTACCAATAAAAATGTCAACTCGTTCCACAATAAAGAAGATATGACTGTCAGCGAAATATGGAAAAGTTATAGCTCTCAAAATATTGCGAAGATAAAGCTTTTATTTTGGGGAAAAAAAACATCTTTTAGTGTGTGACAGCAACCAAACATAAAAAAACTATATAAATCTGGTGTTGCTGTAATTTCACCGACCTTAAGAGTAAAGTCCCCTAATCACTTATACCACTCGAGGAACGGCGTAAAAAATAAATAAAACCAATTCTTCACCTGCTGTTGATTTATTCATTCTGCCTCCCAGATCGCAGTAAGGCTTGGCGCACATTTATCCTGGGCTCTACGCTGAGCACTTACACCAAGGTTTCTGTGTAAATCTCTGAAATACGTGATTCAGATGGAACCCTTGACTGAAGATTCCCCATAATGAGGCAGATGGAGGCACTGGGCGCCATGTGGCCTATGATCCAGCGGTGTCCGTATTTTTAAATGTGCATAAAAGCGCAGTCCACCACAGTTTTGTGCTCTTCTGAAAATGAGACTGCTGAACAGAAGCCAGTCGGACTCAAGATTAAGTGCTGCCTAATTAAAGTGAGTGGCTCCCTCAGGAGTTTTATCTGAATTCTGCTATTTAAAGATTTAGATGGAAACCCTGATAGAAGTGCTCAGCGTAGAGCGCAAGATAAATGTGACCCAAAATGTTCCCAATAAAAGCTACAACTCAAGCCACAAAAATAGCAAGTCCCCACTCAGGTACGTCATCTGTCAGTTGAAATATAGGGGGTTCTACGTTACGAGTAGTACAAAAGCTCTGGAGAGCGCTATTTGTCCTCGTGCCACCCACCCCCCCAATAAAAAAAAAAAAAACTACAGCTAATTCTGGACTTCCAAATGTCGCCCCAGCCCCCCCCTCCTACTGAGCCCACAGTGTGCCTAAATCACATTTAGCGTCTGCACGTTTTGCATTTTTGTAGGGATGAGAGCTCTCCATTTACGGGGTCCATGTTTACATAAATACAAGCGGGGCATTAAGAACTGGTCACTACAATAGCAGATTTCCCATTTTCACTTGACAACATCCACTTCTGCTTGTTTCTGGAAAATGCCCATTGATTCAAAATCGTCACTACACCTGTAGATTCCTCAAGGGGTATAGTTTCCAAAATGGGGTCACTTGAGGGGAGATTATTATTATTATTATACATTTTTATAGTGCCATTTATTCCATGGCGCTTTACATGTGAAAAGGGGCAAATATAGACAAGTACAATAAACGTGAGCAATACAAGGGACACACAAGTACAGAGGGAGAGAGGACCCTGCCCGCAAGGGCCCACAGTCTACAGGGATGGGTGAGGATACACTAGGAGAGGGTAGAGCTGGTCGTGCGGTGGTTCAGTAGACTGAGGATCACTGCAGGTTGTAGGCTGCGCTTCTAACACTTAGGGGCTCCATATATGGAGTCCGCAAACTATTCTAGGAAAAATCTGTGCTCCAGGAGGCAACTAGCGCTCCGTTCCTCCTACATATGGGTTATTGCCACATTAAGTAGAAATTGTGGGACAAATTTTGGTGCCATTTTTACCCACTTCTTGTATGACAATGTAAAATTTGGAGCTTAAACAAAATTTATTGTGGTAACAATGTAGTTATTTTGTCTTCACTGCCCAATGGTATAAAATTCTGTGACACACTTGTGGTATCAGTATGATCACTGCACCCCTAGATGAATTCATTGAGAGGTGTAGTTTGTAATATGGGGTCACTTATGGGGGTTCTGCGGTTATAGCACCTCAGGGGTTCTCCCAGTGGGTCATGGCACCTGCAAACCATAACAGTAAAATCTTGTGCTCCTTCCCTTCTGAGCTTTGCACTGTGCCTGAAAAATATTTCCCGATTACATGTAGGGTAATGGCGCACTCGGGAAAAATTGCACAACAAACTGAGAGGTCCATTTTTTTTTCCTTTTAGCCCATAGAAGACTTAAATATTTGGGGATAAAACAACATTAGTGGTAAAAAAGTTTTTTTTATTTTTTTTGCTCAATGTTAAATGTCAATATGATCACTGCACTCCTTGATGAATTAATGGGGCAGTGGTTGTAGTTTGTACTACTAGGCCACATATGGGAGGTTTCTGCTGTCCTGGCACGTCAGGGGCTCTGCCAATGTGGCTTGGCGCCCGCAAACTAGTCCCGCAAAATCTGAACTCCAATATGGAGCTTCTTCACTTCTGAGCTTTGCACTGTGCCTCAAAAGTAGTATTCCCCCACATATTGGTTATTGGCCCACTCAGGAAAAATTGCACAACAAATTGTACTGTTTATTTTCTTCTATTGTCCCTTTTGAAAATTAAAAACTTGGGGTCAACGCAACATTAGAAACAATGGTAATTTTCCATTTACTCATCAAAATCTCATACAATTCAACTCGATCAATAAAAGTGAGGAATAAAAATGCTCACTACACCCCTAGATGAATTCCTCGAGGTGTAGTTTGCAAAATGGGGTCACTTGTTGAGGTTTCCACTGTTAAGGCAAATCAGGGGCTCTGCCAATGTGACATTGTGTCCACTGTCTATTCCAGCCAAAATTGCCCAACAGAATTCAGTTGGCACTCCATCCTTTCCGAGCCCTGCCGTTCTTGCAAACTGTAGTTTTCCCCCACCTATGTGGTGTCTGTGTACTCAGGAGAAATTGCACAGCATATTATGTGGTCCATTTTCTTTTGCTACCTTAATGAAAATTAAAAATTTGAGGCAAAAGGAACATGGTTTGTGGGGAAAAATGTTTTTTTTTTTTTTTTTTTTAATTTTCACAGCTCTACGTTATAGAATTCTGTGAATTTCCTGTGGGTTCATGGTGCTCACTGCAGCTCTAGATAAGTTACCTGAGGGGTCTAGTTTCTAAAATGGGGTCACTTGTGAAAGAAAGTTTGCACTTTTTGACCCAGAACCTTAGAATGAGCTCACTGATGGAGACTCGGTTAACTCATTCTCCATCCAGCAATAAAGTGCAAACAGTGGACATTTTTTAATTGAACCGAATTCTGATGATTTAAGTAATAAGCAAGCAATATTTAATCCCCGAATGTAACAAAATACCCTCGTTAACCCTTTTTAATCTTGTTTTTACATGAACGAGAAAATTATGTAATATCTAATCCATATTAAAAATTTTTTTTTTTTTTTGTAGAATCCAAGTCTCTTGCTATCTCTTCGAAAGCTCCCGCTGCTAAGGACGGAGCACCCCGTAGATCATTGAACTTAGAGGACTACAAGAAAAGAAGAGGACTTATCTGAGACAATTTGGCCGCTGCTCCGGTCCTTGCATGTTTCCATCGTGTTCAATCAGGTTTTCTTTATTTCTTCGTATTTTTTTTTCCATCTTCTATCTTCACCAGACTGGAGCAGCAGACTGAAGAGAAGACTATACCACCTGAAAATAAAATTGTAAATAAACCGATAAACTGTATATATTTTGCACCATGTCTTTTCTTCTTCTGCCCTTTTTGGATTGTGGATTTGTGACTGAGTTTTCTCCTATAATTTTTTTCTTTTTTTTTTTTTTTTAATAATCCTGGTCTCCAGTATTACAAGGTATTTTAGCAATCAAGTGTGCAAAAAAAAAAAAAAACTAAAACCCCACTCCGGACTGTGTAAGCACCCTATGGGTTTTCACACAAGCTGAGCTGGTTTCATGTTTTACCAGTACCCTGCACTTTCTCATAAGGAAAGATTTTGGAAGAACATGGCGCTGCATTTTTTGTTACAAAAGGAAGTTTTGTTTTTGTTCCCCAACTCTATAAATGTATATTATTTTTTTTTTCAGCTGCAATCAATCCATGATGTTTTTGGCTGTTTAAACTTCTATTAGCTGTAAATAAATACCTACAACTGAAAGGAAAATCCCATTAAATGAATGTTCTTAAAATCGTGTTTTGTTTTTTTTTTCCTCTATTTGTGTATTCGGGACATGTGTTGGTGCGTATCGAGTACTCGGCCGCTTCTGTGTACAGTATACTTGGTGTCTGTGCAGGGTTTTCCATCAGTAGCTCCTATGTAGACGGTATGCAGAAGTGGCCAAGCACTTGTCAAGCAAGTGGATTGCTGGGGGTCTGTCTCTTGGCATATTCTAAAGATACCCTTTCTCTATCGCTTCATTGGGGGACACAGATAACCATGGGTGTATGCTGCTGCCACTAGGAGGCGCTGACACTATGCATATGCAAAAATAAAGGTTGGCTCCTCCTCTGCAGTATACACCCCACCGACTGCAAGAAGCAAAATATTTAGACTTGAGAGTCCTCAGTGGTTGATACCTTTTAATGGCTAACTGAAAAGATGGTAACAAATTGCAAGCTTTCGAGACTACTCAGGTCTCTTCATCAGGCATCACCTATATGCAAGAAGCAAATCAGTTTTAGCTTAGTGTCAGTAGGAGGTGGACACGGGTCTCTCCGGAGACCCATATCTACCTATTGTGCGTCGTTCCTTTTCAGGTACTTTCCAGAGGGATACAGTGTGAAAGGTCACTACTGTAGTCCCACGCAGAGACTATGAGTACGGCGTGTACTGCCTCCCCGTATCATTATATGTCTATTCGGCAGGACCCCCATGATCCCTAACACAGCCGTGTGTTTTAGGTGATCAAGATGAAGAAGTAGCAGAGACCCGGGCCTGCCTACGTCTCCCACCCACTCGCCCACCAGAGCCTGTCGGTTGTCGAGACGCGGACGTCCTTCAACTGGTTTCCGGACGTCCGACACTTATCTGAGGTATGGTCTCCCTCTTTCCTCCACAGAAGATTAGGACAAAGGGGGGGAACGTTTCCCCTCCACCCCTATTTCCCCCTTTTTCCCTTGGGACTCACCGGGGGTTTTCAGTGGCCCTTTTTTATGGGCCCCAGTCTTCCCTTCTTGGGGCAACCTGGAGGCGCCCGGTCGCGCCGCTGCACCTACCTTGGGAGGGGGCGCCTGCTGGGCATTTCATTATGGGGGATCTTTGGGGAGCGAGCGGATGCAACCGCGCCGCCCCCCCTCCATCGGCGGCCGCTTTTTTCTAATCGAGGCCCCGGCTACTTAGGCCTATCACCTGGCCGGCTCCGTCCCCCCCCCCCCTTCCCCCAGCGGGCTTTTTTTCCCTCCCGGCCTTCTCCAGCTCTGCCCACCTCTCCATCGCACACTGGATGCGATGCTCTGCCTCCAGCCTCTGCGGCGTCGCTGCCCTCTCCTTGCGGCGCCGCTACACGCTGCAGCATCCGCTCATGGGTCGTAGTCCTCTGCGCCGCCCCCTGCATTTTTGGCCACAGGCTCTAATTAAGGGCCCCGGCTTCATCCCGGGCCTACTTCCGGCATGGGCTCCGCCCCCTTCCCAGGCTTCCGGGCGGTCTTTTTTATCCCGCCCGTCTCCTCTCCCTGGCGCGTCTTAGGCTCCGCCCACCGCTACCTTCGTCACTGTGGGCTGGAGCCGGCGCCATTTTATCGGCAGCTCAGCGTTGGCACCCCCCTCTTGCGACGCCAAGGGAGCGCGTATTAGCGTCTCCCTCAGCTAGTCGCCATCTCCGGCTCCAGCAGGCGGGGACACAGCCTCTTGCTTTTGTCCAGGGAGCTTCACACAGGACCGTGAGTAAGCTCTGCACTGCAGAGCTGACACTCTTCTCTGTTTTTTCTTCTGTCCCCCAACCGTCTGGCATCTGTTAGTGGGACTGCTCACCCCTCTTCACCACACTTAGCGATCACGACAACGACACGACCTGGTGCGCTTGCTATGTGATCGCTAGTTAGCTTCCAAACACAGAGACTATGAGTTCGGCGTGTACTGCCACCCCGTATCCTCATATGTCGGCTTTCTCGGCAGGACCCTAAAGGAGATGCCTAACACGGACGTGTGTTTAGGTGATCTCGAAAAGGAAGGAAGCCCCGGGCCTGTCTGTCTCCCACCTACTTGCCCACCAGAGCCTGTCGGTGGAGGAGACTTGGTCGTCCTACTACGGATGGCGGACGTCCAGCTTGCCTGACAGGTACTGTCTCGTTTTTAGCCAGGCCCGCAGCACTACACGGTACCCACTACCTGGAGTCCTTTTTTTCTGCCACGGGCTAGTCTAAGACCCCTATCCCGGGACGGTCTCTCTTGGTCGTAGTCTGTTGCGGGCTTGTCACCAGGGTGGCAGACCCCAGTGTCCCTGCAGTCGCCAGTGGATCATAGGATTCTTCATGGGGCCCTACCATCTCAGGCCGCAAGAGGCCCAGACAGCAGCACCGAGCCGAGGCATCTTCGGACGCGCCTCTAGAACATGGGTCGGACCTGGATCCAGACAGGCCTCCAGCATTCAAACATGGTGCAGAGCCTGATTATTGCTGTCCATCAGACCCTAGGCATCTAAGATACCTCTTTTAAACTCGCAGATCAGGCGGTTTCGTTTAGACGGTCTAACTACCTTCCAGGGTTTTTTGCCCACAAGCTGAATTTGTGGAGACACTCAAGAGGGAAAGGGACAATTTGACCAGACGCTTTCAAACATGGAAGCGCCTCGGCATCTTATACCCCTCTTCCCCTGAGCTCACCGCTATCTGGACGCTTTCCCCAGTTGTGGTTCCGCCAGTACCCAGACTGGCCACCAACACAGTCACCTGCCTTCTAATACAGCTTCCCGCAAGGATTCCAATGAAAAGATTATAGGATCAGCCTCTGCCTCTACTAAGGGCCATAGCCAGATGGGCCAAGATAACTTCAGGGGGGCATGCCGGAGTCCTGCCGGGTGAGCTTGCCGTCCTTGCAGACCAGATTCCTATGCAGG
>JARQOD010000001.1:487881107-488005132 GCA_033576555.1 Oophaga sylvatica | reverse complement strand
GAGCGATCCGACAGGTCACAACCTGCAGAAGACGACCTGAGTGGCGCCGATAACTGATGATGACGGAGGCAGGTAAGTATAATACTAAGGGCAGGGAACTTACATTGATAGCACCACTCCAGTGTTGCAATAAAAGAAAAAAAATGCTGGAGTGGTGCTTAGACTCGAGATGAATGTGGTTTGAGGTATGAGGTTCAACAACCAAAGCTGATATTAAAAGGAGTCACTTACTTCAGAGGCTATGTTATGGCTCTAAATGTTGAAAAAATAAAGAGTAATCAGAAACATGGTCCAGAAACCGAGACATGGACGAGTTTGAGTTGAAGCTGGTCTATGTTTGTGCATACATGTTGTGATCGTATGTGCTACGACAACTGGGTCTGATTAACAGCCACTTTCTTGGCTCTAAATCCAACAATACTGACTGTAATCACTAATGGAGCACTAATTCTATGAAATTATGACAAAGTTAAGAATGGCAAGAGGGTAGACAGGTCATATAACACTTCAAGAAACCGGAAGACGACACAGTGGCTCGGTGGACGTGTAAAGGGACGGCCGCGGGGCCGATGCACTGGAAGCTGTGTGATGTTTTACCTCTGGGATGTCTATTGTTCTAGGGTGTTCTCCTCCCGTGAGGTAGCGTACAGAGCAATTAGAGACAGAGTCCAGAATCACGTCAAACAGTTCTGCTTTATTTTCCTCTGGACACAGCACATCCAAGACACCATTAGCACGTCTTACACGATACCAGCAATACATTCTTCACAACTCTACCTCTTCTTCTCTGCTACACCAGAATGGATCACTAATGTTGTGAATGGGTTTGAGATGAGTTCTGAGCAGAGGCTCCCTCTGGTGGTTACAAGCGGTGCTAGTGAAGATTGTGAGGACTGGGAATCAGGTGTTACTGACTGGTCTTATATAAGGGAGTCATTTTCCCATCAGGGTTGCCGGTGATCAATTGTTCTGGTCTGAATCCTTCATTCCAGTTTCCCTTGTAGCCTGCTGTGTCGTGTCTGCATCTCCTGCTAACAGATAAGACTTTTTCTTCTTTTGTGTTTGTGCTATATTTTTGCATTTTGTCCTGCACTTCTGTGGGGGCCTTCAGGGTCCCCTCCGGGGGCTTCTGCCCTCTCAGTTTAGTTCAGCCACTGAGTTTTGTTCCTTTGCTTTTTTCCAGTTTTTTCAGTGGCTGCTGTTTTTGATTTTGTTACACCAGAGAACTAATTTAGGTGGTAGAGGTCGTGTGATCTCAGGTGATTTTGAAATTAGTAGAGTTGGTGCTTTTCAGGGTTTTCTGGGATTGCAGTAAGTACCCTTCCTATCCTTTTCTGTTTAGATAGTTTGGGCTCCAGCGTTTGCTCATACTATTTTCTTTCTGTGTCAGTATTTCCTCTTGTCTAACCGCCATTACATGTTTGGGGGCTTTCTATTATCTTTGGGGTTCTGCTCCGGGGCAGATAGCTTTCCTATTTCTATCTTTAGGTGTAGTTAGTTTCTCAGGCTGTGACGAGGCGTCTAGGACCAACGTAGGAACGCTCCACGGCTGCCTCTAGTTGTGGTGGTTAGTCAGGGTACTGCAATCTCATAGATTCCAACTGCTCTGGTGTATTGCCTTTTTTACCTGCACTCCTCAGCTACCGAAACATAACACACTAAGTATTGACAGGACGAGGAGCCCGGTGAAAACGGCACTTCGATCTCTTCTCCTGGAGACACTTCAATCCAGCATAAGAAAGACACATCTACTAGGTCGTCCACCCCTCTCTGGTGATCCTGCCCGGATACTTCTGATGGCCCACTTGCTTCTACGCTCATGCACGACCTCTTCTGCTGAGCATTCCCACAGTGGTTCTTCCACTGGACCACTGCTACGTAAACCCACTCTCTTTGGGGCCCACGTTTCCACGGTGAACCCTTCACCGGCTTCTTCAGGGGTTGCTGGTCCCCACTACTCCTACCCTATGCTCAGGGCCCAGGACCGTGGACGTCCTCACAGTTGCAAGGTCTACCCCCGACTGATCTCCGCTACGAGGAGAACTTCCCGACAGATTCCCACTTGGAGGCAATCTTTCTCTAGCAACAAGTCCTTAACTATTATACCTATCTGATGGATGTGCTCAAGTGACCAAACCCCATAACTGTCTGACATCTTTTATAACGTTCTAACTGGGTCTCTAACGTGCCCCCATTAGTGACCCATCGCAACTACAATTAACCCCTGACTA
This sequence comes from Oophaga sylvatica, assembly GCA_033576555.1. Taxonomy (NCBI): domain Eukaryota; kingdom Metazoa; phylum Chordata; class Amphibia; order Anura; family Dendrobatidae; genus Oophaga; species Oophaga sylvatica. The sequence goes on along the minus strand of JARQOD010000001.1, from coordinate 488,002,901 downwards.
TATATACACTACCATTCAAGTGCCCTCCTCTAGTGACCCCCAGGAAGCACTGACTACCTGTCACTAAACCCCCACATATATACCTACATAGCAGTATACAAAGCACACATATATATACACATTGACACAATTAAGGGGATGAAACCTTAAAGGGTTAATACCTTTCCACCTCCTTCCAGACGGAATCAAGGCTTCCGTCACTATCTGTGCACAAAAGATACAGTACTTTGTTGAGATGTCTTCCGCTAAAATCAGTGGTAATATCCTGGAAAATGTATAAAAATAATGTAGACGTATCCCTGAGATTAAAAAGTGCTTTTAGTTTTACCCGTATCTCAGGTTGATGGGCAAAGCTGGTTCTTGGAAGCTCCAGTTTCACAAAAAATGTTAAGGCACTTGACTTCTATAAAATTCTTTCAAATGTTGACCTCAACCAGAACTTCCAGTAAAGTCAGAGGCCTTTTGATCCAACCAAGTATTTTCAAGATCTCAGTCTTTAAAGATACATTCTCCATGGCCTTGTGTTCCAGCTCTTTAGAAGATTTTACTTCAATGCACAAGCTGTAAAATAAAATGAGGGGAAAAAATAAGTTATGGACAAAGCACAAACGATATCATCACTGAAAAAAACGTAAGTGTTATTTACCATACAGTCATAGAGTTGTAGATTGCTGGTGCAACAGCTTTGGTTCGTCTTCGAGCTTGGATACCTGAGAAAGTTACAAATAAACTTGAGTGATGAATATATACAGTATATGGTACATTGTTTCATGAGTATTTTGATTAAATGTGTTCCGTCGTGTCTGACCCTTCAATGTTTTGTAGGCCAGTTCTTGCCATGCTTAACTGTTTTCCTAGGCTTCAATTGTTGATGTTCAATCCCTTGTCATTCTTGATGTTATTTAGCCAATGGTCTTCTGATATCCCCTATTTTCTTTTACCACTGACCATTCCTAGTACAATTTCCCTTTCTAATGAATTTGCTCTCATCACTTGTCCAAAAGAGGTACAGTATGTCTGGTGATCTCGCCTTCCAACGACATCTCCGGGTTTAACGAATCAAGAACATCTTTGTTGGCCATCCTAGCTATCTATGGGATATCTACTACACCACAACTCAAAGGCATCAATTATTCTTCTATCTTCTTAAACGAGTGACCACCTCTCGTAGCCATGTTTCAATTCCAGTCTCATCAGTCTTTGACTGTTAATGAGACGTCGTTGCACTTCCATTTTTGCTCCATGCTCACCATGGATGCATGCCTCAATTTTTTTTGATACCTGATCTTTGCTGTTATACCACCAATGCTGTAGACCATCTGTTTCTCCATTGTTGATCTTTCTAGGGACTAATATATATATATATATATATATATATATATATATATGAGTTTAACAGCATTATAACTCAGTAGTAAATAGGTTTTTAAGGCCTCTGAAAAATCAACTCCACAGTTACCTAAATGAAATTGGTTTCTGTACAGACTATGGTAGATCACTTTGGAAGATCAGGTTCATTCATATCCTCCTGTATTTAATGAATGGGGACCCTCCATTGTGGAATTTGCATTTCTCTTAAAGAAATGTTTTTATCTTTTGTTACAGAAGAAAGAAAACGATCTCCCTAGATTCCTGGAAGTAGCTACTGTATAAATTAATGTCCTACTCTTTAACAGGTCTTGTCACTACATCACTAAGGATATGAATGAAGCAAAACAAAAAAACACCTATTCTATAAACAGCTGTTTGAGTTAGGTGATGACTAGAAGACTATAACTTCAAAATGGCTTACTATCTTGGTTGTAACTTCCTATCAAATAAAATTAAAAAAGTAACAATAGATGTAATCGAGCTGACATTTTCCTTATTGGCTTTCAGCAACTTACCTCCACGTACTCTTCTTCAGTCTTCATACTACATGAAAACAATACCAGAGAAATCTCAGAATAATCAAGTAGTTGCATAGAACACATAGCTACAAAAAGGAAAAATTATACACGACTTACTACGTTTTGCCACGAGGGATATTGTTGAATGTAGACTCTAAAATAAGAACAGAAGAACAACAGTTTTACTGAACCAGTAACATGCATTGTGAGTTTCTTGGGCTTGTGTTGATTCAAAACCCAATGACCTGACCATCAATGAAAAATTAGGGATATTAAGAACCTCCAAGAATCTGAGACTCTTGTTATGCTCAGTGTCTCCAAGTCTATCCAACTCCTGGACATACTTGTATATACCGTGAAGAGAACTTCACCACTTGGGAACTCATACTGGAAAGTTGAGGTAAGGTAGGTCTCAGTGAAGCCTGTCCCATAGTGTCCTTCAAATTTGTCCTATTGACCCATGATGAGTTGTGTCAAGTCTATGTGAATACGCAACTTATGAACTGATCAACAATCAGATTGCCTAATGTTGATTATTCCCAATGAAGGAGGCCAATCCTCTTGTGGATCTATGGTAGGGCAACCTGGATTCCTGCCATGAAACATACATGTTGTGAACATACCCTTGGGTATTGTCCAAGCCGGCTGATCCCTATATTGAGGAACATCTTTCCCTTTCCTCACAGGTCATTGTCATTGATACAACAGTTAATCTATCAATATGCATCCAGTAATGTTCTAGGTCACTCAACTAATGCGGCCACAAAATAAGATTGTAACAGCTAATCCATTTATGTTGTGAACACACCCTAGGGTTTTGCCTAAACCGGCTGATTCCTTTATTCAGAAGCATCTTTCCCTTCCATTACAGGTCATCGCCATTGATCTAACATTTCATCTGTTGATGTCATTTCTCTAAACTGTGGGTCATTTTAGCTTTCGTCTCTAATCTTCTCAACATGCATGAAGAAAAAACGGTGCTCCACAAATGCAACCAATATTTCCACTGGCCAAAGAGGGAACCTTTCATGATGGAGGATCCTTCAACAATGCTCTATATCACTCAACCAATATGTGACTTAGATTTTCTGATCTTTACAGAAGAATAAAATCCAGTTCTTCAAACATTTGGTTTTCCAGTTTTGGTCTCCAAGGACAGTGTTATTGGCCTTCATTATTTTCCCTACTCCCTTCACCTCACTGACACTGTTGACTTACCTGTATCTTGAATAGAAGATTTCAAGAATTTATTCTCAGCGATATCTGTGAATAACAAAGTATATTACCATAATATATAAAAAATTCTTATTCAAAAAGTCCCTTCCTTTAAAAAGAAAGAAAGTGGGATCATTCACTTAGATAAGCCAATATCTAAAACCTTCGGGTTACCGAACAGGTCGTATCTTAAAAACATTGACAAATTATGTGATGCCATATATGCACTGCATTGTCTAGCAGTGCAGTGTTTAGGGAAAGACAAAAAACCTGACTGGCACAGCAGAAGCCGAGGAGCAGGGGGGAAGAAGAAAACACCGCCCTCCGGACCGCCCGGATTTGCATACCAAAGTCCGAACTTTACAAAGGTATTTTGGGATGAAAAAGGGTGTGTCAGGATATGTGATAGATACCGATAGGTTACTTATGGGACGCACTATTCAGTCATATCTTTATCTGATATAGCCAAAATGGGGTGACAGATTCCCTTTAAATCCATCATTTGTTATCGAAGATATGGGCTGTTTTATTTAGTGAGTCCAATACGATAATTGTTATAATCTTCATCAAAGTGGCAGTGCTCAGGGATCCTCTGGGGCAGGGTCGGACTGGCCCACCGGTGAACCGGAGGATTCTCCGGTGGGCCCTGGCATCTGGGGGGCCCTGGCACCTGCTGGCATACAGGGGCCAGTTGCCTAGGGCCCCTGCTGCTCCAGGGGCCCCCAGCCGGTGGCGTGTCGCTAATAGCGGCACACCACGCAGCTGCCATGGGGGCCCCGTGCCAGCGGAGCAGTAGCGGGTGACAGGAGGCAGGAGCCCCTGTCCCCGCTGCTAAAGAGAAATGAATATTCACTGCTTCCCACGCCCACATAGGCGTGGGAAGCAGTGAATATCATTACTTACCTGTCACCCGCTCCACCGCTGAGCGCCGCTGTGTGATCGCGTCCTCTCTTGCTGCGATGTTCAGGCAGAGGGTGCGATGACGTCATTAGTGAGCGCCGCGCCCCCTGCCTGAGCATTCACTGCCGGAGGACCGAAGACAGCGGCGCTCAGCAGTGGACCCGGTGACAGGTAAATATCGCAGGTGCCGGGGCCCTGAGCCAGTGGTGACACCGGCACCTGTCACCCATAGCGCGCCGGTGTCCCCGCCTGCTCAGGACACCAGCACCTGGCCCCCAACGACGAGAGGTGAGTATGTCTTTTTTTTTTTTGCAGCATCTATGGGGGCACAGTCTGTGGAGCATCTATGGGGGCATAATCTGTGGAGCATTTATGGGGGCATAATCTGTGGAGCATTTATGGGGGCATAATCTATGGGGGCATAATCTGTGAAGCATTTATGGGGGCATAATCTATGGGGGCATAATCTGTGGAGCATTTATGGGGGCATAATCTATAGGGGGAATAATCTATGGGGGCATAATCTGTGGAGCATTTATGGGGCATAATCTATGGGGGCATAATCTGTGGAGCATTTATGGGGGCATAATCTATGGGGGCATAATCTGTGGAGCATTTATGGGGGCATAATCTATGGAGCATCTATGGGGGAATAATCTAAGGAGCATTTATGGGGGCACAATCTATGGAGCTTCTATGGGGGCATAATCTAAGGAGCACTTATGGGGGCATAATCTATGGAGCATCTATGGCGGCATAATCTAAGGAGCATTTATGGGGGCACAATCTATGGAGCTTCTATGGGGGCATAATCTAAGGAGCATCTATGGGGGCACAATCTATGGGGGCATATTCTATGGAGCATCTATGGGGGCATAATCTATGGAGCTTCTATGGCGGCATAATCTATGGAGCATCTATGGGGGCATAATCTATGGGGGCATAATCTATGGAGCTTCTATGGGGGCATAATCTAAGGAGCATCTATGGGGGCATAATCTATGGGGGCATAATCTAAGGAGCATTTATGGGGGCATAATCTATGGAGCATCTATAGGGGCATAATCTATGGGGGCACAATCTATGGAGCTTCTATGGAGGCATAATCTAAGGAGCATCTATGGGGGCACAATCTATGGAGCTTCTATGGGGGCATAATCTAAGGAGCATCTATGGGAGCACAATCTATGGAGCTTCTATGGGGGCATAATCTAAGGAGCATCTATGGGGAATAATCTATGGAGCATCTATGGGGGCATAATCTATGGGGGCATAATCTATGGAGCATCTATGGGGGCATAATCTATGGAGCATCTATGAGGGCACAATCTATGGAGCATCTATGGGGGCATAATACATGGGCAGCATATGGGGCACAATCTATTGAGCATCTTGTGGGGCATAATACATGGGGCAGCATATGGGGCACAATACATGGAGCATCTTGTGGGGCATAATACATGGGGCAGCATAGGGGGCATAATCTCATTTTCCACCCTAGGCTTATACTCGAGTCGATACGTTTTCCCAGTTTTTTGTGGCAAAATTAGGGGGGTCGGCTTATACTCGAGTATATATGGTATCTATCTATTATCTATCTATATATATATAGCATTATACCCTATGAGGGGGGCAGCATTATCCTCTATGAGGGGGGCAGCATTATCCCCTATGAGGGGGCTGCTTTATGATCTATGAGGGAGGCTACCCCAACTCCTGCTACATAATTAAGACATGTACTACCTTATATTATACCCTGATATTAGTGTGTTTTACTGCACAATTTGTGGTCTTGTATTTATTTCTATGTAGCTATATAGTGGGCCTCAAGAATGATTTTCTCTGGTGGGCCCAAGGTGTTCCAGTCCGACGCTGCTCTGGGGTATGGCTTTAGGCTGCCATGCATTATTACCCTGTGAGACATACCCATTATGGGAAAGGACATCAAAATTAGCAGTAAATAAAAAGGCCCATCTCTCTGGAAACATATGGCAGATTTTACAGATTTAAAAAAATGGAATAGTTAGGAGAAAAACGGGAGTAAAATTACAAATACTGGTCAATTTTGAACAGTCACCATTATTTCAACCAGACATCTAGAGAGAGAGACCTACCTTGTCCACTTTTTCTTAAAAACATCCAAACCATCACGCTGAATGCTGCTGCTGCCAGCATTATGACAGACATTATCGCAGGCACATGGCTACGTGTCTTTTCTGTAATGAGCAAAACCAGACATATAATATAGTTAAGATCTGTGGAGGAATAGACAGGTTCATGACTTAAATATCAGTGATGAATTAGTAGGCACAACAACACCCACCAAGTCCCCTCCAGGGGTATTAATATGGGGCGGGGGTGGGGGAGTAGACCGTAAAAGCACCTCCCCATACAGTATATTCTATTCGGTTTTCTCCTTGTGCCTGCTCCGTTCTTCCCCAGCTGAGGGTATAGGCATCGGGGATGTGCTGCATATGACTCCACCACTTACCGTACGCCATCCACACTCTGTACACCGGCATACGCCATCAGTACACTCTGTACACCGGCATACGCCATCCGCACACTCTGTAAGCCAAAATGCGCCAACTGCACACTCTGTACGCCGGCATGGGCCAACCGCACTCTCTGTACACCTGCATGCGGCATCCCAACACTATGTACACCCGCATGTGCCATCCTCACACTCTGTACTCCCCATGCGCCATACTGCTTGACATAGAATAGAGAAGTCGGTTGTTGCTAGAGGCGTTTGGACTGTTGATCTGTGACTGTTGCTTGGTGTTTCTGCTGTGTGTGATTCCTCATCCCCTTGTTTTGTTTACCTCCCTTATCTCCCCAGTGTTCCTCTTTGTTGTCTGTAAGTGCATATTTGTATGGAGCCCCTAGCGTAAGGGTGCCCCTGACCCCCGGGTATTCGACAAAAGAGTTGTGACATTAACATTTGCCCATACTATTTTTTTTCCCATCATGGATCCTATTAATGCTCTGGTTGGGCAACTGCAGCATCTCATCCTGGAAGTGGTAGATCTTCGCTCTGTGGTTACACAACACTCAAACACGGCTGGTTTGGGGACCACTACACCCAGGCAGCCCCAGGTGAAGCTCAAAATTGCTTTACCTGACAGGTTCTCTAGGGGGGAAAGACAAGTTTATTGTGTTCAGGGAGGCCTGTTATGACCTTACTTCTCTGGAACTGAGGAGGAACGGGTGGGTATCATAATTTTGCTCTTTTAGGGTGACCCCAAGCCTGGACATTTTCTCTTCTGGCCAACTCTCCGTCGCTTCGGACGCTTGAGTATGTTTACAGACGTTGGGTTACATATACGATGACCCTGTATCTCTTTGGCGGAGTCTACGCTATGTCAGCTTCGTCAGGGAGACTGGCCAGACGAGGAATATTGCTCCGAGTTTCGGAGATGGTCCACCAATACAAAGTGGAATGACCCTGCACTTCTTAGCCAGTTCTACTGTCATGGTATAGGACATGGTTAATGTCCTGTCCATTCAGGGTTAACTTTTGCTGGCCTCCCTTTGGATCTGGGAGGGTATTTATACCCAGTCCAGAGGGAGATTCTCTGTCAGCTATACTTTCGTTGTGACTGTGTATTTGACTCCCCTGGTTTGCATGTATACTGCTCTGCTTGTTTGACTCCTGTGTATGACCCGGGCTGTTTGCTCACTCTGCTCTCTGTCTCACGTTTTGCTTATATTGTCTTCTCCGGTTCTGACCTCCTGGCTTGGCTATCGATACTCCGTTACAGTTTTGTCCCTATTGTACTGTCTATTGCCCGCTCTGGTTTACTGATCTATTGCTACATCCTGACTATCCGTTCTGTCTAACCCTTTGGTACTGTCGTGCTATCTTGTGCTCTGATCTCGGCCTGTCCTGGTTTTCGTCCCTGTCTTTGCCCCTTGGTAACTTTATCTCGTAGTTACCCTGCTAGGAGTTTTCCTGCAGTTCCTAGATCTCTGGAGCTTAGGCCACGCCCCTAGCAGTCATGTGCTGCAGGTCCTGTTAGTCTGCAGTACACATCATCCACTACTGCTGCCTCTGAGAGAAGTGTGGCCGGCTCCGCCCCTTGGCAGTCACATGCTGCGGAAGGTCCTGTTCTACAGAAACACACGTACGTCTACAGGTATCTGGGGGCACAGTTGGTTCACTCAGGACACGTGCACTGGCTCAGTGAGCATGTGCAGTGCGGTGTCCCTGACATCTACTAAGAGTTATCTGTAAGGGTAAAGGATGCCTTTGCCCTGCCGGAGACTTCAGGCTCCCTTGAGGCGGCCATGTCTCTGGCCATCCATGTGGACCACTATCTTTGTCAGAGACATAAGGAGACACTCCAATTTGTGGGTTAGCCAGGAGTCAAGGGAATCTGGGTCTGAGCCTACCGAAAAACTCATTCAGTTGGTCCAATGGTAGTTCGGTGTAAAGAGGGAGTATTTCTTCTGTGGTGGAAAGGGTCATTTTGTGGGCGCTTGTCCTTCCATATCCCACCGTATACAGTCGCTGAAAAACTAAGGAGCACAGGTTGCAGGGAGGTTGACAACCAGGGTGTACTTGCTTCCTCCATTAGTAGATCTCAATTTTTTCTACCGGCTGCAATCCATCTTTGCAAAGATAAGGTATTGCTGCCTTTCTGGAAAGTGGGTTGGGGTTTAATCGGCCCTAGGTTCTTACAGGCTTATGGCCTCAAACCACAAATATTGCCTAAATCAATACAATTTATCGCTATTGACAATGCATCCTTGAGCCAGGGGTATTTTACTCAGGTTATTCATAAGTTACATTTACAGGTAGGAGCTATGTACTCTAAATTTATAGATATTTATGTGCTAGAGGGCTTGTCCTCTCCTGTGGTTCTTGGACTACCTTGGACTACGCTGCACAACCCTGTGGTAGACTGGCGGACTTGGGAGGCTTTGAAATAAAGTGAGTATTGCCAAGAACACTGCATGGGCACCCAGCTAGCCAGGGTTGGTACCCAATCTCTGCCTGAATACCTGCCTGACTTCGGGGATGTGTTTTCAGAACAAGGATGTCTGGAACATCCTCTACATCGTCCTTATGAATGCGCCGTTAATCTGATTCCTGGGGCCAAGCTGCCAAAGAACAGGTTATACAATATTTGTGGTCCAAAGAGACAGGCTATGAAGGACTATATCACTGAAAGTCTGGCAAAGGATTATATCAGACCGCCTCTCCCATTGCTGCAGGGTTTTTCTTTATCAAGAAAAAAGACGGGGGGGGCGTTACACCCTTGTCTAGAGTTTTGCAAACTCAATCGAATCATGGTCCGGGATCCATACCCTCTCCCTCTTATACTAGAGCTCTTTAATCAGATTGTGGGAGCCAAATGGTTTTCTAAACTGGATCTCAGGGGGGTATATAATCTCATTTGCATTAAGGTGGGGGATGAGTGGAAGATTGCCTTCAATATGCCTGACGGATACTATGAAAACCTCATTATGCCATTTGGGTTGACTAATGCTCCCACTGTCTTTCAACACTTTGTTAATGATATTTTTAGTCACCAGGCAGGTAGGTTTGTTGTGATCTACCTTGGTAACATTTTGATTTGTTCACCTGATCTCGAGTCATACCAGGTACATGTCAGACAGGTCCTCCAGATACTCAGGGACAATACATATTTTTGTCAACCCAGAGAAATGCATGTTCTTGGTTCAGGAGTTCCCTTTTCTGCTTATTTTTTTTTTTATCGTCTACCAGTTTTCACATGGATCCAGCGAAAGTCCAGGCGATACTGGATTGGGATCATCCTGAGGACCTAAAAGCCTTACAAAGATTTTTGGGTTTCGCCAACTACTACCGAAAGTTCATCAAAAACTTTTCAGTAGTAGCCAAACACCTGACAGATATGACTTGGAAAAGGACGGACGTTTCTAAATGGTCCAATCCGGCCTGGGAGGCTTTTGTTACCTTGATAAGATGTTTTGCAACTGAGCCAATCCTTATACGGCCTGATGCCATTTATTAAAGAAGTTGTTGCGTCTGAGGTGGGGGTGGGGGCTGTATTATTACAGGGCGCATCTCCTAGTAAATGGCATTCCTGTGCATATTTTTCTAAGAAACCATCATTAACTGAGAAAAACTAGGAAATTGGTAATAGGTAACTCTTGGCAATTAAGTGGGCTTTTGAAAAGGGGTATCATTTTCTGGAAGGAGCGATTCATCCAGTCATGTTAATCATGGATCATAGAATCAGCTTAGCATCTGACACTTAAGGCCCTGTCTCACATAGCGAGAAACCCGATGTGTATGTTGGATACCAGCACGCTGCTGCAGGGGAGTTGGTAACCAAGGTACACATCACGCAGCGCCTGGAAACCCGATGTGTACCTTGGTTACCAGCTCCCTGCATCAGCGGGCTGGTATCCAACGTACACTGTGGGTTACTAAGCGACGTTACCCGCAGTGTCGCTGTCCTGATCGCTGCCTGAGCTGCCTGTTTGGCAGCTCAGCAGCGATCATGTAGCGACACACCAGCGATCCTGACAAGTTCATATTGTTGTCGGGATCGCTGGTGTGTCGCTATGTGATACGGGGCCCTTAGACAGGCAAGGTGGTCTTTGTTCTTCACTAGATTTAACTTTTTTGTAATGTATAGGCCAGGGAACAATGATGTTAATGCGGATGCCTTATCCCATTGTTTTCCTGGGGGTGGAGATAATTGTGAACCAGTTACTATACTACAGAAAGGGGTGGTTATTGCCTCTATATGCTCCGATCATGAGAAAGAGGTTGTAGAGGCTCAGGGGACACCCTTGCTGTCTGCCCTTTTGGTAAACTGTTCATACCTGTGAATCTCCGTCTTAAAATGGTAAGTGAAAATCATGATTCGATCTTGACTGGACACCCAGAAAGTAAAGCCATAACAACCATTGTCATGAGTCTACTGTTAACCCCTTAGTGACAGAGCCATTTTGCAGCTTAATGACCGGGCCAATTTTTACAATTCTAACCACTGTCACTTTATTAGGTTATAACTCTGGAACGCGTTAACGAATCCAGCTGATTCTGAGATTGTTTTTTCGTGACATATTGTATTTCACGCTAGTGGTAAAAAAATTTTTTTATATGACTTGCTTTTATTTATGAAAAAAACGGAAATATGGCGAAAATTTTGAAAATTTAGCAATTTTCAAACTTTAAATTTTTATGCCCTTAAATCAGAGCGATATGTCACACAAATTTCTTAATAAATAACATTTCCCACATGTCTACTTTACATCAGCACAATTTTGGGAACAAAATTTTTTTTTGTTACGAAATTATAAGGGTTAAAAGGTGACCAGCGATTTCTAATTTTTACAACACTGTTTTTTTTTTTTAGGGACCACATCACATTTGAAGTCACTTTGAGGGGTCTATATGATAGAAAATACCCAAAAGTGACACCATTCTAAAAACTGCACCCCTCAAGGTGCTCAAAACCACATTCAAGAAGTTTATTAACCCTTTACGTGCTTCACAGGAACTGAAGCAATGTGGAAGGAAAAAATTAACATTTAACTTTTTTGCAAAAACTTTACTTCGGAACCAATTTTTTTTATTTTCACAAGTGTTAAAAGAAAAAATGAACCTCAAAATTTGTTGTGCAATTTCTTCTGAATACGCCGATACCCCATATGTGGGGGTAAACCACTTTTTGGGCGCACAACAGAGGTCGCAAGGGAAGGAGCGCCGTTTGACTTTTACAACGCAGAATTGGATGGACACCATGTCGCGTTTGTAGAGGCCCTGATGTGTCTAGACAGTGGAAACCCCCCACAAGTGACCCCATTTTGGAAACTAGACCCCTTAAGGAACTTATCTAGATGTGTGGTGAGCACTTTGAACCTCCAAGTGCTTCACAGAAGTTTATAACGTAGAGCCGTGAAAATAAAAAATCATTTTTTTCCTCAAAAAGTATTTTTTAGCCAGCTATTTTTTATTTTCCCAAGGGTAACAGGAGAAATTAGAACCCCAAAATTGGTGTACAATTTGTCCTGAGTACGCTTATACCCCATATGTTGAGGTAAACCACTGTTTGGGCGCACGGCAGGAAGGGAGGGAGCACCATTTGACTTTTTGAACGCCATGTCGTGTTTGGAGACCCCCTGATGTGCCTAAATAGTGGAAACCCCTTAATTCTAGCTCCAACCCTAACCCCAACACACCCCTAACCCTAATCCCAACCCTAATCCCAACCCTAATTGTAACCCTGACCCTAATTGTAACCCTAAGGCCGGAGTCACACTGGCGACAGAATCGGACGACTGCAATACGATGAAATATCGCATTGCAGTCTGCCCTATGTTAATCTATGGAGCAGCTCCCAGTATCAGATTTTTTGTGGTCCGTTTTAAACGTCCGAGTGCAATCGCAGCATGCTGCGATTGTCACCGATTGTGGGTCGACTATCGCCAATGCAAGTCAATGGGAGCGATGAAAAATCGGATTACAAACGGACCGCACGTGTGACTTGCGATTAAATCGCACCGGTGTCCTTTAGAAAAGCCGGCAATTCATCCCCGGCTATACTGTAAAAACACACTGACAGCTTTAATAAAGAATAGAAAGAATAGATATACACACATAGAATACATATATATATATATATATATATATATATATATATATATATATATATATATGTCATTGTGACATATATATATACATATATTTATAGTTCTTACACTTCTACATACTGTAATAGCCGCTAATTCAATTGCCGGCTTTTGTGAAATCACAGAAGCCGACATTAAATGATACATTGTTTAGACACAGTTAACCATGTCATTTCCTGTATTTTGATATATGGTTTGAACTTACAATTACAGAAGTGAATGTGTGCAAAATTTCAGACATGTAGGGGTTAATTAACCCCTCTCTGACATTAGACGTACTATCCCGTCCATAAAACCCGTGCCATTCTGACCATGGACGGGATAGTACGTCATAGGCGATTAGCTGCGCTCCCCGAGGGAGCGCAGCTAATCGCCGCCGGGTGTCAGCTGATTATCACAGCTGACACCCGTGACTGTGTGTCAGGAGCGGTCACGGACCGCTCCCGGCACATTAACCCCTTGCACACCGCGATCAAACATGATCGCGGTGTACTGGGGGCACAGGGGAGGATCGCGCAGTGTGGGGGCTCCCTGCGCGCCCCCCTGAGACCCTCAGACCAGCGCGATGTGATCGCGCTGCTCTGAGGGCTTCCTCCCTCCCAGGACCCGGATCTAAGATGGCGCTGGGGTCCTGGAGGGAGGCGGCTTCCTCAGTGCCTGCCGAGAGCAGGCACTGAGAAGCCTGCTGCACTGCCTGAGCGATCGCTGGTGTGACAGAGTGCTGTGCACACTGTCACACCAGCGATCTGATGAAATACAGTGATGTCCCACCCTGGGACAAAGTAAAAAAGTAAAAAAAGTAAAAATAAACATGTGTAAAAAAAAATCCAAAAAAAAAAAAAAAAAAAAAAAAATATTCCCCAATAAATTCATTACTTATTGTAAATAAAAAAAATAAAACAATAAAAGTACACATATATGGTATCGCCGCGTCCGTAACGACCCCCCCTATAAAAATGTCCCACTAGTTAACCCCTTTTGTGAACCCCTTAAAAAATAAAAAATAAAAACGAAGCAAAAAATCAGTGCTTTATCATCATACCGCTGAACAAAAAGTGGAATAACACGCGATCAAAAAGACCGATATAAATAAACATGGTACCGCTGAAAACGTCATCTTGTCCCGCAAAAAACGAGCCGTCACACAGCATCATCAGCAAAAAAATAAAAAAGTTATAGCTCGCAGAATAAAGCGATGCAAAAATAATTATTTTTTATATAAAATTGTTTTTATTCTATAAAAGCGCGAAAACATAAAAAAATGATATAAATGAGGTATCGCCATAATCGTACTGACCCGAAGAATAAAACTGCTTTATCAATTTTACCACACGCGGAACAATAAAAACGCCTCACCCAAAAGAAATTCATGAATTGCTGATTTTTGTTCATTCTAACCTCCCAAAAATCGAAATAAAAAGCGATCAAAAAATGTCACGTGCTCAAAAATGGTACCAATAAAAGCGTCACCTCGTCCCGCAAAAATTAAGACCTCACATGACTCTGTGGGCCAAAATATGCAAAAATTATAGCTCTCAAAATGTGGCGATGCAAAAAACTATTTTTTGCAATAAAAAGCGTCTTTTAGCGTGACAGCTGCCAATCATAAAAACCGCTATAAATAGTAAATCAAACCCCCCTTTATCACCCCCTTAGTTAGGGAAAAATAATAAAATAAAAAAAATGTATTTATTTCCATTTTCCCATTAGGGTTAGGGTTAGGGTTTCGGCTAAAGTTAGGGTTAGGGTTGGCGCTAAAGTTAGGATTAGGGTTAGAGTTTGGATTAGGGTTAGGGTTGGGATTAGGGTTGGGACTAGGGTTAGGGGTGTGTTGGGGTTAGGGTTGGAGTTAGAATTGGGGGGTTTCCGCTGTTTAGGCACATCAGGGGCTCTCCAAATGTGACATGGCGTCTGATCTCCATTCCAGCCAATTCTGCTTTGAAAAAGTCAAACGGTGTTCCTTCACTTCTGAGCTCTGCCATGCGTCCAAACAGTAGTTTATCCCCACATATGGGGTATCAGCGTACTCTGGACCCCAAGAGTTATTGTGAAATTTGTCCTATTTCTTCTGTTACCCTTGGGAAAATAAAAAACTGGGGGCGAAAATATTATTTTTGTAAAAAAAATAAGATTTTTTTGTTTTTACGGCTGTACATTATAAACTTCTGTGAAGCACTTGGGGCTTCATAGCGCTCACCACACATCTAAATAAGTTCCTTGTGGGGTCTATTTTCCAAAATGGGGTCACTTGTTGGGGATTTCCACTGTTTAGGCGCATCAGGGGCTCTCCAAATGCGACATGACGCCCCCAGACCATTCCATCAAAGTCTGCAATCCAAAACGTCACTACTTCCCTTTCCGAGCCCTGACATGCGCCCATACAGTAGTTTTCTCCCACATATTGGGTATCAGCGTACTCAGGACAAATTGGACAACAACTTTTGGGGTCCAATTTCTCCTGTTACCCTTGTGAAAATAAAATATTGGGGGCGAAAAAATCATTTTTGTAAAAAAAAAAAGGATTTTTTATTTTTACGGCTGTGCGTTATAAACTTCTGTGAAGCACTTCGGGGTTCAAAGTGCTCACCACACATCTAGGTAAGTTCCTAGTGGGGTCTATTTTCCAAAATGGGGTCACTTGTGGGGGGTTTCCACTGTTTAGGCGCATCAGGGGCTCTCCAAATGCGACATGACGCCCCCAGACCATTCCATCAAAGTCTGCAATCCAAAACGTCACTACTTCCCTTTCCGAGCCCTGACATGCGCCCATACAGTAGTTTTTCTCCCACATATTGGGTATCAGCGTACTCAGGACAAATTGGACAACAACTTTTGGGGTCCAATTTCTCCTGTTACCCTTGTGAAAATAAATATTGGGGGCGAAAAAATCATTTTTGTAAAAAAAAAAAGGATTTTTTATTTTTACGGCTGTGCGTTATAAACTTCTGTGAAGCACTTCGGGGTTCAAAGTGCTCACCACACATCTAGATAAGTTCCTTGTGGGGTCTATTTTCCAAAATGGGGTCACTTGTGGGGGTTTCCACTGTTTAGGCGTATCAGGGGCTCTCCAAATGCGACATGACGCCCCCAGACCATTCCATCAAAGTCTGCAATCCAAAACGTCACTACTTCCCTTCCGAGCCCTGACGTGCACCCATACAGTAGTTTTCTCCTACATATTGGGTATCAGCGTACTCAGGACAAATTGGACAACAACTTTTGGGTTCCAATTTCTTCTGTTACCCTTGCGAAAATAAAATATTGGGGGCGAAAAAAATCATTTTTGTAAAAAAAAAAAAAAGGATTTTTTATTTTAAGGCTGTACGTTATAAACTTTAGTGAAACACCTGGGGGTTCAAAGTTCTCACCACACATCTAGATAAGTTCCTTGAGGGGTCTAGTTTCCAAAATGGTGTCATTTGTGGGGGGTTTCCACTGTTTAGGCAGATCAGGAGCTCTCCAAACACGACATGGCGTCCAGCCAATTCTGCGTTGAAAAAGTGAGACGGCGCTCCTTCCCTTCCAAACTCTGCCATGCACCCAAACAGTGGTATACCCCCACATATGGGGTATCAGTGTACTCAGGACAAATTGCACAATAACTTTTGGAGTCTTGTTACCCTTGGAAAAATAAAAATTCGGGTGAAAAGATCATTTTTGTGGAAAAAATATGATTTTTAAATTTTACGGCTCTACGTTATAAACTTGTGTGAAGCACTTGAGGGTTCAAATTGCTCACCAAAGATCTAGATAAGTTCCTTAGGGGGTCTAGTTTCCCAAATGGGGTCATTTGTGGGGGGTTTCCACTGTTTAGGCACATCAGGGGCTCTCCAAATGCAACATGGCATCCAATCTCAATTCCAGCCAATTTTGGTTGGAAAAAGTCAAATGGTGCTCCTTCCCTTCCGAGCTCTGCCGTGCGCCCAAACAGTGGTTCCCCCCCACATATGGGGCATCAGCGTACTCAGGACAAATTGGACAACAACTTATGTGGTCCAATTTCTCCTGATCCCCTTGGGAAAATAAAAAATTAGTGACTAAAAGATAATTTTTGTGGGAAAAAAATAGGATTTTTTATTTTCATGCCCGGGCATTATAAACTTGTGTGAAGCACTTGGGGTTCAAAGTGCTCACCAAAGATCTAGATAAGTTCCTTAGGGGGTCTAGTTTCCAAAATGGGGTCACTTGTGGGGGATTTCCACTGTTTAGGCTCATCTGGGGCACTGCAAACGGAACATGACCCCCATCAACGTCTGCATTCCAAAACGTTACTACTTCCTTTCCAAGCCCTGCCGTGCGCCCAAACAGTTTTCCACCCCCACATATGGGGTATCAGCGTACTCAGGACAAATTGGACAACAACTTTTGGGGTCCAATTTCCTTGGGAAAATTCAAAAATTTAGGACTAAAAAAATCATTTTTGTGGAAATTTTTTTTTTTTTTTTTCACACCCAGGCATTATAAACTTTTGTGAAACACTTGGGGGTTCAAAGTGCTCACAACAGATCTAGATAAGTACCTTAGGGGGTCTAGTTTCCAAAATGGTGTCACTTGTGGGGGGTTTCCACTGTTTAGGCGCATCAGAGGTTCTCCAAGCGCGACATGGCGTCCAATCTCAACTCCAGCCAATTTTAGTTTGAAAAAGTCAAACGGCGCTCCTTCCCTTACGAGCTCTGCCGTGTGCCCAAACAGTGGTTTTCCCCCACATATGGGGTATTGGCGTACTCAGGAGAAATTGCATAACAACCTTATCTGTCCATTTTCTCCTTTTACCCTTGTGAAAATAAAAAAAAAGTTTGTAAAAGATAATTTTTGTGGCTAAAAAGTTAAATATTCATTTTTTCCTTCCACGTTGCTTTAGTTCCTGTGAAGCACCTGAAGGGTTAATAAACTTCTTGAATGTGGTTTTGAGTACCTTGAGGGGTGCAGTTTTTAGAATGGTGTCACTTTTGGGTATTTTCTGTCATGTAGACCCCTCAAAGTGACTTCAAATGAGAGGTGGTCCCTAAAAAAAATGGCTTTGTAAATTTTGTTGTAAAAATGAGAAATCGCTGGTCAACTTTTAACCCTTATAACTTCCTAACAAAAAAAAATTTTGATTCCAAAATTGTGCTGATGTAAAGTAGACATGTGGGAAATGTTATTTCTTAACTATTTTGTGTGACATATTTCTCTGTTTTAAGGGAATAAAAATTCAAAGTTTGAAAATTGCTAAATTTTCAAAATTTTCGCCATATTTGCGTTTTTTTCAAAAATAAACGCAAGTTATATGGAAGAAATTTTACCACTAACATGAAGTACAATATGTCACGAGAAAACAATCTCAGAATCGCGAAGATCCGTTGAAGCGTTCCGGAGTTATAACCTCATAAAGAGACAGTGGTCAGAATTGTAAAAATTGTCCCGGTCATTAACGTGCAAACCACCCTTGGGGGTGAAGGGGTTAAAGGTGTAAATTCGTTGAAAAAAAATGCGTGGGCTCCCGCTGTATTTTCTCCACCAGACAGACAAAGCAAGCGAGTGGGGGCAGATAATAATAGCCTAGGGAGGGTACATTTTTTTGTGCCCCCCCTGGCTACTAACATCTGCCCCCAGACACCCCAGAAAGGGCAAATCTATAATTAGATTCGCCCTTTCTGGCACTTTGCCCGTCTATTCCCATTGCCCTGTAGAGGTGGCGAATGGGTTAATAAGGGGTTAAAGCCACCTTGCTATTGAAAGGTCACTTTAAGCCAGGTTAATAATTGAGAGCTGTCAATTAGACAACTATCAATTATTAATCCTATTGAAGGAAATAAAAAAAACACACACTTTAAGAATAAATATTTTTAATGAAATAAAAACACATATTTTTGACCATCTTTTATTTAACTCTTAATCCGTGCGAAGCCCTTGATCTTCTATAATAAAGAAAAAATAATAAAACAACATTATTCTTACCTATCTGACAATCTGTCATGTCCCACGATGTAATCCTTCACAAAGGGTTAACTAGCAATCAGCTAAGCAGAGCAAGTAATGCTGCATGCTCAGCTGATAGCTCCTGAATGAATGAGCTTATCTCCTGCCGACAGGAGAGGATGTGATTAATGAATGAAGCTTAATTGATTGTGTCCCACTTTCACTTTAGGTCAGGTCACTGAAGTGAAAGTGGCAATAAATCAATTAAGCTCCATTCATTAATCTCTTCCTCTCCTTTCGCTGGGAGAGGAAGTTATTCATTTGGGGTGTTACAGCTAGTAGACAGCATTAGCTCTCTGCGAGCTGTAACCTGTTAACCCTTTCTGATGGATTACAGCGTGGGACCTGACTGTGCATCAGATTGGTAAGAATAATGTTGCTTTTTTATTTTATTTTTATTACAGGAAATGGTTTTAGCAGGAAAATAAAATATGGTCAAAAACTGTGTGATTATTTAATTAAACTTCTTTTTTATTAAACTGTGTGTGTTTGATTTTTCTTTCATACAATAGGATTAATAATTGATAGTTGTCTAATTGACAGCTCTCAATTATTGACCTGGCTTAAAGTGACCTTTCAATAGCAAGGTGGCTTTAACCCCTTATTAACCCATTCGCCACCGCTACAGGGCAATGGGAATAGACGGGCAAAGTGCCAGAAAGGGCGAATCTAATTAGAGAATTGCCCTTTCTGGGGTGTCTGGGGGCAGATGTTAGTAGCCAGGGGGGTCACAAAAAAAATGTACCCTCCCTAGGCTATTATTATCTGCCCCCACCCGCTTGCTTTGTCTGTCTGGTGGAGAAAATACAGCGGGAGCCCACGCATTTTTTTTCAACAAATTTACACCTTTAATTAACCCCTACATGTCTGAAATTTTGCACACATACACTTCTGTAATTGTAAGTTCAAACCATATATCAAAATACAGGAAATGACATGGTTAACTGTGTCTAAACAATGTATCATTTCATGTCGGCTTCTCTGATTTCACAAAAGCCGGCAATTGAATTAGCGGCTATAACAGTATGTAGAAGTGTAAGAACTATAAATATATATATATACATGTCACAATGACATGTATATATATATATATATATATATATATATATATATATATATATATTGTAGTGATAGTAAAACTTCACTATACCTTTGTTTGTGGTAAAAGGACCTGTGATGATGTCACAGAGCACATGACAGGTCATGTGCTCTGTGTTAGACTGAATGTCTCGTATATATAAATGAGCCTGCTGCTGACCACAGGTGTGAGTGGCTGGAGGTGTGGTAACCTCCAGTGTGTGTGCTCTGAGGAGACTACTCTGCTAGAGTACCAGGACTGTATATATGCCGTTTTTTGTTACTTTGTGCCAGGGAAGGCTGTTTTGTTTTTCTGTTGTAAGCAAGTTTATGAAGTTGAATAAACTTGCTTGAAGAATCAAGTGAAGTCGCCCTCCTGCTTACCTCCGGTCGCACTCAAG
The DNA here is from genome assembly GCA_033576555.1 of Oophaga sylvatica. NCBI lineage: Eukaryota > Metazoa > Chordata > Amphibia > Anura > Dendrobatidae > Oophaga > Oophaga sylvatica. The sequence goes on along the minus strand of JARQOD010000001.1, from coordinate 487,982,824 downwards.
CGAGCCCTAATCCTTACAATATATAATAATAATAATAATAATCTTTATTTATATAGCGCCAACATATTCCGCAGCGCTTTACACTTTAACAGTTTCAGAACACAAGTCATAAGTAACAACGTTAACAATACAATAATTAAAGCAAAATAAGCCGCCCCTGCTCGTGAGAGCTTACAATCTACAATGAGGTGGGGGAGTACAAAGTACATGTGTGTATATACAATGGTGCATTTACAATGATGGTCCAGACATCTTGAGGGAGTGAGGCATGGATGGAGATAGTGAATGGGCTACACATACACACTTAAACATAGAACGACTTTGGTTAGTGAGTGTGATAGGCCACTCTGAACAAATGTGTTTTGAGGGAGCGCCTGAAACCATGCAAATTGTGGATAGTCCTAATTTCTTGGGGTAGAGCATTCCAGAGGATTGGCGCAGTGCGGGAGAAGTCTTGGAGTCGGGAGTGGGAGGTACGGATTAGTGCAGAGGTTAGTTGAAAGTCGTTTGCAGAGCGCAGCAGTCGGTTAGGCCGATAGATAGAAATGAGGGAGGAGATGTAGGGGGGTGCTGCACTGTGGAGAGCTTTGTGGGTGAGAACCAGTACTTTGAATTGGATCCTATAATGAATGGGCAGCCAGTGTAAGGACTGGCGAAGAGCGGACGCGTCCGAGTACCGATTAGCCAGATGGATGACCCTGGCTGCTGCATTAAGGATGGACTGGAGAGGGGATAGTCGAGTAATGGGGAGGCCAAGTAATAGAGCGTTGCAGTAGTCCAGGCGGGAGTGGATCAATGCTACAGTGAGGGTTTTTGTTGTTTCCATGGTGAGAAAAGGGCGGATTCTAGAGATGTTCTTTAGGTGTAGACGGCAAGAGAAAGGCAAGAGATTGTATATGGGAGGTGAAGGAGAGATTGGTGTCAAACATAACACCCAGACAGCGAGCCTGCTGCCGGGGGTGTTATTATGGTGCCGCCCACAGAGAGGGAAATGTCAGATTTAGGGAGGTTAGTAGACGGCGGGAGCAGAAGGAGTTCAGTCTTGGAGAGGTTAAGTTTCAGATAGAGAGCGGACATGATGTTGGAGACTGCGGACAGACAGTCGGTGGTGTTCTGTAGAACAGCGGGGGTAAGGTCGGGGGATGACGTGTATAGTTGTGTGTCATCGGCATAAAGATGGTACTGAAAGCCAAATCTGCTGATGGTCTGTCCAATTGGGGCCGTGTAGAGAGAGAAGAGAAGGGGGCCAAGGACTGAGCCCTGGGGTACACTGACAGTGAGAGGAAGAGGAGATGACGTGGAGCCAGAGAACGAAACACTGAAGGAGCGGTCAGAAAGATAGGAGGAGAACCAGGAGAGAACAGTGTCCTTAATACCTAGTGACTGGAGCCTAGACAGTAGGAGACAGTGGTCAACAGTGTCGAAAGCTGCAGAAAGGTCGAGTAGAATGAGCAGAGAGTGGTCATCGTTACGTTTTGCTGTCAGAAGGTCATTGGTCACTTTGATGAGTGCAGTTTCAGTTGAATGTAGGGGGCGGAAGCCGGACTGTGAAGGGTCTAGGAGGGAGTAAGTGGAGAGGTAACGGGTGAGGCGGGAGTAGACTAGGCGCTCCAAAAGTTTAGAGATGAAGGGGAGATTGGAGACCGGTCTGTAGTTGTTTGTGCAAGAAGGGTCAAGAGCGGGTTTCTTTAGTAATGGAGTAATGATGGAGTGTTTGAAGGAGGATGGGAAAATGCCAGAGGAGAGTGAGAGATTAAAGATTGTAGTTAGGTGAGTTGTGACAACTGGAGAGAGAGACTGGAGGAGATGTGAGGGGATGGGGTCGGTAGTGCATGTAGTCGGACGAGAGGAAGAGAGGAGTCTGGAGACTTCTTCTTCTGTGATGGGATCAAATGTGGAAAGTGAGCCAGGGGAAATGCAGGGTGGGATGGGAGTCACAGCACTTGGTGGTTGAGAGCAGATTTCCTGACGGATAGTATCTATTTTTTCTATAAAGTGGGAGGCCAGGTCGTCAGCACAAATGTCTGTGATAGGGGCTTGTGCTTTTGGCCTGAGGAGGGAGTGAAAAGTGTCAAAAAGTTTCTTGGGGTTGTTGGCTAATGAGGAGATCAGTGTGGTGAAGTAGGTCTGTTTGGCGAGGTGAAGGGCAGCATTATAAGTTCTTAACATGAATTTAAAGTGGATGAAGTCTTCTGGTGTGCGGGTTTTTCTCCAGAGGCGTTCAGCACTCCTAGAGCATCGCTGAAGAAGTCGAGTTTGCAATGTGAGCCAGGGCTGTTTTACTGTGTGTTTGGAGGTTCTGAGGGTGAGCGGTGCTACTTGGTCAAGGGTGCTTTTAAGAATGTCATTGTAGTGATGAACAGCCAGATCAGGACAGGAAAAAGAGGAGATTGGGGACAGCGATGAGTGTAGGGAGTCTGAAAGTGTCTGAGGGTTAATGGCTTGTAGATTTCTGAATGTGTGGTAGGTAGGAGTGCGCTGGGGTGGTGGAGGATTTGTGAGCGTGAAGGAGAGAATGTTGTGGTCAGAGAGTGGAAGCGGTGAGTTATTTAGGTGGGAGATTGAACAGAGGCGGACAAAGACCAGGTCAAGGGTGTTGCCATCCTTGTGTGTCTCAGAGGTTGAAAGCTGTGAGAGGCCTAGAGAAGTGGTTAGTGATAGAAGCTGAGATGCAGATGTGGAAGTGTCACGCTGTCTAATGATATGACTACAATGTCAGTAAACTATTTATACAGGAACCACACTCTATACAACATATAGTTTAGCAACATCAGAATGTAAGTATAAAATAGATTTACCTGACACAATCTCTGCAGAACTTAGGGTTAATCTTGAGGACTAGATGTGCAGAAACGATATAGTTGAAGGTACTGATAATGGTTCAGAGGTCCAAGTCTCCAGCCTAACCCTGTCTCCTATCAGACCCTGAACCCTGTAATCAGTCCTAAGAAGGATCCTGATTACCACCAAAGGGATATGGGCTGATCTCAGCTAAATACACAGATTAGACATATAAGACAGACAGGATAGCACTCTCTTGCATACACACTCAAACACCGAAGGAACATAAATGGTCTGGGAAATAAACTCTAAGTAAGTTAAGCTTAAAACAACTAAGGAGCTCTCAACTAGACTCTATACAGATTCATTCCTATCTGTGGTCTGCATGAAGTGTTTCACTGGCAACTCCCAAAGCAGACAACCAGGAACTTAAAGGAAACCAATCAACAAATAATCAATTGCAGCCGGGAGAAACTGCACCCAGTCCCAGCACCGAGCACAGACAGAATTAACTCCCTAGCTGCCAAACACAAAGAAACAGCAACTCAGCTGTGAGAAGTCAAAATGTGCAACCGCGACGATCTTCGTGGCAATGCACACATGACAGGAAGTAGGGCTGTTAATGGGGATGTTGAAGTCTCCAAGGATAAGGGTTGGTAGTTCTGAGGACATGAAGTGCGGCAGCCAGGCTGAGAAGTGGTCAAGGAACTGGGTGGGTGATCCTGGGGGCCGATATATGACCGCTACTCTGAGGGAGAGGGGATGGAAGAGCCTGATGGTGTGGACCTCAAAAGAAGGGAATGAGAGTGATGGAATTGGGGGGATGACCTGGAAAGTGCATTGTGGGGACAGGAGTATGCCAACTCCACCACCATGTCTGTTTGTGGGTCTCGGGGAATGGGAGAACTGTAAACCACCATAGGAAATGGCAGCAGGGGAGATAGTGTCAGAATCCTGAATCCAGGTTTCAGTGAGAGCCAACAGATTAAGAGAGTGGTTCAGAAAGTAGTTGTGCAGGAAGGATAGCTTGTTGCATGCAGACCGTGGATTCCAGAGGGCACAATTGAAAGAAGGAGATGAGGGAGTGCAAGTAATATTAATAAGATTATTATGGTTTCGGTATGAGGTAGGGTAGGGATTGAGGTTGGGGGATGGTGGACCAGGGTTGGGGGAGATGTCCCCTGAAATCAGTAGGAGTAGGAAGATAAAGAGCAGGTAGTTGTTGGAATTGTAAGTAGGTTTTTTATGTGATGTGTTTGGGCAAGATGGGCTGAGGTTTTTCAGGATGGTGAGGAGTGCATGGGAGCTGTACATGGGAGAGGGAAGGATAGAGGGGCTGATGTGTATGAGTCGTGATGGAGGGGGGATGGGGCGGTGAATGTGGATGGCAAGGGAACACAGGAGGAAATAGATAAAGTACATAATGAACATATATATATGTGTTCTATGTGTATATATCTATTCTTTCTTTTGGATCCATTATATGTCAGTTTTGCAAGCCTGCGAGAAATTCTCTCAAGTCGGATGAAAATCGGATGTTACAAGGTACACACACATGCGACTAAATCGCATCTTTGAAGGAAAATCGGATGCCAGGCGGATGTGTGATGTCTACATTTTGGTCCGATAATCGACCGACTAAAACGGTCCGATTTTTTGTAGTTGTGTCTGACTCCGGCCTAACCCTAATTGTAACCCTAATTCCAACCCTAACCTTAATTATAACCCTAACCCTAAGGCTAGGTTCATATTGCGTTTTACCAGCTCGTTCAACACATAGCGTTGACGGGCTGGTAACGGTGTAGCAGAACGCGATTGCGTTATGCTATACCTGCTAGCGTAGAGGAATCAGCAGATGATTCATCTGCGCTAGCGGTGACGGAGCCCAGACGCTGCAGGCCGCGTCTGAGGCTCCGTCACTGAATGACGGCACGTCGCGAACGCATGCCGCTTTACGGCATGTGTCGCAATGCGCCCTCAAATGGGGGTGAATGGCAGCGTTAACGGACTGCGTTACACCGCTGTGTAACCCAGTCCGTCTAACGGACTGCCATAACGCAGAATGAACCCAGCCTAACCCTAACCCTAATTGTAACCCTAACCTAATTATAACCCTAACCTAACCCTAATGGAAAAATGAAAATAAATAAAATTTCTCTATTTTATTATATGTCCATAACTAAGAGGGTGATAAGGGGGGGGGGTTTATGTACTGTTTTTTTTTTTGATTTTGATCACTGTGATAGTTTATCACAGTGATCAAAATGTACTTTTCCTGAATGAATCTGCGCCATTTTTTTTTACAGGATGAAGAGGCCGGGAGGATCGGAGGACAGGGGAGCTGCCGGGGGACAGGGGGTCATGGGGAACACCTGGAGGTACCAGGGGAGGGGAATCAGGGGACCCGTGGACCCCATTTCTCTGCCCTCTGGTGTGCAATCACATCAGAGGGGAGAGAAAATACATGCAGGATCGCGGCTTTGTTTTTTCTTTTGCGATCGCCGTTATATGGTTAATAGCGGCGATCGCAAAAGAGTGGGGACTTCAGGGGGACTCTTATCATGTTCTCTGGGGTCTCAGCTACCCCAGGCAGCCGAGACCCCAGAGAAAATCGCCCAACCCCCCGGCACCTCGCGGCGGGTGCACTACGCATGCGCCCGCCATTTTCTCGCCATTGGAGCATGGCGGCGGCACCGGGGGACACAGGAGGGCCCTAAGACCACCAGGGGCCACAAAGGGGGGATCAGGGACCCTATTTCTCTCTCCTCTGATGTCCGATCATATCAGAGGAGAGAGAAATTAAATGGCACATCAGATTTTTTTTTTTTGTTGCGATCGCCGTTATAGAGTTGATAATGGCGATCGCAACACCGGAGTCGGTAAAAACCGACCCGATTCATGTTCTCTGGGGTCTCGACTATGGGGGGCGCTATACACTTTTTCCACAGCGCCGTTAATTAATGGCGCTGTGGTTTAAGTACCCTTAATGACCGCCGTTAAAAGGCGTATCGGCGGTCGTTAAGGGGGTAAGTCCCGTTCTTTGGGGCCTACAAGTTTCATCCTCAGTTTTGCTCTTTTAATATGAATCATTCCCCAGGAACACGTTAATACCTAAATAGGAACGATGTCATCATCTATTACATCTGTGTGGCAAAGGGTGAAGACTATGGTGTATAAGAGTATAAGAGTATGGATGATTGGAGACGTTTGATGGATGCGGACCTGTGTCTTGGTGATTTGGTGTGGTTGTCCTTGAGGAACATTAAGTTAAAGGTCCCCTCTTGGAAACTGGGTCCCATATTCATCGGTCCTTATAGTGGCTGTCGTCAATCATGTAGCATTCCGTCTTGCTTTGCCACCTACTTTCAGGATTCATAATATGTTTCACCAGTCTCTGCTCAAAAAATACGTAGCGTCCTTTGAACTATCACCACCACCTCCATCCCCTTAAATGTTGATGGGAATTTAGAGTTTCAGATAGCCAATATCGTGGATTCTTGCTTGATTCATCTTTCTCTTCAGTATCTGGTACACTGGAAGAATTACAGTCCTGAAGAGAGAATGTGGGCACCAGCATCTGATATCCATGCGTTTAGATTGATTTGGTACTTTTATGCGGCACACCCTGATAGACCCGCCCTGAGGTTCCAGAGGTCACTCTTAGAAGGGGGATACTGTCACACGTTTACCATGACAGTGAGGGGCCAGAAGACCGCAGCGTCTGATTTCACGTACTCCTGCACTGATTAGAAGCACTTCCCCTTCATATTAAATGGTGCAGATTTTTGGCAGTGCAGGGGTTAATCTGATCAGCTAAGGCTGTGTTTCCATGGTACGGAAACACAGCGCTTTGGACGGAGCGGAAATTCTGCTCCGCCCAAAGCCCCGCCCCCTTCTGAATGCGCGCTCATTCCGGATGTGTTCAGGACACCTCCGGAACACATCCAGAATGATCGCAGGGCTGCATAGCCCTGTGTTATTTCCCTTGCGGCGACGCAGCGTCGCCGAAAGGGACTAGGTCATGCTGCGGTCTGAAAAGACGCGCCGCATGTCCGGAAACGCAGGTCTTCTGCGTGTTTTGCAGCATAGTGGAGACGGGATTTCTTGAAATCCCCTCCACTATGCTGTAACATCTGGACGCTGCGTGTTTGACGCTGCGCCAACGCACAGCGTCAAACACGCAGCTAATCCGGACTGTTTCCTGATAGTGGAAACATACCATTAGAGTCTCTGAAGCCTCCCTGCTTGGATCATCTCAGCTGTTTAGTATCAGTCACTTCCCTCCCCTATATATACACTTGCCTAAGGCAATCTGGATTGCCAGTGTTAGTCTTGTACTGCCTGATGTGGAGCGGAGGTGTCTCTTGTTGGTAGAGGTGTTTGAAGTGTTGATCTGCAATTGTTGCTTGGTGTTTCTGCGGTGTGCAATTCCTCATATTTTCCTATTTCATTTACCTCCCTTATCTCCCCGTGTTCCTCTCTGTTGTCTGTAAGTGCATATTTGGTATTTTCTTTTATCCCTGTATGTCTTCCATTGTTAGTCTGGTTTGTGTATATACAATGGTCTGAAAAAGTTTGCCCCCTTCCTGATTTCATATTCTTTTGCGTGTTTGTCACACTTAAATGTTTCAGATCACCAAAAAAAGTTAAATATTAAACAAAGATAACACAAAATGCAGTTTTTATTATTAAGGGAAAAAGAAATCCAAACCTACAGGGTCCTTAACTATGGTTTATGACATCTTTGGGAAGCGGAATTCAAATTCCCTAGCCACAAGCAGACCTGATTACTGCCACACGTGTTCTCAATCAGGAAATCAGTTAAATAGGATCTGCCTGATAATGTGATGTACACCAAAAGAACCTCAAAAGCTAGACATCATGCCACAATCCAAAGAAATTTTGGGACAAATCAGAAACACAGTAATTGAGATATATCAGTCTGGAAAAGGTTATAAAGCCTTTTCTCAAGCTTTGGGACTCCAGTGAACCACAGTGAGAGCCATTATTCACAAATGGCAAAAACTTGGAACCGTGGTGAACCTTCCCAGGAGTGGCCAGCCGACCAAAATTACCCCAAGAGTGCAGCAACGACTTATCCAAGAGGTCATAAAAGATCCCACAACAACGTCCAAAGAACTGCAGACCTTACTTGCCTCAGTTAAAGTCAGTGTTCATGACTCTACCATAAGAACGGGACTCGGCAAAAATTGGCCTGCACGGCAGAGTTCCAAGACGAAAACCACTGCTGAGCAATAAGAACATAAAGGCTTGTCTCAGTTTTGCCCAAAAAATATCTTGATGATCCCCAAGACATTTGGAAAAATACTCTGTAGGCTGACAAGACAGATCTGGGGGACAGATATAGGGCCAAATCATGTGGTCAGCAAGGTACGTGGCCCTGTCGTCATCACCATTAGAAGTAATCCGGGGAGTAGTGATAGCTAGGGCGCCCCCAGCTTTATGGACAGGGAAGGAGCCCTTGGCCCTGGGTAAGTGAATGCAATAAAAAATAGATAACGAGGGTCCTATACTAATAAGCCAATATCAGATAAAAAAAACTAAAACATAACCTGTATTAATTAACCTTTAAGGGTTTTGTCCATTACTAGGACACCCTTCTTGATCTAAATGTTTGGCTCTGATGAAATAAAAAAGCTTATACTCAGCGGTGTCAGCACTGGCGTTCCAGGGACTCTCATGTGGCTGTTGTGACATGTGAACCCTGCGCCCAATCAGCGCTGGCGTCACTGTTCTGGCCTTTATACAGTTAAGTAATTAACAGGAAATGAGAGCAGACGCAGCCCTGACTTCCTGTTAATTACTTATCGGTACGAAGGCGGAGACAGTGACGCCAACCCTGATTGGGCGCCGGGCACAACAACTGCATGAGAGCCCCGGGAACATGATTACCAACACCGCTGGACCAGAGCCAGCACGGGAGGGGAGAATAAGCTTTATCATTTTATTAGGGACAAGCGTGGCATAAGAAGGGGTTGTCCAAGTAGTGGACAACTTCTTTAAAAAACTCGAAATGTAAACTGTTATGATTTGGTAGCTGAGGAGAGCAGGCAAAAAAAAAGGCAATACACCAGAGAGGTTGGAAACTACTGGATTGCAGTACCCTGACTAACCACCACAACTAAAGGCAGCCGTGGAGCGTACCTACGTTGGTCCTAGACGCCTCGTCACAGCCTGAGAAGCTAAATACACCTAAAGATAGAAAAAGGAAAACTATCTGCCCCGGAGCAGATCCCCAAAGAACATAGGAAGCCCCCAAACATGTAATGGCGGTTAGACAAGAGGAAATACAGATACAGACAGAAAATAGTATGAGCAAACGTTGGGGCCCAATCTTCCTAGAAAGAAAAGGATAGGAAGGACACTTACTGCAATCCAAAAAACCCTAAAAAAATACCAACTCACTAATTGCAAAAACACCTGAGATCACACGACCTCTACCACCTAAATTAGTTCTCTGGTGTAACAAAACTAAGCAGCAGCCACTGAAAAAACTGGAAAAGGCAAATGAACAAATAACAGTGGCTCAGATAAAATGAGAGGAGCACAAGCCCCCGGAGGGGACCTGGCTGACCTCCACAGAAGTGCAGGACAAAATGCAAAAAGCAAGCACAAAAACAAAAGCAGAAAATATCCCATCTGTCAGCAGAAGATGCAGGCAAGACACAGCAAGCTTCCAAGTGAACCAGGAACCAAAGTTGAGACAAGAACAATTGATCACCGGCAACCCTGATGGGAGGGAACCTCCCTTATATAAGACCAGTCTGTAACACCTGATTGCCAATCTTCACAATCTTCATTGAATAGTTCAGTACTGTTTGTAACCACCAGAGGGAGCTTCTGCTCAGAATTCATTTCTAACACATTCACAACAGTACCCCCCCCTTGAGGAGGGGTCACCGAACCCTCATTTGGGCAACCAGGTCGGTCAGGATGAGCTCTGTGATACACACGGATCAGTCTCCTAGCATGGATGTCCGAAGCAAACACCCAAGAATTGTCCTCCTGACCATAACCTCTCCATTTAACCAAATACTGGAGTTTCCGTCTAGAAAAACGAGAATCCAATATTTTCTCAACCACATACTCCAGATTGCCCTCAACCAAAACAGGGTCAGGAGGCGCAGCCATAGGAACCACTGGCTCGACAAACCTCTTCAATAAGGACTTGTGGAACACGTTATGGATCTTAAATGTCCCTGGAAGAAGTAAACGAAAGGAAACAGGATTAAGAATCTCCATGATCTTATAAGGTCCAATGAACCTAGGCTTAAACTTAGGAGATGCAACTCTCATAGGGATATTTCTTGAGGACAACCAGACCAAGTCCCCCACTTCAAACCGAGGACCATCAGTCCTATGCCGGTTGGCAAACCGCTGGGCCCTCTCCTGAGAGAGGGACAACCTCTCCACTACCTGGTCCCAAATCTGCTGCATACGCTCCACAACAGAGTCAACACCTGGACAGACAGAAGCCTCCGTCTGTCCCGAAGAAAATCGAGGGTGAAAACCAAAATTGCAGAAAAATGGAGACATCAAAGTGGCAGAGCTAGCCCTATTATTAAGAGCAAACTCAGCCAAAGGAAAAAAAGAGACCCAGTCATCCTGATCAGCAGACACAAAGCATCTCAGATAAGTCTCCAATGTCTGGTTTGTTCTCTCAGTTTGTCCATTGGTCTGAGGATGAAAAGCCGAGGAGAAAGACAATTGAACACCAAGTTTAGAACAAAAAGTCCTCCAAAATCTGGAAACAAACTGGACTCCTCTGTCAGACACAATGTTCTCAGGAATGCCGTGTAACCGAACCACGTGCTGAAGGAACAAAGGCACCAATTCGGAGGAGGAAGGCAACTTAGGTAATGGCACAAGATGTATCATTTTGGAAAACCTATCACAAATCACCCAGATAACGGTCATTCTCTGAGAAACAGGGAGGTCGGAAATGAAATCCATAGAGATATGGGTCCATGGTCTCTTGGGCACAGGCAATGGCATCAACAAACCACTAGAGCGAGAGCAAGGCTTGGAGCGAGAGCAAGTCCCGCAGGACTGCACAAATTCCCTGACGTCACAAGACAAAGTAGGCCACCAAAAGGACCGACTAACCAAGTCTCTGGTACCAAAAATTCCGGGATGACCGGCCAACGCGGAACAATGAATCTCAGACATCACACTCTTTTTCCACCGGTCTGGGACAAACAATTTCCCAATAGGGCAGCGCTCGGGTTTATCCTCCTGACACCCTTCCAGAGCCAGTCTCAAATTGGGCGAGATGGCGGAAAGAACTACACCCTCTTTCAAAATAACAGCAGGATCAGATAACTCAGGAGAGTCCGCAAGGAAATTTCTCAAGAGGGCATCCGCTTTAACATTCTTAGTGCCAGGAAGAAAGGAAACCACAAAATTAAAACGTGTGAAAAACAAGGCCCACCTGGCCTGTCTAGGATTAAGTCGCTTGGCTGATTCCAGATAAACCAGATTCTTATGGTCCGTGAGGACCACCACCTGATGTTTGGCTCCCTCCAGCCAATGTCTCCACTCTTCAAAAGCCCACTTCATGGCCAATAACTCCCGATTACCTACGTCATAATTACGTTCAGTTGGAGAAAATTTTCGAGAGAAAAAGGCACAAGGGTTACTTTTAGAGGTCTCTGGATCTCTTTGGGACAAAACGGCACCTGCCCCAATTTCAGAGGCATCAACCTCCACCTGAAACGGTAGAGAAACATCAGGCTGCCATAGAACAGGAGCAGAAGTGAATCTCTGCTTAAGTTCCTGAAACGCAGAGACTGCCTCAGGAGGCCAATTCACCACATCAGAACCCTTCTTGGTCAAATCAGTCAATGGTTTAACAATAACAGAGAAATTACCAATAAATTTACGATAAAAATTGGCAAAACCCAAGAATCTCTGAAGAGCCTTTAATGAAGTAGGTTGGACCCAATCACAGATGGCCTGAACCTTGACCGGGTCCATTTCAATAACAGATGGGGACAAAATGAATTCCAGAAATTAGATCCTCTGTACGCCAAAAAGATACTTTGATCCCTTCACATACAGAGCATTCTCTCTCAAAATCTGGAACACAGTCCGAACATGTTTCACATGAGAGTCCCAGTCATTGGAAAAAATCAAGATATCATCCAAATAAACAATCAGAAATTTATCCACAAAATCCCTGAAAATGTCATTCATGAAGAACTGGAAGACGGAAGGAGCATTAGTGAGCCCAAAGGGCATCACTAGGTACTCAAAATGCCCCTCTGGGGTATTAAATGCCGTCTTCCATTCATCCCCGTGCTTAATGCGAATAAGGTTATACGCCCCCCTGAGGTCAAGCTTGGTAAACCAAGTAGCACTTTTCACCCTGGAAAACAGGTCAGAAATCAAGGGTAACGGATATTGATATTTCACAGTGATATTGTTCAAGAGACGATAATCAATACACGGCCTTAATGAACCATCCTTTTTGGCCACAAAGAAAAAACCGGCACCCAAGGGTGAAGAGGATGGTCTGATATGACCCTTCTCCAATGACTCCTTGATATAAGACCGCATAGCGTCATGTTCAGGTACAGACAAGTTAAAAAGGCGACCTTTAGGGAATTTACTACCAGGCACCAATTCCATAGCGCAGTTATAGCTCCTATGGGGGGGCAAGGATGCAGATTTACTTTCGCTAAACACATCAGAAAAATCAGTCAAAAAGTCAGGAACATCCTGAGCCTGGGGAGAGGCAGAAAAAACAGGAGTGTTGGCATTAACACATTGGCAGCCCCAACTGGTTACAGACACAGATTTCCAATCCAAAACAGGATTATGAGACTGTAACCAAGGGAAACCTAGTACAATAATGTCATACAGATTATACAGCACCAAAAATTTGCAACTCTCCTGATGATCAGGTTCAACCCTCATTATCACCTGAGTAGAGAACTGGGGTTTATTCTCAGCCAAAGGGGTAGAATCAATCCCCAGTAGGGGAATAGACTTCCGTAGGGGTATCAAGGGAAACCCACAACGTTTAGCAAAATCAAAATCCATCAGGTTAATAGCTGCTCCCGAATCAACAAAAGCCTGAGCAGAAAATGTGGACAGGGAGCAAATCAGGGTAACAGTCAACAGAAATTTAGTCTGAACATTACCCAAGACAACTGAGCGTGCAAAACGTCTTCCCCGCTTAGGGCAGACTGAAATAGCATGAGAGGCGTCACCACAGTATAAACATAACCCATTGCGTTTTCGAAACTCATGATGCTGTGCCCCAGAAGCCACTCTATCACACTGCATGGGTTCAGAAGCTGGTTCACAAGGCAAGACTATTCCACGCATACCTCTACGCTCACGCAAACGTCTGTCAATTTGAATCGCTAATGACATAGAATCATTGAGACCAGAGGGAGCAGGGAAACCCACCATAACATCTTTTACATTCTCTGACAGACCATTCCGAAAAAGGGCTGCCAAAGCATCATCATTCCATTTGGTCAGGACTGCCCACCTTCGGAATCTCTGACAGTATAACTCAGCGTCCTCAAGCCTCTGATTTAATGCCAACAAGGTTTTTCAGCTTGATCAGTGACATTAGGTTCATCGTACAATAACCCCAGAGCCAGAAAAAATGCATCAACATTACTCAAAACAGGATCCCCAGGTGTCAGGGAAAAAGCCCAATCCTGAGGATCGCCGCGCAGGAGAAAGATGACAATTTGAACCTGCTGTGCTGCGTTCCCTGAGGACTTAGGTTTTAAGGCAAAAAACAACTTACAGTTATTTTTGAAATTCAGAAATTTAGCTCGATCCCCTAAAAACAAATCTGGCATGGGGATCCTAGGTTCCACAACCGGCAACCCTGCAAGATAGGTAGCAATACTCCGAACTTCAGTGGCAAGCTGATCCACACGGCCAGACAACTGTGCAAACTCCATTGAGAGAAAAAAAAAATCCTCAGCACCCAGAGAGAAAGAGGGAAAGAAAAAAAATATATATATCTCTGACAACTCTGACACTTTTTTTTTTTTTTTTTTACACTATCTTTCCCTTCTGTGAGTACCATACAATCTTCAGTTTGGCCGGTGATACTGTTATGATTTGGTAGCTGAGGAGAGCAGGCAAAAAAAAGGCAATACACTAGAGAGTTTGGAAACTACTGGATTGCAGTACCCTGACTAACCACCACAACTAAAGGCAGCCGTGGAGCGTACCTACGTTGGTCCTAGACGCCTCGTCACAGCCTGAGAAGCTAACTACACCTAAAGATAGAAAGAGGAAAACTATCTGCCCGGAGCAGATCCCCAAAGAACATAGGAAGCCCCCAAACATGTAATGGCGGTTAGACAAGAGGAAATACAGACACAGACAGAAAATAGTATGAGCAAACGTTGGGGCCCAATCTTCCTAGAAAGAAAAGGATAGGAAGGATACTTACTGCAATCCAAAAAACCCTAAAAAAATACCAACTCACTAATTGCAAAAACACCTGAGATCACACGACCTCTACCACCTAAATTAGTTCTCTGGTGTAACAAAACTAAGCAGCAGCCACTGAAAAAACTGGAAAAGGCAAATGAACAAATAACAGTGGCTCAGATAAACTGAGAGGAGCACAAGCCCCCGGAGGGGACCTGGCTGACCTCCACAGAAGTGCAGGACAAAATGCAAAAAGCAAGCACAAAAACAAAAGCAGAAAATATCCCATCTGTCAGCAGAAGATGCAGGCAAGACACAGCAAGCTTCCAAGTGAACCAGGAACCAAAGTTGAGACAAGAACAATTGATCACCGGCAACCCTGATGGGAGGGAACCTCCCTTATATAAGACCAGTCTGTAACACCTGATTGCCAATCTTCACAATCTTCATTGAATAGTTCAGTACTGTTTGTAAGAGCTTCTGCTCAGAATTCATTTCTAACATATTCACAACAGTAAACATAACGGAAAAAAAACATACAATAGAAGTATTAAAATATTTTTTAAGGTCATAGGGTTGGGGTGTGGCTCTATAGTTCCTGCTGTAACCCTTAGGTACCTCTACCTGGCCGCGGAAATTGGCACCATAGTGAAGCAGGGGCGTAACGGGTGGAGGGTCCGCCGGTGCCAGCATAAGCATCAACTGGATATGTGTCCTCAGACACACATTCAGCCGAAGTGTATTGTAATACACGCTGACGGCCAACCAGAGGCTGGCAGTGACGTTGGTGTGGACGTGACTGGGGTAACAAGCTAGTGACGTCATGCGCTCCCATCGCTTGCATGCTGAAGTCAGCTGCTGTCTTCAAAAGAGGTTGCCGTGCGGTGGGGGGAGCAGAGGAAAGGTGAGTATAATGGTTTATTTTTTATATGCATTAAAGAACAGCCGCAGAATGGGGGACATATAATAGGATGGGGGATATGTATACCCGGATGAGCCCAGAATAAGGGACACATACCAGAATGCGTAGGGGGCCCAGGTCCAAATCAGACTCTAGTTACGCCACTGCTCAGTAGCATATAGATTTGCTATCACTAGAGCAACGCTTTTGGAACTAAATGGTATAATATAGATTGATATTTTAATGAGCTACATGTTAATACTCTGGAGGCTACTTCTAAGCTGGAGCTCCCTCCGGTGGTTGCTGAGGGTAATGAACTAATTGCTGAATGGCCTTCAGCTGGCTCTGAATGGTCTGATATAAGTGACCTGAACTCCCTTCAGCCTTGCCGGTAATCAATTGTTCTTCCTGGTCTTGCTTGGAGCTCAGCTTGCATTCCTGCTCTCATTCAGATAAGTGATTTGCTGTTTTTTTTTCCTCTGGTTGGATTTTCCTAGTTTGTTTGCTGCTTGCAGTGGACTTCAGCCTGGTCCCTTTTTGTGGCCTGGCGCTGCAATTGTGCTCTTTTTGTGTTTGCACTTTTGCTCTGTTTCTTTGTCACTTTTTAATTGCTGTGTGTTACACCAGAGATCTGATTTAGGTGGTAGAGATCGTGTGATCTCAGGTTTTTTGTTAATCAGAAGTGTTGGTATTTTTGTCAGGGTGTTTTTTGGGTTGCAGTCAGAATTCTTTCCTATACTTTTCTATCTAGGCAGATTGGGCCCCAGCGTTTGCTCATTCTATTTTCGGTCTGTGTCCGTATTTTCTTCTTGTCTAACCGCCATTACATGTTTGAGGGCTTCCTATTTCTTTGGGGGTTCTGCTACGGGGCAGATAGCTTTCATCCTTTCTGCCTTTAGGTGTAGCTATCTCTCAGACTGTGACGAGGCGTCTAGGATCACCGTAGGTACGCTCCATGGCTACTTCTAGTGTGGCGGTTAGTTTATGGGACTGCAATCCAATAGTTTCCAGCCTCTCTGGTGTATTGCTATTTTGGCTATTTTTGCAATTTCTCCTCAGCTACCGAAACATAACAGCTACACCAACAAGCTTACTGTGCCCTGTAATGTGAACTCTAACAATTAAGTATGCTGTGCCTCTGTTGTGTGAAGAAAGAAAAGTCATTATAACTGACATTACAGTCCTCAGACCCTATTGATGGCTCGGTGTCTGAGAAATCAGAGACTGATGGAAATAAAACTTCAACAAAAAAAAAAGTTTGGGTTGATGTTGAATGGTGTCCCATAATTACATTTTATATTATTTTTATAGGTTTTTGGTTCTATTATTTTAAATCCTTACCTGAACATTGTTCTACGCGGATAGATACAGTCTTCTGGTCGGCTGGGTTATGTGCTACACATACAATTTCAATATCCTTGTCTAGTGGGAAGGTTATTGTGATTGTGCTTCCAGCAACATCTGCACTTTGATTGTATTTCCAGCTATAGGACAAATCTGAAGCCTTCGATGGGACAGAACAATGGAGAGTAATATTACACTGATCTCCGATTCTCCTCAGTTCAGCTGTGATCCGCGGCTGGGGGACAGGTTCTGTAATCAGAAAGAAACATTATTATACAGGAAGTGGAGGGTCTTTTCTAATACAAGAAAAAAGGCTGGGTCTTTGTTTCTCTATAGGAAGTAAGGGGGAGACTTCTTCTTAATATAGGAAGTGGAGATAGGTCTTTGACTCTTTACATCAAGTGGGTGAAGGTCTTTTCCCCTATAAGAAGTGGGGCAGTGCCTTTGTTTCTGTACAGGAAGTGATGGGGGGGTCTTTTTCTCCATATAACAAGTGGGCGGGGGTATCTTACCCCATATAGGAAATGAGGGCTGGGCTCTGTCTCTCTACAGGAACTAATGGAGGGGTCTTTGACTTTCTACAAGTCTTTCCTTACTGTTCCTGCTCTCCAGTCTGCCAAACTGATGAACTCACTTCACCTATGTGATGTCAGCGTGAGCACGGTGGAAAAATTTCAGAAAGGTGAAGTGAATTCATTGGCTGTGAACTCCCAGGACCTTCCTGACAGCCAAGTGAGCAGGAGAACTTTCTCACGCTCATGGTGCCACAGGAATTAGGAGTTCACAGGGAGACACTGAGCACATGCTGCTCAGTGTCTCTGCTGGATGACAGGCTGTATGGTCGCATCATGCAACCTGCCATGTAGCAGAGCTAGACCCATCGTGGGACAAATGGATTATCATCTTCTCTGCGGAAAGGTGAGGAATATTGTTTGTTTTTTTAACTCTTTTGCAGAAGACAAGGGCATCGGTGGAATGGGCGAGGTCGTAAGTATGGTTTAATTAAGATTTATTAAAGGAGTCTGTCTTTATTTCAATTAAGGGACTTTTTTCTGTGTGTGTGTTTTTTATACGATATGACTATGGGGTTAGTAATGGGGATGTCTTACTGACACCTCTTCAATACTAACCTCGGGGCTTGATATCACCTGACAATACACCTCACTTGCCAATAGGTACAGGGCAAGTGGGAAGAGAGAGGCTAAGTGCCAGAATTGGCACATCTTAGAGATGTGCCTTTTCTGGGAAGGCTAAGAGCTGATGTTTTTAGCATGGGGGGGCAATATCCATGGCCCCCCTTCCTAGGCTATTAATATCAGCCCAGAATTAACAAAAATTGACATTGCGGAAACACATGCAAAAGTATAGTTCCCCTACTCCGGGAACTAATTAAAGCAACTCTCATTAAATAATATCATCCTACAAATAGAAAACAGGAGCAATAGCTCAAAAGAAAAGACGTATTACATAGAATTGACAAAGTCAAAATAAAATATACAAAAGTCTTCATAATTCAATTACTCACATACAACAGGTCTGGGCATAAGTAGCCACAAAATACAAAAACAGGATGAGAATAAGAGGGGTAGGAAACTAGGTGGAACTGGTCATATTGAGCTTCTCATACTTTTTTCTGGTGTTATCAAACCTTATAACGCAGCACCAGACAAGCCCACAATGCGATTTCAGTACCCACGTACTCTACAATACTCTACCCTTCCTTGAATCTCTATTATAAGGTTTGATAAAGACCAGAGACATGGTCGAAACGTTACCTTATGGAATAGTTTGCATTTCTCCACTGCGGTGAAGCAATTTTCTTTATTTGGTGATTGAAATAAAATTATTTTTTTGTAAATTACATGAGACTCTGAGTGCGACTGTTTATCCTCTGGATTACAGCTATGCCTGTGACTGCAATGCACTTCAGCAGGTTTAATACGCTTCTATGCGCATCCTGGGGGATACATAGCGACCTTCGCATATAATACCCGTCACTGCCTCACATACCTCCCCCTCTGTTCAAACTTGTGAGGTTAAACATTTCTCACCAAACAGGGTACCAGTGACAGGGCACCCGCATTCCGTTGCACCTTTTCTGCGCGATGTTCCACGGTGAAATTTAAATTTTGCAAGGACAGGAACCACCTGGTGACCCGAGCATTTCTCTCCTTGGCACTTCTCAACGAGACCAAGTGTGAATGATCTCTCACCAAGCGAAACGGTTGACCGAGCAAATAATAGTGTAGGTGTTATGTTCTGCTATAAGCACTAAGGAAAGAAAGGGATATCTGTCCCTATGATAGAACTAAGCTCGATTCCTATGATGTAACGGGGAACCTGATCCTGCGATCAGACCCGCTAAAGTCCTCAGCTAGTCTGTACGAAGACCTATAGATGCGAGGGAGGAATCCCTACAAGAACTAGGGACTGGGAGAAAAGATGGACACCTCCTAACAGAAGTTGTAGCAGTAAAAAGAAAAACAAACAACATAGAACATAGAGGGCAAAAGACCAGGCAAAACTAATATAGAAAGGTAACAAAGCACCCGGCTAGCTTAAGAGTAGAAATTACAATGAAGTCCAGCAAAGCCAGAAGGGCGGAGCAGGATTAAATAGGCAACAAAGGTCATGTGACCAGCAAGATAGAAAAAACCTAACAGGAGAGTTCTAACAGTAGGGACTCCAAAGCCCACTTAATGGCCAGGCACTCCTTCTCCACTACGCTATAGTTTTTCTCGGCCGGTGTGAGTTTCCTACTTAGGTAGGTGACCGGATGTTCTTCTTCGTTCACCTCCTGCGACAGGACCGCTCCTAGGTAAAGTTGGATGCATCCGTCTGCATAATGAAGTCTCTCTTGAAGTTGGGGCACAGCGCCACCTTCATAGACTGGTATTCTTCCTCCGCTTGAGGGTTCCACCGCACCATCACCAAATTTTTTCCCTTTAGAAGATCGGTTAGGGGTGTTGTTCTCCGCAAGAAATTAGGTATAAACTTTCGGTAATACCCGATGATGCCAAGAAACGCTCTCACCTGTTTGGTGGTAACAGGTCGGGGCCAGATTTCTATGGCCTCGATTTTATTTATTTGGAGTTTGATGACCTCACGGCCAATCACGGACCCTAAGTACCGATCTTCCTCAAGCCCTATTGCACATTTCTTGGGATTTGCTGCTAAGCCCACGGCTTTGAGCGAATCTACTACCTCTTGTACCCGGGACAAGTGGGTATGCCAATCAGTGCTAAAGATGATGTCATCCAAGAACGCTGAAGCATACGTCCGATGGAGTTCTAGCACTATGTCCATCATCCTCGAGAAAGTGGCTGGTGCCCCATGTAGTCCAAAGGGCAAGGCAACATAGTGGTACAGACCCTCCGGTGTTATGAAGACGGTCTTTTGCCGACTTCGTAAGAGGCACCTGCCCATAACCCTTGGTAAGATCGAGCATGGTAAAATAGTGGGTCGAACCCAGTCGGTCGATCAGCTCGTCCAACAAGGGCATTGGATAAAGATTGAATTCTGACACCTCGTTAATTAACGGAAATCATTACAGAACCATAATGAACCGTCCGGCTTTTGGATCAGTACAATGCGACTTGCCCACTCACTCCAGGACTCCACAATTACTGCTAGCTGGAGCATTTCTCTTACCTCACTAGCGATGGCTTGTCTCCGGGCCTCGGGCACACGGTACGGTTTCATTCGTACCCTAACGTGAGACTCGGTGACAATGTCATTCTGAATGACAGAGGTAAAACCGGGTAATTCCGAGAATACGTCTGTATTCTCTTGTACTAATTTCCATACCTCTCGAAGCTGCTGCTTCAAGATAATGACTCCTATCTTTCCCTCTCTCTCGGCCTCCATCCAGGCTGATATCGGAGGGTCCCCAGATGAGATGTCTGGAGTCGCATCCGTAAGTATACACTTCTGGTCCTTCCACATTTTCAACAGATTGACATGATACAGCTGTTCAGGTTTTCTTTTCCCAGGCTGGTAAACTCGGTAGTTTACGTCCCCCGCTTTTTCCCGAACTTCATATGGCCCTTGCCACTTGGCCATAAGCTTGCTTTCGGTGGTGGGCATCAAAAGCAAAACCCGATCTCCTGCTTTAAAGGAGTGGACCGTGGCCTTTTGTTATATAAGCGGCCCTGCGCTGCCTGATCATCCACCAAATGCTCTTTTACAATAGGCATGACTGCTGCTATTTGGTCCTGCATATTGGCCACACGCTCTATTACACTTTTATGTGGCGTAGGCTTCTACTCCCACGTCTCTTTGGCTATGTCCAGCAGACCCCGAGGATGCCTGCCATACAGTAGCTCAAAGGGTGAAAATCCCGTGAAAGTCTGCGGTACCTCGCGAATGGCAAACATCAAGTAGGGCAACAAGATGTCCCAATCCCTTCCATCCTTGGAAACTACCCTTTTCAACATGGAATTGTTGGGTTTTGTTGAAGCACTCAACTAGTCTGTTAGTCTGAGGGTGATACACCGACGTGCGCAGTTGTTTTATATTGAGAAGCTTGCACAGTTCTTTCGTCACCTTGGACATGAAAGGAGTTCCCTTATAAGTGAGGATCTCCTTCGGTAGCCCAAGGCGACAGAACATGGCAAACAACTCCCAGGCGATAAGCTTAGTCGAGGTGTGCCGAAGCAGAATTGTCTCTGGGTACCGGGTGGCGTAGTCTACGACCACTAATATATGTTGGTGGCCCAGGGCGGATTTTAGTATCGGCCCTACCAGATCTATCGCAATCGGTTTGAAAGGTACCTCTATAATGGGTAGAGGTACTAATGGACTCCGGTAGTTTGCGGTGGGTGAGGTTAGCTGGCACTCTGGACACGTTTCGCAGAACCTCTGCACCACAGTATAGACCATAGGCCAAAAAAAACCAAAACGCTGCAATATGTGCTCCTGCACTTTTTTGGCCCCCAAGTGCCCTCCCAGCATATGGGTGTGAGCCATTTCGAGCACTGCCCGATGGTAGGATTGGGGCACTACCAGTTGTTCAACCACCTCATCCCGGATTTTACCAACTCCTGGTTGATCACCATACGTGGGAACACAGTCTCTGCACCAGATTCTTGAGCCACCCCATTTACCTCGATTACTCTTTCCCATGCCCGGGTCAGAGTGGGATCCTGTAGATGAGCTGTCCATCGACATATGGCAAGTATACCCGCAGTCCATGAGTTCAGCTGTCAGGGGGCAGTTGGCAGCCACATGTCCTGGCCCTAGGCACCGCCAACACTTAATAGCTGCGGCACGACTGGACCTTGGCCGATTTAAGGAAACCAGGTCTCTTGTCACTCTCACTCCTGGGTACCCCCCAGTACAGGCTCGGTCCTGATTGGCCCCAGCAGAGGGTTGTGGACCTTTCCCAGGCTCCAGGGCTGGCGGGGCAAGACATGATAACTGTAGTGGAGAAGAGTCCCGTATAAAGTCCTGAGTGGCCGTATACCACTCAATCAAGCTGACCACCTGGTCTAGAGTGACGGAATCCCATTGGCCCACCCAACGCTGAATAGCTGCTGGCCGAGTTCGTACTTTCCGGTCGACCACTACTCTCTCCACCATCTGGTAAGGGGTTAATGTCTCAGGCTAAAGCCATTTTTTTACCAGTTGTAATAATTCATATGCCTGCGATCTGGTGGGGCGAGACTCCGCAAATGACCACTGAAACACCAGTAAGGCCCGCACATATATATTGACCCCCAGTCGGGCAAAGATCTCAGCTTCTTATAGTCCAGGGCATCAACCCGACTGAGGTCCAAGTAGGCTTTCTGGGCATCTCCTGTCAAGAAGAGGGCCACTACTTCAGCCTACTGGGTCATCGGCAAGCTCTCCTGCTCTGCTGTGCGCTCGAACAAGGTAAGGAAAGCCTCCAAATCGTCCTCAGGACTCATCTTCCTCAGTGCTGACTGAGTTTGTACCAAGACAGAGAAACGGCCGCACTCAAAATAAGTCTCGTTTGGTCCTGCAGAGTTTATTCAAAATTCACCCCAGGGTAACACAAATAGAGTGATAATAAGGTATGAGATTAATGAGGTACGAGGTAATGTTTCGACCCTGTTCCGGGTCTTTATCAAACCTCATTTAAATGGGAGGAAAAAAAAAGGACCAAGAGGCTGTATATAGAAATCAGAAGTCCCAGCTGGGGCTTAAGGTTCTGTAGAGATGGTGCCTGCTGTGGTGGTGAGTTTGTAACAGGCCTCAGAACGAATCGGGGTCGCTGGTGAAGGCGCTTCTCGCAGAGCCGCAATCTGTTGCAGGATCAGCTCATTCGTTTTCTGCTGCTGCTGATACATCACTTGCTGCTCGTTATTGTGCTGGTGCAATTGATGCTGCTCCTACTGCCGTTGGTGCAGCTCCTGCTGCCGTTGCTCTTGTTGTTGCCACTGAAACTGCAGCTGCTGCTCTTGCTGTTGCTGCTGCCGCTCCTGCTGCCGTTGCTGGATGAGGGCCAACTGCTTGAGTATTTCCGCCCCACGTTGCCTGCTGCTGCTTTTTTCCTCTCTTCCCTGCCTGAACTCTCGGTAGATGCGAGATCCTGGGCAGCTAAATGACCTGTGATTATGTCACGACCATGTGACCAGTCACGTGCTTGGGAGGAGGAGTCAGATGCAGGGCTGTGCTGGTGCTGGAGTAGAAGTGTCAGCTCGTGTCACAGTGCAGGGTCTTATATCACATCACTAAGGGAAGTATAGTAACCCTGTATACATGGGATCAGAGGGTCCCTGCAGCAGAGCTGTGTGTGCAATGTATGTTCTGCCCATCTGAGTACAGGGCAGTATGTGTTAGGGTTCGAGTTCCCAATGCTGCACAAGGGGAATCTCGAGCCATTCCCGCTGCGGTCCCCCATCCATCTCTGGCCACAGTGGAGCCTGCTCAGCAAAGACATCGGTCCCAGCGTCTTGCCCGGTCTAATACTGTGCAGAGACTTGCTGCTGCCTCTCCTGGATCTTCGGTTATAACCAGTGCTGGAGCAGGCAGTCTTCTGTTTCTTCTTCTGAGCATGCCCAGGGCAAGATCTCCCATTGGAGATCAGGGGTCACATGCTCAGATACAGCTACGACTCCTATTGGTCCTCCAGGAAGGTCCTGTAGCTGTTTGTGATCGGAAGCAGCTTTCTATTGGTCCTTTCTGGAAGGTCTTCTACTCGTGGCTGCTATAAAAGGTTGTCCTGATCGCACGGGCATGCGCTCGTATCAAACCTTTATGTGCTTTGCGCCAGTATGGTCATGCGTGTGTGTGGTTAGGGCGGCTGAAATACGCCATTACAATATCGACCTAATCGGTGAGGAGCTTGGTATGCTAGCTGGTCAGGGTCAGTGTCTTAGATGCCTTTAGAATACCGGCATAACCGGTGAGGAGTTTGGTTGCCGTATTCAGGGCCTGGCATACAGACGCCATAGATAGCGCATGACCACTTCCTATGTTCGCTTTGCAGTCAACTGTGTACCTGGACACAGTAGGGTTTCTCAGCGGCTCTGTGATGCAATAGGGTTCGCTTTATAATGCTAGTCAGCGCCCTAGCGTTTTACTTTGTGGCTCACTGAAGCTAAGTGAGTTCGTACTTATCGCCATATAGCGCTGCGGCATTCTCGCTAGCGGCTCTGTGGATTAACAGAGTTCGCACTAACTGCCACCGCGGGCTACGGCGTTTATTTTAGCGACTCTGCGGGATAACAGAGTTCGCTACTTTCGCCATCTTACTAGCAGCAGGCTCTGCCTGCACGGTGGACCCCGGACTGCGAACGCACCTCTCTACATTATTTATTAGGTGCGTTCCGCAGACCCTAACAGTATGTTTTGTATTGTGTGCTGGTTTGTTATAGCACCATCTAGTGGTGGCTGAATTTATAGCCTGTGCCTTTAACAAGCAGATAGAGTGCTGCATTGTGGGGTTGAAGCAAGGTATGCTGGGAAGAAGCTCCATTTTCTTCTGTGTACTTCAGGGAATACACGTGTTCATGTGCTTTCCTGTAACCTCTCCAACTTGAGTTTGCTATCCTGGTAAAACATATTTGTTTTACTGCACATGTTCTATACTGTTCACCAATAAACAATTTAGACTACAGAAGACAGTCTGCTTATTTGGAAGATAAAATGATGGTTTATGCTGTATGCTAGATTGCACACCGTGTCAACGTGTATGAAGGCAGAACAGTAAAACAGATGCTAGACGCCTGCAATAGTGAATACGACTTAAGGAGTCACTTGTACCCATACCGCACTGCCTGCGGATACTGCAGTGGCCGCCAAACAGTCACAAGTACCGAGAGTGCAGCCCGCAATCAAGTGCTTCATCATTCCCGCCACACAGAAGCCGCCTGGCATAGACTGCTTCCCGCTAATATACTCAGCAGTACACAGCTAAGCGCACCATGTCTCAAAACAGCACATCCTCACTCAAAACAAGGTCACGAGCAAGCTCCAGCAGGTCATCATTAGCAGAGCTCTCTGCTGTCGCCCGTGCCGAAGCAGAGGCAGCCAAAGCAAGATCCTCCTTCGCCGAAAGACAGATGCGCCTAAAGCTGAGACAGGCGGCGCAAGATGAAGATACCGCACGTCTGCAGGCAGAGAGAGAGAGGCCGAAACTGCACGTCTTCAGGCAGAGAGGCCGAAACCGCACGCCTGCAAGCCAAAACCGCAAGTCTGCAGGCAGAGAGAGAGAGGCCGAAACTGCACGTTTGCAAGCAGAGCTAGAAAGACTTGTGGCAGACAAAGAGACAGCAGCTGCAATTGCTAAAGCAGAGTATTTGGAAGCTATGAAGGATCCTGATTGTGAGAGACGCAGCAACATTCGTGGACCAGATCTAGGACAGCAAGATCCAGCTCAGCGTGTCGCAGAGTACGTCCGTCAACATTCCGGCATGGATGACAGCCCTGATGCACCACATCGACCAGTCTACGCCGCTACCAGTGATTCAACCCCGAACTTCGTTACCACAAACAAGGAGTTGTCCAGCGCAGAGATGTCGACCACAGTGGCTGTTACACTGAGCAGAAGGTACAGCTCCCATCCCGCCTTAAAGAGACACCTCCTTCACCGAGAAGGTACTGCACAGACTATACGAAGTCAGAAGCGTCTCACAGGTATGGTGATACACCACATACTAGACATGACTAACACACCAGCTCGTGCCAGCACTGACCAAGCCACCATAGACTTTGCAAAGTTCCTTGCCCGCCAAGAACTGGTTACAAAAGGACTTGTAAAGTTCACTGATAAACTATAGAACTATAGGTCATATCGAGCCTCGTTCCGGAACCCCATTCATGGTCTGGACCTTTCTAGTAGTGAGGAGTTAGATCTCATAGTAAAGTGGCTCGGAAGCGAGTTGGTCGAGCATGCCAAAAGACTAAGAGACATCAATATAAAGCTTCTACGCAAAGTGTGGGAAAGACTGGATGAATGCTATGGGACAGTAGAAGTCATAGAGAATGCTTTATACAAAAGAATTGATGATTTTCCTAAGATAGGACCTAAAGGTTATCAAAAGCTTAGAGAATTGAGTGATTTATTGATAGAGTTCCAGGTTGCCCAGGAGGAAGGAGATTTGCCCGGATTGGCATTCTTAGACACCGCTAGAGGTGTCAATTCGAAAATACAAAAAATTCCTTATAACCTACAAGAAAAGTGGGTGACATATGGTTCACGGTATAAACAAAATCATAATGTACCATTCCTTCCTTTCACTGTATTCGTAGAATTTGTCACCCAACAAGCTAAGATCAGAAATGACCCTAGTTTTGACTTCACTCTGTCATGTTCCACTGCCCCCGGTGTCAAACCCAGTAGGACACCCGTGGCAGTCCACAAAACTAACATTGCTTCCACAAGCCCTCCTCACAATGCGAGTTAACCCCCTCCAGAAGAGAACAAGCCTCAGGATATCAGTAAACAGTGTCCTCTACACAAGAAACCACATCCTCTACTAAAATGCAGAGCCTTCAGGGAGAAGTATTTGGGGGATCGCAAATTTCTGCTTCAAATGTTGTGTGTTATGTTTTGGTAGCTCAGGAGAGTAATCAAAAACGGCAATACACCAGAGAGGCTGGAACCTATTGGATTGCAGTAACCTGAACTAACCACACAACTAGAGGTAGCCTTAGAGCGTTCCTACGTTGATCCTAGACGCCTCGTCACAGCCTGAGAGATAACTACACCTAAAGGCAGAAAGATGAAAGCTATCTGCCCCGGAGCAGATCCCCAAAGAAAATAGGAAGCCCCCAAACATGTAATGGCGGTTAGACAAGAAGAAACACTGACACAGACAGAAAATAGAATGAGCAAACGCTGGGGCCCAATCTGTCTAGACAGAAAAGTACAGGAAAGGATACTCACTGCAATCCAAAAAAAACCCTAAAAATTACCAACTCTACTGACAGCAAAACCACCTGAGATCACACGACCTCTTCCACCTAAATCAGTTCTCTGGTGTAACAAAACTAAGCCGCAGCCACTGAAAAAACAGGAAAAAGCAAATGAACAAACAACAGTGGCTCCAGATAAACTGAGAGGAGCACAAGCCCCCCGGAGGGAACCTGGCTGACCTCCACAGAAGTGCAGGGAACAATGCAAAAAGCAAGCACAAAAATAAAAGCAGAAAATATCTTATCTGATAGCAGAAGATGCAGGCAAGACTCAGCAAGCTTCCAAATGAACCAGGAACCACAATTGAGACAAGAACAATTGATCACCGGCAACCATCATGGGAGGGAACCTCCCTTATATCAGACCAGTCCGTGATCCCAGATTGCCACTCCTCGCTGAAAGGTTCAGTACTGTCAGTAACCACCAGAGGGAGCCTCTGCTCAGAAACCATTTTTAGCACATTCATAACAGTACCCCCCCCTTGAGGAGGGGTCACCGAACCCTCACTTGTGCAACCAGGTAGAACAGGATGAGCTCGGTGATAGGCACGGATCAGTCTCCTATCATGGATGTCCGAAGCAAACACCCAAGAATTGTCCTCCTGACCATAACCTCTCCACTTAACCAAATACTGGAGTATCTGTCTAGAAAAACAAGAATCCAATATTTTCTCAACCACATACTCCAGATTGCCCTCAACCAAAACAGGGTCATGAGGCGCAGCCATAGGAACCACTGGCTCGACAAACTTCTTCAATAAGGACTTGTGGAACACGTTATGGATCTTAAATGTCCCTGGAAGAAGCAAACGGAAGGAAACAGGATTAAGAATCTCCATGATCTTATAAGGTCCAATGAACCTAGGCTTAAACTTTGGAGATGCAACCCTCATAGGGATATTTCTTGAGGACAACCAAACCAAGTCCCCCACTTTAAATCAAGGACCATCAGTCCTATGCCGGTTGGCAAACCGTTGGGCCTTCTCCTGAGAGAGAGACAACCTCTCCACTACCTGGTCCCAAATCTGCTGCATTCGCTCCACAACAGAGTCAACAACCGGACAGACAGAAGCCTCCGCCTGTCCCGAAGAAAATCGAGGGTGAAACCCAAAATTGCAGAAAAATGGAGACATCAAAATGGCAGAGCTAGCCCTATTATTAAGAGCAAACTCAGCCAAAGGCAAAAAAGAGACCCAGTCATCTTGATCAGCAGACACAAAACATCTCAAATAAGTCTCCAAGGTCTGGTTTGTTCTCTCGGTTTGTCCATTGCTCTTAGGATGAAAAGCAGAGGAGAAAGATAACTGAACACAAAGTTTAGAACAAAATGTCCTCCAAAATCTGGAAACAAACTGGACTCCTCTGTCAGACACAGTGTTCTCCGGAATGCCATGTAACCGAACCACGTGCTGAAGGAACAAAGGCACCAATTCGGAGGAGGAAGGTAACTTAGGCAACGGCACAAGATGTATCATCTTGGAAAACCTATCACAGATTACCCAGATAACGGTCATTCTCTGAGAAACAGGGAGGTCGGAAATAAAATCCATAGAGATATGGGTCCATGGCCTCTTGGGCACAGGTAATGGCATTAACAAACCATTAGAGCGAGAGCAAGGCTTGGATCGAGAGCAAGTCCCACAGGACTGCACAAATTCCCTGATGTCACGAGACAAAATAGGCCACCAAAAGGACCGACTCATCAAGTCTCTGGTACCAAAAATCCCGGGATGACTAGGCAATGCGGAACAATTAATCTCAGACATCACACTCTTCTTCCACTGGTCTGGGACAAACAATTTCCCAATAGGGCAGCGCTCAGGTTTATCCTCCTGACACCCTTCCAGAGCAAGTCTCAAATTGGGCGAGATGGCGGAAAGAACTACACCCTCTTTCAAAATAACAGTAGGATCAGATAACTCAGGAGAGTCCGCAAAGAAACTCCTCGAGAGGGCATCCGCCTTAACATTCTTAGTGCCAGGAAGAAAAGAAACCACAAAATTAAAATGTGTGAAAAACAAGGCCCACCTGGCCTGTCTAGGATTAAGTCGCTTGGCTGATTCGAGATAAACCAGATTCTTATGGTCCGTGAGGACCACCACCTGATGTTTGGCTCCTTCCAGCCAATGTCTCCACTCTTCAAAGGCCCACTTCATGGCCAATAACTCCCGATTACCCACGTCATAATTACGTTCAGTTGGAGAAAATTTCGAGAGAAAAAGGCACAAGGATTACTCTTAGAGGTCTCTGGATCTCTTTGGGACAAAACGGCACCTGCCCCAATTTCAAAGGCATCAACCTCCACCTGAAACGGTAGAGAAACATCAGGCTGCCGTAGAACAGGAGCAGAAGTGAATCTCTGCTTAAGTTCCTGAAACGCAGAGACTGCCTCAGGAGGCCAATTCACCACATCAGAACCCTTTTTGGTCAAATCAGTCAATGGTTTAACAATACCGGAGAAATTACCAATAACTTTACGATAAAAATTGGCAAAACCCAAAAATCTCTGAAGAGTCTTTAATGAAGTAGGTTGGACCCAATCACAGATGGCCTGAACCTTGACTGGGTCCATTTCAGTAACAGACGGAGACAAAATGAATCTCAGAAATGAGACCTTCTGTACGCCAAAAAGACACTTTGATCCCTTCACATACAGTGCATTCTCTCTCAAAATCTGGAACACAGTCCGAACATGTTTCACATGAGAGTCCCAGTCATTGGAAAAAATCAAAATATCATCCAAATAAACAATCAGAAATTTATCCACAAAATCCCTGAAAATATCATTCAAAGGATTGGAAGACGGAAGGAGCATTAGTGAGCCCAAAGGGCATCACTAGGTACTCAAAATGCCCCTCTGGGGTATTAAACGCCGTCTTCCATTCATCCCCGTGCTTAATGCGAATAAGGTTATACGCCCCCCTGAGGTCAAGCTTGGTAAACCAACTAGCACTTTTCACCCTGGAAAACAGGTCAGAAATCAAGGGTAACGGATATTGATACTTCACAGTGATCTTATTCAAGAGACGATTATCAATACACGGCCTCAATGAACCATCCTTTTTGGCCACAAAGAAAAAACCGGCACCCAAGGGTGAAGAGAATGGTCTGATATGACCCTTCTCCAATGATTACTTGATATAAGATCGCATAGCATCGTGTTCAGGTACAGACAAGTTGGCAGCCCCAACTGGTCACAGACACAGATTTCCAATCCAAAACAGGATTATGAGACTGTAACCAAGGGAAATGTCATGCAGATTATACAGCACCTGTAATGTATGGTGTACAGTTCATATAGCGTCTTGTGCTTGGGTGCGAGGAAAACACATGAGACACAGGTTTGATATAGAAGGACTTGTATTACTTCATACAAGTGGCAAAAAGGGTCACACAGTTTGCAGGTACAGAAGCAGGAGACACAGCAGCCAGAGTAATTAAGCTCAGCAATAACTTCTCCACAACAGGTTCAGATCTCTTCTCTGTTACCGTAATTCCATGCAAACGTGGATTTATCAAAATAGCAGTTTCCAGAGTCCACAAGTGTTCCAAGTTCTCAGTAGGAAATAGACTGGAGTACAAAGTCTAAGGTTTCCAGGAGTCAGGTCACAGGCTCACTGCAGGCTTGATTCTGAAGCACTGATTGCTCAGCTGAGGCTGCTTAAGAAGCAAGAGGGAGAGAATCAGGGCGGGAACATGAAAGCTGGAAACTCCATATTGACTGAGGGCAAGATAGCTGCAGCAAGACAGAAAGCAAAATGGCCGACGGAAAAACTGAGTTTCAAGAAACATGTACAAAGAACCTTACATTACTCCCCCCTTAGGGACAACCTCCGGATGACCTCAGACCAGGCTTGTCTGGGTACCTCTGATGAAACTGGCAGAGCAAGCGAGGAGCATTAACGTTATTGACTGGTTCCCATGAGTTGTCCTCCACTGGGTAGCCCTGCCATTTAATCAAATATTGTAACTGATTTCTGTACAACCTGGAATCTAGAATCCTTTCCACCACAAATTCTTCCTGACCATCGACTAGC
This sequence comes from Oophaga sylvatica, assembly GCA_033576555.1. Lineage (NCBI taxonomy): Eukaryota > Metazoa > Chordata > Amphibia > Anura > Dendrobatidae > Oophaga > Oophaga sylvatica. The sequence goes on along the minus strand of JARQOD010000001.1, from coordinate 487,951,948 downwards.
ACTGGGTCAGGGCAAGGAGAAGAACGTCCAGGAAACGTATTGGGTGTTGCAGCCTTTAGTAGGGATACATGAAAGACAGGGTGGATTCTCATAGTTCTGGGCAGTTGAAGACGACAAGCAACGGCACTTATAATTTTACTGATTTTATAGGGTCCAATGTACTTATGTCCCAACTTAGACGATGGAATCCTTAACTTAAGATTTCTGGTTGACAGCCAGACCAAGTCTCCTACCTTGAAAGCTGGTGCAGGTTTACAAAATTTATCTGCTGCTTTCTTGTACCTTTCCTGAGCCAATTCCAGATTTTCCTTTAGAAGATCCATATTCTTTTGTAAAGACGTGATTCTTTCAGCCACTGCTGGCAAGGGCGTTTCTATGGGAAATCGAGGAAGAATGTTAGGATGATAACCTAAATTGGAGTAAAAAGGAGACTGCTTAGTGGAGGCGCTCTGAGAGTTGTTATAAGAGAACTCAGCCAGTGGAAGTAGATCCACCCAATCATCCTGTAGGTGGCAGATAAAGCAGCGGAGATACTGCTCCAGGGTCTGATTGGTTCGTTCTGTCTGTCCATTAGTCTGGGGATGAAAAGCAGAAGAAAGGTTTACTTTAATGTCCAATGCGGCACAGAAATTTTGCCAAAACCTTGAAGTGAATTGCACCCCTCGATCCGAAATGACCTCATCCGGTACTCCATGTAAGCGAAACACATTCTTAATCATCAAATCTGATGTCTGTTTTGCAGTGGGTAAGCCGACACAAGGGATAAAATGAGCTGCCTTTGTTAAACGATCAACCACCACTAGAATGGTGTTCTTCCCTTGAGAGGTTGGTAACTCCACAATGAAGTCCATAGAAATGGATCCCCACGGGCGGGACGGGGTGGGAAGGGGTTGCAACAGACCAGTTGGTGAGGAGCGAGGTGTTTTGCATCTTGCACAGACTTCACATGAAGTGACATAGTTTAAAACATCTTTCCTGTAAGTGAGCCACCAAAAGAAACGAGAAAGAAATTCCTGTGTCTTTAGAATTCCTCTATGCCCAGCTATCTTGGAATCGTGGATGAGTTGCAATACTCTCAATCTGACTGTTTCAGGTATATACAGACGTTGTCCCTGAATCCACACACCATTTTTAAAGACAAGACTTACGTCCCTTGGGGTTGTGCCAACAAGGAATCCGCATGGTATGCTTCCTTGATGTCCTTAAGTAGGTCTTGATTATGAATCACTCCCAGGAATCTAGAGTCAGGAAGAATAGTCTTAGGAGGAGTAAGTGGACGGGTCTCTGCTGAATGAATCCTAGAGAGTGCATCAGCCTTTTCATTGCGCGATCCTGGCCTATAAGAAATTACAAAATTAAATTGGTTTAGGAAAAGATTCCAGCGAGCCTGGCGAGGAGTCAGGCACTTAGCCGACCTGATAAATTCAAGGTTACGATGGTCTGTCAGGACGACTATTTGCTGTGCAGCTCCCTGAAGAAGGTGTCTCCATTCTTTGAAGGCGGCAATAATGGCCAACAACTCTCTATTGCCTACATCGTAGTTCCTCTCAGCCAAAGACAACTGCTGGGAAAAGAAGGCACAGGGATGCAAGACATTCTTCTCACCTGTTCTCTGAGAGAGTATAGCTCCAACGGCACAGTCTGAAGCATCCACCTCTATTATGAAGGCAAGTTCGGGGTTGGGATGTACTAAGATAGGTGCGGTGGTAAATTTATCTTTTAGACGGGAAAATGCTTCCTGGGCTTGGGGGGTCCAGGAGAACCTAGACTCTTTCCGGGTAAGTTGGGTGGTAGGTGACACTACCTCAGAGAAATTCCTAATGAAACGTCTATAGAAGTTGGCAAACCCGATGAAGCGCTGCACCTCCTTCACATTTCTAGGAATTGGCCAATCCTTGATGGCTTGGGTCTTGCTTCTATCCATACTAATCCCTTGTGTAGACAGTACATACCCCAGAAATTGAATTTCGGTCCTATGGAATTCACACTTTTCAAGTTTGATGTAAAGATGGTTTTGTCTTAGACGTTCTAAGACCATTCTCACATGTCCATGATGTTCCTCTGTGGAGTTAGAAAAAATTAGAATATCATCCAGATAAATCACCACGAATGTATCTAGGAGATCCCTGAAGATGTCATTCACCAAGTGTTGGAAAGTGGCTGGGGCGGTACTCAGACCAAAAGGCATAACTAGATATTCAAAGTGTCCATAGCGTGACCTGAATGCAGTCTTCCATTCATCCCCAGGTCTAATACGGACTAAGTTATAGGCCCCACGGAGATCCAGTTTAGAGAAAATTTTGGCATGCCGCACTCTCTCCAATAACTCAGGGATTAAAGGCAATGGATAACGGTTTCTAATAGTAACCTTATTGAGTTCCCTATAGTCTACGCAGGGTCTCAGAGATCCATCTTTCTTCTTCACAAAGAAGATGGGTGCACCTGCAGGAGATGAAGAGGGGCGTATGAAGCCCTTGGCTAGATTTTCGTCTATGTAATCCTTTAAAGCCTTTAGCTCGGGCCCCGCCAGGGGTAGATCTTACCAAAAGGTATCTCTGCTCCAGGCAATAATTCAATTGGACAATCATATGGACGGTGAGGGGAAGCTGGTCAGCGTTCTTCTTGTCACATAAATCCACATAGTCCTGGTATACAGCTGGTAGTTCAGGGACTGACATGGTTCCTTTAGGAACAGAGCAAGCTGAAACTTCTGGACTCATCTGTTTCTCTGGAAAGTGTAATTCCTTGGTCTCCCAGTTAATGGTAGGGTTCTGAGCCTGCAGCCATGGTAGCCCTAGAATAATGGGAAAGTGGGGAGAAGAGATAAGCATAAAGGACAGTTTCTCTTGATGATCTTTACCCATAAGGACCCTCAAAGGCTCCGTTTCCTGATCCACTGGTCCAGAGGTCAGCAGGGAGCCATCCACAGTCTCCATCTGTACTGGAGTAGTCTTCTTCACTGAACGTATCCCCCGTTTCAGAGCAAAGGAGATATCCATAAAATTTCCACTTGCCCCTGAGTCGATCATAGCAGAGCTAGACACCCAGACTGAGTCAACCCAGAGTTTGATGGAAAGGAAGCAATGAGAATTGTTTTTCTTACAACTCAGCTGGGACACCGCTGAGGAAACTTGAAAAATTGCAGCGTTTACACAGTCATCGTCCTCAAAGTGACGGAGTTTAAGTCAGAGAAATCAATATCTATTGCTGCAGATCTCTCTGGAGCCTGAGGCTCGGACCTGACAGATCTCCTCTCGCAACACTCACAGTGAATGACTGCTGCAGTAGTCTTACGAGAACGGCTGGGGCAGTTTATAATGAAGTGCCCTGACTTACCACAGTAGAAACATAGATTTTCCTTTAAACGATGTTCTTTGCGTGCATCACTAACCCGTCTTTGTAAAGAGTCCACCTGCATGGGTTCAGGTTCAGGTTCCCGTGTGATCCTTAGCTGGGGAGGAAGGTAGGAAAAGGTTAGTGCGATTACTTTCGAACCATCTCTCTTGCCTGCGTTCAGTCAGACGAGCATCAATACGGATGCAGTAGTTAATAAAGTCACCTAACGCAGTGGGAGGGTCGGCACGAGCAAGTTCATCCTTAATCAGTGGAGACAACCCTTTTCGAAAAATAGATTTTTTGGAGGAACTGTCCCAAGTGGTATCGAGGGCCCATCTCCTGAAATCCAAGGCATATTCGGCTACTGAGCGCTTACCTTGGCGCAAAGTTAACATGGCTGCTTCAGCTGTTGCACCTCGATTGGGGTCATTAAACACCTGCCCCATGGCTGAAATGAAAGCATCAAGATGATCCAAACATTCATCCTCAGTCTCAATCAGAGGGTTTGCCCACATCAAAGCCTTGTTGGTAAGCAACATGATTATAGTAAGCACTTTAGATCGTTCAGTGGGAAATTGTGAAGCATGTGTAGAAAAAAAAAGACTGCATTGGTTAATAAATCCCCTGAATTTCTCACGTTCACCGACAAAATGAAAAGGGGTAACTTGGGAATCCCAGAACTCGGGGTTATGGCAGGAGCCTGGACTCGTTCCTCTAGAACCTCAATCCTGGCTCGTAAATCCTGGGTAGTTTGTCCAAACACTTGCAAATTGTGATTAGTGAGGTCCTGTAGGTTTGCAAAACGGGTCTTTATAGTCTGTATATCTGCAAGGATTGTATCAGTCACTCCGCAAAGCTCCTTTATGCGAGCCTCCATCTTCCAGATCTTTTAAGACAGGAGTACTGGAAGGAGAAGAGAAAAAAAAAACAAAAAAACAATAGTGTTTACCTGTGGTAACACTGCAGAGTAAAATTAAGGGAATGTGCTCACCTGGAATGGTTGTGAGAAGTCACAACCACTGTCATCACAGAAAGTATAACAGGACATCTGATATCCACAGTCACAGCAGACACAGCCTTCCCAGACCCAGCAGACACTAACGTTTGGCTTCAGAATCTTGTAATGTATGGTGTACAGTTCATATAGCGTCTTGTGCTTGGGTGCGAGGAAAACACATGAGACACAGGTTTGATATAGAAGGACTTGTATTACTTCATACAAGTGGCAAAAAGGGTCACACAGTTTGCAGGTACAGAAGCAGGAGACACAGCAGGCCAGAGTAACTTAAGCTCAGCAATAACTCTCCACAACAGGTTCAGGATCTCTTCGCTGTTACCGTAATTCCATGCAAACGTGGATTTATCAAATAGCAGGTTTCTAGAGTCCACAAGTGTTCCAAAGTTCCTCAGTAGGAAATAGCTGGAGTACAAAGTCTAAGGTTTCCAGGAGTCAGGTCACAGGCTCACTGCAGGCTTGATTCTGAAGCACTGATTGCTCAGCTGAGGCTGCTTAAGAAGCAAGAGGGAGAGAATCAGGGCGGGAACATGAAAGCTGGAAACTCCATATTGACTGAGGGCAAGATAGCTGCAGCAAGACAGAAAGCAAAATGGCCGACGGAAAAACTGAGTTTCAAGAAACATGTACAAAGAACCTTACAGCACCAGAAATTTTCAACTCTCCTGATGATCTGGTTCAACCCTCATTATCACCTGAGTAGAAAACTGGGGTTTATTCTCCGCCAAAGGGGTAGAATCAATGCCCAGTAGGGGAATAGACTTCCACAGGGGTATCATGGGAAACCCACAACGTTTGGCAAAGTCAAAATCCATCAGGTTAATAGCTGCTCCTGAATCAACAAAAGCCTGAGCAGAAAATGTGGACAGGGAGCAAATCAGGGTAACAGTCAACAGAAATTTAGTCTGAACACTACCCAAGACAACTGAGCGTGCAAAACGTCTTCCCCGTTTAGGGCAGACTGAAATTGCATGAGAGGCGTCACCACAGTAGAAACATAACCCATTGCGCTTTAGAACTCATGACGCTGTGCCCCAGAAGTCACTCTATCACACTGCATGGGCTTAGAAGCTGGCTCACAAGGCAACACTATTCCACGCATACCTCTGCGCTCACGCAAACGTCTGTCAATTTGAATAGCCAATGACATAGAATCATTGAGACCAGAGGGAGCAGGGAATCCCACCATAACATCCTTTACATTCTCTGACAGCCCCTTCCGAAAAAGGGCTGCCAAAGCATCATCATTCCATTTGGTCAGGACTGCGCACTTTCGGAATTTCTGACAGTACAACTCAGCGTCTTCAAGACCCTGATTTAATGCCAACAAGGTTTTTTCAGCTTGATCAGTGACATTAGGTTCATCGTACAATAACCCCAGAGCCAGAAAAAATGCATCAATATCATTCAAAACAGGATCCCAAGGTGTCAGGGAAAAAGCCCAATCCTGAGGATCGCTGCGCAGGAGAGAGATGACAATTTGAACCTGCTGTGCTGAGTTCCCTGAGGACTTAGGCTTTAAGGCAAAAAACAACTTAGTTATTTTTGAAATTCAGAAATTTAGCCCGATCCCCCAAAAACAAATCTGGCATGGGAATCCTAGGTTCCACAACCGGCAACCCAGCAAGATAGGCAGCAATACTCCGAACCTCAGTGGCAAGCTGATCCACATGGCCAGACAACTGTGCAAGCTCCATTGAGAGAAAAAAAAAATCCTCCTCAGCACCAAGAGAAACAGAGGGAAAAAAAATGCAACAAACAGGGAAAAGAAGAAGAAAAAAAAATCTCTGACAACTCTGACAATTTTTTTTCATTCCACACTATTTTTCCCTTCTGTGAGTACCATATAATTTTCAGTTTTGGCCGGTGATACTGTTATGTTTTGGTAGCTGAGGAGAGTAAGCAAAAACGGCAATACACCAGAGAGGCTGGAACCTATTGGATTGCAGTAACCTGAACTAACCACACAACTAGAGGTAGCCATGGAGCGTTCCTTCGTTGATCCTAGACGCCTCGTCACAGCCTGAGAGATAACTACACCTAAAAGGCAGAAAGATGAAAGCTATCTGGCCCGGAGCAGATCCCCCCAAAAAAATAGGAAGCCCCCAAACATGTAATGGCGGTTAGACAAGAAGAAACACTGACACAGACAGAAAATAGAATGAGCAAACGCTGGGGCCCAATCTGTCTAGACAGAAAAGTACAGGAAAGGATACTCACTGCAATCCAAAAAAAATCCTAAAAATTACCAACTCTACTGATTGCAAAAACACCTGAGATCACACGACCTCTACCACCTAAATCAGTTCTCTGGTGTAACAAAACTAAGCCACAGCCACTGAAAAAACAGGAAAAAGCAAATGAACAAACAACAGTGGCTCCAGATAAACTGAGAGGAGCACAAGCCCCTCGGAGGGAACCTGGCTGACCTCCACAGAAGTGCAGGGAACAATGCAAAAAGCAAGCACAAAAATAAAAGCAGAAAATATCTTATCTGATAGCAGAAGATGCAGGCAAGACTCAGCAAGCTTCCAAATGAACCAGGAACCACAATTGAGACAAGAACAATGGATCACCGGCAACCATCATGGGAGGGAACCTCCCTTATATCAGACCAGTCCGTGATCCCAGATTGCCACTCCTTGCTGAAAGGTTCAGTACTGTCAGTAACCACCAGAGGGAGCCTCTGCTCAGAAACCATTTTTAGCACATTCATAACAGTTGTGCTACAACCTCACACCTCGTCAGGAACTGTGAAGCTAGCGTGAAATGTGCAGAATGCAGCAGCATGGATCACAATACAGCCTTGCACCCTGGACCACCACCACGAGTGTTGTCACAAGCAGAGGAGCACGATGGGAAGGAGAAGAACACTGATGAAGATACCCCCGTGGTCAGTTCTCAATGTACGGAGATCTGTAAGGGACTCACAGGAGGAAGGTCCTGTTCAAAAATCTGCCTTGTCCGAGTCTACCCTGCAGGCCACAAGGACGAAGCTCTTAAGATATATGCAATCCTGGATGACCAAAGTAACAGGTCTTTAACCAGGTCCATCTTCTTTGACAACTTCAGCATTGTAGGCCCTGGTTCTCCCTACTCCCGAGGACGTGTTTAGGTACCGTTGAGACGGCAGGGAGAAAAGCAACCGGATACAAGGTGGAGTCCAGAGATGGTCAAACCTGCCTATCGCTACCAACCATCCTGGAGTGCAACCAGATTCCCGACAACAGGTCAGAGATACCTTCACCGGAGGTGGCAACACATCACCCCCATCTGAAGCATATAGTCCACCTGATAACAGAGTTGGATCCAGAAGCTCCAACAGCGCTAATCCTGGGAAGAGATATACTACGAGTCCACAAGACTAGAGAACATATAAACGGCTCCAGAAATGCTCCGTAAGCTCAGAGGCTCGACCTTGGATGGGTCATCATAGGAGACGTCTATCTAGGAGGAGCACACAAGTCAGCCTCAGTCAACAGTATGCTCACCAGCACACTAGAAAATGGACGTTCGTCTCTCTTCCAGCCATGTCACAATAGTCTGCTGGTAAAGAAATTACCAAACAGCACTCCCCTATCTTGTCCTTTCTCAGTACCTACCAACGAAGACCACGCCTGTGAAGGTGAACAAGACCACATGGGATGTACAGTCTTCCACAGGACAAAGGAAGACAACAAGGTAGCAATGTCCATAGAAGATAGGTGTCACGGGTGTGTCGCTACGAAGATCGTCGCGATTGCACACCCTGACTTCTCACAGCTGAGTTTCTGGTGCTGGGTGTTTTTCGGCAGTGAGGGAGTTAATTCTCCCTCTCTCTGTGCTAGACAAAGCCAGCCTCGCCCAGCTGCAATTAATGTTGCTGTAATTGGATTCCTTCAAATACCTGCCAGTCTGCTAGGGAAATGTCGGTGAAAGCATTCATGCAGACCAGCAGAGCGGATCGTGGTGTTGTGAAGTCTGAATTGAAGAGTACCTGGTGTGGTCTTTTCTCCCCTCTTCGCTTTATATTTATCTCCGTACCGTTGGTGTTCCCTCTGTTTTTTGTGGTGAGAGTTTGGTATGCAAGGTGGATTTTAGTTTACCCCTTGTACTGTCTTGTTCGTCTATTACTGTGTCTAGGCATATACCTTCCAGTCCCCGGTGTTGTGATCAGGGTCCTTCTCAGGACTAGATCACTGAGGTTCAGGGATCCTCAGGAGGTAGGGATTACGCTGGCGGCCTGGACCTCTGTACCATCAACAGTACCTCCAGGTAGAGGGATTAGTCAGGACCCCAGCTTAGGGTCAGCATAGACCCCGGACCTCATGTATGCAATAACAGCGTGACAATAGGATGTTCCTGGACATCATGGATAGACAAATAGTCAAAGACAAATCGAACAGTTGGGTCGCACCTTTACCATTTTGACCTCAGAGAAGGCGCCTACCCAACAACAGGGAACTGGTCTACAGCCGATTCATCTCCCTCAGGTACAAGCTTAAGAAGTCACCTGAGATGAAGGAAAACTTCTTTCCCTTCATGGGAAGGATATTCCAGAACCACGCAGAGATTGCACCTGCACTTCGGCCCTTAGAGGAGTGTTGGTACCTGCCCATCTTCGGAGTATACCATCCCAAGAAGCCAGGTCAAATAAGAGTGGTATCCGACTCAAGTGCCAAATTTGAAGATGTCTCATTGAATGATGTCCTATTGTCGGGCCCAGACCTCAACAACAGACTTCTGGAAGTACTACTCTCTTTCCGCAGAGATACGGTGGCATTTATGGCTGACATACAACAGATGTTCCACTGTTTTCTCGTCAAAGAAGAACACAGAAACTACTTGAGGTTCTTCTGGTACCGTGACAACGACCCAGACACAGACATCACGGAGTACCGGATGAGGGTACATATCTTTGGGAACTGTCACGGGTGTGTCGCCACGAAGATCGTCACGATTACACAGCCTGACTTCTCGCAGCTGAGTTTTTGGTGCGTTGTGTTTTTCGGCAGTGAGGGAGTTAATTCTCTCTCTCTGTGCTAGATGAGGCCCAGCCTCGCCCAGCTGCAGTCAATGCTGCAGTATTGGGACTCCTTCAAATAACTGCCGGTCTGTTAGGGAAGTTGTCGGTGAAAGCATTCCTTGCAGACAAACAGAGCGGCTTGTGGTATTTTGGAGTGAAGTGTACTTGGTGTGGTTTTTCTCTTCCTCGCTTTATCATTTATCTCCTTACCCGTTGGTGTTCCCTCTGTTGTTGTGGTGTGAGTTTTGTATGCAAGGTGGTTTTTGGTTTTCCCCTTGTACTGTCTCGTTCGTCTAGTACTGTGTGTTGGCTTATATTATCCTGTCCCCTGTTGTTGTGATCGGGGTCCTTCTCAGGACTAGATTACTGAGGTTCAGGGATCCTCAGGAGGTAGGGGTTACGCTGGCAGCCTGGACCACTGTACCTTTAACAGTACCTCCAGGTAGAGGGATTAGTCAGGGCCCCAGCTTAGGGTCAGCTTAGGCCCCTGACCTCCTGTACGCAGAGACAGCGTGACATTTTCACCGACCGACAAAAGATTCTCTCCAGCTACCATGGATCCAGTAGCCAGTCTAGCTCGGCAGTTGCAGAGTTTGTCCATGGAGCTGGCGGACGTTAAGTCCAAGGTTTTGTATCCCCTGGAGCAAGCCGGACCAGAACCTAAAGTAGCTCTCCCTGATAGGTTCACTGGGGGGCGGGACAAGTTTTTTGTTTTCAGGGAGGCATGTAAATTGTATTTTCGGCTGCGGCCACGGTCATCGGGGAGTGAAGAACAAAGGGTGGGGATTGTCATCTCGCTCCTACAAGGGGACCCACAATCATGGGCGTTCTCTCTTCCCCCGGGCTCCCCGGCTCTCCAGTCAGTGGATAGGTTTTTCGCAGCTCTGCGTCTCGTATATGATGACCCGGATCGGATCTCTCTTCCTGAATCTAAGTTACGTAAGATACAGCAGGGAGATCGTCCGGCGGAGGAATTCTGTTCGGAGTTCCGTAGGTGGCCACGGACACCCAGTGGAATGACCCGGCTCTTAGGAGCCAGTTTTGTCAAGGTTTATCTGACAAATTAAAGGATGTGCTGGCACAGTATGACCCTCCCACGTCACTGGAAGCCGCTATGGCCCTTGCTATTCGCATTGACAGACGGCTTCGGGAGAGGTGCGGGGTAACTCCGCCCCTGTGATGACTCCACCTTCTACTAGGGCCCCTTATATGGAGGTTCCCCTGGTCAGTCCAGAAGAGCCGATGCAGTTAGGAGGGACATCATTAAGGGGAAGGGATCGGACAGTGCGCCACAAGACAGGAAGGTGTTTCTTCTGCGGGAGAAAGGGACATTTTATTGGGGGGTGTCCATCCCGTCCCTTTGCAGAGTGAGAAGTCGCCGGAAAACTATTGATCCCAGGTTGTGTGGTGGACGGCAATCTGGGAGTAGGTATTTCGTCCCTAGGTCCGTCTCAATTCCTCGTACCGGCGGAGGTGGTGGTGGGTACGAGAACTGAGAGGATATCTGTTCTTCTGGATAGTGGGGCCGGGGCTAATCTGGTGGACGCTCGGTTTGCCCGGGTTCAAGGTATGCGACTGAGTGTATTGGCTAAACCCATCCCCATATTCTCGATTGACGCCAGACCTCTCGGTCAGGGTAGTTTTTTGCAAGCAGTGCATAACATAGAAAGATGGAGGCCTACGCCCTTGCCTGGATTTCCGTGAACTTAATCGGATTACGGTCCGAGATCCGTATCCGCTCCCACTTATTCCCGATCCCTTCAATCAGATCGTGGGCGCCAAATGGTTCTCTAAGTTGGATCTCAGGGGGGCGTACAATCTGATTAGGATGAAGGAGGGGGATGAGTGGAAGACGGCGTTTAACACTCCGGAGGGGCATTATGAGAACCTTGTCGGTCTGACTAATGCCCGGCGGTATTCCAACACTTTGTAAATTACATTTTTCGCCGCCTGGTGGGACAGTTTGTTGTCATATATCTGGATGATATCTTAATTTACTCGCCGGATCTTGTGTCTCATCAGGAGCATGTTAGGCAGGTGTTACAGATCTTGCGGGATAATAAACTGTACGCCAAATGGGAAAAGTGTGTGTTCGCCGTACAGGAACTCCAGTTTTTAGGCTTCCTGGTTTCAGCGTCCGGTTTTCGTATGGACCCTGGGAAAGTGCGGGCAGTTCTTGAGTGGAATCTGCCAGAGAATCTTAAGGCTCTACAACGTTTCATGGGGTTTGCTAATTATTACCGGAAATTTATTCGTAATTTCTCGTCCATGGTTAAACCTCTGTCACGGATGTGTCGCCACGAAGATTGTCGCGATTACACAACCTGACTTCTCGTAGCTGAGTTTTTGGTGCTTGGTGTTTTTCGTCAGTGATGGAGTTAATTCTCTCTCTGTGCTAGACGAGGCCCAGCCTCGCCCAGCTGCAGTTAATGCTGCAGTAATGAGATTCCTTCAAATACCTGCCGGTCTGCTAGGAATGTGTCGGTGAAAGCATTCATGCAGACCAGCAGAGCGGATCGTGGTATTGTGAAGTCTGAAGTGAAGAGTACCTGGTGTGTTTTTTTCCCCTCCTCGCTTTATCATTTATCTCCGTACCTGTTGGTGTTCCCTCTGTAGTTGTGGAGTGAGTTTTGTATGCAAGGTGGATTTTAGTTTACCCCTTGTACTGTCTCGTTCGTCTATTACTGTGTTTAGGCATATATCTTCCAGTCCCCTGTGGTTGTGATCGGGGTCCTTCTCAGGACTAGATTACTGAGGGTCAGGGATTTGCAGGAGATAGGGTTACGCTGGCGGCCTGGACCTCTGTACCATCAACAGTACCTCCAGGTAGAGGGATTAGTCAGGGCCCCTGCTTAGGGTCAGCATAGACCCCGGACCTCCTGTATGCAGTGACAGCGTGACATTTTCACCGACCGCACTAAAGATTTTCTCCAGCCACCATGGATCCAGTAGCCAGTCTAGCTCGGCAGTTGCAGAGTTTGTCCATGGAGCTGGCGGACGTTAAGTCCAAGGTTTTGTACCCCCTGGAGCAAGCCGGTCCAGAACCTAAAGTAGCTCTCCCTGACAGGTTCACTGGGGGGCGGGACAAGTTTTTTGCTTTCCGGGAGGCATGTAAATTGTACTTTCGGCTGCGACCTCGGTCATCGGGGAGTGAAGAACAAAGGGTGGGGATTGTCATCTCGCTCCTACAAGGGGACCCCCAATCCTGGGCGTTCTCTTTCCCCCCGGGCTCCCCGGCTCTCCAGTCAGTGGATAGTTTTTTTGCAGCTCTGGGTCTTGTATATGACCCGGATCGGATCTCTCTTGCTGAATCTAAGTTACGTAAGATACAGCAGGGAGATCGTCCGGCGGAGGAATTCTGTTCGGAGTTCCGTAGGTGGGCCACGGACACCCAGTGGAATGACCCGGCTCTTAGGAGCCAGTTTTGTCAAGGTTTATCTGACAAATTAAAGGATGTGTTGGCACAGTATGACCCTCCCGTGTCACTGGAAGCCGCTATGGGCCTTGCTATTTGCATTGACAGACGGCTTCGGGAGAGGTGCGGGGTAACTCCGCCCCCTGTGATGACTCCAGCTTCTTCAAGGGTCCCTTATATGGAGGTTCCCCTGGTCAGTCCAGAAGAGCCGATGCAGTTAGGAGGGACATCATTCCGGGGAAGGGATCGGCAGTGCGCCACAAGACAGGAAGGTGTTTCTTCTGCGGGAGAAAGGGACATTTTATTGGGGGGTGTCCATCCCGTCCTTTGCAGAGTAAAGGGTCGTCGGAAAACTATTGATCCCAGGTTGTGTGGTGGACGGCAATCTGGGAGTAGGTATTTCGTCCCTAGGTTCATCTCAGTTTCTTGTACCGGCGGAGGTGGTGGTGGGTACGAGAACTGAGAGGATATCTGTTCTTCTGGATAGTGGGGCCGGGGCTAATCTGGTGGACGCTCGGTTTGTCCGGGTTCAAGGTATGCGATTGAGTGTGTTAGCTAAACCCATCCCCATATTCTCGATCGACGCCAGGCCTCTCGGTCAGGGAAGTTTTTTGCAAGCGGTGCATAACGTAAAACTTCAAGTGGGGGCGATACATAAAGAACTGTTGTCTTGTTACGTGTTGGAGGGTCTTCCCACTCCTATAGTGTTGGGCCTTCCTTGGTTAACTAAGCATAAGCCAGTTATTAATTGGCAATCCAGAGAGATAAGCCAATGGAGTGAATTCTGTAATAAAAGCTGCATGAATACGGTCATCGGTTCGGTCACTCCTAGGGTCTTACCTCCATTTCTGGCGGACTTTGAGGATGTATTCTCGGAGAAAGGGTGTCAGGAACTACCTCCTCATCGCGTGTATGACTGTTCTGTAAAACTGCTCCCTGAGGCCAAGTTACCTAAATCTAGGTTGTATAACCTATCTGGTCCTGAGAGGCAGGCCATGAAGGATTATATTTCTGAAAGTCTGGCTAAGGGGCATATTAGACCTTCATCTTCCCCAGTGGCCGCAGGGTTCTTCTTTGTGAAGAAGAAAGATGGAGGCCTACGCCCTTGCCTGGATTTCCGTGAACTTAATCGGATTACGGTCCGAGATCCGTATCCGCTCCCACTTATTCCCGATCTCTTCAATCAGATCGTGGGCTCCAAATGGTTCTCTAAGTTGGATCTCAGGGGGGCGTATAATCTGATTAGGATGAAGGAGGGGGATGAATGGAAGACGGCGTTTAACACTCCGGAGGGGCATTATGAGAACCTTGTCATGCCTTTTGGTCTGACTAATGCCCCGGCGGTGTTCCAACACTTTGTTAATGACATTTTTCGCCGCCTGGTGGGACAGTTTGTTGTCATATATCTGGATGACATCTTAATTTACTCGCCGGATCTGGTGTCTCATCAGGAGCATGTTAGGCAGGTGTTGCAGATCTTGCGGGATAATAAACTGTACACCAAATGGGAAAAGTGTGTGTTCGCCGTACAGGAACTTCAGTTTTTAGGTTTCCTGGTGTCAGCGTCCGGTTTTCGTATGGACCCTGGGAAAGTACGGGCAGTTCTTGAGTGGGATCTGCCAGAGGATCTTAAGGCACTACAACGTTTCCTGGGGTTTGCTAACTACTACCGGAAATTTATTCGTAATTTCTCGTCCATAGTTAAACCTCTCACAGACATGACTAAAAAAGGGACGGATTTTTCTAGGTGGTCTGACAAGGCTTGTCAAGCGTTTTCCTCTTTGAAAAAATGTTTTGCTTCGGCTCCCATACTCATTCAACCGGATGCGTCACAGCCGTTCATTGTGGAGGTAGACGCTTCTGAAGTAGGGGTGGGAGCGGTATTATCTCAAGGTTCGTCCCTGGTAATTGGCACCCGTGCGCTTTCTTCTCTAAAAAATTGTCGTCCGCTGAGAGGAATTACGATGTCGGCAATAGAGAACTCTTGGCCATTAAGTTAGCTTTTGAGGAGTGGCGTCATTTTTTGGAGGGGGCAGTCCACCCGTCACCGTCATCACCGATCACAAGAACCTGCTATATTTAGAGTCCGCAAAACGTCTGAATCCCAGACAAGCTAGGTGGTCGTTGTTTTTTCACCAGGTTTAATTTTGTTGTCACATATCGTCCTGGGTCAAAAAATGTAAAGGCGGATGCCTTATCTCGTAGTTTCCCTGGGGCCGGGAAGACGGATGACCCGGTTCCGATCCTTCAGGAGGGGTGGTGGTGTGCGGCAGTATGCTCTGAGCTTGAGAAGGAGGTATTGGAGGCTCAGGGGGACGCCCCTGTTGGACCTCCAGGGAGACTGTTTGTTCCAGATCACTTGCGACAAAAGGTGATCGAGGCACACCATAACTCAGCTTTGGCAGGACACCCAGGGAGTAAAGCAACTGTGGATCTCCTCTCGCGGCGGTTTTGGTGGCCTAACTTACATAGGGAGGTGGTAACTTTTGTTGCGTCCTGTAGGGTTTGTGCGCGCTCTAAGACCCCACATACCCGTCCGTCTGGGGCCCTCTTACCTTTGAAGATCCCGGAGCGTCCGTGGACTCATCTGTCTATGGACTTTATTACGGACCTCCCGCTGTCTTCGGGTAAAACAGTCATACTCGTTGTAGTGGACAGGTTCAGCAAGATGGCACATTTTATCGCTCTTCCTGCTCTTCCTAATGCTAAAACTCTTGCGCAGATGTTCATTGGGGAGATTGTGAGGCTTCACGGGGTACCCTCCGATGTGGTGTCTGATCGGGGGTCTCAGTTTGTGTCCAAATTCTGGAAGGCATTTTGTACACGGCGGGGGATGCATTTATCGTTTTCATTGGCTTTTCATCCTCAGACCAATGGTCAGACGGAACGTCTGAACCAGAGCTTGGAGACATATCTCCGGTGTTTTGTGTCAGAGAACCAGGAGGACTGGGTTTCTTTCTTACCTTTGGCAGAGTTTGCTCTTAATAATAGGCGGAGCGAGTCCACTGGTAAGTCCCCGTTTTTTGGGGCATATGGTTTTCACCCCCAGTTTTGTACTTTCAGTAGGGGGGGCTCTTCGGGGGTTCCTGAGGAGGAACGATTTTCATCATCACTCGCTTCAGTATGGAGAGGGGTGCTGAATAATCTGAATACTATGGGGAACCGATACAAACGTATGGCTGATAGGAGGAGAGTGTCTGGTGCGGACCTAAGTGTGAACGATCGGGTATGGTTGTCTACCAAGAATATAAAACTTAAGGTTCCCTCCTGGAAACTGGGTCCCAGGTTCATCGGGCCGTACAGGATCAGTTCTATTAATCCGGTGGCATTCCGTCTTGACCTCCCCCCTACGTTTAAAATTCACAATGTGTTCCACAGATCGTTGCTTAAGAGGTATGTGGCGCCGGTGATACCGTCACCTTTACCTCCTCCTCCAGTGGTGGTCAATGGTAATTTGGAGTTTCAGGTATCGAAAGTCATCGATTCACGCTTTAATCGCCGGTCCCTTCAGTACCTGGTTCATTGGAAGGGGTATGGTCCTGAGGAGAGGATGTGGGTTCCTGCGTCGGATATTAACGCAGACCGATTATTTCAGGCCTTCCACACGACTCACCCGGATAAACCTGGCCCTGAGGGTCCAGAGGCCCCTCGTAGAAGGGGGGGTACTGTCACGGGTGTGTCGCCACGAAGATCGTCACGATTACACAGCCTGACTTCTCGCAGCTGAGTTTTTGGTGCTTTGTGTTTTTCGGCAGTGAGGGAGTTAATTCTCTCTCTCTGTGCTAGATGAGGCCCAGCCTCGCCCAGATGCAGTCAATGCTGCAGTATTGGGACTCCTTCAAATAACTGCCGGTCTGTTAGGGAAGTTGTCGGTGAAAGCATTCCTTGCAGACAAACAGAGCGGCTTGTGGTATTTTGGAGTTTGGAGCGAAGTGTACTTGGTGTGGTTTTTCCCTTCCTCGCTTTATCATTTATCTCCTTACCCGTTGGTGTTCCCTCTGTTGTTGTGGTGTGAGTTTTTGTATGCAAGGTGGTTTTTGGTTTTCCCCTTGTACTGTCTCGTTCATCTAGTACGGTGTGTTGGCTTATATTATCCTGTCCCCTGTTGTTGTGATCGGGTCCTTCTCAGGACTAGATTACTGAGGTTCAGGGATCCTCAGGAGGTTGGGGTTACGCTGGCGGCCTGGACCTCTGTACCTTTAACAGTACCTCCAGTTAGAGGGATTAGTCAGGGCCCCAGCTTAGGGTCAGCTTAGGCCCCTGACCTCCTGTACGCAGAGACAGCGTGACAGGAACAGCTCTTCCCCAGCAGTCGATATCTACAGCCTCCGTAATTCTGCCAAAGAAGTCGAAGAAAAGTATGGGCCAGACGTCAGATCCTTCATAGAAAAGGACTTCTACGTAGACGACTGTTTGAAGTCCACACCAACAAATGAAGCTGCAATCAGTCTACTAAAAAGGGCTCAAGAAATGCTTGCTCATTCTAACTTAAGGTTTACACAAGATTTCCTCCAACAGTCGAGAGTTGATAAAAGCATTTCCCTGTCAAGACAATTCCAGCGATCTAAAGGATCTAGACCTAAACTTCGACATTCTTCCCATGCAGCGGAGTCTTGGATTGCTATGGGATCTGAAGACGGATGCCTTCAGCTTTCAGATCAGTAAAGATGAGAAACACTTCACGCGCAGAGGAGTTCTTTCTTTCTAGCTGTACCAGCAACGCGTTTCGACCTTAGATGGTCTTTGTCACAGCTTTGACAAAGACCATCTAAGGTCAAAACGCGTTGCTGGTACAGCTAGTAGTGCATACTCTCCGCTTTTTGCATTTGGAGGACACCGTTATGTGACGATTTTATTTTGGATTGAATAAAGAATTGCACTTTCTACAGAAGCTGGACTGCTCCCTTCATTCTCTCTGCTGCTGCATGTCTTGGTCCGGACTTTCGGTCTCGTGCTCCGGTGGTGGTTGGTGAGCTGGCATAAGGTTAATACCCTTTACTTTCTTTCACATTGGTACTGGAATACATCTGCAATGAAACGCGACACTTATGTCTACGTCAGCAACAGGATACTGAGGATAAGAAGATCCACCTGCCCTAGTTAGTGGCACTATGTACCTACTCAACTCAATCCTGCGGACCATGCAACTAGATCCGTTGCTTCAAGTCATCTTAAGGACACTACATGGTTCACAGGCCCTGCTTCCTTGTACCGTTCAATGCCCCACATTGACAGGCCTGAAGCGTTCGAACTAGTGGATCCAGATGCCGACGAAGAGCTTCGTCCTCGAGTGTCTGCTCTGCATACAAAAATTTCAAGTCATCACCTGGAATCTCATCGGTTCAGCAGGTTCTCAACCTGGAAGTCACTTGTTTGAGCCGTTGCTTGTCTACTGCATGTGGCCCAGTCCTACAAGTCAGCATTACCTGCAAGCCAGAGATCTTGTAAAGGTTGGCATCACTGCAAGCATGCATTTTCCACCCTCAACTTGGAAAGAGCCAAGGTTACAATACTTTCTGTTGTAAAAAAGAAAACCTATCCCAGAGAAATAGACAACCTCAACAAGGGACAACCCATTTCTAGAGATAGTGTCTTGAAAAAGCTTGATCCAATCATTGACCAAAACGAGCTGTTAAGGATTGGAGGTCATCTTCAGGAAGCCAAGGTGGAATTTGTGGAAAAACACCCTGTAATATTTCCTGGTCATCATCATGTCACTATGCTCATACAGCATCATCATGTTTTGGTGAAATATCAAGGCCGATTGTTTACCGAAGGGAATCTACGAACTGCTGGTCTATGGATAGTCGGAGCAAAGAGATGTGTGAGTAAACTCATCTTCAACTGTGTGACTTGTCGCAAACTCCGTGGCGTGACTCAAAACCCAAAAATGGCTATTCTCCCACCAGACAGACTTAGTATGGCTCCTCCCTTTACCAACGTCGGACTGGATGTATTCGAGCCGTGGTCTGTGGTTACACGGCACACTAGAAGAGCCCAGTGTCACGCTGTCTAATGATATGAATACAATGTCAGTAAACTATTTATACAGGAACCACATTCTATACAACATATAGTTTAGCAACATCAGAATGTAAGTATAAAATAGATTTACCTGACACAATCTCTGCAGAACTTAGGGTTAATCTTGAGGACTAGATGTGCAGAAACGATATAGTTGAACTCAGGGTTAATCTTGAGGACTTGATGAGCTGTAACAGGAAAGAGGAGGACCGGGGTCTAACCTGACCCTACACTGGGGTCCTAACTAATCCCTTACCTTGGAGGTACTGATAATGGTTCAGAGGTCCAAGTCTCCAGCCTAACCCTGTCTCCTGTCAGACCCTGAACCCTGTAATCAGTCCTAAGAAGGATCCTGATTACCACCAAAGGGATATGGGCTGATCTCCGCTAAATACACAGATTAGACATATAAGACAGACAGGATAGCACTCACTTGCATACACACTCAAACACCGAAGGAGCATAAATGGTCTGGGAAATAAACTCTAAACAAGTTGAGCTTAAAACAGCTAAGGAGCTCTCAACTTAAGTCTATACAGATTCATTCCTATCTGTGGTCTGCATGAAGGATTTCACTGGCAACTCCCAAAGCAGACAACCAGGAATTTAAAGGAAACCAATCAACAAATAATCAATTGCAGCCGGGAGAAACTGCACCCAGTCCCAGCACCGAGCACAGACAGAATTAACTCCCTAGCTGCCAAACACAAAGAAACAGCAACTCAGCTGTGAGAAGTCAAAATGTGCAACCGCGACGATCTTCGTGGCAATGCACACATGACACCCAGGCCAACGCAAAACGCTGGGCAGTTATGTTCACTTCAAGTTTCATAAATGCACTTCGACGTTTCATTGCCATCAGAGGCACCGTGAAACACATTCGCTCTGATAGAGGCTCAAATTTCGTAGGAGCAGTGAAAGAACTTCAAATTCCTTCCAATCTAGACATTACCAGTGTGGAAAGATACTTGAGTGAGCAGGGATGCATTTGGACCTTCAATTTACCACACTCTTCTCACATGGGAGGTGCTTGGGAGAGGATGATAGGAATTGCACGTAGAATCTTAGACTCTATCTTCTTGCAAGAAGGTAGCACAAGACTCACACACGAAGGTTTGACTACATTCTTGGCCGAAGTTTCGGCTATCATAAATGCCACACCATTGACTGCACTCTCCAGTGACACTGAAGATCCAACCATTCTCACTCCCGCCATGCTACTCACTCAGAAAACCAACACTTCCAGCACACCAATGGGAGAATTCGGCAACAAGGACCTCTACAGACGTCAATGGAGACAAGTTCAAAGTCTCTCCAATACTTTCTGGTACAGATGGAGAAAACAATATCTCTCTACCTTACAGCCTAGGAAGAAGTGGCAGATCGACAAGCTGAACATCAAACCAGGTGATGTGCTCATAAAGGATGGCCAGTCACACCGAAATGAGTGGCCACTAGGCCTCATCACCAAGGTATTCCCAAGCAAGGATGAGAAGGTGCACAAGGTCGAGGTCAAAGTGTGGAAGGCTGGGGAGAGTAAACTATTCCTCAGACCAGTTGCAGAACTAGTTTTACTGCATTCGCCAAAAGAGCCTGTATGTGGCATCAGTTGATGCCAAGCGGGGAGTGTTCTGCCATCTGAGTACAGGGCAGTATGTTTTGTATTGTGTGCTGGTTTGTTTGTTATAGCACCACCTAGTGGTGGCTGAATTTATAGTCTTTGCCTTTAACAAGCAGATAGAGTGTTGCATTGTGGGTTGAAGCAAGGTATGCTGGGAAGAAGCTCCATTTTCTTCTGTGTACTTCAGGGAATACACGTGTTCATGTGCTCTCCTGTAACCTCTCCAACTTGAGTTTGCTATCCTGGTAAACATATCTGTTTTACCGCGCATGTTCTATACTGTTCACCAACAAACAAGTTAGACTACAGAGGACAGTCTGCTTATTTGGAAGATAGAATGATGGTTTATGCTTTATGCTAGAATGCAAACCGTGTCAACGTGTATGATGGCAGAACAATGTATGTGAGACCAAGCTGTGTGTCACAACTGTTGTTGAGTGTCCCTGGACAGGGGCTCTTTCCCTGTGGCTATGCGGAGTTGGTGGGGCTCTGTGGAGAGGGTGTGGCTTGATACATATATACATACACACACATACATACATATACTCAGCTTTACATATATACTAGCTGAACAGCCCGGCGTTGCCCGGGCATAGTAAGTAACTGTGGTTAGTTGAAAGCCCCCGTCACCTTGCAGTGTGAAACTCCCTGTGTATTGTGAGCTCTCCCTGTGCAGGGTGAGGCCAGCTTGAGCGCTGGCCATGACAGGGCTGTGACAGGCTGAAGGCAGCGGAGTCATATGGAGATACGGGGAGTGAGACCCCCCTGTGTATTGTGAAATACTGACCAAATGCTGAACGAGTGAATGTGGCCTTATACACAGCGTCCACCTGCAGTGCCTCAATCTTCTCTATACACAGCCTCATGCTGAAGCAGCACCTCACTTCTCTCATTTTCCCCCTCACATCTCTCATTGTCCCCGTCGCCTTATACACAGCCTCCACATACAGCACCTCACTCTTCTCTATACACAGCCTCATACTGCAGCAGCACCTGACTTCTCATTTTCCCACATGCCTCTAGGTGAAGAGTGAACTGTGTTGTCAAAGTTTGTGAAGCTCTAATCAGTTATAGTTGGAAATAAAGATGTGGTTACACAAATAGTCCACTTGATGTCAGCAGAGAGCTAGAAATATCTTGATACATACAGCTCTGGTTAAATGTAAGATAACCGTGATTGGTTGGTGGCTCTGGTTAAATGTAAGATACTCCGTGTGCAAAGCAGCTGAAATGCAGGCCAGTGTGCTCAGGACAAGCTTGCACGGCAGCAGCCAAAACCACCACCAGGTGGCAGCAAAAACATCCAAAGCTGTGTTAGGAATAATCAGTCATACAAGAACCAGAGGTCTCAGCAAGCCCGTGGTCAGAAACAAGCCAATAGGTCAAAACCAGATGGGAGCTGTCAGACTACTGCTGTGTAGCGCAACCTTCCCCAGAGGGAGCTAGGGAGGGACGTGAGACTGCGTACACAGAGAAGCTATACAAATCAGAAGCACAGGCACCACCAAGTGGTGGGAGCGTGGTCAGGCAAGCCGATTCAAAACCGTACAGAGGCAGAAGTACCAGAAGGAGCAGCAATACACGTAGTCAGTATACCAAGCCGAGGGTCAAAAAGCCAGGCAGAGAACGTAGCAGCAGAGACGAATACCAAGAGATGGGGTCAGAGTCAGTCCGGATCATACACGAGTAAACAAGTCAAAGGCAGGAGGATCACCAGGAACAGGGGTCAGAGACTCTAAACTGGAAGCTTGAGCTATCACTAACACTAGTAAGCCGGCTGTGACGGACTGAAATAGCCCAGCCTGCTCCAGTACGAGGCCGAGGAAATTAACCCCGCATGACCAGTCCTGAGAGAGGACAGCAGCGCACAACTCAGGACTGGACCATGGCAGTACCCCCCTCTCAATGGGGGGCCACCGGACCCCCAGGCTTCCCTGGATGACGAGCATGAAAGGCCCGGACCAACCGATCAGCATGGACCAAACGCGCCGGCACCCATGACCGGTCCTCAGGACCGTACCCTTTCCAATGGACCAAGTACTGAAGTGAACGGCGGAGCATACGAGAATCCACCACCTGTTCCACCTCGTACTCGGTCTGTCCATCTACCACATCAAAAGACAAAAAACCTGACTGGCACTTCCAGACTAATGTGAACTAGGTGCAAACCAAAGGGAGCTACCCTCATGTAAAACATCCAAAAAAAATCCAAAAAAAGGGCTGCACTCAAGCATACTAAAGCATGACAACATAGAATACATGAAATTTTGAATAGCAATATGACTTTGGAATATAAGGAAAAATTTGAGACGCTTAGTATAAACATTTGGCCAAACATTTTAAAGCCCAACAACCATCGTCAAGGTGGTCTCAATTCTGTTGAGTCCCTAACCTAATGTGAACATACCTCTATTAGGCTGATATCTGAATTTCTGGGTGAATATGCACCTCTGTCAGTAATGCCTGCATTTATGGGTAAAGTAGGGAGCTGGTGTAATTAAAATCACCACCTGGTGGGGGCGGAGTGCTCGGTCAGCAAGCTAACATTCAAAAGACAAAAAACCTGACTGGCACTTCCAGACTAATGTTAACTAGGTGCAAACCAAAGGGAGCTACCCTCATGTAAAACATCCAAAAAAAGGGCTGCACTCAAGCATACTAAAGCATGACAACATAGAATACATGAAATTTTGAATAGCAATATGGCTTTGAAATATAAGGAAAAATTTGAGACGCTTAGTATAAACATTTGGCCAAACATTTTAAAGCCCAACAACCATCGTCAAGGTGGTCTCAATTCTGTTGAGTCCCTAACCTAATGTGAACATACCTCTATTAGGCTGATATCTGAATTTCTGGGTGAATATGCACCTCTGTCAGTAATGCCTGCATTTATGGGTAAAGTAGGGAGCTGGTGTAATTAAAATCACCACCTGGTGGGGGCGGAGTGCTCGGTCAGCAAGCTAACATTCAAAAGACAAAAAACCTGACTGGCACTTCCAGACTAATGTGAACTAGGTGCAAACCAAAGGGAGCTACCCTCATGTAAAACATCCAAAAAAAGGGCTGCACTCAAGCATACTAAAGCATGACAACATAGAATACATGAAATTTTGAATAGCAATATGGCTTTGGAATATAAGGAAAAATTTGAGACGCTTAGTATAAACATTTGGCCAAACATTTTAAAGCCCAACAACCATCGTCAAGGTGGTCTCAATTCTGTTGAGTCCCTAACCTAATGTGAACATACCTCTATTAGGCTGATATCTGAATTTCTGGGTGAATATGCACCTCTGTCAGTAATGCCTGCATTTATGGGTAAAGTAGGGAGCTGGTGTAATTAAAATCACCACCTGGTGGGGGCGGAGTGCTCGGTCAGCAAGCTAACATTCAAAAGACAAAAAACCTGACTGGCACTTCCAGACTAATGTGAACTAGGTGCAAACCAAAGGGAGCTACCCTCATGTAAAACATCCAAAAAAAGGGCTGCACTCAAGCATACTAAAGCATGACAACATAGAATACATGAAATTTTGAATAGCAATATGGCTTTGGAATATAAGGAAAAATTTGAGGCGCGTAGTTAACATTTGCCAACATTAAAGCCAAAAACCATCGCAGGTGGTTCATTCTTGAGTCCAACCCAATGTGACATACTCTATTAGGCTGCAATCTGAATTTGGGAATATGCACCCGTCAGTAATACCTGCATTATGGGTAAAGTAGGGAGCTCTGTAATAATCACCACACATGGTGTGGGCGAAGTGCCGTCAGCAAGCTAACATTCAAAGACAAAACTGACGGCACTTCCGCTAAGGAATGGTGCAAAACCAAGAGCTCCCTATGTAAACCCAAAAAAAGCATCCACAAAAGGGCTGCACTCACATATAAGCAACAACAGAATAATTAGAATATTGAATAGCAATATGTACATTAGGATTAGGAAAAATTGAGACGCTTGTAACATTTTGGCCTAAACATTTTAAGCCCAACCATGTAACAAGGTGTCTCAATTTTTGAGTCCTAACCTAAGGAACATACTCTATTAGCTGATATCTGTATTCTTGGGTTGATATGCACTCTTTCAGTAATGCCTGCATTATGGTAAAGTAGGACTGGTGTATTACATCACCACTAGGCGGTGGGTGTGTCGGTCAGCAGCTACATCAAAAGACAAAAACCGACGGCACTTCCAGACTAATGTGACTAGTGCAACCAAATGGGAGTACCCTGTAAAACAGCCAAAAAGGCGATGCACTCAAGATACTAACTACACTAGAATACATGAAATTTGATAGCAATATGCTTGGAATATAAGGAAAATTTGAGACGCTTATATAATTTGGCAAACATTTAAGCCCACACCTGTCAAGGTGGCCTCAATCGTAGAGTCCCTAACCTAAATGAAATACCTCTATTAGGCTGATTCCTGAATTTCTGGTGAATATGCACCTCTGCAGTAATGCCTGCATTTATGGGTAAAGTAGGGAGCTGGTGTAATTAAAATCACCACCTGGTGGGGGCGGAGTGCTCGGTCAGCAAGCTAACATTCAAAAGACAAAAAACCTGACTGGCACTTCCAGACTAATGTGAACTAGGTGCAAACCAAAGGGAGCTACCCTCATGTAAAACATCCAAAAAAAACATCCAAAAAAAGGGCTGCACTCAAGCATACTAAAGCATGACAACATAGAATACATGAAATTTTGAATAGCAATATGGCTTTGGAATATAAGGAAAAATTTGGTGGGGCGGAGTGCTAACATTCAAAAGACAAAAAACCTGACTGGCACTTCCAGACTAATGTGAACTAGGTGCAAACCAAAGGGAGCTACCCTCATGTAAAACATACATGGATGTTTTACATGAGGGTAGCTCCCTTTGGTTTGCACCTAGTTCACATTAGTCTGGAAGTGCCAGTCAGGTTTTTTGTCTTTTGAATGTTAGCTTGCTGACCGAGCACTCCGCCCCCACCAGGTGGTGATTTTAATTACACCAGCTCCCTACTTTACCCATAAATGCAGGCATTACTGACAGAGGTGCATATTCACCCAGAAATTCAGATATCAGCCTAATAGAGGTATGTTCACATTAGGTTAGGGACTCAACAGAATTGAGACCACCTTGACGATGGTTGTTGGGCTTTAAAATGTTTGGCCAAATGTTTATACTAAGCGTCTCAAATTTTTCCTTATATTCCAAAGCCATATTGCTATTCAAAATTTCATGTATTCTATGTTGTCATGCTTTAGTATGCTTGAGTGCAGCCCTTTTTTTGGACATCTACCACATCAGGCGGTGGGTGTGAGGGAGACTCACAAGAGGAAGGCACCGACGGCTTCAGAAGCGCCTTATGGAACACATTGGGGATCCGCAACGACGGAGGCAAGCGCAGGCGAAAGACCACAGGATTAATTACCTCTAAAATTTCATACGGACCAATATACTTGGGACCCAACTTAGCCGAGGGAATTCTCAGCCTTATATTTTTGGTGGATAACCATACCTTATCCCCCACCTGATAAGCTGGCCCCACAGAACGTCGTTTATCTGCAAAAAATTTATATTTGCCCTGAGCCTCCCCAATGTTTCTCTGAACCTCCCTCCAGACCTCCCCCAACCGCAGAAAGGCCGAATCAGCCCCTGGACATCCCGAATACAGCCGGGAAAACTCACCGAAATGAGGGTGAAACCCATAGTTGCAGAAAAATGGAGAAGTACCAGTGGACTGATTGACACAATTATTGAAAGCGAATTCTGCTATAGGTATCGCAGAACACCAATCATCCTGTCTAGACGTGACAAGACACCGTAAAATCTGCTCCAAAGACTGATTGGTCCTTTCAGTCTGACCATTGGTCTCGGGATGGTAGGCCGATGAAAAGGTCAGACTGATGCCCAGCCTTTTACAAAAAGCCCTCCAGAATTTTGCCACGAATTGTACCCCTCTATCAGACACCACACTGACAGGCACACCATGCAACCGGATCACAAGCTCAATGAATAGTTTAGATAGAGTCTCAGCATTCGGAAGGCCCTTTAAAGGTACAAAATGTGCTTGTTTACTGAACCTATCAACAACTACCCAGATCACGGTTTTGCCATTAGAGGGAGGAAGATCGGTGACAAAATCCATGGACAGATGAGTCCATGGTCTATCCGGAACTGGCAGTGGCACCAATTCCCCAGCCGGCCAGTTGCGGGAGGCTTTTGCGCGGGCACAAGTTTCACAGGAGGACACAAACCCAGTGATGTCTGACGTCAACGAGGGCCACCAGAACAGCCTAGTGATGGCTTTACGAGTGGCCGAGATTCCCGGATGCCCACTCAGAGCAGAGTCGTGGAACTCTCGAAGCACCCTTAACCGATATTGGACAGGCACAAAGAGCTTATTTTCAGGTATGGACGATGGAGCAAGAGATTGGGACTCACAAATCTCTTGTTCCAATCTCGAGGACACCACAGCCACCACCACCACCCGCTGAAGAATGGAGGAAGGAGGTTCAGGAGGAGATACTGGATCTAAGCTACGAGACAAGGCATCTGCCTTCACATTCTTGGACCCTGGTCTGAAAGTGATGGAAAACTGAAATCGGAAAAAAAAAAGTGACCACCTTGCCTGTCTCGGAGTTAAACGTTTGGCGGACTCGATGTAAGACAGGTTCTTGTGATCTGTAATGACAGTGATACGATGAGCTGCCCCCTCCAAAAAATGCCTCCATTCTTCAAATGCCAATTTAATGGCCAACAACTCCCGGTTACCCACATCATAATTCCTTTCAGCAGAGGAAAATTTTTTTGAAAAGAAGGCACAGGGTCTTAAGTTAGTTAATGTGGTGGGCCCCTGGGACGACACAGCCCCCACTCCCACCTCAGAGGCGTCCACCTCTATGATAAATGGTTTAGACAAATCAGGTTGAACCAGTACAGGGGCAGTCATGAAACTGTTTTTTAATTCAGAAAATACCGCCACAGCTGGAGCTGACCAGTTTTTTAGATCAGCCCCCTTTCGAGTGAGGTCAGTGAGGGGTTTGACCACTTGAGAAAACCCCTTGAAAAATTTTCTATAGTAATTGGCGAAACCCAGAAATCACTGAAGACCCTTGAGATCTCTGGGTTGCACCCAATTCACAATGGCCTGTATCTTCCTAGGGTCCATACGAAACCCCTCAGAGGACAAAATGACCCCTAGAAAGGACAATTCTTGAGTAAAAAATGAACACTTCTCCAGTTTGGCAAAGAGAGAGTTCTCCCTGAGCTTCTGGAGAACCGCACGAAGATGACCCATGTGACTTTGTCTATCAGAAGAATATATGAGTATATCATCAAGATAAACTACCACAAAGCGTCCAATAAAGTCTGAAAAAACATGGTTAATGAAATTCTGGAATACAGCTGGTGTGTTAGTCAAGCCAAGCGGCATGACCAAATTTTCAAATAGACCTTCAGAGGAGAGAAACGCAGTTTTCCACTCATCCCCCTCCCGCATACGGATGAGATTGTATGCTCCCCTGAGATCCAACTTAGAAAACCATCTGGCCCCAGACAATTGGTTGTATAAATCAGGTATCAGTGGGAGAGGATAAGTGTTTCTTATGGTGATCTTATTCAGTTCTTGAAAATCGAGGCACGGGCGTAAACCACCATCTTTTTTTTACAAAAAAGAACCCCGCCGCCACGGGAGAGACAGATGGCCGAATATGTCCTTTACGGAGGCTTTCAGAGATATACTCCTTCATAGCAGCTCACACAGGGATGGAGAGATTGTACAGACGTGCTTTGGGCAATTTGGCACCGGGAACAAGATCAATGGCACAATCGAATGGGCGGTGTGGTGGCAGAACCTCAGCCTCCTTTTCGGAGAACACATCCTCAAAGTCCTTCAGGTACTCCGGAATACCCTCCAGACTGACGGATGACATAGACACAGTAGCAAGACAATTTTTAGAACAATAAGGTCCCCATTTGACAATATCCCGGGACCCCCAATCAATAACCGGGTTATGCCGTTGCAACCAAGGAAACCCTAACACCAGGCCAGCAGGGAGGTTATCCAAAACAAAGCATGACATGTGCTCCTGGTGCAGGGCCCCCACCCTGAGGGTGAATTCTTGAGAAATGAAATGGAAACCATCCTTTGTGAGAGGTGTAGAGTCAATAGCCACAAGTTTTAAGGGAGTCTCCAACCTAACTGTCCCTAATCTACAGCAGGCCACCAGTTTAGAGTCAATCAGGTTCAGGGATGACCCACAGTCTACAAAAGCCGAACTATGCACAAAGCAGTTCTCAACACCAAGTTCCACCTTTAACAGTATCTTTGTAAATGAAGAAAAAGGTACCTGAGAGTCTGAGTGACCTCCACGATGATCACCCAGACTCAGCCGCTTGTTAGTGGATGGACAAGAGGGGCAGTCCCTTTTCCAATGTCCGGGATCTCTGCAGTAAAAACACAGCTTTTCATCACGCCGCTGTTTCCTCTCTTTTTCCTGGAAGTCGGTGGCTCCCACCTCCATAGATTCAGACGGAAGCAAAACATCCGGGTTAGCAGGGAACAACGGAATCCCCCGTTGTGTAAGACCTCTCTCCCGTAGGCTCCGATCCATACGGATAGCCTGAGTCCTAGCCTCCTCCAAAGAGCTGGGAGGTGGATGGATAGCCAGAGCGTCCTTCAAGCAATCAGACAGTCCCTTCCCGAATAGACATCTCAGTGCGGAGTCATTCCAAGATACCTCAGTGGACCATCGACGGAACTCGGAGCTGTACCATTCAGCTGAGTGCTTCCCCTGAACCAGACCCATAATGATGTCCTCTGCCACCCTAACACGGTCCGGTTCGTCATAGATAAGTCCTAGGGCCTCAAAGAACCTGTCTACCGAGCTCCGTTCAGGAGCGGTAGGGGGCAGCGAGAAAGCCCAGGATTGGGGACCTTCCCTAAGTAAGGAGATAATAATCCCTACCCGCTGAGTCTCATCCCCAGACGATCGGGGTCTAAGAGAAAACCATAATTTACAACTCTCCCTGAATATGCAATACTGATCTTTCTTGCCAGAAAACGTTTCAGGAAGTTTAACTGTAGGTTCGGGGGAGTGCAAAACAACATCTACAGAGTCATCAGGTAGACTAACAATATGAGAAGTGTTTCCCTGCACAGTCTTAATATTCTCAGTAAGTTTTTCCTGTAAGTGGGTATGAGATGTAACAAGGGACTGATGTCTCCCAGAAAAATCCTGCACCATCTGCGTCAAACTGGACACTTGATCCGCCAAGTTATGCAGCGGATCCATGACCAGGGAAAAAAAAATTGCAAACTCCCGTTTAAATGTCAGGTTAGTGATAATGTAAAGCAGCTGAAATGCAGGCCAGTGTGCTCAGGACAAGCCTGCACTGCAGCAGCCAAAACCACCACCAGGTGGCAGCAAAAACATCCAAAGCTGTGTTAGGAATAATCAGTCATACAAGAACCAGAGGTCTCAGCAAGCCCGTGGTCAGAAACAAGCCAATAGGTCAAAACCAGATGGGAGCTGTCAGACTACTGCTGTGTAGCGCAACCTTTCCCAGAGGGAGCTAGGGAGGGACGTGAGACTGCGTACACAGAGAAGCTATACAAATCAGAAGCACAGGCACCACCAAGTGGTGGGAGCGTGGTCAGGCAAGCCGATTCAAAACCGTACAGAGGCAGAAGTACCAGAAGGAGCAGCAATACACGTAGTCAGTATACCAAGCTGAGGGTCAAATAGCCAGACAGAGAACGTAGCAGCAGAGACGGATACCAAGAGACGGGTTCAGAGTCAGTCCGGATCATACACGAGTAAACAAGTCAAAGGCAGGAGGATCACCAGGTAACAGGGGTCAGAGGCTTTAAACTGGAAGCTTGAGCTATCACTAACACTGGTAAGCCGGCTGTGACGGACTGAAATAGCCCAGCCCGCTCCAGAACAAGGCCGAGGAAATTAATCCCCGCATGACCAGTCCTGAGAGAGGACAGCAGCGCACAAACTCCGGACTGGACCATGACACCGTGATTGGTTGGTCATACACACATTCAACTTTATATATAGAGATATATATACATAGAGATATATCTATCTATAGATATATCTATATATATAGATATATCTATAGATATACAGTACAGACCAAAAGTTTGGACACACCTTCGCATTCAAAAATTTTTCTGTATTTTCATGACTATGAAAATTGTAGAATCACACTGAAGGCATCAAAACTATGAATTAACACATGAGGAATTATACATTACACTTTACAAAAAAGTGTGAAACAACTGAAAATATGTCTTATATTCTAGGTTCTTCAAATTAGCCACCTTTTGTTTAGAATACTACTTTGCACGCAGAAAAGGTGAATGGATGGACTCTATATGCCTGGTTCCCACCGTGAAGCATGGAGGAGGTGGTGTGATGGTGTGGGGGTGCTTTGCTGGTGACACTGTTGGGGATTATTCAAAATTGAAGCGGTGAGCGGACCAGCTCACCCCAAACTGTTATGTTTTGGTAGCAGAGGAGAGCAGGCAAAATAGGCAATACACCAGAGAGGTTGGAATCTATTGGATTGCAGTACCCTGACTAACCACCACAACTAAAGGCAGCCGTGGAGCGTTCCTACGTTGGTCCTAGACGCCTCGTCACAGCCTGAGAGATTAACTCCACCTAAAGATAGAAAGAGGAAAGCTATCTGCCCCGGAGCAGATCCCCAAAGAACATAGGAAGCCCCCAAACATGTAATGGCGGTTAGACAAGAGGAAATACAGACACAGACAGAAAATAGTATGAGCAAACGCTGGGGCCCAATCTGCCTAGACAGAAAAGGATACTCACTGCAATCCAAAAAAACCCTAAAAAATGCCAACGCTACTAATTGCAAAAACACCTGAGATCACACGACCTCTACCACCTAAATCAGTTCTCTGGTGTAACAAAACTAAGCCGCAGCCACTGAAAAAAACTGGAAAAGGCAAATGAACAAATAACAATGGCTCCAGCGGAACTGAGAGGAGCCCAAGCCCCCCCCCCCGGGGGGGAACCTGGCTAACCTCACAGAAATGCAGAGAAATATGCAAATGGTAAGCACAAAAACAAAAACAGAAAATATCTTATCTGAAAGCAGAAGAGGCAAGACTCAGCAAGCTTCCAAGTGAACCAGGAACCACAGTTGAGACAAGAACAATTGATCACCGGCAACCATGATGGGAGGGAACCTCCCTTATATCAAGCCAGTCTGTGAATCCTGATTGCCAATCCTCATTGAATGGTTCAGTACTGTTTGTAACCACCAGAGGGAGCATCTGCTCAGAATTAATTTCCAAAACATTCACAACAGTACCCGCCCCTTGAGGAGGGGTCACCGAACCCTCATTTGTGCAACCAGGTCGGTCAGGATGAGCTCGGTGATACGCACGGATCAGTCTCCTAGCATGGATGTCCGAAGCAAACACCCAAGAATTGTCCTCCTGACCATAACCTCTCCACTTAACCAAATACTGGAGTTTCCGTCTAGAAAAACGAGAATCCAATATTTTCTCAACCACATACTCCAGATTGCCCTCAACCAAAACAGGGTCAGGAGGCGCAGCCATAGGAACCACTGGCTTGACAAACCTCTTCAATATGGACTTGTGGAACACGTTATGGATCTTAAATGTCCCCGGAAGAAGTAAACGAAAGGAAACAGGATTAAGAATCTCCATGATCTTATAAGGTCCAATGAACCTAGGCTTAAACTTAGGAGATGCAACTCTCATAGGGATATTTCTTGAGGACAACCAGACCAAGTCCCCCACTTTAAATCGAGGACCATCAGTCTTATGCTGGTTGGCAAACCGCTGGGTCTTCTCCTGAGAGAGGGACAACCTCTCCACTACCTGGTCCCAAATCTGCTGCATAACCTCCACAACAGAGTCAACACCCGGACAGACAGAAGCCTCCGTCTGTTCCTGAAGAAAATCGAGGGTGAAACCCAAAATTGCAGAAAAATGGAGACATCAAAGTGGCAGAGCTAGCCCTATTATGAAGAGCAAACTCAGCCAAAGGCAAAAAAGATACCCAGTCATCTTGATCAGCAGACACAAAGCATCTCAGATAAGTCTCCAATGTCTGGTTTGTTCTCTCAGTTTGTCCATTGGTCTGAGGATGAAAAGCAGAGGAGAAAGACAATTGAACACAAAGTTTAGAACAAAATGTCCTCCAAAATCTGGAAACAAACTGGACTCCTCTGTCAGACACAATGTTCTCAGGAATGCCGTGTAACCGAACCACGTGCTGAAGGAACAAAGGCACCAATTCGGAGGAGGAAGGCAACTTAGGTAATGGCACAAGATGTATCATCTTGGAAAACCAATCACAAATCACCCAGATAACGGTCATTCTCTGAGAAATAGGGAGGTCGGAAATAAAATCCATAGAGATATAGGTCCATGGTCTCTTGGGCACAGGCAATGGCATCAACAAACCACTAGAGCGAGAGCAAGGCTTGGAGCGAGAGCAAGTCCCACAGGACTGCACAAACTCCCTGACGTCACGAGACAAAGTAGGCCACCAAAAGGACCGACTCACCAAGTCTCTGGTACCAAAAATTCCGGGATGACCGGCCAACGCGGAACAATGAATCTCAGACATCACACTCTTTTTCCACCGGTCTGGGACAAACAATTTCCCAACAGAGCAGCGCTCGGGTTTATCCTCCTGAAACCCATCCAGAGCCAGTCACAAATTGGGCGAGATGGCGGAAAGAACTACACCCTCTTTCAAAATAACAGCAGGATCAGATAACTCAGGAGAGTCCGCAAGGAAACTCCTCGAGAGGGCATCCACCTTAACATTCTTAGTGCCAGGAAGAAAGGAAACCACAAAATTAAAACGTGCGAAAAACAAGGCCCACCTGGCCTGTCTAGGATTAAGTCGCTTGGCTGATTCCAGATAAACCAGATTCTTATGGTCCGTGAGGACCACCACCTGATGTTTGGCTCCCTCCAGCCAATGTCTCCACTCTTCAAAAGCCCACTTCATGGCCAATAACTCCCGATTACCCACGTCATAATTACGTTCAGTTGGAGAAAATTTTCGAGAGAAAAAGGCACAAGGGTTAATTTTATAGGTCTCAGGATCTCTTTGGGACAAAACGGCACCTGCCCCAATTTCAGAGGCATCAACCTCCACCTGAAATGGCAGAGAAACATCAGGCTGCCGTAGAACAGGAGCAGAAGTCAATCTCTGCTTAAGTTCCTGAAACGCAGAGACTGCCTCAGGAGGCCAATTCACCACACTCAGAACCCTTTTTGGTCAAATCAGTCAATGGTTTAACAATAACAGAGAAATTACCAATAAATTTACAATAAAAATTGGCAAAACCCAAGAATCTCTGAAGAGCCTTTAATGAAGTAGGTTGGACCCAATCACAGATGGCCTGAACCTTGACCGGGTCCATTTCAATAACAGATGGAGACAAAATGAATCCCAAAATGAGATCCTCTGTACGCCAAAAAGACACTTTCATCCCTTCACATACAGAGCATTCTCTCTCAAAATCTGGAACACAGTCCGAACATGTTTCACATGAGAGTCCCAGTCATTGGAAAAAATCAAGATATCATCCAAATAAACAATCAGAAATTTATCCACAAAATCCCTGAAAATGTCATTCATGAAGGACTGGAAGACGGAAGGAGCATTAGTGAGCCCAAAGGGCATCACTAGGTACTCAAAATGCCCCTCTGGGGTATTAAACGCCGTCTTCCATTCATCCCCGTGCTTAATGCGAATAAGGTTATACGCCTCCCTGAGGTCAAGCTTGGTAAACCAAGTAGCACTTTTCACCCTGGAAAACAGGTCAGAAATCAAGGGTAATGGATATTGATATTTCACAGTGATTTTGTTCAAGAGACGATAATCAATACACGCCTTAATGAACCATCCTTTTTGGCCACAAAGAAAAAACCGGCACCCAAGGGTGAAGAGGATGGTCTGATATGACCCTTCTCCAATGACTCCTTGATATAAGACCGCATAGCGTCATGTTCAGGTACAGACAAGTTAAAAAGGCAACCTTTAGGGAATTTACTACCAGGCACTAATTCAATAGCGCAGTCATAGCCCCTATGGGGGGGCAAGGATGCAGATTTACTTTCGCTAAACACATCAGAAAAATCAGTCAAAAAGTCAGGAACATCCTGAGACTGGGGAGGCAGAAAAAACAGGAGTGTTGGCATTAACACATTGGCAGCCCCAACTGGTTACAGACACAGATTTCCAATCCAAAACAGCATTATGAGACTGTAACCAAGGGAAACCTAGTACAATAATGTCATGCAGATTATACAGTACCAAAAATTTGCAACTCTCCTGATAATCAGGTTCAACCCTCATTATCACCTGAGTAGAAAACTGGGCTTTATTCTTAGCCAAAGGGTTAGAATCAATCCCCAGTAGGGGAATAGACTTCCGTAGGGGTATCAAGGGAAACCCACAACGTTTGGCAAAATCAAAATCCATCAGGTTAATAACTGCTCCCGAATCAACAAAAGCCTGAGCAGAAAATGTGGACAGGGAGCAAATCAGGGTAACAGTCAACAGAAATTTAGTCTGAACACTACCCAAGACAACTGAGCGTGCAAAACGTCTTCCCCGCTTAGGGCAGACTGAAATAGCATGAGAGGCGTCACCACAATAGAAACATAACCCATTGCGTTTTCGAAACTCATGACGCTGTGCCCCAGAAGCCACACTATCACACTGCATGGGTTCAGAAGCTGGCTCACAAGGCAACACTATTCCACGCATACCTCTACGCTCACGCAAACGTCTGTCAATTTGAATCGCTAATGACAAAGAATCATTGAGACCAGAGGGAGCAGGGAAACCCACCATAACATCTTTTACATTCTCTGACAGCCCCTTCCGAAAAAGGGCTGCCAAAGCATCATCATTCCATTTGGTTAGGACTGCCCATTTTCGGAATTTCTGACAGTACAACTCAGCGTCCTCAAGCCCCTGATTTAATGCCAACAAGGTTCTTTCAGCTTGATCAGTGACATTAGGTTCATCGTACAATAACCCCAGAGCCAGAAAAAATGCATCAACATCACTCAAAACAGGGTCCCCAGGTGTCAGGGAAAAAGCCCAATCCTGAGGATCGCCGCGTAGGAGAGAGATGACAATTTAAACCTGCTGTGCTGCGTTCCCTGAGGACTTAGGTTTTAAGGCAAAAAACAACTTACAGTTATTTTTGAAATTCAGAAATTTGGCCCAATCTCCCAAAAACAAATCTGGCATGGGAATCCTAGGTTCCACAACCGGTAACCCAGCAAGATAGACAGCAATACTCCGAACCTCAGTGGCAAGCTGATCCACACGGCCAGACAGCTGTGCAAGCTCCATTGAGAGAAAAAAAAATCCTCCTCAGCACACAGAGAAAAAGAGGGAAAAAAATGCAAGAAACAGAAAAAAAAAATAAATCTCTGACTTTTTTCTTTCCACACTATTTTTCCCTTCTGTGAGTACCATACAATTTTCAGTTAGGCCGGTGATACTGTTATGTTTTGATAGCTGAGAAGAGCAGGCAAAAACGGCAATACACCAGAGAGGTTGGAATATACTGGATTGCAGTACCCTGACTAACCACCACAACTAAAGGCAGCCGTGGAGCGTTCCTACGTTGGTCCTAGACGCCTCGTCACAGCCTGAGAGATTAACTACACCTAAAGATAGAAAGAGGAAAGCTATCTGCCCCGGAGCAGATCCCCAAAGAACATAGGAAGCCCCCAAACATGTAATGGCGGTTAGACAAGAGGAAATACAGACACAGACAGAAAATAGTATGAGCAAACGCTGGGGCCCAATCTGCCTAGACAGAAAAGGATAGAAAGGATACTCACTGCAATCCAAAAAAAACCCTAAAAAATGCCAACGCTACTAATTGCAAAAACACCCGAGATCACACGACCTCTACCACCTAAATCAGTTCTCTGGTGTAACAAAACTAAGCCACAGCCACTGAAAAAACTGGAAAAGGGAAATGAACAAATAACAATGGCTCCAGCAGAACTGAGAGGAGCCCAAGCCCCCCGGGGGGGGGGGAACCTGGCTAACCTCACAGAAATGCAGAGAAATATGCAAATGGTAAGCACAAAAACAAAAAAAGAAAATATCTTATCTGAAAGCAGAAGAAGAGGCAAGACTCAGCAAGCTTCCAAGTGAACCAGGAACCACAGTTGAGACAAGAACAATTGATCACCGGCAACCATGATGGGAGGGAACCTCCCTTATATCAAGCTAGTCTGTGAATCCTGATTGCCAATCCTCATTGAATGGTTCAGTACTGTTTGTAACCACCAGAGGGAGCTTCTGCTCAGAATTCATTTTTAAAACATTCACAACACCAAACTATCTCGATTGGGTTCAGGTATGGTGACTGTGGAGGCCAGGTCATCTGGCGTAGCACCCTAACACTCTCGTTCTTGGTCAAATAGCCCTTACACAGCCTGGAGGTGTGTTTGGGGTCATTGTCCTGTTGAAAAATAAATGATGGTCCAACTAAA
Organism: Oophaga sylvatica; assembly: GCA_033576555.1. Classification (NCBI taxonomy): domain Eukaryota; kingdom Metazoa; phylum Chordata; class Amphibia; order Anura; family Dendrobatidae; genus Oophaga; species Oophaga sylvatica. The sequence goes on along the minus strand of JARQOD010000001.1, from coordinate 487,914,980 downwards.
CGCAAACCAGATGGAATAGCATGCTGCTGCAAGATGCTGTGGTAGCCATGCTGCTTCAGTATGCCTTCAATTTTGAATAAATCCCCAACAGTGTCACCAGCAAAGCACCCCCACGTCATCACACCACCTCCTCCATGCTTCACGGTGGGAACCAGGCATATACAGTAGAGTCCATCCGTTCACCTTTTCTGCGTGCAAAGCAGTAATCAAAGCAAAAGGTGGCTACTTTGAAGAGCCTAGAATATAAGACATATTTTCAGTTGTTTCACACTTTTTTGTAAAGTGTAATCTATAATTCTACATGTGTTAATTCATAGTTTTGATGCCTTCAGTGTGATTCTACAATTTTCACAGTCATGAAAATACGGAAAAATCATTGAATGAGAAGGTGTGTCCAAACTTTTGGTCTGTACTGTATATATAGATAGATAAATATATATATGGGGCAGAGCCTGGCAGGCAATGTGAGCAGACGCATCTCTCCCGCCGATGCACGAGCCTCTAATACGATCCGCTGCCGCCAGCCTCAGCCGACCAAACGGTGGGGGAAGGATCGCAGACTGCTGGGAGTGTCGGAGAGAACGGAGGTGAGCTGCAATGACCCACAGGAGACAGAAAGACCTGTGCTGGGGAGACGGAGGCTGCTCCCAAGATGGCGCTGATAAGACGGAAGCAGCCAAGCTTAAAGCGGCGTCTCAGGGGGCGTGGCTAGCCTATGGAGGGATAGGAAGCAGACCTTCTGAGCTCCTGCAATCCCTGCTATAAATCTGCATTCTTGAGCGTTCCTATGCATCATCTGCCGGCCATGGGCATAAAGAAAGGCTCTCTGAGATCAGCTGTGGCTGCTGCTGCCGCTGCCGGCACTTTACACAAATACCTCCGGGACCCCGGTGTCATGGGTGCATCGCCACGAAGATCGTCGCGATTGCACATTCTGACTTCTCACAGCTGAGCTGCTGTTTCTTTGTGTTTGGTAATGAGAGAGTTAATTTTACCTAGCTCTTTGCTAAGACTAGGTCCAGCCTCGCCCGGCTGCTTTGGATTATGTTCTAATTAGTTTCCTTTATATTCCTGCCAGTCTGGGTGTTGGATGCCGGTGAAAGCATTCATATAGTTTAGCAGACTGGATCGGTTCTGAGAATACTTAAGCTAAGAGCTCCTTAGTTGTTTTTACTCTTACAGCTTATAGTTTATCTCTGAGACCTTAGGTGTTCCTACTGTGTGTGAGTGTTGTATGTAAGACTTTATTTACTTTATTCCTTCTCTTTCTTGTATGTCTTTCTGTTCATTATCCGTTACCTGTTCATTCCCTTTGGTGGTATTCAGGGTCCTTCTTAGGACTAGAATACAGTTGGCAGGGATTGATAGGAGACAGGGTTTACGCTGGTGGCCTGGACCTCTGTACCTTTAACAGTACCTCCAGGTTGAGGGATTAGTTAGGACCCCAGTTCAGGGTCAGCTTAGACCCCGGTCACCCTCTAGCCGGAGACAGCGTATAACGGATTCCGTTTTGACCCAGTGGACATTCTGTCAGGTAAATCCATGTTATAATATATCTATGCGCATGTTATATAGTATGTTGCCCTTTTTGATATAGATTTCAGACATCTCATATATATATCTGCTATACAGCGTGACATTTTCACCGGCCCATACTAAAGATTCTCCCCAGCTATCATGGATCCAGTAGCCCAGCTGGCCCGGCAGTTGCAGGGATTGTCCATGGAGTTGGCAGACATTAAGTCCAAGGTTTTGTCCCCCCCGGAGCAAACCAGATCTGAACCTAAGGTTGCTCTCCCGGACAGGTTCACTGGTGGGCGGGACAAATTTTTTACTTTCCGGGAGGCATGTAAATTGTACTTTCGGCTACGGCCTCGGTCATCTGGGAGTGAAGAGCAGAGGGTGGGAATTGTTATCTCGCTCTTACAAGGGGATCCTCAATCTTGGGCGTTCTCTATTCCTCCAGGCTCCCCAGATCTCCAGTCAGTGGATCGATTTTTTACTGCCCTGGGTCTGGTATATGATGATCCGGATCGAGTCTCCCTTGCTGAAACAAGGTTACGTAAAATACGGCAAGGAAATCGTCCAGCGGAGGAATATTCTTCTGAGTTCCGTAGATGGGCAACAGATACTCAGTGGAATGACCCAGCTCTTAGGAGCCAGTTTTGTCAAGGGTTGTCTGACAAATTAAAAGATGTGTTGGCTCAGTATGATTCTCCTCCATCACTGGAGGCTGCTATGGCCCTCGCTATTCGTATTGATAGACGTCTTCGGGAAGACGCGAGGTAACTCCGCCCCCCGTGATGACTCCACCTACTACTAAAGTCCCTTATACTGAGGTTCCCCTGGTCTGTTCTGAGGAACCCATGCAGTTGGGAGGGACATCATTTTGTAGGAGGGAATCAGCGGTGCGCCGCAAGACTAGAAGGTGTTTCTTTTGCGGGAGAGAGGGACATTTTGTTGGGGGTGTCCATCCCGGACCTCTTTGAACCAAGGAGTTAACCTGGGAGTGTGTATTTCGTCCCCAAATCCCTCTCAGTTTCTCGTGCCTGCGGAGGTGGTGATTGGTACTAGAACTGAGAGGATTTCTGTTTTTCTTGATAGTGGGTCCGGGGCTAATCTGGTGGACACTCGGTTTGCCCAGGTGCATGGTATGCAACTGAGTGTATTGGCCAAACCGGTCCCTATACTCTCTATTGATTCTAGACCTCTTGGTCAAGGTAGCTTGGTACAAGCTGTTCATAACATAGATCTTCGAGTAGGGGCAATACATAAAGAGCAATTGTCTTGTTATGTGTTGGAGGGTCTGCCTGCTCCTATTGTGTTGGGACTTCCTTGGTTGGCTAAACATAACCCAGTGATTGATTGGCAACTTAGTTTTTTTTGAATTTAAAAAATTGGGCCCATCTCCCAAAACAAAGCATGCATGAATCCTAGGTTCCACTTCCGTATCCCAGCAAGAAAAAAATAGACAGCAATACACCAACCTCATGGCAACTGATCCACACGGCCAGACAGCTGTGCAACTCCCATTGAAAAAAAAAATCCACCTCACACCCAAGAAAAAGAGGGAAAAATGCAAGAAACAAAAAAAAAAATCTCTGACCAACTCTGACAACTATTTCTATCCACACTATTTATCCCGCTGTGAAGTACCATACAATATTAAATATAGCTTTATACTGTTATGTTAGGTATCTGATGAGAGCATGCAAAAGGCGGCAATACACCAGAAGAAGGAATCTAAAGTGAATGCAGTACCCACTAACCACCACAACTAAAGGCCGCCGTGGGCGTACCTACGATGTCCCAATACGCCTCGTCACAGCCTAGAGATTACCTACACCTAAAGAAAGAAAGAAGAAAAGCTAAACAGCCCCGGAGCAGAACCCCAAAGAACAAATGAAGCCCACAAACATGTAATAGGGCGGTTAGACAAGATGCAACACAGACACAGACAGAAAATAGTATGATCACACGCTGGGGCCCAATCTGCCTAAACACAAAAGATCGAAAGTGAAATCTCCACGTGCAAACCAAAAAACCCAAAAAGCTGCCAACCTACGATACTAACTGATTGCAAAAACACCAGAAACACACGACCACTACCAACCATAAATCAGTTCTCTGGAGACCCACACTAAGCCGCACCACTGAAAAAACTGAAAAGTCAAATGCAACAAAAAACAATTGCACCCAGCGGAACTGCGAGGATCCCAAGCCCCCGTGTTAGGGAACCTGCTAACCTCATACAGAAAGTGCAGAGAAATATTGGCAAATTGAAAGCACAAACCGCAAAAACAGACAAATATCATAATCTGAAAGCAAAGAAGAGGTCAATACTCTGCAAGCATCCAAGTGGCATAACCCGGAACCACATTTGAGGACATAGAAAAAAAGAACACATACGGCAAACCATCAAGGGAGGGAACCACCCTTATATCAGACCAGTCAGCGATCCCAGAATGCCATTCCTCGCTGAAAGGCTCAGTACTGTCAGTAACCCCAGAGGGAGCTTCTGCTCAGAATTCATTTTTAAAACATTCACAACACCAACTATCTCGATTGGGTCAGGTATGGTGACTGTGGAGGCAGGTCATCTGGCGTAGCACCCTAACACTCTCGTTCTTGGTCAAATAGCCCTTACACAGCCTGGAGGTGTGTTTGGGTCATTGTCCTGTTGAAAAATAAATGATGGTCCAACTAAACGCAAACCAGATGGAATAGCATGCTGCTGCAAGATGCTGTGGTAGCCATGCTGCTTCAGTATGCCTTCAATTTTGAATAAATCCCCAACAGTGTCACCACCCAAAGCACCCCCACGTCATCACACCACCTCTCCATGCTTCACGGTGGGAACCAGGCATATACAGTAGAGTCCATCCGTTCACCTTTTCTGCGTGCAAAGCAGTAATCAAAGCAAAAGGTGGCTACTTTGAAGAGCCTAGAATTTAAGACATATTTTCAGTTGTTTCACACTTTTTTGTAAAGTGTATCTATAATTCTACATGTGTTAATTCATAGTTTTGATGCCTTCAGTGTGATTCTACAATTTTTCACAGTCATGAAAATACGGAAAAATCATTGAATGAGAAGGTGTGTCCAAACTTTTGGTCTGTACTGTATATATAGATAGATAAATATATATATGGGGCAGAGCCTGGCAGGCAATGTGAGCAGACGCATCTCTCCGCCGATGCACGAGCCTCTAATACGATCCGCTGCCGCCAGCCTCAGCCGACCAAACGGTGGGGGAAGGATCGCAGACTGCTGGGAGTGTCGGAGAGAACGGAGGTGAGCTGCAATGACCCACAGGAGACAGAAAGACTGTGCTGGGGAGACGGAGGCTGCCCCCAAGATGGCGCTGATAAGACGGAAGCAGCCAAGCTTAAAGCGGGTCTCAGGGGGCGTGGCTAGCCTATGGAGGGATAGGAAGCAGACCTTCTGAGCTCCTGCAATCCCTGCTATAAATCTGCATTCTTGAGCGTTCCTATGCATCATCTGCCGGCCATGGGCATAAAGAAAGGCTCTCTGAGATCAGCTGTGGCTGCTGCTGCCGCTGCCGGCACTTTACACAAATACCTCCGGGACCCCGGTGTCATGGGTGCATCGCCACGAAGATCGTCGCGATTGCACATTCTGACTTCTCACAGCTGAGCTGCTGTTTCTTTGTGTTTGGTAATGAGAGAGTTAATTTTACCTAGCTCTTTGCTAAGACTAGGTCCAGCCTCGCCCGGCTGCTTTGGATTATGTTCTAATTAGTTTCCTTTATATTCCTGCCAGTCTGGGTGTTGGATGCCGGTGAAAGCATTCATATAGTTTAGCAGACTGGATCGGTTCTGAGAATACTTAAGCTAAGAGCTCCTTAGTTGTTTTTACTCTTACAGCTTATAGTTTATCTCTGAGACCTTAGGTGTTCCTACTGTGTGTGAGTGTTGTATGTAAGACTTTATTTACTTTATTCCTTCTCTTTCTTGTATGTCTTTCTGTTCATTATCCGTTACCTGTTCATTCCCTTTGGTGGTATTCAGGGTCCTTCTTAGGACTAGAATACAGTTGGCAGGGATTGATAGGAGACAGGGTTTACGCTGGTGGCCTGGACCTCTGTACCTTTAACAGTACCTCCAGGTTGAGGGATTAGTTAGGACCCCAGTTCAGGGTCAGCTTAGACCCCGGTCACCCTCTAGCCGGAGACAGCGTATAACGGATTCCGTTTTGACCCAGTGGACATTCTGTCAGGTAAATCCATGTTATAATATATCTATGCGCATGTTATATAGTATGTTGCCCTTTTTGATATAGATTTCAGACATCTCATATATATATTGCTATACAGCGTGACATTTTCACCGGCCCATACTAAAGATTCTCCCCAGCTATCATGGATCCAGTAGCCCAGCTGGCCCGGCAGTTGCAGGGATTGTCCATGGAGTTGGCAGACATTAAGTCCAAGGTTTTGTCCCCCCGGAGCAAACCAGATCTGAACCTAAGGTTGCTCTCCCGGACAGGTTCACTGGTGGGCGGGACAAATTTTTTACTTTCCGGGAGGCATGTAAATTGTACTTTCGGCTACGGCCTCGGTCATCTGGGAGTGAAGAGCAGAGGGTGGGAATTGTTATCTCGCTCTTACAAGGGGATCCTCAATCTTGGGCGTTCTCTATTCCTCCAGGCTCCCAGATCTCCAGTCAGTGGATCGATTTTTTACTGCCCTGGGTCTGGTATATGATGATCCGGATCGAGTCTCCCTTGCTGAAACAAGGTTACGTAAAATACGGCAAGGAAATCGTCCAGCGGAGGAATATTCTTCTGAGTTCCGTAGATGGGCAACAGATACTCAGTGGAATGACCCCGCTCTTAGGAGCCAGTTTTGTCAAGGGTTGTCTGACAAATTAAAAGATGTGTTGGCTCAGTATGATTCTCCTCCATCACTGGAGGCTGCTATGGCCCTCGCTATTCGTATTGATAGACGTCTTCGGGAAGACGCGAGGTAACTCCGCCCCCCGTGATGACTCCACCTACTACTAAAGTCCCTTATACTGAGGTTCCCCTGGTCTGTTCTGAGGAACCCATGCAGTTGGGAGGGACATCATTTTGTAGGAGGGAATCAGCGGTGCGCCGCAAGACTAGAAGGTGTTTCTTTTGCGGGAGAGAGGGACATTTTGTTGGGGGTGTCCATCCCGGACCTCTTTGAACCAAGGAGTTAACCTGGGAGTGTGTATTTCGTCCCCAAATCCCTCTCAGTTTCTCGTGCCTGCGGAGGTGGTGATTGGTACTAGAACTGAGAGGATTTCTGTTTTTCTTGATAGTGGGTCCGGGGCTAATCTGGTGGACACTCGGTTTGCCCAGGTGCATGGTATGCAACTGAGTGTATTGGCCAAACCGGTCCCTATACTCTCTATTGATTCTAGACCTCTTGGTCAAGGTAGCTTGGTACAAGCTGTTCATAACATAGATCTTCGAGTAGGGGCAATACATAAAGAGCAATTGTCTTGTTATGTGTTGGAGGGTCTGCCTGCTCCTATTGTGTTGGGACTTCCTTGGTTGGCTAAACATAACCCAGTGATTGATTGGCAATCCAGAAAGATAAGCCAGTGGGGTGAATTTTGCAAGAATAACTGCATGAGCACGGTCATCGGTGCGGTTGTGCCTAGGACTTTGCCTCCTTTTCTGGAGGACTTTGGGGAGATGTTCTCAGAGGAGGGGTGTAAAGAGTTACCTCCTCATCGCGCATATGACTGCTCAATAAAGTTGCTTCCTGATGCCTTATCTCGTACTTTCCCAGGGGCCGGGAAGACGGATAATCCGGTTCCTATTCCTCAGGAGGGAGTTGTTGTGTCAGCTGTATGCTCTGAGTTTGAGGGGGAGGTATTGGGGGCTCAGGGGGACGCCCCTGTGGGACTTCCAGGGAGACTGATAGTTCCAGATCGCTTAAGACTGAAGGTTACGGGGAACCGTTACAAACGGATGGCTGATAGGGGGAGAGTTTCTGGTCTAGATCTGAAGGTGAACGATCTGGTTTGGTTGTCTACCAGGAATATAAAACTTAAAGTTTCCTCCTGGAGGTTGGGTCCCAGATTCATCGGGCCGTACAGGATCAGTTCCATAATTAATCCTGTGGCATTTCGTCTGGACCTCCCTCCTACGTTCAAAATTCATAATGTGTTTCACAAGTCATTACTTAAAAAGTATGTGGCACCAGTCATACCGTCACCTCTACCTCCTCCTTCAGTGGTAGTCAATGATAACGTGGAAGTTCATTGGAGGGGTATGGTCCTGAGGAGAGGACGTGGGTCCCTGCGTCTGATGATAACGCAGATCGATTGGTTCGGACCTTTCACACAATTTACCCGGACAGACCTGGTCATGAGGGTCCGGAGGCCCCTCGTAGAAGGGGGGTACTGTCATGGGTGCATCGCCACGAAGATCGTCGCGATTGCACATTCTGACTTCTCACAGCTGAGCTGCTGTTTCTTTGTGTTTGGTAATGAGAGAGTTAATTTTACCTAGCTCTTTGCTAAGACTAGGTCCAGCCTCGCCCGGCTGCTTTGGATTATGTTCTAATTAGTTTCCTTTATATTCCTGCCAGTCTGGGTGTTGGATGCCGGTGAAAGCATTCATATAGTTTAGCAGACTGGATCGGTTCTGAGAATACTTAAGCTAAGAGCTCCTTAGTTGTTTTTACTCTTACAGCTTATAGTTTATCTCTGAGACCTTAGGTGTTCCTACTGTGTGTGAGTGTTGTATGTAAGACTTTATTTACTTTATTCCTTCTCTTTCTTGTATGTCTTTCTGTTCATTATCCGTTACCTGTTCATTCCCTTTGGTGGTATTCAGGGTCCTTCTTAGGACTAGAATACAGTTGGCAGGGATTGATAGGAGACAGGGTTTACGCTGGTGGCCTGGACCTCTGTACCTTTAACAGTACCTCCAGGTTGAGGGATTAGTTAGGACCCCAGTTCAGGGTCAGCTTAGACCCCGGTCACCCTCTAGCCGGAGACAGCGTATAACGGATTCCGTTTTGACCCAGTGGACATTCTGTCAGGTAAATCCATGTTATAATATATCTATGCGCATGTTATATAGTATGTTGCCCTTTTTGATATAGATTTCAGACATCTCATATATATATCTGCTATACAGCGTGACACCCGGGGATTCAGGCCTACGGGCCTCACAGAAGCCTGGGGAGAAGCCAGACTGCCCTGAAGCAGAGAGCCCGAAGCTTCCTACAGCAGGGGAGAAGGTGGGGGCTGAGAGCAGACTTTCCAGCTCAGTGATCCCAGCGGGGGAGGCCCTGCAGAGGTCTCCTGTGATGGAGCATCCCCACAGCGACAGCGACAAGCTCACAGGTACAGGGGTGCTATGAAGCAGGGGAGGCATAGTGAGGACATCAGAGGTCCCGGGGGGCCTATGCATTATGCTGATAAAGCTGACTTGCCTGCTCATGAGGATGGCTCCCCTCCAGCTGCAGCATCCCCTCACATCAGGGGACATATTAATGAAGGAGGCGCAGGGGTGACTGGCTCTCCCTCCCCAGGTGACTCCAGGCAGGATAGCAGTATGGAGGCCCTGTCTGGACAGACCCCCCTGGAGTTTTTACTGCAGACCCCCCCCTCTCTTAAGCCACTGAAGCAGAGGGTCGAAGGGAATGCTCCTCAGTCCTGCTCATCTGCTGGCTCTGCTTCCCTGACTCTGAGGGAGATGAGGGATCAAGCTGGGACTGGCAGGCACATCTAAAAGCCCTACCTACCAATGCGGATCTGGACCGGCGCTTCCAGAAGCTGGAGCAATTATACACCCGCAATATGGCGGAGTTACAGAAGGACTTACATCATGTGGGCCAGATGGTCTCAGAGGTGGAGGATGCGCATTCTTCATTGAGCTCCACTGTTGATACTCATGGCGGGGTGCTGCAGGCTCACACTTTACAGATCTCTAACTTATGGTCCCATCTGGACGACGTGGAGAATCGTCATCGTCGTAACAATATCCGCATTAGGGCCTGACAGAGGACATTGGCGCTGCTCAGCTGGACGGTTGGGCGCAATCGTTTTTCAGCTCTCTTCTTAACCAGGACCCTGCGACCGCCATTGAAATTGATCGCATCCATCGATTCCTGGGACCTAAATCCACTGACCCGTCTCGTCCCCGCGATGTCATCTGCAGGATCCATTTCTTCAAAATCAAGGACCGGATCCTCAATAAAGCCAGAGAGCAAGCCCAGTTACAGTTCCGTGATCGACCCATTCAGCTGCTTCCAGACCTGGCGAGACGTACACTTCTTCAGCGCAAGGCGCTTCGGCCGTTGTTGGAGGTTCTCCGTTCCAAAGAGATCGTTTATCGCTGGGGCTATCCCTTTCAGCTCTTGGCCCGTAAGGATGGACGGTCTGCCACCTTTCGCTCTTTGGGCGATTTACCGAATTTCCTGAGCACCTTTAAACTGCCGATGATCTCTCTTCCGGACTGGCCTAAGGTGGAGTCTCCCCCGATTACAGCTCCGGGTGGCGACTGGTCGGTGGTTCGTCCGCGGAAGCACCGTGAGAGAAGAAACCGCAGGGATCCGGTTATATGATATGCATTACTGCTTATTTTCTTGAGTACTTTGTTTCCTCATGTTCAGCTTTAGAAGCCTTTGGTTGGTGGATGTACATTAAGGGGGGCGGGCTTCTGGGCTCACACGGTCTTCTCCCTTGTTGATCTTTCGCTTTATTGCGGATTAATGTAAAATGCCTGAGGGCATGCTCAGGTGAGGGGGGCCGTGGGGGCTTGGGGCCGGTTCTCCGGTAAATTTACAATGTTACTGTTTGCGGGATTGCTTAGGAATGCGGGTTATGGGGACTGCGCTACGCAGTGCCTCACAGTTATAAAGTTATATTTTTACATTGCGGGAGGGGTTTGGGACAGGTTCTGTCTATTCTGGGTGGGTTATCATGCTTGCTCTTAGGGCGACCCGACGGGGTTGGAGGCCTTGGTGGGACACCGCTTTCCTGGTGGCGCTCCGGGGTCCTGAATTCCGTGGGGTCATTGTTTCCCGATTGGGATTCAGTATTAGTTTGAGGAATTTCGGTTCCTGTGTACATTTGGGGGGGTATGGGTTTTGTTCTTCTTTTCTTCTTCTTCTTTCTGCTCTTTTTCTACTCTTTGTGTCCGGCCTTCCTCTCGTTGGTCCTCCCGCCCAGCTCCTAATTTGTTTCTCCTCTGCGTGGTCCCATGGCTGATCTCACTTTTTTGTTCTTATAATGTTCGTGGCCTTAATAGTCCTGGGAAACGGGGACAGATCTTGTACCATTTGCATAAAAAGAGGGTAATGGTGGCCATGCTGCAGGAGACACATTTTAAGGCAGATCAGCTTCCCAGATGCTCAACCCGCTTCTATTCTTCATGGCACCACGCTCCGAATCTGGAGGCTAAAGTAGGTGGAGTGTCCATAGCCCTTCACAAAAGCTTCCAGCATTCGGTGGTGGAGGTAGAGGCGGGTTCAGATGGTCGCTACCTTTTTCTGAAATTGTTGATTGGAATGCATCGATATACCTTCGCTAATCTGTATTTTCCTAACTCAGCTCAGGTGTCTTTTGGACTGGAGGTGATAGACAAGCTGATCAGGTGTGCTGAGGGTTCTGCTGTTATCTTAGGGGGTGACTTTAACCTATTCTTCAATGAGGAGATGGATTCGTTAACAGGTAGGTCCTCTGTCTCTCTTGCAGCCTTGAGGCGTTTGAAGAAGGGTCTCATTGCCTTACGGGTGGTGGACTTATGGCGTACACTTCACCCTACTACAATGGATTATAGTTACCACTCATTGGCACATAATTCATATAGTAGACTGGACCACGTTTTTGTATCACACTCACTATTGGATGACAATCCCACGTGTTCCATGGGGGCGTTCTTGTGGTCTGATCATGCACCTGTTTATGGCTCATGTAGGCAGTCCTCGGCGTGTAAACGGGAGTTTTCCTGGCGCCTAAATGACAATTTATTGCAGGATACTCTGTGTGTAGCGGATGTGCGCAGGGCTGTTGAGGACTTTGTCAAGGTGCATGAGTCGGATGACACGGGCGCTCCTATACAATGGGAGTCCCTTAAGTGCGTATTGCGGGGCATATTTATCTCCCATGGTTCGCGTCTGAAAAGGGATAGGGTTGGTAAGTTGCGAGCTCTGCTGGCAGATCTGGGTGCTCTGGAGATGACCAATAAAAGGGGACCCTCGGACGCACGACTGGCGGAACTCTCAAATGTTCGTCATAAGATCTTGAAAATTCTGGACCAAAAATCGCTGTGTTACCGCGATAAATGGCGCAAGAATTATTATGAGTATGGCAACAAGGCTGGCACTTTGCTCGCCAGAACCTTGCATCCGAGGGCTCCCAACTCTTATTTATTTTCCATTAATGATCTGCATCCGAGGGCTCCCAACTCTTATTTATTTTCCATTAATGATCAGCGTGGCCGAACAGTTCATTCCAATGGAGAAATCTTGGAGGCCTTCCGGTCATACTATGAGACCTTGTACAATATTGACCCCTCTCCGACTGGGGACCCGTTTCTGCCATCACGGCGTATTTTGGACTACTTAGAGACCTTTGCCCCGGACGCTTAGACTCCGGGACGATTAGTGCTTTGGAGGGTGACATGACGTTGGAGGAGGCGGCCCTAGTCATCAAGGACTTAAAGGTGGGCAAAAGCCCGGGACCTGACGGGTTCACGCCCAGATTCTATCGCACATTTGGGGACATTTTGGGGCCGGTAATGCTTCGGGCTTTTAATGCTGTGGCCAGGGGAGATCAGTTTCCTTCACAGACCCTCCAAGCTGTCATAACGGTGTTGCCGAAGCCTGGGAAGGATCTTTCAAGTTGTGGTAACTTTCGCCCTATCTCGCTCATTAATGTAGACATGAAGGTCTACGCTAAGGTCATGGCGTGGCGGCTTCGCCCACACTTGCCTGGCCTCATACACAGGGATCAGGTGGGCTTTGTTCAGGGCAGGGAGGCGGGAGATAATACCCTAAAGACATTGGCTCTTATGGATCATGCACGAGCTTCGGGGTCACCTCTCTGCCTCCTTTCCATTGACGCTGAGAAGGCGTTTGACAGGGTGCATTGGGGCTTTTTGGCAGCAACTCTCTCACAGATTGGTCTGGGTCCCCGTATGCGCTCTTGGATTTTAGCTCTGTATAGATCACCTACGGCTAGAGTGAGAGTCAATGGGTCACTTTCCATGCCTTTTCGTATCGGGAATGGAACGTGCCAGGGATGCCCCCTGTCACCGACCTTATATGTGCTGGTCATGGAGGCGTTGGTAATGCCTTACGCAAGGATGCCACTCTCCAAGGGATCTATAGGGGTGATTTTCATCAGAAAGTGTCCTTGTTTGCTGATGATCTCCTCATATATATGTCCTCGCCACATATAGGGATTCCCACGGTGATGAAACATTTCCAAACCTTTGGCGAGCTTAGCAATTTTAAAGTTAATCATAAGAAATCGGACCTGCTCAATGTGTCCCTGTCGGGAGAGGAGGCAGAGAGGATAAGGCTCAGTGGGGTTTTTGCGTGACAGCCTTTAGCCATCACATATCTGGGGGTGAAAATAGCATCGGACACTTCCAAATTATTTGACCTTAATTATGGCGCTCTGTTGCGTCAGATTGAGGAGAATCTCAAGAAGTGGAACGTACTGCAATTGTTTTGGTTCGGCAGAGTCAATGCTTTGAAGATGAATATCCTTCCCAGGCTTCTCTACCTGTTTCAGACCATACCTTTGGTTGTGCCTAGACCCTTTTTTGATAGATTACGGCGCACAGCTTCGAGGTTCGTGTGGGGGTCCTCCCGTCCGCGCATACGGCATTCTATTTTGATCCGCCCAAAACTGAATGGGGGGTCGGATTACCGGACTTTCTGTTGTATTATAGAGCCACTGTTTGCAAGAAAGTCCTAGACCTGACTTATCGAGGGAAGGAAAAACTATGGGTAGAAATAGAGAGACATAACGGCCCAGTAGCGGCACAGGGCATATTTTGGCTGCCAAAATTGGCACGCTATCGCGATGGAGACTTATCCCTGATCTTGAGGACATTGCTGACTATATGGGACGGCTTCGCGCCCGGGGTCGGTTTAGTGTCGGTTCCTGGTCCCTTGACGCCACTTGTTGGTAATGCTGCCTGCCCATCTTTGACGAGGGGGTTTTGCCGGTTTTTGACACCTGGGTTTTTTCCCTGCGCAATTTTTACACGCAATCAGGTTACGTTGGCTTTGGGGACATCCTGGTGACGGGAACTGGTACAGCAGGCGCGTGGTTGGTATACTTCCAGATGCGTAGTTATGCCTCCTCATTGGAGGCACTGGTCCGCCCACGTTTGCGACTTACAGACTTTGAACAGCTATGTACAGGTGGGACTGCTCCTGTCCATGATGTTTCTTTGGTGTATCGCCTCTTGGTTGCGGGAGAGACAGGGGACTCTTTGCCCCCATTTGTGAGTAGTTGGGAACGGGAGTTAGGTAAAACATTCTCGCCGGACTTATGGTCTAAAGCTTTCCACATGACTCACAAGGGCACAATAGCTGGCCGCGCTCAGGAGGCGAATTACAAACTGTTGTCTCGCTGGTACAGAACCCCTTCTAGACTGGCGAAGATGTACTCCACTTGTACTGATGAGTGCTGGCGCTGCGGCAGTGGCTATGGCTCCTTCGTCCACATTTGGTGGGAATGCCCCAAGATAGTCCCAATTTGGAGGGAGGTGGGGTTGTTTTCTAAATTTAGTGGGGGATTCGTCTCAGTCACATTAGAAATGGCCCTTCTATCAATGATCCCGGGAAGGGTGCAGCTCATTAAAAAAGGGCTCCTGCATTTCTTTCTGCAGGCGGTCCGTCAATTGATCCCCAGGAATTGGAGATCTGTCCATCCACCATCGAGAATCCAATGGGTGGAACTCATGGACGACATACGTTACATGGAGGAGCTTAGGGCAGCCGATGCAGGGAGGTCTGAGTCCTATTTGCGAATGTGGAGTGATTGGGTGGCATTTAGGGGCTCTCCGGAGTTCCGGGATTGGCTTTCCCGGGGCTGTTGAGGCTTCCAGGGGTAGAGGTAGGTGGCGGTGAATAGACTTTCTGATGGATATGGGCAATGAGTGGCCGGGTGGATCGGCGAGGGTCGGACATTTCTCTATCTTTGTTCTTCTATTGTCTTTTCTTCCTCTTCTCTTCTTTTTCTTTTGCTTTTCTTTACTCTTTTCAGTTTCTTCCTATATTTTTCTTTGATGGTGGATGTTATCCGCTCTCATTCTGTTCTTGAAGTTTATTAAAGCAAAGTACCTGGGTATTGTGAACAATGTTTCTACGAGTTTACCAGAGCCCGGAATACTACTGAATGCTATGTTTCTAAACATTACTGTATAATTCGGTGCTGGAGGTTGTCTTGTATTCTAGATGTATTGCTTTATTTCATTGCCGAGAGAGGCACTGCACTGTAACTGTTTACGCAACTTGTTTGTTGCCTTTTGTATTACATAAATGCTATAATAAAAACTATTTGAACCATAAAGCAGCGTCTCAGCGTCGCATGAGTGCTGCGGCTAAGCTGGAGAGGTATGCTCGCATTGTGGAGAGCGAGAAGCAGCAAGAGTCAGAGGGAGAGGAGGAGGATGGGGATGAAGGGATGGAGCTACAGGACGAGGTGGAAGGAGGAAAATCCCCAGAGAGCAGTATCCCTGAGGGGGAGAAAATGGCTGTGGCAGCACAGGAGGAGGGGAGGTACAGGAGAATCCCACCATTAAAGATGTGTTTACAGTAGTGTCCTTCTGCAAGCAGGGACTAACTACTTTAACTCAGCAAGTCCTGAGAGTACAGTCTGAAGTAGCCACTATAAAAAAGGACATACATAAGGTCAATACCAGGACGGGAAAGGTGGAAAACAGAGTGGGAGAGGCCGAATATTGGATAAATAATGTTAGGGCTGGCGGAACGCACCAAATAAATATAAATAGGTGCGTTCGCAGTCCGGGGTCCACCATGCAGGCAGATCCTGCTGCTAGTAAGATGGCAGTATAAGCGAACTCTTGTTACTTCACAGAGTCGCAAACATAGAGACGAAGAGATAGAGACTGTGTCCTGTTAACACCACAGGGATACACAGATAACTGCTGTGCGGATAGCAGTCTGTGATCATGCAGTCAGCAACGCAAACAAGCAACTCCTCACCGGAGAAGCCGGTATTCTAGGGGCTTATTTCAGCCAGGCCCTGAACACATGCATACGAATTTCCTCACCGGAGGTGCCGGTATTCTAGGGGCTTATTTTAGCCGAGCCCTAACCACATGCGTGCATGATCACACTGGCGCAAAGCACATAACACAATTGATACTAGTGCATCGCCGAGCGGCCATGCGCACCTTTTATAGCAGCAGCTACAGGACCTTCCAGAACACAAGCAATTTCAAGACCTTCCTGGCTGACCAATGGGAGCTGCTGCAGTACCTGAGCATGTGACCCCTGATCTCAAATGAGAGATCCTACCAGGGGCATCCTCAGAAGGGGAAACGCAGGACTTAGTCCTAAAGACGTCAGCTCGCTGCTTACTGGCTACAATAGCAGAACCTTGAGACGCAGCAGTAATCCTCTACACAATGTTAGACTGGGCGAGACGCTGGGACCGACGTCTCTGCTGAGCAGAGTCCACTGCAGCCGGAGACAAATGGGAGACCGCAGCAGGGATGGTTCGAGATTCCCCTTGTGCAGAAGCGGTAACTCGACCCCTAACATTACCCCCCCCCTAGGGCCCCCCTTCTTTGGGCCTCGCTACGTTCAAAGGCAGCGATGAGCTGCGGAGCATGAATATGCTCGGCAGGCTCCCAGGACCTATCCTCAGGCCCATAACCCCTCCAATCCACCCCCAAAAATTTTTTGCCCCGTACCACCTTGCACCCTACAATGGCATTCACCTCGTGATCGTCCGTAGACGAACCCGACGTCCCGGCAGAAGACTGAGGCAACCAGGAGATGACCACGGGTTTTAGGAGGGACACATGGAAGGTGCCGGAGATACCAAGGCGAGGCGGAAGGGCTAAACGGTAAACCACAGGGTTCACCTGCTCGAGAACCTTGAAGGGACCCAAATAGTGGGGTGCCAACTTAGTGGACTCCACCCACAGCCTGATGTTTCGAGCGGAGAGCCACACTAGGTCGCCAGGAGCAAATGTCGGAGCGGGACGCCGATGGGCATCGGCAGAAGACCTCATCCTCTCCTTGGAAGCCTGAATGGCATCCTTGGTGCGGTCCCATATGTCCCGTGCCTCCACAGCCCAGTCTGCCACCCTGGAGTCGGCAGAAGCCACGGGCATGGGAACCGGTACCCGCGGATGCTGGCCGTAATTTAAGAGGAATGGGGTCTGTCCGGTGGAGTCAGCCACAGCATTGTTTAGCTCGAACTCCGCCCACGGGAGCAAGGATGCCCAGTCATCCTGCCTGGCAGAGACAAAATGTCGCAAGTATGTGACCAAGGTCTGGTTGGCCCTCTCTACCAACCCATTTGTCTCGGGATGATATGCAGAGGAGAGGTTTAACTCAATGCAGAGTAGACGACACAGCTCTCTCCAGAACCGAGATGCAAATTGGGGACCTCGATCGCTGACAATCTTGTCTGGCATACCGTGTAGACGGAAGATGTGTCTAATAAATAATGCTGCCAAGGCCCGTGCAGAAGGTAACCGTGGTAACGGCACCAAGTGCACCATTTTGGAGAAGTGGTCGGTGATCACCCAAATGATAGTGCAACCCTGAGACTTGGGTAAGCTCACCACAAAGTCCATCCTGACCATCTCCCAGGGCCTGTCTGCCATCGGCAAAGGGAAAAGTAACCCAGCTGGCCGATGTCGAGGGGACTTGTTCTTGGCGCAGGAGACACACGCCTGAACATATTCCCTGACGTCACGGACCATATGAGGCCACCAATATGTCCTCGCCAATAATTCATTTGTCCTCTTTGCCCCAAAGTGTCCACCCACCTTGGACGAGTGTGCCCAAGAGAGTACCTCCGGTCGCAAATTAGTGGGCACAAAAGTCTTGCCCGGAGTCACAGACTCTAGCGAAACCGGGGCTACCGTTCTCAGGCTCTCTTCGGGGACAATAAGCCGAGGCTCCTCATCCTCCTCCTCTGATGACACTAATGAGCGAGAGAGAGCGTCGCCCGAATATTCTTCTCACCGGAGAGAAAATGGAGGGTGAAGTGGAACCGAGAGAAGAATAGGGACCATCTGGCCTGGCGAGAATTTAGCCGCTGAGCCGTTTGCAAATATACCAAGTTTTTGTGGTCAGTGAAGACTTGGAAGGGAAAACGAGCCCCCTCCAGAAGATGTTTCCACTCAGAGAAGGCCAACTTCATAGCCAGCAACTCCCTGTCCCCGATGAAATAATTCCTCTCTGCTGGTGTAAAGGTCTTAGAAAAGAAGAAGCAGGGATGCTTCCGACCTTGAGCATCCTTTTGATAAAGGACTGCTCCACCACCAACAGAAGAGGCGTCCACCTCTAAAATGAACGGCTTATCAACATCGGGGCGATGTAATATGGGAGCACTGGCAAAATGCGACTTGATGGAAGAGAACGCCTTGGAGACCTCCTCAAACCACAACTTGGGATTTGCTCCTTTCTTGGTGAGGGCTACCAAGGGAGCTACCAAAGTCGAGAAATGGGGAATGAACTGGCGATAACAATTAATGAACCCATAAAGCGCTGCACCGCTTTAAGAGAATGGAGTTCTTGCCAGTCCATTACAGCCTGTAGTTTGGCAGGATCCATAGCCAATCCCTGGGCAGAGATGATATAGCCCAGGAAAGGTAAAGACTCCTGCTCAAACACACATTTCTCCAGCTTGGCATAGAGGGAGCTTGCCCGTAAGAGGTTGAAGACTTTGTTAACATCCCTCCGGTGAGAGTCTATATCTGGTGAAAAGATGAGAATATCATCCAGATAGACCACTACAGAGGTGGAGAGCATATCCCGGAAGATGTCATTGACAAAGTCTCGGAAAACAGTGGGAGGATTATAGAGCCCAAATGGCATCACCAGGTATTCATAATGCCCATCCCTGGTATTAAAAGCTGTCTTCCACTCGTCCCCTTCACGGATGCGAATTAGATTATAGACACCACGTAGATCTAGCTTGGTAAATACCTTTGCTCCCCAGAGTCTATCAAAGAGCTCAGAGATTAGGGGCAACGGGTACTTATTCTGGACGGTGATGGCGTTAAGACCCCTGTAGTCAATACACGGACGTAATTCTCCGTTCTTCTTCTGCACGAAGAAGAACCCCATCCCTGCTGGTGACACCGACTTCCTAATGAACCCTCTTGCCAGATTCTCCTGAATATACTGGGACATGGCCTCCGTCTTAGGAAGCGAGAGGGGATAGACTCTTCCCCGAGGATGTTCTGCTCTAGGCAAGAGATCAATAGGACAGACGTAGGGGCGATGAGGCGGAAGAGTCTCCGCCGCCTTCTTGGAGAAAACGTCTGCGTATGACCAATAACATTGGGGAAGAGAAGTAAGGTCTACGGGCATCTCTGTGGTGGTGACCTGAACGCACTCCCTGACACACTTGCCTCTACATGAATCACCCCAACCCAGTATCCTCCCAGAGGACCACTCAATATGGGGAGAGTGGTGACGGAGCCAAGGTATTCCCAGCAAAACCTCGTCTATTCCCTCAGGCAGGACGAGAAAGGAAATACTCTCCTGATAGGAAGGGGACATAGATAGAGTGAGAGGGATAGTCTGGTGGGTGATTTGTGAGGGCAGAGTCGATCCAGTCACTACTCGCACAGTCACCAGTTTGGTGAGCATCACCTGAGGTATAGTGTGGCGGAGAGCAAAGACAGAGGACATGAAATTCCCCTCGGCTCCAGAATCCACACAGAGCTCGGCGGTGAGAGTGGATGTACCTACAGTAATTGTCCCTTTGAAGGACAACTTGGTGGAAAATGTCGCGGCGTTTAGTGAACCTTCTCCCAGGGTCACTAGACGCGACCGTTTTCCCGACCGCTGTGGACATTAGTTGGCATAATGTCCTAACTGCTGACAGATGTTACAAACCACGGGTACTCGAGCGGCCCGGGACTTAGGTCCCGCTCGAGAAACTTCCATGGCCTCATGGGAGTCGGAAGCCTGACTGGAAGATTCTAGAGGTCTGGCGAAGGTGGGAGCCAGCCGGAACCTCTGCCTACACTGGGATCGCTCCAAACTCCACTCGTGAAAACGGAGGTCGATGCAGGTAGATATGGCGATAACCTTCTCCAGTGTGACGGGAATCTCCCTGGTAGCCAATGTGTCTTTCACATGGCCCGCCAGTCATCTCCAAAACACGGGAATGAGGACTTTATCTGGCCAGTCTAACTCCGAGGCCAGAGTCTGAAATTGGACAGCAAAATAGCTGACCAAGGACGAACCCTGTGAACTTGCCAGCAGTTGGAGCGCCGCATCGTTGGTGACCTGAGGTCCTAGAAAGACCTTTTTTAGAGCCTCCAGAAAACGAGGAGCACTCCGCACCACATGGTCGTAATGCTCCCACAGCGGTGTGACCCACTCCAATGCTCTGCCCGACAGGAGAGATATTACAAAACCCACTTGTGCTCAATCCGTGGGGAAACGTGCAGCCAGAAGCTCGAGTTGTATAGAGCACTGACTCACGAATCCCTGACATTGCTTGCTGCCACCAGCAAACTTGTCTGGAAGCGGGAGGTGGGATAATGTAGGGGCAGAGGTGACAGTGGACACACTGGCTGCAGCCACACTAGCAGCCTGAACAGCGCCTGCGGTAACATCCACAGCTGAGGTTGTGCGCTCAAGAGACGCCAACTTACCCTCCAGCTGCTTGATGTTCCGCTGTAGACGCTGGTCGTCCACCATTTTATTAGCCAGACCCTGGCACTAGTATTATGTTAGGGCTGGCGGAAAGCACCAAATAAATATAAATAGTCTTAGTTACTTACCGTTAACGGTATTTTTCGTAGTCCATGACAGCACTACGGAGAGAGGGGATCCGCCCCTTAGGAACAGGAAACCTACAGATATAAAAGGGCGGCACCTCTCCCACGCATCAGTTGGATTACAGAGCATACAAGGACTACCAAGGTTAAATGGTATACAGCAAAAAATTATGCATCACACAGTAATATTGGTCAATTGTTTATTACATGCGGACTATATAAGAGGAAGAAGTACACATAGAACACGGGTGGGAATCTAAGGGTGCTGTCATGGACTTTGAAAAATACCGTTAACGGTAAGTAACTAAGACTTTAATCGAACGTCCATGACAGCACTATGGAGAGAATTACAGAGAGTAATAACTACTTAGGGAGGGACTACAGCCTGCAGCACCGTTAGTCCGAAAGAAAGGTCTGAGGAAGCACCCACATCTAACCTATAATGAGTAAAAAACGTGTGTGGAGAAGACAACGTAGCTGCCTTACATATCTGATCAATGGAGACTTCTGCCCTCTCTGCCCATGAAGTCGCCACAGCTCGGGTGGAATGCGCCCTCAGCCTCTCAGGTGCCGGCTTGCCCCTTGAGGTGTATGCCAGAGAAATTGCTTCCCTAATCCATCTGGCCAATGAGCTTTTTGTTATTCTGCGGCCTTTGTTAATTCCCTGAAAAGAGACAAACAATGCATTGTCCCTTTTCCAGAGGTCAGTGACTGCTAAATATTGCAGGAGACATCTTCTAGCATCTAGAGTATGGAGTTTTATCTCTTTTTGATTAGATGTATTAGGGATGAAAGAAGGGAGAACAATTTTCTGTGTTCTGTGGAAAGCGGAAGACACCTTAGGTAGGTATGCCGGATCAGGTCTAAGTATTACCCTGTCATCCAGAACCCGAGTGTAAGGAGACAGTCTAGATAGTGCCTGGATGTCACTTACCCTCCTAGCCGAAGTTAATGCTACCAGGATGGCGGTTTTTAGGGAAAGAATTTTTATTGATGCTGCTGAAATAGGTTCAAAGGGGGGTTCTGTTAAAGCAGTAAGAACAAGGTTCAAATCCCATGGCATGATTCTCTCCTTCACTATGGGTCTCGACCTACCCGCAGCCTTAATGAATCTACTGACCCAGTAATTATTGGCGATGTTGCAACTGAAGAGCGCTCCCAACGCTGAAACCTGCACCTTAAGGGTGCTCGTAGAGAGACCCAAGTCCAGACCCTTTTGCAGGAATTCTAGAATCTGGGCTATCGGTGTTGGGTCCCCTGCTACCACCCCCGAACTCTGAAGAAATTTTTTCCAAGTCCTAGCGTAGATTCTAGTTGTAACCTCTTTTCTGCTTTTAAGGAGAGTATTAATTAGATTAGCCGAAAACCCCTTATCTCTCAGCAGCGACCGTTCAAAATCCACGCCGTCAGGTGGAGGCCCGCTACCTGAGGATGGTAGACTGGGCCCTGGGAGAGCAGATCTGGGATATCAGGCAGGACCCAAGGGTCGGCTATCGACATGTTTCTGAGACCTGAAAACCATGCCCTCCTGGGCCAGAAGGGAGCGACTACTATTACCCTTGCCCTGTCTTTCCTGACCTTCCTCAGTACTAGGGGGAGTAAAGACAAGGGAGGGAAGGCGTAGGCCAGATTGAAATCCCACTTTAACAGAAGAGCGTTGTCATGGGTGTATCGCCACAAAGATCGTCGCGATTACACATTCTGACTTCTCGCAGCTGAGTTGCTGGTGCTTTGTGTTTGGCAGTGAGGGAGTTAATTCTACCTAGCTCTGTGCTAAGACTAGGTCCAGCCCCGCCCGGCTGCAGTTGATTATTCACTAATTAGCTCCCTTCATATACCTGCCAGTTTGCTTGGGAGATGTCGGTGAAAGCATTCATTCTGACCAGCAGAGCGGATCGTTTCTGAGAAGACTTAAGCTAAGAGTGCCTGTTGTGGTTAATCCTCTCCTCGCTTATTGTTTATCTCCTTAACCTTTTGTGTTCCCTCTGTGTTGTAGTTTTTGTATGCAAGGCAGTATTTACTTTACCCCTTGTCTGTCTCGTGTGTCTAATACTGTTAGTAAGCTGTGATCTGCCCATTCCCTTTGG
Source organism: Oophaga sylvatica (assembly GCA_033576555.1). NCBI lineage: Eukaryota > Metazoa > Chordata > Amphibia > Anura > Dendrobatidae > Oophaga > Oophaga sylvatica. Next base: position 487,892,418 of record JARQOD010000001.1, on the reverse strand, counting down.
TGGTAATCAGGGTCCTTCTCAGGACTGGATTACAGTGGTCAGGGATCTACAGGAGACAGGGTTAGGCTGGCGGCCTGGACCTCTGTACCATTAACAGTACCTCCAGGTAGAGGGACTAGTCAGGACCCCAGTTTAGGGTCAGCATAGACCCCGGTCCACCTCTATCCTGAGACAGCGTGACAAGCGTCCACTGCCAGATGGCATTCTCTGGGATTCAGAGAGCAGAACCGTTTCACTTTCCTGTGGGATTTGGTAGCAAAGAGATCTACCTCCGGTAGACCCCATTTCCGCACAATTAGGTCGAAGATGGAAGTTTTTAACGACCATTCTCCCTGACTCAGGAGACTGCGGCTTAAGAAGTCCGCCTTGGTATTTTCTTCTCCCCTTATATGAAGAGCCGTTAAAGAAAGAAAATGTCGTTCTGCTAACTGGAGTAGGGCCTTGCCACTTCCATGAGAGGACCGGAACGAGTACCACCCTGGTGGTTGATGTAAGCGACTGTGACCCGATTGTCGGAGAGCACTCGAACGTGGTGACCCTGTGTAGATAAACAAGGAGCTTTTTAATCGCTTGCTCTACTGCCGTTAACTCCTTCATATTAGAAGACATCTGTATTTGATCCAGCTCCCATAAGCCCTGAACCATAACATCCCCATATGAGCCCCCCACCCCGAAGGGCTTGCATCTGTCGTGACTACCCGGGATATTTCATATTCCCAGGGAACCCCCTTAGACAGGTTTGTCTCTTCTTCCACCAATCCAGGGACCTTATAGCAGCCTGGCACAAGCCAGGGGAGGAGTCCTGAGGAGATCATTTGCATATTCCCAGTTCATTCTGGGATAAGTGAAGAGTCTCCGCGAGCTCCAAGAACATTGGGTTTTGGCTGTTGCAGCTGAAAGGAGGACATCGGTAAACCAGGGGAGGAGTCCTGAGATCATTTGCATATTCTCAGTTCATTCTTGGATAAGTGAAGAGTCTCCGCGAGCTCCAAGAACATTGGGTTTTGGCTGTTGCAGCTGAAAGGAGGACATCGGTAAACCAGGGGAGGAGTCCTGAGGACATCATTTGCATATTCCCAGTTCATTCTGGGATAAGTGAAGAGTCTCCGCGAGCTCCAAGAACACTGGGTTTTGGCTGTTACAGCTGAAAGGAGGACATCGGTAAACCAGGGGAGGAGTCCTGAGGAGATCATTTGCATATTCTCAGTTCATTCTGGGATAAGTGAAGAGTCTCCGCGAGCTCCAAGAACACTGGGTTTTGGCTGTTGCAGCTGAAAGGAGGACATCAGTAAACCAGGGGAGGAGTCCTGAGGAGATCATTTGCATATTCCCAGTTCATTCTGGGATAAGTGAAGAGTCTCCGCGAGCTCCAAGAACACTGGGTTTTGGCTGTTGCAGCTGAAAGGAGGACATCGGTAAACCAGGGGAGGAGTCCTGAGGAGATCATTTGCATATTCTCAGTTCATTCTGGGATAAGTGAAGAGTCTCCGCGAGCTCCAAGAACACTGGGTTTTGGCTGTTGCAGCTGAAAGGAGGACATCGGTAAACCAGGGGAGGAGTCCTGAGGGGATCATTTGCATATTCCCAGTTCATTCTGGGATAAGTGAAGAGTCTCCGCGACCTCCAAGAACACTGGGTTTTGGCTGTTGCAGCTGAAAGGAGGACATCGGTAAACAGCGAGCCTGGCGGCGCGCAAATTTTGGCACTTTTTTCACCACTGTGATATCTCTTTAACAATAAGAGCATGGAAGAGGCTAGGAGCCATGTGGTGAGTTGCATTTCTTGCTACATGTTCACAGATTTACCAGTGGAAAAGCCAAATTTCACATGCCACAAATGCAAGCTTGTGTCCATGTTGGAGGAAAAGTTGCGAAATCTAGAAGAGAGGTTAGCTACATTGAAGATCATTAAGGAAGATGAAGAGTTCTTAGACAAAGCAGAATTATCTCTTCATGGTGCAGAAAGAGAAGACATTCGACCTGCACCTGAAGAAACAGAGGAATGGAAGCATGTGACCCAGAGAAGCAGGAGGATCATGAAGCAGTCAGCACCCATACTACTCAGGAACCAGTACCAGGCTCTCACACAGGAGAATGATGAAGAAATACATCAGGATAAGACTTTGCCCACAAAGAGCAACCTTGTAAGCCCTCAGAGTCCTCCCGAATGGAGAAAGAAAACTGTTATGAAGAAACGGAGAGTTGTTGTCATGGGGGATTCCCTGTTGAGAGGAACAGATGCCACTATCTGCAGACCGGATATAACCTAAAGAGAAATGTGCTGTCTCCCAGGTGCAAAAATTAAAGATGTGTCTGACAGGATATCAGGACTCTTCAGACCTAAAGATGACTACCCATTCCTGCTAATACATGTGGGGACAAATGACACCACAAGAAGTGACCTGGAAACCATCTGCAGTGACTTTGAAAACTTAGGCAAGAAAGTGAAAGAACTGGGAGCGCAGGTGGTCTTCTCATCCATCCTCCCAGTGGATGTCCATGGAACAAGGAGGTGGAATAAGATTCTGCAGGTGAACAACTGGCTACGTCGATGGTGCGGTCAGCAAGGATTTGGATTTCTGGATCACGGAGTGAATTACCTATATGATGGACTACTTGCTAGAGATGGGGTGCACCTTACGAAGACTGGAAAACATGTATTTGGAAGTCGCCTTGCTACACTCATCAAGAGAGCTTTAAACTAGAACAATATGGGAAGGGAAGCAAAACGCCAGAAAAAACCATACACCTGACAAATGCTATTGAGAACTCGGCTATTAGAAGTGGAAAGGAAGAACGAAGACAAAACAATCTAAATAATAAAAATATTGGAGGAAGAGAAACCAATCACAAACTAAAATGTTTTTATACAAATGCACAAAGCATGGGCAACAAACAAGGAGAATTGGAACTACTAACACAGGAAAAGAAGTATGATGTCATTGGAATCACTGAGACTTGGTGGGACGATACACATGATTGGAATACAAGGCTAGAAGGATACAACTTATTTGCAAGAAACAGACTTGATAAACGAGGAGGAGGTGTCGCATTGTATGTTAGAAAAGCGTATATCTGCACAGAGATTGACGCTTCAGAGACTGGGAGTTCTGTGGAAACTGTTTGGGTAAGAATACAAGGACAGAACAATGGAAAGGACACCATTGTAGGCATTTACTACAGGCTGCCTATGCAAGCAGAAGAAATGGATGAATTCTTTATGCATCAAATGGCCAAGTTCTCCAAAAAATATGACATAGTGGTCATGGGAGATTTCAACTATCCAGACATTTGTTGGGAATCTCTCTCAGGCAAAACGAACAGATCCAGGAAATTCTTATCCTCTCTTGCTGATAACTTTATCTTCCAAAAGGTAGGGGAGAAAACAAGGGGATCTGCTACCTTGGATCTAATCCTTTATAAACAGGGAAGAAATGGTTGAGGAAGTAAGAGTGGCTGGGACCCTAGGAGGTAGTGACCATGCTATTTTAGAATTTTGGATAACAAGAGGAGGAAGACCTGTGAAGACTCAGATGTCAAGGTTAGATTTTAGAAAGGCAGATTTTAAGGGACTCAGAAAGAGAATTGGAGGGATCCAATGGCAGGATATCCTTAAGGACAAAAATGTCCAGGAAGGATGGGACATCTTGAAAAATGAGATTCTCAAAACACAATCGTTAACAATTCCAAAAAGAGGGAAGAATGGGAAGCATTTAAGGAAACCAGGATGGATGAACACAGAACTTAAACACATGCTAAAAAGGAAGAAAGAAATGTTTATCAAATGGAAAGAGGGAGGCATATCTAAAGAAGAATATAATGCCATCTGCAGAACCTGCAGGGCACAAATCAGATTATCTAAAGCTGACAATGAATTAAGGCTTGCAAGAGATGTCAAAAGCAACAAAAAAGGATTTTGGGGATACGTCAAAAGTAAAAAAAAAGTCAAAGATGCTATAGGATTTTTACAGGATGAAAATGATGAAATGGTAAGAAAGGATGTTGAGAAGGCTGAACTTTTAAATTCCTATTTTGCATCTGTTTTCTCTCAGAAAGGAAATGTAACATCAACTGATCTTCACTGTCCTATTAAAGGAATAGAAGAATCCAGGATATCTATAAACAGAAAGACAGTGAGGAAACACTTAGCTAACCTAAATGAATTCAAGTCTCCAGGTCCAGATGAATTACACCCCAGAATACTGAAGGAGATAGCAGAAGAAATTCTTGAACCACTGTCCATAATCTTTGAAAATTCTTGGAGAACAGGAGAAATCCAGAAGACTGGAGAAGAGCAAATGTTGTTCCAATCTTCAAAAAGGGGAAGAAGGTGGACCCAGGGTACTACAGGCCGGTGAGTCTGACTTCTATACCAGGAAAAATCTTTGAACAAATTATTAAAGAACATGTATGCAAGTACCTGCATAAGAATGAAGTGATTAAACAGAGTCAGCATGGGTTTGTAACTAATAAGTCATGTCAGACTAACTTAATTTCCTTCTATGACAGAATCATTGACTGGATGGATCAGCGAAATGCTGTAGATATAGTATATCTTGACTTCAGCAAAGCATTTGACAAAGTATCTCACACAATCCTTATTGAAAAAATGACTAAGTATGGAATGGACAAGGCAACTGTTAGGTGGATTCATAACTGGCTTAGTGATCGGACTCAAAGAGTGGTCGTAAATGGCTACACATCCAGTTGGAAGAATGTCTCAAGTGGGGTACCACAAGGCTCTGTTTTGGGCCCTGTATTGTTCAACATCTTTATCAATGATTTAGATGAAGGAATTGAGGGCAAACTGATCAAATTTGCTGATGACATAAAGCTAGGAGGGGTAGCTAATCTAGAGAAGAGAGCGAGAGGATTCAAAAAGATATAAATAAACTAGAGCAGTGGGCAGCAACTAACAGAATGGTTTTTAACAGGGAAAAATGCAAAGTACTACATCTGGGCAATAAAAATGAAAAAGCATATACAAAATGGGAGGAATAGGGCTAAGTAACAGCACATGTGAAAAAGACTTTGGTATACTAATTGATCACAGTGTAATGTATGGAGTACAGTTCATATAGCGTCTTGTGCTTGGGTGCGATGAAAACACATGAGACACAGGTTTGATATAGAAGGTCTTGTATTACTTCATACAAGTGGCAAAAATAGTCACACAGTTTGCAGATACAGAAGCAGGAGACACAGCAGGCCAGAGTAACTTAAGCTCAGCAATCACTCTCCAAAACAGGTTCAGGATCTCTTCTCTGTTACCGTAATTCCATGCAAACGTGGATTTATCAAATAGCAAGGTTCCAGAGTCCACATGTATTCCAAGGTTCCTCAGAAGGAAATAGCTGGAGTACAAAGTCCAAGGCTTCCAGGAGTCAGGTCACAGGTTCACTGCAGGCTTGATTCTGAAGCACTGATTGCTCAGCTGTGGCTGCTTAAGAAGCAAGAGGGAGAGAATCAGGGCGGGAACATGAAAGCTGGAAACTCCATATTGACTGAGGGCAAGATAGCTGCAGCAAGACAGAAAGTAAAATGGCTGACGGAAAAACTGAGTTTCAAGAAACATGTACAAGAACCTTACATTACTCCCCCCTTAGGGACAACCTCCGGATGACCTCAGACCAGGCTTGTCTGGGTACCTCTGATGAAACTGGCGGAGCAAGCGAGGAGCATTAACGTTATTGACTGGTTCCCATGAGTTGTCCTCCACTGGGTAGCCCTGCCATTTAATCAAATATTGTAACTGATTTCTGTACAACCTGGAATCTAGAATCCTTTCCACCACAAACTCTTTCTGACCATCGACCAGCACCGGGCCAGGGCAAGGAGAAGAACGTCCAGGAAACGTATTGGGTGTTGCAGCCTTTAGCAGGGATACATGAAAGACAGGGTGGATTCTCATAGTTCTGGGCAGTTGAAGACGACAAGCAACGGCACTTATAATTTTACTGATTTTATAGGGTCCAATGTACTTATGTCCCAACTTAGACGATGGAATCCTTAACTTAAGATTTCTGGTTGACAGCCAGACCAGGTCTCCTACCTTGAAAGCTGGTGCAGGTTTACGAAATTTATCTGCTGCTTTCTTGTACCTTTCCTGAGCCAATTCCAGATTTCCCTTTAGAAGATCCATATTCTTTTGTAAAGACGTGATTCTTTCAGCCACTGCTGGCAAAGGCGTTTCTATGGGAAATCGAGGATGAATGTTAGGATGATAACGTAAATTGGAGTAAAAAGGAGACTGCTTAGTGGAGGCGCTCTGAGAGTTGTTATAAGAGAACTCAGCCAGTGGAAGTAGATCCACCCAATCATCCTGTAGGTGGCAGATAAAGCAGCGGAGATACTGCTCCAGGGTCTGATTGGTTCGTTCTGTCTGTCCATTAGTCTGGGGATGAAAAGCAGAAGAAAGGTTTACTTTAATGTCCAATGCTGCACAGAAATTTTGCCAGAACCTTGAAGTGAATTGCACCCCTCGATCCGAAATAACCTCATCCGGTACTCCATGTAAGCGAAACACATTCTTAATCATCAAATCTGATGTCTGTTTTGCAGTGGGTAAGCCGACACAAGGGATAAAATGAGCTGCCTTTGTTAAACGATCAACCACCACTAGAATGGTGTTTTTCCCTTGAGAGGTTGGTAACTCCACAATGAAGTCCATAGAAATGGATCCCCACGGGCGGGACGGGGTGGGAAGAGGTTGCAACAGACCAGTTGGTGAGGAGCGAGGTGTTTTGCATCTTGCACAGACTTCACATGAAGTGACATAGTTTAAAACATCTTTCCTGTAAGTGGGCCACCAAAAGAAACGAGAAAGAAATTCCTGTGTCTTTAGAATTCCTCTATGCCCAGCTATCTTGGAATCGTGAATGAGTTGCAATACTCTCAATCTGACTGTTTCAGGAATATACAGACGTTGTCCCTGAATCCACACACCATTCTTAAAGACAAGACTTACGTCCCTTGGGGGTTGTGCCAACAAGGAATCCGCATGGTATGCTTCCTTGATGTCCTTAAGTAGGTCTTGATTATGAATCACTCCCAGGAATCTAGAGTCAGGAAGAATAGTCTTAGGAGGAGTAAGTGGACGTGTCTCTGCTGAATGAATCCTAGAGAGTGCATCAGCCTTTCCATTGCGCGAACCTGGTCTATAAGAAATGACAAAATTAAATTAGTTTAAGAAAAGATTCCAGCGAGCCTGGCGAGGAGTCAGGCACTTAGCCGACCTGATAAATTCAAGATTACGATGGTCTGTCAGGACGACTATTTGCTGTGCAGCTCCCTGAAGAAGGTGTCTCCATTCTTTGAAGGCGGCAATAATGGCCAACAACTCTCTATTGCCCACATCGTAGTTCCTCTCAGCCGAAGACAACTGCTGGGAAAAGAAGGCACAGGGATGCAAGACATTCTTCTCACCTGTTCTCTGAGAGAGTATATCTCCAACGGCACAGTCTGAAGCATCCACCTCTATTATGAAGGCAAGTTCGGGGTTGGGATGTACTAAGATAGGTGCGGTGGTAAATTTATCTTTTAGACGGGAAAATGCTTCCTGGGCTTGGAGAGTCCAGGAGAACCTAGACTCTTTCCGGGTAAGTTGGGTGATAGGTGACACTACCTCAGAGAAATTCCTAATGAAACGTCTATAGAAGTTGGCAAACCCGATGAAGCGCTGCACCTCCTTCACATTTCTAGGAATTGGCCAATCCTTGATGGCTTGGGTCTTGCTTCCATCCATACTAATTCCTTGTGTAGACAGTACATACCCCAGAAATTGAATTTCGGTCCTATGGAATTCACACTTTTCAAGTTTGATGTAAAGATGGTTTTGTGTTAGACGTTCCAAGACCATTCTCACATGTCCATGATGTTCCTCTGTGGAGTTAGAAAAAGTTAGAATATCATCCAAATAAATCACCACGAATGTATCTAGGAGATCCCTGAAGATGTCATTCACCAAGTGTTGGAAAGTGGCTGGGGCGGTACTCAGACCAAAAGGCATAACTAGATATTCAAAGTGTCCATAGCGTGACCTGAATGCAGTCTTCCATTCATCCCCAGGTCTAATACGGACCAAGTTATAGGCCCACGGAGATCCAGTTTAGAGAAAATTTTGGCATGCCGCACTCTCTCCAATAACTCAGGGATTAAAGGCAATGGATAACGGTTTCTAATAGTAACCTTATTGAGTTCCCTATAGTCTACGCAGGGTCTCAGAGATCCATCTTTCTTCTTCACAAAGAAGATGGGTGCACCTGCAGGAGATGAAGAGGGGCGTATGAAGCCCTTGGCTAGATTTTCGTCTATGTAATCCTTTAAAGCCTTTAGCTCGGGCCCCGCCAGGGGGTAGATCTTACCAAAAGGTATCTCTGCTCCAGGCAATAATTCAATTGGACAATCATATGGACGGTGAGGGGGAAGCTGGTCAGCGTTCTTCTTGTCACATAAATCCACATAGTCCTGGTATACAGCTGGTAGTTCAGGGACTGACATGGTTCCTTTAGGAACAGAGCAAGCTGAAACTTCTGGACTCATCTGTTTCTCTGGAAAGTGTAATTCCTTGGTCTCCCAGTTAATGGTAGGGTTCTGAGCCTGCAGCCATGGTAGCCCTAGAATAATGGGAAAGTGGGGAGAAGAGATAAGCATAAAGGACAGTTTCTCTTGATGATCTTTACCCATAAGGACCCTCAAAGGCTCCGTTTCCTGATCCACTGGTCCAGAGGTCAGCAGGGAACCATCCACAGTTTCCATCTGTACTGGAGTAGCCTTCTTCACTGAACGTATCCCCTGTTTCAGAGCAAAGGAGACATCCATAAAATTTCCACTTGCCCCTGAGTCGATCATAGCAGAGCTAGACACCCAGACTGAGTCAACCCAGAGTTTGATGGAAAGGAAGCAATGAGAATTGTTTTTCTTACAACTCAGCTGGGACACCGCTGAGGAAACTTGAAAAATTGCAGCGTTTACACAGTCATCGTCCTCAGAAGTAACGGAGTTTAAGTCCGAGAAATCAATATCTGTTGCTGCAGATCTCTCTGGAGCCTGAGGCTCGGACCTGACAGATCTCCTCTCGCAACACTCACAGTGAATGAGTGCTGCAGTAGTCTTACGAGAACGGCTGGGGCAGTTTATAATGAAGTGCCCTGACTTACCACAATAGAAACATAGATTTTCCTTAAAACGATGTTCTTTACGTGTATCACTAACCCGTCTTTGTAAAGAGTCCACCTGCATGGGTTCAGGTTCAGGTTCCCGTGTGATCCTACTCAAAGGTTCCTTAGCTGGGGAGGAAGGTAGGAAAAGGTTAGTGCGATTGCTTTCGAACCATCTCTCTTGCCTGCGTTCAGTCAGACGAGCATCAATACGGATGCAGTAGTTAATAAAGTCACCTAACGCAGTGGGAGGGTCGGCACGAGCAAGTTCATCCTTAATCAGTGGAGACAACCCTTTTCGAAAAATAGATTTTTTGGCGGAACTGTCCCAGGTGGTATCAAGGGCCCATCTCCTGAAATCCAAGGCATATTCGGCTACCGAGTGCTTACCTTGGCGCAAAGTTAACATGGCTGCTTCAGCTGTTGCACCTCGATTGGGGTCATCAAACACCTGCCCCATGGCTGAAATGAAAGCATCAAGATGATCCAAACATTCATCCTCAGTCTCAATCAGAGGGTTTGCCCACATCAAAGCCTTGTTGGTAAGCAACATAATTATAGTAAGCACTTTAGATCGTTCAGTGGGAAATTGTGAAGCATGTGCAGAAAAAAAAAAGATTGCATTGGTTAATAAATCCCCTGAATTTCTCACGTTCACCGCCAAAACGAAAAGGGGGCAACTTGGGAATCCCAGAACTCGGGGCTACGGCAGGAGCCTGGACTCGCTCCTCTAGAACCTCAATCCTGGCTCGTAAATCCTGGGTAGTTTGTCCAAAGACTTGCAAATTGTGATTAGTGAGGTCCTGTAGGTTTGCAAAATGGGTTTTTATAGACTGGAAATCTGCAAGGATATTATCAGTCACTCCGCAAAGTTCCTTTATGCGGGCCTCCATCTTCCAGATCTTTTAAGACAGGAGTACTGGAAGGAGAAGAGAAAAAGAGAGAAAAAAAAAAAACAATAGTGTTTACCTGTGGTAACACTGCAGAAAAAAAAAAAATTAAGGGAACTGCTCACCTGGAATGGTTGTGAGAAGTCACAACCACTGTCATCACAGAAAGTACAACCGGACATCTGATATCCACAGTTACAGCAGACACAGCTGTTGTGAATGGGTTTGAGATGAGTTCTGAGCAGAGCCTCCCTCTGGTGGTTACAAGCGGTACTAGTGAGGATTGTGAAGACTGGGAATCAGGTGTTACTGATTGGTCTTATTTAAGGGAATCATTTTCCCATCAGGGTTGCCGGTGATCAATTGTTCTGGTCTGAATCCTTCTTTCCAGTTTCCCTTGTAGCCTGCTGTGTCGTGTCTGCATCTCCTGCTATCAGATAAGACAATTTCTTATTTTGTGTTTTTGCTATATTTTTGCATTTTGTCCTGCACTTCTGTGGGGGCCTTCTGGGTCCCCTCCGGGGGCTTTTGCCCTCTCAGTTTAGTCCAGCCACTGTGTTTTGTACTTTTGCTTTTTCCAGTTTTTTCAGTGGCTGTTGTTTTGATTTTTTTTACACCAGAGAACTAATTTAGGTGGTAGAGGTCGTGTGATCTCAGGTGATTTTGAAATTAGTGGAGTTGGTGTTTTTCAGGGTTTTCTGGGATTGCAGTAAGTGCCCTTCCTATCCTTTTCTTATTTAGATAGTTTGGGCCCCAGCGTTTGCTCATGCTATTTTCTTTCTGTGTCAGTGTTTCCTCTTGTCTAACCGCCATTACATGTTTGGGGGCTTTCTATTATCTTTGGGGTTCTGCTCCGGGGCAGATAGCTTTCCTATTTCTATCTTTAGGTGTAGTTAGTTTCTCAGGCTGTGACGAGGCGTCTAGGACCAACGTAGGAACGCTCCACGGCTGCCTCTAGTTGTGGTGGTTAGTCAGGGTACTGCAATCTCATAGATTCCAACTGCTCTGGTGTATTTCCTTTTTTGCCTGCACTCCTCAGCTACCGTAACATAACAGTATCACCGGCCAAAAAATTGTATGGTACTCACAGAAGGGAAAAAATATTTTGAAGGAAGAAAAGTTGTCAGAGATATTTTTCTGTTTGTTGCATTTTTTTTTTTTTTTTTTTTTTTCCCTCTGTATCTCTGGGTGCTGGGGAGGATCTTTTCTCCCAATGGAGTTTGCACAGTTGTCTGGCCGTGTGGATCAGCTTGCCACTGAGGTT
>JARQOD010000001.1:487795317-487881007 GCA_033576555.1 Oophaga sylvatica | reverse complement strand
GATCACAAGATGCACACACTGTGTAGCTGGCGTTTCCTACAGACACATGCTCCAAAATGGCTGAAATCCTATTTCCTGTCACATGAACACCTGGATTAGACTCATTAACGCAATCCAACGTATGTATCATTTGTACATTTTGCTAGTTTAACGTCTGGATGCGTTAGCAATAGACTTCTATGGCAGAATTAACGCTTCGTTATCCCTGCGTTAGCTGCGACGGACCCAAAACGCTCAGGCCGCGTTGGAAGGTGCGTCACAAAAAAACGGAATGTTGCTAACGCATGCCTATTTTGACATGCGTTACTATGCGTCATAACAAATGCAAGTCTATGGATGCGTCACAATGTCCGTTAAATTGCTTTTTTGGGGTACTTAAAAAACGTGTCCGTTAGACAGACTCGCCTAGCGCAATGTGAACCCAGCCTAAATGGTCGGTGAAATTTTTTCAGTCAGTCTAATAAGTCATCACCCGTTAGAGTATACATAGAATTTTTTGAAGAAACCTCCCAATGATAACAGTATAAACTCCAAAATGAATAAAAACTCAAAATGCACTGTTCCAAATTATTAGACACCAGCAGAATTTCTGAACATTGGATCTTTTTTTAAAGAACTGAATATACTCATTTGAGTAATTTGCAGCATTAGGAGGTCACATTCACTGAACAAAAAAGCTGTTTAACGCCAAAACATCCTAACAGCCAAGTTACATGTTAACATAGGAACCCTTCTTTGATATCACCTTCACAATTCTTGCAGCCATTGTTTTTGAAGAGTTTCTGCTTGTATTTCTTTGCATGAAGTCAGAATAGCCTCCCAGAGCTGCGGTTTTGATGTGAACTGCCTCCCACCCTCATAGATCTTTTGCGTGATGATACTCCAAAGGTTCTCTATAGGGTTGAGGTCAGGGTAAGAGGGTGGCCACACCATGAGTTTATCTCCTTTTATGCCCATAGCAGCCAAAACTCAAGGTATTCTTTGCAGCATGAGAGGGTTTGCATTGTCATGCATGAAGATGATTTGGCTCCAGAAGGCACGTTTCTGCTTTTTATACCATGAAGAAACTTGTCATCAGAAACTCTATATACTTTGCAGAGGTCATTTTCACACCTTCAGGAACCTTAAAGGCCCTTTCACACCTTCAGGAATCTTAAAGGGCCCTGCCAGCCTGTTTCCCCATGATTCCGCCCAAAACATGACTCCACCTCCTTGCTGATGTCGGCAGCCTTATTGGACATGGTGGCCATCCACCAACCATCCACTACTTCATCCATTGGCCCATCCCGGTTGCTTGACACTCATCAGTAAACAAGACTGTTTGAAAATTAGTCTTCAGGTATCTGGGCCCGCTGCAAACCGTTTGTTAGTGAGCACTGTTTAGGGTGGCCGAATAGTAGGTTTAAGGCACCACAGCAAGCCTTTGAAGGATCCTACACCTTGAGGTTCGAGTGACTCCAGAGGCACCAGCAGCTTCAAATATCTGTTTGCTGGTTTGTAATGGCTTTTAGCAGCTGCTCTCTTAATCCGATGAACTGCCCGCAGAAACCTTCCTCATTCTGCCTTTATCAGCACGAACACGTGTGGCTCAGAATCAGCCACAAATCTCTTAACAGTACGATAATCACGCTTAAGTTTTTCGGGAAATATCTAATGTTTTCACCCTTGACCAAGGCATTGCACTATTTGATGCTTTTCAGCAGCATAGAGATCCTTTTTCTTTCAAAATGTTACGTAAAACTCTGGCCTGCTTAATAGTGTGGAACATCCTTTTATTGGGCTCACATGGCAAACTAATTATCACAGGTATCTGAGATTGATTTCAGTGATCCAAAGAACCCTGAGACACAATACCATCAATGGTTTCATTTACAAAAAACAAAGAAACCTATGACACTTAAAACCAATTTTCATAATAATTTGGAACATTGTGTATACTATGTGGGCCGCCTATACACTATGTGGGCTGGTTTATATACTATTGGGGGATATATTATATTTTATGGTGTGGCTGTGTTATATACTATTGGCTGTGTTATATACTTTGTGGCGTGTTATATACTATAGGTGGCTACGTTTATTTCCTTTGAGGAAACGGGGTGTATGATATTCTATTCGGTGATACATTATATTCTATGGGGGGCTGTATTATATTTATTATATTCTATGAGGGTGATTGCATCATACTCTATGGGGGCTACATTATACTGTATGAGGTGACTACATTGTATTCTATGGGGCTGCATTATATTCTATGGAGGGCTATATTATATTGTATGGGGGCTTCATTATACTTTATGAGGGGGCTACATTATATTCTATGGAGCTGCATTATACTTTATGAGGAGGGCTACATTTTATTCTATGGAGGGGCTACATTTTACTATATAAGGGGGCTCAATTATATTCTATTGGGGGTTTACAATATTCTCTGGGGTGGTTGCATTATACTCTGTGGGGTGGTTGCATTATACTCTGGGGTGGCTGCATTATGCTCTATAGGGTGACTGCATTATACTATATGTGGGCTGCATTATACTGTATCGAGACTATGAGGAATACATTATACCATATGAAGAACTATGGGTGCATTATACTATGGGAAGTGAATTGTACTACATGGATGACTATGGCGGTGCATTATAGTATATTGAGCACTATGAGGAGTGCATTATACTATATGGAAGACTGAGTAGTGATTATACCTATGGAGGACTGAGTGTATTTTAATATATGGAGGGCTATGAGGAGTGTATTATACTATATGGAGGACTAGGGAAGTGTATTTTAATATATGGAGGACTATAGGAGTGGATTAATACTATTTGAGGACTATGAAGATGTATTATACTATATGGAGGACTGAGGAGTGTATTTATACTATATGGAGGACTATAGGGAATGTATTATACTATATGGAGGACTATGGAGTGTGCATTTTACAATATGGAGGACTGTGGGGCATATTATATTATATGGAGGACTATGGAAGTTTATAATACTATATGGGGACTATGGGGAGTGTATTATACTATGTTGAGGACTATGGGAGTGTATTATGCTATATGGAGGACTATGGGGAGTATATTATACTATATGGAGGACTATGGGGAGTGTATTATACTATATGGAGGACTATGGATACATTATATTATATGGAGGACTATTGTTCCTCAGCCGTGGAAAGAGGCTGGAAGTAGCGATCCTACAAGTCACAATCAACCCTTTAACGAGTCTTGTAATATGACTTAGGATAAAAGCCAAATCAGAATCTCCATTTGCAGACACGGTGTTTCGGACTGTTGGTCCTCGTCAGTGCAAAATAGGAGAGATCTGATTTGGCTAGATGAGAGGCTCTGGACTGGGGTCTGAGGGGTAAGGTTTCTCCTTGTGGAGAGTGACATACCAGCTCTGGCGTGTCGAGGTAAGGAGGCTTATTCGCCGTGCAATGCTCCTCTGGGAAATTTTAATATGCAAATTGCCTCTTCAAACAAAGAGGACTTGTACTCTATAGCGCCACCTATTGGAAGTAGCGATCCTACAAGTCACAACCCTTTAACGAGTCTTGTAATATGACTTAGGATAAAAGCCAAATCAGAATCTCCATTTGCAGACACTGTGTTTCGGACTGTTGGTCCTCGTCAGTGCAAAATAGGAGAATCTGATTTGGCTGGATGAGAGGCTCTGGACTGGGGTCTGGGGGGTAAGGTTTCTCCTTGTGGAGAGTGACATACCAGCTCTGGCGTGTCGAGGTAAGGAGGCTTATTCGCCGTGCAATGCTCCTCTGGGAAATTTTAATATGCAAATTGCCTCTTCAAACAAAGAGGACTTGTACTCTATAGCGCCACCTATTGGAAGTAGCGATCCTACAAGTCACAATCAACCCTTTAACGAGTCTTGTAATATGACTTATAATAATAATAATTGATCCAGAAAAATGTTTAAAGTAAAATACATCAGGCCAGCACCTGTAATACAGTGGGGCTGATGTATATACAGGTGCTGGGCTGGGGCTGGTGACATATACAGGTGTTGGTCTGGAGGCTGGGGCTGGTGACGTATACAGGTGCTGGGCTGGAGGCTGGGGCTGGTGATATATACAGGTGCTGGGCTGGAGGCTGGGGCTGGTTGTTATGTTTAGGTACCTGAGGAGAAAAAACAAAAACGGCAATACACCAGAGAGGCTGGAACCTATTGGATTGCAGTAACCTGAACTAACCACACAACTAGAGGTAGCCGTGGAGCGTTCCTACGTTGATCCTAGACGCCTCATCACAGCCTGAGAGATAACTGACCTAAAGGCAGAAAGAGGAAAGCTATCTGCCCCGGAGCAGATCCCCAAAGAAAATAGGAAGCCCCCAAACATGTAATGGCGGTTAGACAAGAAGAAGCACGGACACAGACAGAAAATAGAATGAGCAAACGCTGAGGCCCAATCTGTCTAGACAGAAAAGTACAGGAAAGGATTCTTACTGCAATCCAAAAAAAACCCTAAAAAATACCAACTCTTCTGATTGCAAAAAAAACTAAGCCGCAGCCACTGAAAAAACAGGAAAAAGCAAATAAATAACAGTGGCTACAGATCAACTGAGAGGAGCACAGGCCCCAGAAGGGGACCTGGCTGACCTCCACAAAAGTGTAGAGAACTATGCAAAAAGCAAGCACAAAAATAAAAGCAGAAAATATCTTATCTGAAAGCAGAAGATGAAGGCAGGACTCAGCAAACTTCCAAATGAACCAGGAACCACAACTGAGACAAGAACAATTGATCACCGGCAACCATCATGGGAGGGAACCTCCCTTATATCAGACCAGTCAGTGATCCCAGATTGCCATTCCTCGCTGAAAGGTTCAGTACTGTCTGTAACCACCAGAGGGAGCCTCTGCTCAGAAACCATCTCTAGCACATTCATAACAGTACCCCCCGCTTGAGGAGGGGTCACCGAACCCTCACTTGTGCAACCAGGCCGATCAGGATGAGCTCGGTGATAGGCAGTCTCCTAGCATGGATGTCCGAAGCAAACATCCAAGAATTGTCCTCCTGACCATAACCTCTCCACTTAATCAAATACTGGAGTTTCTGTCTAGAAAAATGAGAATCCAATATTTTCTCAACCACATACTCCAGATTGCCTTCAACCAAAACAGGGTCAGGAGGCGCAGCCATAGGAACCACTGGCTCGACAAACCTCTTCAATAAGGACTTGTGGAACACGTTATGGATCTTAAATGTCCCTGGAAGAAGCAAACGGAAGGAAACAGGATTAAGAATCTCCATGATCTTATAAGGTCCAATGAACCTAGGCTTAAACTTTGGAGATGCAACCCTCATAGGGATATTTCTTGAGGACAACCAAACCAAGTCCCCACTTTAAACCGAGGACCATCAGTCCTATGCCGGTTGGCAAACCATTGGGCCTTCTCCTGAGAGAGAGACAACCTCTCCACTACCTGGTCCCAAATCTGCTGCATTCGCTCCACAGCAGAGTCAACACCCGGACAGACAGAAGCCTCCGCCTGTCCCGAAGAAAATCGAGAGTGAAACCCAGAATTGCAGAAAAATGGAGACATCAAGGTGGCAGAGCTAGCCCTATTATTAAGAGCAAACTCAGCCAAAGGCAAAAAAGAGACCCAGTCATCTTGATCAGCAGACATAAAACATCTCAAATAAGTCTCCAAGGTCTGGTTTGTTCTCTCGGTTTGTCCATTGGTCTGAGGATGAAAAGCAGAGGAGAAAGATAATTGAACACCAAGTTTAGAACAAAATGTCCTCCAAAATCTGGAAACAAACTGGACTCCTCTGTCAGACACAATGTTCTCCGGAATGCCATGTAACCGAACTACGTGCTGAAGGAACAAAGGCACCAATTCGGAGGAGGAAGGTAACTTAGTTAATGGCACAAGATGTATCATCTTGGAAAACCTATCACAGATTACCCAGATAACGGTCATTCCCTGAGAAACAGGGAGGTCGGAAATAAAATCCATAGAGATATGGGTCCATGGCCTCTTGGGCACAGGTAATGGCATTAACAAACCACTAGAGCGAGAGCAAGGCTTGGAGCGAGAGCAAGTCCCACAGGACTGCACAAATTCCCTGATGTCACGAGACAAATTAGGCCACCAAAAGGACCGACTCACCAAGTCTCTGGTACCAAAAATCCCGGGATGACCAGCCAACGCGGAACAATGAATCTCAGACATCACGCTCTTCTTCCACTGGTCTGGGACAAACAATTTCCCAATAGGGCAGAGCTCAGGTTTATCCTCCTGACACCCTTCCAGAGCCAGTCTCAAATTGGGCGAGATGGCGGAAAGAACTACACCCTCTTTCAAAATAACAGTAGGATCAGATAACTCAGGAGAGTCCGCAAAGAAACTACTCGAAAGGGCATCCGCCTTAACATTCTTAGTGCCAGGAAGAAAAGAAACCACAAAATTAAAACGTGTGAAAAACAAGGCCCACCTGGCCTGTCTAGGATTAAGTCGCTTGGCTGATTCGAGATAAACCAGGTTCTTATGGTCCGTGAGGACCACCACCTGATGTTTGGCTCCTTCCAGCCAATGTCTCCACTCTTCAAAGGCCCACTTCATGGCCAATAACTCCCGATTACCCACGTCATAATTACGTTCAGTTGGAGAAAATTTTCGAGAGAAAAAAGCAAAAGGGTTACTCTTAGAGGTCTCTGGATCTCTTTGGGACAAAACGGCACCTGCCCCAATTTCAGAGGCATCAACCTCCACCTGAAACGGTAGAGAAACATCAGGCTGCCATAGAACAGGAGCAGAAGTGAATCTCTGCTTAAGTTCCTGAAACGCAGAAACTGCCTCAGGAGGCCAATTCACCACATCATAACCCTTTTTGGTCAAATCAGTCAATGGTTTAACAATACCAATACCGGAGAAATTACCAATAAATTTACGATAAAAATTGGCAAAACCCAAAAATCTCTGAAGAGCCTTTAATGAAGTAGGTTGGACCCAATCACAGATGGCCTGAACCTTGACCGGGTCCATTTCAATAACAGACGGAGACAAAATGAATCCCAGAAATGAGACCTTCTGTACGCCAAAAAGACACTTTGATCCCTTCACATACAGTGCATTCTCTCTCAAAATCTGGAACACAGTCCGAACATGTTTCACATGAGAGTCCCAGTCATTGGAAAAAATCAAGATATCATCCAAATAAACAATCAGAAATTTATCCACAAAATCCCTGAAAATATCATTCATGAAGGATTGGAAGACGGAAGGAGCATTAGTGAGCCCAAAAGGCATCACTAGGTACTCAAAATGCCCCTCTGGGGTATTAAACGCCGTCTTCCATTCATCCCTGTGCTTAATGCGAATAAGGTTATACGCCCCCCTGAGGTCAAGCTTGGTAAACCAACTAGCACTTTTCACTCTGGAAAACAGGTCAGAAATCAAGGGTAACGGATATTGATACTTCACAGTAATCTTATTCAAGAGACGATAATTAATGCACGGCCTCAATGAACCATCCTTTTTGGCCACAAAGAAAAAACCAGTGCCCAAGGGTGAAGAGGAT
Source organism: Oophaga sylvatica (assembly GCA_033576555.1). NCBI lineage: Eukaryota > Metazoa > Chordata > Amphibia > Anura > Dendrobatidae > Oophaga > Oophaga sylvatica. The sequence continues at coordinate 487,873,455 of JARQOD010000001.1, read as the reverse complement.
GGTCTGATATGACCCTTCTCCAATGACTCCTTGATATAAGATCACATAGCATCGCGTTCAGGTACAGACAAGTTAAAAAGGCGACCTTTAGGAAATTTACCACCAGGCACTAATTCAATAGCGCAATCATAGCTCCGGTGAGGGGGCAAGGATGCGGATTTACTTTCACTAAACACATCCGAAAAATCAGTCAAAAAGTCAGGAACATCCTGAGACTGGGGAGAGGCAGAAAAAACAGGAGTGTCAGCATTAACACATTGGCAGCCCCAACTGGTCACAGACACAGATTTCCAATCCAAAACAGGATTATCAGACTGTAACCAAGGGAAACCTAGTACAATAATGTCATGCAGAATATGCAGCACCAGAAATTTGCAACTCTCCTGATGATCTGGTTCAACCCTCATTATCACCTGAGTAGAAAACTGGGTTTTTTTCTCCGCCAAAGGGGTAGAATCAATGCCCAGTAGGGGAATAGACTTCCGCAGGGGTATCATGGGAAACCCACAATGTTTGGCAAAGTCAAAATCCATCAGGTTAATAGCTGCTCCTGAATCAACAAAAGCCTGAGCAGAAAATGTGGACAGGGAGCAAATGAGGGCAACAGTCAACAGAAATTTAGTCTGAACACTACCCAAGACAACTGAGCGTGCAAAACCTCTTCCCCGCTTAGGGCAGACTGAAATAGCATGAGAGGCGTCACCACAGTAGAAACATAACCCATTGCACTTTCGAAACTCATGACGCTGTGCCCCAGAAGTCACTCCATCACACTGCATGGGCTCAGAAGTTGGCTCACAAGGCAACACTATCCCACGCATACCTCTGCGCTCACGCAAACGTCTGTCAGTTTGAATAGCCAATGACATAGAATCATTGAGACCAGAGGGAGCAGGGAATCCCACCATAACATCCTTGACATTCTCTGACAGCCCCTTCCAAAAAAGGACTGCCAAAGCATCATCATTCTATTTGGTCAGGACTGCCCACTTTCAGAATTTCTGACAGTACAACTCAGCGTCTTCAAGACCCTGATTTAATGCCAACAAGGTTTTTTCAGCTTGATCAGTGACATTAGGTTCATCGTACAATAACCCCAGAGCCAGAAAAAATACATCAATATCATTCAAAACAGGATTCCCAGGTGTCAGGGAAAAAGCCCAATTGTAAGGTTCTATGTATATATTCCTGAAACTCAGTTTGTTCGTCAGCCATTTTACTTTCTGTCTTGCTGCAGCTATCTTGCCCTCAGTCAAAATGGAGTTTCCAGCTTGCATGTTCCCGCCCTGATTCTCTCCTTTGCTTCTTAAGCAGCCACAGCTGAGCAATCAGTGCTTCAGAATCTAGCCTGCAGTGAACCTGTGACTTGACTCCTGTAAGCCTTGGACCTTGTACTCCAGCTATTCCTACTGAGGAACTCTGAAGCACTTGTGGACTCTGAACCCTGCTCTTTGAAAGACCCACGTTTGCATGGACTTACGGTAACAGAGAAGAAGATCCTGAATCTGTATTGGAGAGTGATTGCTGAGCTTGGATTGCTCTGGCCTGCTGTGTCTCCTGTTTCTGTGTCTGCAAACTGTGTGACTATTTCTGCCAACTTGTATGAAGTAATACAGGACTTTTCTATATCAAACCTGTGTCTCATGTATGTTCATCGCACCCAAGCACAAGACGCTATATGAACTGTACTACATACATTACAAGATTCTGAAGCCAAAACGTTAGTGTCTGCTGGGTCTGGAAGGCTGTGTCTGCTGTACTGTGGATATCAGACGTCCGGTTGTACTTTCTGTGATGACAGTGGTTGTGACTTCTCACAACCATTCCAGGTGAGCAATTCCCTTAAGTTTTTTCTTTTTGCAGTGTTACCACAGGTAAACACTATTGTTTTTTTTTTTTTTTCCTTTCTTTTCTCTTTTTTGTCTGCTGTAACTCTGGATATCAGATGTCTGGTTGAAACTTTCTGTGATGATAGTGGTTGTGACTTCTCACAACCATTCCAGTAATCCTGTCTTAAAAGATCTGGAAAATGGAGGCCCGCATAAAGGAACTTTGCGGAGTGACTGATAATATCCTTGCAGATTTGCAGAATATAAAGACCCGTTTTACAAATCTACAGGACCTCAATAATCACAATTTGCAAGTGGTTGGACAGACTACCCAGGATTTGCGAGCCAGGATTGAGGTTCTAGAGGGGCGAGTCCAGGCTCCTGCCGTAGCCCCGAGTGCTGGGATTCCCAAGTTGCCCCCTTTTCGTTTTGGCGGTGAACGTGAGAAATTCAGGGGATTTATTAATCAATGCAATCTTTTTTTTTTCTGCACATGCTTCACAATTTCCCACTGAACGATCTAAGGTGCTTACTATAATTATGTTGCTTACCAACAAGGCTTTAATGTGGGCAAACCCTCTGATTGAGACTGAGGATGATTGTTTGAATCACCTTGATGATTTTATTTCAGCCATGGGGCAGGTGTTTGATGACCCCAATCGAGGTGCAACAGCTGAAGCAGCCATGTTAGCTTTGCGCCAAGGTAAGCACTCGGTAGCTGAATATGCCTTGGATTTCAGGAGATGGGCCCTTGATACCACCTGGGACAGTTCCGCCAAAAAATCTATTTTTCGAAAGGGGTTATCTCCACTGATTAAGGATGAACTTGCTCGTGCCGACCCTCCCACTGCGTTAGGTGACTTTATTAACTACTGCATCCGTATTGATACTCGTCTGACTGAACGCAGGCAAGAGAGATGGTTCGAAAGCAATCGTACTAACCTTTTCCTACCTTCCTCTCCAGCTAAGGAACCTTTGAGTAGGATTACACGGGAACCTGAACCTGAACCCATGCAGGTAGACTCTTTACAACGACGGGTTAGTGATGCACGCAAGGAACATCGTTTTAAGGAGAATCTATGTTTCTATTGTGGTAAGTCAGGGCACTTCATTATAAACTGCCCCAGCCGTTCTCGTAAGACTACTACAGCACTCATTCATTGTGAGTGTTGCGAGAGGGGATCTGTCAGGTCCGAGCCTCAGGCTCCAGAGAGATCTGCAGCAACAGATCTTGATTTCTCGGACTTAAACTCCGTTACCTCTGAGGACGTTGACTGTGTAAACGCTGCCATTTTTCAAGTTTCCTCAGCGGTGTCCCAGCTGAGTTGTAAGAAAAACAATTCTCATTGCTTTCTTTCCATCAAACTCTGGGTTGACTCAGCTTGGGTGTCTAGCTCTGCTATGATCGACTCAGGGGCAAGTGGAAATTTTATGGATGTCTCCTTTGCTCTGAAACAGGGAATACGTTCAGTGAAGAAGGCTACTCCAGTACAGATGGAAACTGTGGATGGCTCCCTGCTGACCTCTGGACCAGTGGATCAGGAAACAGAGCCTTTGAGGGTTCTTATGGGTAAAGATCATCAAGAGAAACTGTCCTTTATGCTTATCTCTTCTCCCCACTTTCCCATTATTCTAGGGCTACCATGGCTGCAGGCTCAGAATCCTACCATTAACTGGGAGACCAAAGGATTACATAGATGAAAATCTAGCCAAGGGCTTCATACGCCCCTCTTCATCTCCTGCAGGTGCACCCATCTTCTTTGTAAAGAAGAAAGATGGATCTCTGAGACCATGCGTAGACTATAGGGAACTCAATAAGGTTACTATTAGAAACCGTTATCCATTGCCTTTAATCCCTGAGTTATTGGAGAGAGTGCGACATGCCAAAATTTTTTCTAAACTAGATCTTCGTGGGGCCTATAACTTAGTCCGTATTAGACCTGGGGATGAATGGAAGACTGCATTCAGGTCACGCTATGGACACTTTGAATATCTAGTTATGCCTTTTGGTCTGAGTACCGCCCCAGCCACTTTCCAACACTTGGTGAATGACATCTTCAGGGATCTCCTAGATACATTCGTGGTAATTTATTTGGATGATATTCTAATTTTTTCTAACTCCACAGAGGAACATCATGGACATGTGAGAATGGTCTTGGAACGTCTAAGACAAAATCATCTTTACATCAAACTTGAAAAGTGTGAATTCCATAGGACCGAGATTCAATTTCTGGGGTATGTACTGTCTACACAAGGAATTAGTATGGATGGAAGCAAAACCCAAGCCATCAAGGATTGGCCAAGTCCTAGAAATGTGAAGGAGGTACAGCGCTTCATCGGGTTTGCCAACTTCTATAGACGTTTCATTAGAAATTTCTCTGAGGTAGTGTCACCTATCACTCAACTTACCCGGAAAGAGTCTAGGTTTTCCTGGACTCCCCAAGCCCAGGAAGCATTTTCCCGTCTAAAAGATAAATTTACCACTGCACCTATCCTAGTACATCCCAACCCCGAGCTTGCCTTCATAATAGAGGTGGATGCTTCAGACTGTGCCGTTGGAGCTATACTCTCTCAGAGAACAGGTGAGAAGAATGTCTTGCATCCCTGTGCCTTCTTTTCCCAGCAGTTGTCTTCGGCTGAGAGGAACTACGATGTGGGCAATAGAGAGTTGTTGGCCATTATTGCCGCCTTCAAAGAATGGAGACACCTTCTTCAGGGAGCTGCACAGCAAATAGTCGTCCTGACAGACCATCGTAACCTTGAGTTTATCAGGTCGGCTAAGTGCCTGACTCCTCGCCAGGCTCGCTGGAATCTTTTCTTAAACCAATTTAATTTTATCATCTCTTATAGACCAGGATCGCGCAATGGAAAGGCTGATGCACTCTCTAGGATTTACTCAGCAGAGACACGTCCAATTACTCCTCCTAAGACTATTCTTCCTGACTCTAGATTCCTAGGAGTAATTCATAATCAAGACCTACTTAAGGACATCAAGGAAGCATACCATGCGGATTCCTTTTTGGCACAACCCCCAAGGGACGTAAGTCTTGTCTTTAAGAATGGTGTGTGGATTCAGGGACAACGCCTGTATATTCCTGAAACAGTCAGATTGAGAGTATTGCAACTCATTCACGATTCCAAGATAGCTGGGCATAGAGGAATTCTAAAGACACAGGAATTTCTTTCTCGTTTCTTTTGGTGGCCCACTTGCAGGAAGGATGTTTTGAATTATGTCACTTCATGTGAGGTCTGTGCAAGATGCAAAACACCTCGCTCCTCACCAACTGGTCTGTTACAGCCTCTTCCCACCCCGTCCCGCCCGTGGGGATCCATTTCTATGGACTTCATTGTGGAGTTACCAACCTCTCAGGGGAAGAACACCATTCTAGTGGTGGTTGACCGTCTAACAAAGGCAGCTCATTTTATCCCTTGTGTCGGCTTACCCACTGCAAAACAGACATCAGATTTGATGATTAAAGATGTGTTTCGCTTACATGGAGTACCGGATGAGGTTATTTCGGATCGAGGGGTGCAATTCACTTCTAGGTTTTGGCAAAATTTCTGTGCAGCATTGGACATTAAAGTAAACCTTTCTTCTGCTTTTCATCCCCAGACTAATGGACAGACCGAACGAACCAATCAAACCCTGGAGCAGTATCTCCGCTGCTTTATCTGCCACCTACAGGATGATTGGGTGGATCTACTTCCATTAGCTGAGTTCTCGTATAACAACTCTCAGAGTGCCTCCACTAAACAGTCTCCTTTTTACTCTAATCTAGGTTATCATCCTAACATTCTACCACGATTTCCCATAGAAACGCCTTTACCAGCAGTGGCTGAAAGAATCACGTCTTTACAGAAGAATATGGATCTTCTAAAGGAGAATCTGGAATCGGCTCAGGAAAGGTACAAGAAAGCAGCAGATAAATTTCGTAAACCTGCACCAGCTTTCAAGGTAGGAGACTTGGTCTGGCTGTCAACCAGAAATCTTAAGTTAAGGATTCCATCGTCTAAGTTGGGACATAAGTACATTGGACCCTATAAAATCAGTAAAATTATAAGTGCCGTTGCTTGTCGTCTTCAACTGCCCAGAACTATGAGAATCCACCCTGTCTTTCATGTATCCCTACTAAAGGCTGCGACACCCAATACGTTTCCTGGACGTTCCTCTCCTTGCCCTGACCCAGTGCTAGTCGATGGTCAGGAAGAATTTGTGGTGGAAAGGATTTTAGATTCCAGGTTGTATAGAAATCAGTTACAATAGCTGATTAAATGGCATGGCTACCCAGTGGAGGACAACTCATGGGAACAGGTCAATAACGTTAATGCTCCTCGCTTGCTCCGTCAGTTTCATCAGAGGTACCCACACAAGCCTGGTCTGAGGTCATCCGGAGGTTGTCCTTAAGGGGGAGTAATGTAAGGTTCTATGTATATATTCCTGAAACTCAGTTTGTTCGTCAGCCATTTTACTTTCTGTCTTGCTGCAGCTATCTTGCCCTCAGTCAAAATGGAGTTTCCAGCTTGCATGTTCCCGCCCTGATTCTCTCCTTTGCTTCTTAAGCAGCCACAGCTGAGCAATCAGTGCTTCAGAATCTAGCCTGCAGTGAACCTGTGACTTGACTCCTGTAAGCCTTGGACCTTGTACTCCAGCTATTCCTACTGAGGAACTCTGAAGCACTTGTGGACTCTGAACCCTGCTCTTTGAAAGACCCACGTTTGCATGGACTTACGGTAACAGAGAAGAAGATCCTGAATCTGTATTGGAGAGTGATTGCTGAGCTTGGATTGCTCTGGCCTGCTGTGTCTCCTGTTTCTGTGTCTGCAAACTGTGTGACTATTTCTGCCAACTTGTATGAAGTAATACAGGACTTTTCTATATCAAACCTGTGTCTCATGTATGTTCATCGCACCCAAGCACAAGACGCTATATGAACTGTACTACATACATTACACCAATCCTGAGGGTCGGCGCGCAGGAGAGAGATGACAATTTGAACCTGCTGTGCTGCGTTCCCTGAGGACTTAGGCTTTAAGGCAAAAAACAACTTACAGTTATTTTTGAAATTCAGAAATTTAGCCCGATCCCCCAAAAACAAATCTGGCATGGGAATCCTAGGTTCCACAACCGGCAACCCAGCAAGATAGGTAGCAATACTCCGAACCTCAGTGGCAAGCTGATCCACACGGCCAGACAACTGTGCAAGCTCCAGTGAGAGAGAGAGAAAGGAAAAAAAATCCTCCTCAGCACCCAGAGAAAAAGAGGGAAAAAATGCCACAAGCAGAAAAAAAAAATCTCTGACAACTCAGACTTTTTTTTTTTTTCTTTCCACACTATTTCTCCCTTCTGTGAGTACCATATAATTTTCAGTATGGCCGGTGATACTGTTATGTTTAGGTAGCTGAGGAGAAAAAACAAAAACGGCAATACACCAGAGAGGCTGGAACCTATTGGATTGCAGTAACCTGAACTAACCACACAACTAGAGGTAGCCGTGGAGCATTCCTACGTTGATCCTAGACGCCTCGTCACAGCCTGAGAGATAACTACACCTAAGGGCAGAAAGAGGAAAGCTATCTGCCCCGGAGCAGATCCCCAAAGAAAATAGGAAGCCCCCAAACATGTAATGGCGGTTAGACAAGAAGAAGCATGGACACAGACAGAAAATAGAATGAGCAAACGCTGGGGCCCAATCTGTCTAGACAGAAAAGTACAGGAAAGGATTCTTACTGCAATCCAAAAAAAAAACCTAAAAAATACCAACTCTTCTGATTGCAAAAACACCTGAGATCACATGATCTCCACCACCTAAATCAGAACTCTGGTGTAACAAAACTAAGCCGCAGCCACTGAAAAAACAGGAAAAAGCAAATAAACAAATAACAGTGGCTACAGATAAACTGAGAGGAGCACAGGCCCCAGAAGGGGACCTGGCTGACCTCCACAAAAGTGCAGAGAATTATGCAAAATGCAAGCACAAAAATAAAAGCAGAAAATATCTTATCTGAAATCAGAAGATGAAGGCAGGACTCATTAAACTTCCAAATGAACCAGGAACCACAACTGAGACAAGAACAATTGATCACCGGCAACCATCATGGGAGGGAACCTCCCTTATATCAGACCAGTCAGTGATCCCAGATTGCCATTCCTCGCTGAAAGGTTCAGTACTGTCTGTAACCACCAGAGGGAGCCTCTGCTCAGAAACCATCTCTAGCAGATTCATAACAGCTGGTGATGTATATACAGGTGCTGGGCTGGAGGCTGGGGCTGGTGACGTATACAAGTGCTAGGCTGGTGATGTATACAGGTGCTGGGCTGGTGATGTATATACAGGTGCTGGGCTGGGGGCTGGTGACGGATACAGGTGCTGGGCTGGTGATGTATATCACCAAGAAAGAGGCCGGGAAACAAGTGTTGAACGATGTCAATATTGTTGATCATACTCATTTAGCGGTCTGAAGTCAGCGCATTTAAATACAACCGAAATGCTTCTGTGTGATATGCAATGTGTTAGCATTTGGGGCCCCATTTCAAACTTTGCCTAGGGCCCCACTTTGCCTAAAACCGGCCATGCTCAACGTATCAGGCATTAGGGTGTCCAGGCAGGACACACTCCCTACCCACGCGTGCCTGATGCCTGCGGCCTGCCTGCTGCAATCGCATGACGTTAGGTCGGGTGATGGGTATCCTCACATCAGTGACGCCGGTCTCTCTGGGACTGGGTAAGTGAGTTACCCAGACTGCCAGACTGAGTGTATAATAATAATTGATCCAGAAAGATGTTTAAAGTAAAATACATCAGGCCAGCACCTGTAATACAGTGGGGCTGATGTATATACAGGTGCTGGGCTGGGCTGGTGACATATACAGGTGTTGGGCTGGAGGCTGGGGCTGGTGATGTATACAGGTGCTGGGCTGGAGGCTGGGGCTGGTGAGGTATACAGGGGCTGGAGGCTGGGGCTGGTGACGTATACAGGTGCTGGGCTGGAGGCTGGGGCTGGTGACGTATACAGATGCTGGGCTGAAGGCTGGTGATGTATACAGGTGCTGGGCTGGAGGTTGAGGCTGGTGACGTATACAGGTGCTGGGCTGGAGGCTGGGGCTGGTGACGTATACAGGTGCTGGGCTGGAGGCTGGTGATGTATACAGGTGCTGGGCTGGAGACTGGGGCTGATGACGTATACAGGGGCGGGGCTGAAGGCTGGGGCTGCTGATGTATACAGGTGCTGGGCTGGAGGCTGGGGCTGGTGATGTATACAGGGGCTGGGCTGGAAGCTGGGGCTGGTGATGTATATACAGGTGCTAGGCTGGGGCTGGTGATGTATATACAGGTGCTGGGCTGGAGGCTGGGGCTGGTGACTTATACAGGTGTTGGGCTGGGGCTGGTGATGTATACAGGTATTGGGCTGGAGGCTGGGGCTGGTGACGTATACAGGTGTTGGGCTGGGGCTGGTGACGTATACAGGTGCTGGGCTGGAGGCTGGTGATGTATACAGGTGCTGGGCTTGAGGCTGGTGATGTATATACAGGTCCTGGGCTGGAGGCTGGTGATGTATACAGATGCTGGGCTGGTGATGTATAAACAGGTGCTAGGCTGGGGGCTGGTGACGAATACAGGTGCTGGGCTGGTGACGTATACATGTGGTTGGCTGGTGATGTATATACATGTGCTGGGCTGGTGATGTATACAGGTGTGTTGTGTTATGGTAGCTGAGGAGAATAAGCAAAAACGGCAATACACCAGAGAGGCTGGAACCTACTGGATTGCAGTAACCTGAACTAACCACACAACTAGAGGTAGCCGTGGAGCGTTCCTACGTTGATCCTAGACACCTCGTCACAGCCTGAGAGATAACTACACCTAAAGGCAGAAAGATGAAAGCGAGCTGCCCTGGAGCAGATCCCCAAAGAAAATAGGAAGCCCCCAAAAAAAAACTAAAAAATACCAGCTCTTCTGATTGCAAAAAACCCTGAGATCACACGATCTCTACCACCTATATCAGATCTCTGGTGTAACAAAACTAAGCCGCAGCCACTGAAAAAACAGGAAAAAGCAAATGAACAAATAACAGTGGCTTCAGATAAACTGAGAGGAGCACAAGCCCCCGGAGGGGACCTGGCTGACCTCCACAGAAGTGCAGAGAACAATGCAAAAAGCAAGCACAAAAATAATAGCAGAAAATTTTCTCTTCGCCACGACAGCACCCACTGAGAGGGGATCCGCCCCTAAGAACAGGAAACCTACAGAGAGATAAAAGGGGCGGCCCCCCTCGCTCCTCAGTTGTTTCCTGTTCCTAGCAGAGGAACCTACGTGAGAAGAGGATTCCTGGGCTGGATAGCCGCCTGTGCGGTTTCTTTTGGAGCGGCAGGGGCTCCAGCACCAGAAGCAGCGTCGGGGGTTTATCCCTCCTCAGCTGGGACAAGAAAGACACCGCACATGCCTGGAGATAACGGGTCGGAGGACGGCAGCGGCAGGGGTCGCAGCCCACCGTCACAGGAGAATATTCCCAGGTGCGAGGCCAGGAGCAGGATTGCTCTGGCTCGCATATAATACGGGTGTCACATACTGAGCCGAGGCTGCCCTACCTGATAACGCTGGGAGCCTCGGCAGGAAAGGTCCCATCGCCGCTCTTGCCGGGTAGGGATGGGACCGCAGCGGTCAGGAACGCGAGCGCGTGGTCAGGAGAGGTCCCGGCAAATTGCTTGATAAAAAATCATGGAGCGCTGCTGGAGGAGGCGGCTGCGCAGGTGCAGGAAGGCAGAGAACCCGGAAGTGAACCTAGCACTTCCGGGTCAGCGCTGAGATGAAAAAAAAAAAAAAAGAATGGGGAAACTGCATAAAAGCACCGATCATGTGCATAGCGGTGCGCAGCAATGTCGTCCCCAAGCGATCCGGCGTTGCGCCCACCTGAGGAACTGGTGGTGCCACATCACAGCGGCAGCAGCAGCGGCAGAAAAAGTGGAAGTGGACACTCTAAGCAGAGTGGTTCCACAAGCAGGTCTGGAGGGAAATCAAGTCGCTCCATACCGCAGCCGGACCCTCCATCCTTAAGACCGGTACCATCTTGATAAAAAGCTTCACTGGGTGAGTGTTATATTTCACACCTGTCAAGCTGATGGCCCTTTCCCCTCCCCCTGATTTGTGTGTTCCTAGGCCAAAAAGACGGAAAAGACCAAACATAAAGAATGTGCCTTATGCTCCCAACCTCTTCCGGATACTTATCCCAAAAGATTGTGTCAGGATTGTATTAGCCATACGCTGCAGGAGGAAAGTTCTGTGAGAGCAGAAGATATCCGCCTGATGATCAGAGAGGAGTTACAGGCCCTAGGGGGAGCCAGTAGTATTACGGGAAGGAAATCCCTTAGTGAGATAACCCCACCTAGGGTGGGATCCTCCACGGACAGCGGGGGACTCAATTCAGACGCTTCACGTGAATCGGGTTCATCAGAGGAGGAGGAGCACACCTGTTTTCCGACGGATAGTATTAATAATCTGATTAAGTCTGTTCGGAACACTATGGGATTATCGGATACAAAAGACCCTAAAACTCCTCAGGAGATCATGTTCGCGGGTATCTCCCAACGCAAACGGCGAGTGTTCCCAATAGATCCGGCTATTAAGGAATTAGTAAAGAAAGAGTGGGAAAAACAAGGGCAGAAAGGTTATATGCCAGCCGCGTCAAAACGACGATACCCCTTTGATGATAAGGACCTGGCCTCCTGGGAGAAAGCACCCAAGGTGGATGCTGCTGTAGCGTCAACCTCCCGCAAGTCATCATTACCAGTAGAGGATGCTGGAATTTTGTCAGATCCCCTAGACCGTAAAGCAGATGCACTCCTAAAAAGGTCCTGGGAGTCGTGTATAGGGGCATTTAAACCCGCAATATCGGCCACTTGTACAGGCAGGGCCATGTTAGTATGGTTAGATCAGCTGGAGGAAAATATAAAGAAGGGCCTTTCCAGAGACAAGCTACGGTCCTCCATTCCCTTAATTAGAGGTGCAGCAGCATTTCTTTCAGACACCTCAGTAGATTCTCTCCGCCTAGCGGCAAGAACAGCAGGACTAACCAATGCAGCCCGAAGGGCGTTGTGGTTGAAAGGATGGAAGGGGGATACGCAAGCTAAATCAAAACTCTGCGCTATACCCTGTCAGGGTGAGTACCTGTTTGGTGCAGTTTTGGATGATATTTTAACCAAAGCAGGAGAAAGGAAAAAAGGCTTCCCTAATCCATACGTTCCATCCTACAGGAGGGCATTCAGGAGACCATCGTTTAACAGAAGGAAGGATTATAAGTCCCAGAATTCTTGGAATAACAGGGATTTCAAACAAAAGGGAAACCTATTCGGTAAACGTCCCTTCAGATCGGGAGATAGGTTCCGCTAGTACCAACTTACCGGTGGGTGGCAGACTATTACACTTCAGTTATCAATGGGAGCAAATTACATCTAACCCCTGGGCCATTAACATTATAAAATCAGGACTAATATTAGAATTTGTCCGGAATCCTCCGGACTCCTTTCTATTGACTTCTCTAAATCCCAGGCTCAACAAGAGGCGTTAGAATTAGAGATTAAAGGCCTACTATCCAAGAAAGTGTTACTAGAGGTTCCGGTAAATCAAAGAGAAAGGCTTTTACTCTCCTTTATTTTTGGTAACTAAACCAGACGGTTCATTTAGAACCATAGTTAATCTAAAAAAACTGAATACCTTTTTGAAAACCCGAACCTTCAAAATGGAGTCTATAAGATCAGCGATATAAACTCTTATTTCCCAGATGCTACATGGTGGTCGTGGATCTCAAAGATGCATATTATCATCTACCAATACATGTCTCGCATCAACGCTTTCTCCGAGTGGCGGTCACATTAGAAGGCCAAATCTGTCATCTGCAGTTTGCGGCAATGCCATTCGGGCTATCTATGGCACCACGCGTCTTCACAAAACTGATGCTGGAGGTGATGTTGTATTTACGAGTAAGAGACACACTAATAATTCCGTACCTGGATGATCTGCTAATAGTAGGAAATTCATTCCAACAATGTGAGCACAGGCTGTCTGACGTAATTTCATCCCTACAGAACTTAGGTTGGCTGATCAACTGGGAAAAATCAAGGCTACGGCCGGTAACCTGTCAGACGTTCCTAGGCCTTCATCTAGACTCAGTAAGTCAGAAATGTCGGCTACCAGAGGCAAAGAAATTAACTGTAATTAATAAGGTACAAACGGTAATACAGAATCCTATTCTATCTCTAAGAGAAGGCATGTCTTTGCTGGGCTCTTTGTCCAAATGTATTCCGGCAGTTCGGTGGGCCCAATTTCATACCAGGAAGCTGCAAAGATTAATCCTGCAGCAAGAAGAGAGATTACAGGGACAGTTAGAAAATAAAATATCCCTGACCCCGGAGGTAATCAGTTCCCTAACTTGGTGGCTAGATTCAGATAATCTGTCGGGAGGTGTTCCGTGGATAGTGGTTCCCTCAAATATAGTAACCACAGATGCCAGCCCTTTGGGGTGGGGGGCTCATTGGGAGGATAATGTGGCGCAGGGACAGTGGTCTAGGTCAGAGTCAGAAGATTCATCAAACATGAGAGAGCTAAAAGCTATATATCATGCCATATGTAATTTCCTTCCGCAGCTGCAAGGGACTCATACAAGGATCTTGTCGGACAACAGCACCTCAGTAGCGTACCTAAACCACCAAGGAGGTACACGATCAATGCCACTCATGTTTATTGCAGAAAAAATTTTAACATTGGCAGAAAGTCATCTCCTATCCCTGTCGGCCCTGCACGTCAGAGGAATAGACAATGTCAAGGCAGATTTTCTAAGTCGTCATACCCTACATCAAGGGGAATGGATACTCAATCATTGCATCTTCAAAAGAATAACATTCAAATGGGGCACACCAGATATAGACCTGTTTGCTACATGAAACAACAGGCAGGTAAAAAGGTTCGCCTCCTTATTCAAGCAGGACAATCCGGACATTCTCGACGCCTTGCAGATCCCGTGGACATTCCACTTGGCCTATGCCTTTCCTCCAATGATTCTGTTACCGATTGTCATCCGGAAAATAAGAGAGGAAAGAGCGAGAGTAATCCTGATAGCCCCGTTCTGGCCCAAAAGGCCATGGTTCTCGTGGCTGAGAGCCATGTCGATTTCGGATCCATGGATCCTCCCTTGGGACCGGGACCTTCTCTCACAGGGGCCCTTCTATTACACTCAGGTCAAAGGATTGCGCCTCACGGCCTGGAATTTGAAAGGCAGTTATTAAAACTAAGAGGTTTTTCGAACGGACTGATTAATACGCTCCTAAATAGCAGGAAGGAGTCCACTACTAATATATATGCCAGAGTCTGGAGGAAATTTCTGTCTTTTCATTCAGTACGTCTATCTAGTGAAGTACCTATCCCAGCTATTCTAGAATTTTTACAAAAAGGGCATGAATTAGGCCTATCGGTAAATACTCTTAAGGTCCAGGTATCGGCCCTGGGTGCCCTATATAGTCATGACATAGCAGGCAATAAATGGGTAGCTCGGTTTATCTCAGCATGCCATCGAGCAGAACCAGTCCATATACCTCAAATGCCATCTTGGGACTTAAACTTAGTCCTAGACGCCTTAACAGAAAGTCCATTTGAACCCATTCAGTCAGTTCCAATAAAATATGCCTCATTAAAAACCGTTTTACTAGTAGCCTTGACCTCAGCAAGAAGAGTGAGTGATCTCCACGCCTTATCAATAGATCCTCCTTTCTTATCTATATATTCTGACAGGATAGTATTAAAAACTGACCCGTCTTATCTTCCTAAAGTATCAACTAAATTTCATAGATCTCAAGAAATTTATCTTCCTTCCTTTTATGACAACCCCCTCATCACCACAGGAATAGAAATTCCACACCTTAGATGTTAAAAGATCAATCTTAGCATATCTAGATAGGACTAGCCCCTGGAGGAAGAGCAGGGCTCTCTTTGTTTCTTTCCAGGGCAGCCGCAAAGGTTCAGGAGTAACGAAAAGCACGCTATCTCGATGGATTAGAGACGCAATAGCATTGGCGTATGTGGCAAAAAAGAAAATTCCACCACAGGGCGTGAAGGCACATTCCGCACGAGCCATATCGTCTTCTTGGGCAGAAAGAGCAGATGTCCCGATAGACCTTATATGTAAGGCCGCAACCTGGGCTTCACCTTCTACCTTCTATAAACACTATAGATTAGATCTATCCTCCTCATCAGATTTAGTGTTTGGTAGATCGATCCTTGACACGGTGGTCCCTCCCAGATAATTGTCTCTGAAAATCTCTCAGTGGGTGCTGTCGTGGCGAAGAGAAAAAACCGGATTACTTACCGGTAATGCTCTTTTATAGAGCCCACGACAGCACCCACTCACTTCCCTCCCCTACTTGTGGTATACACGGTGCATCCTGTTTGGTGAAGGATTGATTATATTGGCTATATATAGTCTAGCAGTGTAAATATGTATATATATGTTAAACATGTTATGGTGCAAATTAACTGAAACTTGTGTGGCGGTTCCTCTCATTCTCTGTAAACCAACTGAGGAGCGAGGGGGGCCGCCCCTTTTATCTCTCTGTAGGTTTCCTGTTCCTAGGGGCGGATCCCCTCTCAGTGGGTGCTGTCGTGGGCTCTATAAAAGAGCATTACCGGTAAGTAATCCGGTTTATCTTCTCTGATAGCAGAAGATGCAGGCAAGACTCAGCAAACTTCCAAATGAACCAGGAACCACAATTGAGACAAGAACAATTGATCACCGGCAACCATCATGGGAGGGAACCTCCCTTATATCCGACCAGTCAGTGATCCCAGATTGCCATTCCTCGCTGAAAGGTTCAGTACTGTTTGTAACCACCAGAGGGAGTCTCTGCTCAGAAACCATCTCTAGCACATTCATAACACAGGTGCTGGTCATGTATATACAGGTGCTGAGCTGGTGATTATATACAGGTGCTGGGCTGGTGACGTATACAGGTGCTGGGCTGGTGATGTATACAGGTGCTGGACATGTATATACAGGTGCTGGGCTGGTGATGTATATACAGGTGCTGGGCTGGTGACGTATACAGGTGCTGGTCATGTATATACAGGTGCTGAGCTGGTGATGTATATACAGGTTCTGGGCTGGGGGCTGGTAACGGATGCAGGTGCTGGGCTGGTGACGCATACAGGTGCTGGGCTGGAGGCTGGGGCTGGTGATGTATACAGGTGCTGGGCTGGAGGCTGGGGCTGATGATGTATACAGGTGCTGGGCTGGAGGCTGGGGCTTGTGATGTATACACGGGCTGTGCTGGAGGCTGAGGCTGGTGATGTATACAGGTGCTGGACTGAAGGCTGTGGCTGGTGGCGTATACAGGGGCTGGGCTGGAAGCTGGGGCTGGTGATGTATATACAGGTGCTAGGCTGGAGGCTGGGGATGTATATACAGGGGCTGGTGACGTATACAGGTGTTGGGCTGGAGGCTGGGGCTGGTGACATATACAGGTGTTGGGCTGGGGCTGGTGACGTATACAGGTGCTGGGCTGGAGGCTGGTGATGTATACAGGTGCTGGGCTGGAGGCTGGGGCTGGTGATGTATACAGGTGCTGGGCTGGAGGCTGGGGCTGGTGATGTATATACAGGCGCTGGGCTGGAGGCTGGGGCTGGTGACGTATACAGGTGCTGAGCTGGTGACGTATACAGGTGCTGGGCTGGCGACGTATACAGGTGCTGGGCTGGTGATGTATATACAGGTGCTGGGCTGGGGGCTGGTGACGGACACAGGTGCTGAGCTGGTGACATATACAGGTGATGGGCTGGTGATGTATATACAGATGCTGGGCTGGTGACGTATACAGGTGCTGGTCATGTATATACAGGTGCTGAGCTGGTGATGTATATACAGGTGCTGGGCTGGTGACGTATACAGGTACTGGACATGTATATACAGATACTGGGCTGGTGACGTATACAGGTGCTGGTCATGTATATACAGGTGCTGAGCTGGTGATGTATATACAGGTGCTGGGCTGGTGACGTATACAGGTGCTGGTCATGTATATACAGGTGCTGGGCTGGTGATGTATATACAGGTGCTGGTCATGTATATACAGGTGCTGAGCTGGTGATGTATATACAGGTGCTAGGCTGGGGGCTGGTGACGGGTACAGGTGCTGGGCTGGTGACGTATACAGGTGCTGGGCTGGTGACGTATATAGGTGCTGGGTTGGTGACGTATACAGGTGCTGGTCATGTATATACAGGTGCTGGGCTGGGGCTGGTGACATATACAGGGGCTGGTCAATTTTTGTTTCATTCACCTTTTTCATTCTAAAATTTTATAACCTGAACGACCATGGCTTGCCCCACTCTAGTTTTGATCCTGGGTACACCCATGCACATAATTATACATCTTGTTTGTTCTACCCAAGTGCATGACCTTACATTTATCCCCATTAAAGCTCATTTGCCATTTATTATTATTACTATTTATTTATATAGCGCCATTAATTCCATGGTGCTGTACATGAGAAGGGGTTACATACAAAGTAATAGATATCGTTTGTTTACAGTAAATTTACAATGATACACTGGTACTGTGAAGGAAACCCCGATTCCTTCCACGTCCCCAATGTGACATAACTACACAGACACAGCTCTCCGGCGCCCCCTTTGTCTCTCAGGTCAGTAAGGGAACTGCACCAGAGCAAATGGCCGCTGGGGATGATGTCCTGTTACCCACTCGGTATTCTAAGATTCGTGATCAGAGTAAAAGCCTCAGCCCAAAATTAATTTTATGGTTTAATTGCCTTAAGGGCGCACTAGATAATTACAGAAATATACAGTAAGCTATACAACGGAATTACAGTGAATTTGCAGTCAGAGTAAAATACAACAATAATGGTACAAGGCTTAGAGGTATTAGCTAGAGGTCAATGTTAAAAGGCTGTAGATTGCATGTGGACACCGGGAGCTGTGCGGTCCGCAGGTAAGAATCTTAGTTGCTGGACAGTCCCCAAAACGTGTGCCGCTGCTCCCTTGGCAGATCTGTCCCTTGTTCCTTCTTAGATCTTCATCGTCTTGTTTTTCTGTGTGAATGACTAGAGTCTGCCATCCGCTCGCAGTTCTTAAACCCGCAAAGGTCCCTCCCTCGGTGTCAGAGGGTGGGCTAATAATCTCCACCCTCAGCTCCCTGCAGAATTTATTCCCAATATCTAAGAAAGGGGTTAACTTTCTCCAGGACGATCGGATCAGGACACGAGAGGTACCAGTGAATGCAGTTTGTTTTGCCTGTTGCGTGGAGATCAAATATGGCCCGTTTGGCCCTCTACGGTGACCCAATCTCTATATCTCAGGTCCCCGAGCCATCACCGACTCGGGAGTCGCACTGTCAGATGCCCGAGGTCCGCAGGGTCACGCAAATATTTTTTATGAGTCTGTACCGCGAGAGGCGTGCTCATAATTCATAATCCTAGAACCGAGTCGTAGTGGCTTGGAGAGACCATGGATGTGTTTTCAGTGTCTAGCTGACAGGTATAATCTAATTGAAGCCCCCAGGCATCTCCAGGCCCCATGCTGGCATGGCTCCAGACTAAAGCTTTGAAGCCTGCTTTGGGCCTTATCTATTTAGCATACTAATAGACCTTTTTATTCACAGTGGAGACTAAACCCTGTTGTATTGAATATGCCCACAGGCCATGGGGGCTAGGAACAGCCAGCTGCCTGTGGCTCTGTGAACAGACAAAATGGCCGCTGGTAGCAGGCCAGTATCCAAGATGGTGGCTGTTCCTTCATCACAGGTACAGAGGGGAGAGGACCCTGTACTTGCGGACTTATATGATACGGGATAGTGTGGAAGAAACAGAAGGTCAGGGGTGTGGCAGCTCTGGTGGCGGTGGCGAGGCGGCAGCTCTGGTGGTGGTGGCGAGGCGGCAGCTCTGGTGGTGGTGGCGAGGCGGCAGCTCGGGTGATGGTGTCGAGGCGTAAGCTCGGGTGGTGGCGAGGCGGCGGAATGGTTATTACAGGCTGTAGGCTTTATCAGCCCAAGCTTCTAGTTTACATAAATCCTCCTGTAATATAAAATTTTCCTCTGTATTGATTACCCTGCAGAGTTTAGTGTCATCTGCAAATATTGAAATACTACTCTGTATGCCCCATACAAGGTCATTAAGAAATATGTTAAAGAGAAGCGGCCCCAATACTGACCCCTGTGGTACCCCACTGCTAACCGTGACCCAGTCCGAGTGTGCTCCATAAATAACCACCCTTTGTTTCCTATCCCTGAGCCAGTTCTTAACCCACTTACACATATTTTCCCCTATCCCCATTGTTCTCATTTTATGTATCAACCTTTTGTGTATCAAAAGCTTTTGAAAAGTCCATATACACCACGTCCACTGCGTTTCCTTGGTCCAGTCCAGAACTTACCTCTTCATAGAAACTCATCAGATTAGTCTTACAGGAACGGTCTCTCATAAACCCATGTTGATATTGGGTAATGAGGTTATTTTTCTTCAGATACTCAGATAGGTGTCTTACCATGTCCGACCTTGGATATACGGTGACTAACGATCCCGTGATCTGAGGAGAGACAAACAAGGTGGGACCAGGTGCTACACCAGGACAGACCTCGGTTGGATGGCAGCTGACAGCCAAGGGACTGGAGGCAGGGATGGCGGACATGGCAAGTCCAGACAGGCTCAGCTGCTGCAGTAGCTGGCACAACTGACACATGGACTGGTACTGGCGGACTCAACAGATATCCTGGTAGGTATGTGCCGGTGGGCACAGCTGATGGACAGGCAGGTGGGCACGGCTGAGAGGCAGGCTGACGTGGCTGTAGTGTAGGACAGGTATACAGGATACACGTACTGGGACCTGAGTACCAGCAAGCATGTAAGGCTCTGCTGTAGTGGAAGAGGGGCTTGCTTTGGATTTTCTAACCAACAAACGTTCCTCCTGAGCAGTTGTCTTGCAGGGTCTGCCGGACCTAGGCTTGTCAAACACATCTCCAGTCTCTTCAAATCGTTTTTTAATTCTTTGTACTTGACACTGAGACACATTAAAGGTGCCAGCCACCTCTGCAGTGGATCTGGTCTTCAGCCTCTTGATAATCCAGGCTTTGGTGGCAGGGAGGATTTTTGGCATGTTGTCAGAGCTCAAGTTGCAGTTCAAGTGAAGGTCTGGGGTGCTGGGTTTCTTTTTATACACACCCACTAATTAACCGATCATTTACTGAGCACAGGTGAGGATGTAAACTAGGATTGGGTGCATTATATGACCAGGCAACAAAACTTTTGTCTTGCCAAAATCTGACCATTCTGTGTTCCTTAAATGATCAATATTTCTGCATTGATGCCAATTTATTCTCTTAACCTAAACCACATTTTGGAGGGTTTCAGCTTTCAAAATAATAATTTATACAATCAATGGATGAATTTAACGTCCGGTTATAAGTATTTATTTACATAACATGGATAAGCGACATAACTTCTGTCAGGGAGTGTACACACAAGCAATAGTTTTCCACCACATATGGGGTATTGGCGTACTGAGGAGAAATTTCATAAAAAATTTAAAAAAAGTAACATTTTTGTGGGAAAAAGTAAAATTTTATTTTTTTTCCTTCCACATTGCTTTAATTCCTGTGAAGAACCTGAAGGATTAATAAACTTATTGAATGTGGTTTTAAGTGCTTTGATGGGTGCAGCTTTTAACATTTAATTTTTATGTATTTTCTGTCATATAAGCCCCCAAAGTCACTTCAAATGTGATGTGGTGCCTAAAAAATGGTTTTGCAAATTTTGTTCGAAAAATGGGAACTTGCTGATCAATATTTAACCCTTATAACTTCCTAACAAAAAAAAAATGTTTTAAAAGTGATGCTAATGTAAAGTAGACATGTGGGAAATGTTATCTATATCACACAAAATAATTACTATTTAAAAAGACATGTCACCAGAAAAAACACTATTAACCTACAGATATGGGGTTAATCTGAAGTTTAATAGCATTACTAAACTGCCGAATGCTGATGGGAGAAAGTCAACTTTATTTATTCCCCTCAGCCCTCACATAGCCCTCCTATATACAGTATGAGCCCTCATATAGCCCCCTATATACAGTGTGAGACCCCTCATAGTCTCTTATATACAGGTGCTTCTCACAAAATTAGAATATCTTCAAAAAGTTAATTTATATCAGTTCTTCAATATAAAAAGTGAAACTCATATTATATAGAGTCATTACAGACAGAGTGATCTATTTCACATGTTTATTTCTGTTAATGTTGATGATTATGGCTTACAGCCAATGAAACCCCAAAAGTCATTCTCAATAAATTAGAATTATTAACAAAAAACACCTGCAAAGGCTTCCTAAGCATTTAAAAAAGATCCCTTAGTCTGTGTCAGTAGGCTCCACAATCATGGGGAAGACTGCTGACTTGACAGATGTCCAGAAGGCAGTCACTGACACACTCCACAAGGAGGGTAAGCCACAAAAGATCATTGCTAAAGAAGCTGGCTGTTCACAGAGTGCTGTATCCAAGCATATTAATAGAAAGTTGAGTGGAAAGAAAAAGTGTGGTAGAAAAAAGTGCACAAGCAACCGGGATAACCGCAGCTTTGAAAGGATTGTTAAACCCTTAACCCCCAAGGTTGGTTTTCTTGTTAATGACTGGGCTAATTTTTACAATTCTGACCACTGTCCCTTTATGAGGTAATAACTCTGGTACGCTTCCATGGATCCTGATGATTCTGACACTGTTTCCTCGTGACATATTGTACTTCATGATAGCGGTAACATTTCTTTGATATGACTTGCATTTGTTGAAAAAATGGAAATTTGGCGAAAATTTTAAAAATTTTGCAATTTTCCAACTTTGAATTTTCATGGCCTTAAATCACAATCCAAGCTGCTTGAGGTCTTTTGTGAAGTTTCCACAATTACTGATGGATTGGGGAGCCATGTCATCTGCTGGTGTAGGTCCACTATGTATTATCAAGACCAAAGTCAGTGCAGCTGTCTACCAGGAAATTTTAGAGCACTTCATGCTTCCCTCTGCCGACAAGGTTTTTGGAGATGGAAATTTAATTCTTTGGCAAGACTTGGCAATTGTCCACACTGACAAAAGTACCAATATCTATGGGGTTGTCACGATCTCCACTCTGTTTCTGTCTATGTTTCTTTGTGTATTAGTTGTGCTGGGTCTGTGCTGCAGTCACCTGTGTTCACTTTTCCTTGATTTAGTCTTCTACTTAAAGCAGGCTAGCTCCTCCACCTAGTGTCAATCGTACACTTGCTATTGCCTGTGTAACATTGATCCCTTCTGTGCTCTGTGCGTGACCCAGCTTGACTTGATTCTTTTCCCGGACTCAGACCCTTTGATTGTGACCTGACTTCTCTTGTGCCTGCTCTGTTGTGTTTTGGTAGCTGAGGAGAATAAGCAAAAACGGCAATACACCAGAGAGGCTGGATCCAATTGGATTGCAGTAACCTGAACTAACCACACAACTAGAGGTAGCCGTGGAGCGTTCCTACGTTGATGCTAGACGCCTCGTCACAGCCTGAGAGATAACTACACCTAAAGGCAGAAAGATGAAAGCTATCTGCCCCGTAGCAGATCCCCAAAGAAAATAGGAAGCCCCCAAACATGTAATGGCGGTTAGACAAGAAGAAGCACGGACACAGACAGAAAATAGAATGAGCAAACGCTGGGGCCCAATCTGTCTAGACAGAAAATACAGGAAAGGATACTCACTGCAATCAAAAAAAAACTAAAAAATACCAGCTCTTCTGATTGCAAAAACACCTGAGATCACACGATCTCTACCACCTATATCAGATCTCTGGTGTAACAAAACTAAGCCGCAGCCACTGAAAAAATAGGAAAAAGCAAATGAACAAATAACTGTGGCTTCAGATAAACTGAGAGGAGCACAAGCCCCCCGGAGGGGACCTGGCTGACCTCCACAGAAGTGCAGGGAACAATGCAAAAAGCAAGCACAAAAATAAAAGCAGAAAATATCTTATCTGATAGCAGAAGATGCAGGCAAGACTCAGCAACCTTCCAAATGAACCAGGAACCACAATTGAGACAAGAACAATTGATCACCGGCAACCATCATGGGAGGGACACTCCCTTATATCAGACCCTTATATCAGACCAGTCAGTGAACCCAGATTTCCATTCCTCGCTGAAAGGTTCAGTACTGTCTGTAACCACCAGAGGGAGCCTCTGCTCAGAAACCATCTCTAGCACATTCATAACACTGCTCCCTGTAAACTGTTTTGTTTCTCTGGCTTTCTTGACCTTGGCTCGTGAATTGAATTTCCTTTCTGACTTCCCCTGTTGTACTGCGCCATTTCCTGGACCTGACCTCGGATTGTTTGACCTCCCTTTACTAATTCAGTAAGTAGTATATATTTTTATTATCTGTCATTGTAGTCTTTTGCTCTACTTCTGGGATTGAAATTTACTATAGAGACTCGCGTCACAGGGATATTGTCAAGAAGAAGATGAGAGACACCAGACCCAACAATGCAGACGAGCTGAAGGCTGCTATCAAAGCAACCTGGGCTTCCATAACACCTCAGCAGTGCCACAGGCTGATCGTCTCCATGCCACGCCGCATTGATGCAGTAATTGATGCAAAAGGTGCCCCGACCAAGTGTTGAGTGCATTTACTGAACATACATTTTAGTAGGCCAACATTTCGGATTTTAAAATAATTTTTCAAGCTGGTTTTATAAAGTATTCTAATTTACTGAGATAATGACTTTTGGGTTTTCATTGTCTGTAAGCCATAATCATCAACAAGAAACACATGAAATAGATGACTTTGTAATGACTCTATATAATGAGTTCACTTTTCTGTTGAAGAACTGAAATAAATGAACTTTTTGATGATATTCTAATTTTGTGAGAAGCACCTGTACAGTATGAGCCCCCACATAGCCCCCTGTATGCAGTATGGGCCCTCACATTGCATCCTATATACAGGCACACATCCCATACACATTTTAAAAAAAATTTCAGCTCATAATCACCTTGCTCCCGTTCCCCCAGCGCTCTCCTCTGGCCCCTGGGCTCCACTTTGCAATGACGTCATTGTGATGGCACATCGCAAAAGAGGCGACAGGAGCTCCCCTGGAGCTGCCTGTAATGTATGGTATACAGTTCATATAGCGTCTTGTGCTTGGGTGCGAGGAAAACACATGAGACACAGGTTTGATATGGAAGGACTTGTATTACTTCATACAAGTAGGCAAAAGGGTCACACAGTTTGCAAGTACAGAGGCAGGAGACACAGCAGGCCAGAGTAACTTCAAGCTCAGCAATAACTCTCCACAACAGGTTCAGGATCTCTTCTCTGTTACCGCAATTCCCTTGCAAACATGGATTTACCAAACAGCAGGTTTCCAGAGTCCACAAGTGTTCCAAAGTTCCTCAGTAGGAAATGGCTGGAGTACAAGTCCAAGGTTTCCAGGAGTCAGATCACAGGCTGACTGCAGGCTTGATTCTGAAGCACTGATTGCTCAGCTGAGGCTGCTTAAGAGGCAAGAGGGAGAGAATCAGGGAGGGAACATGAAAGCTGGAAACTCCATATTGACTGAGGGCAAGATAGTTGCAGCAAGACAGAAAGCAAAATGGCCGACGGAAAAACTGAGTTTCAAGAAACATGTACAAAGAACCTTACATTACTCCCCCCTTAGGGACAACCTCCGGATGACCTCAGACCAGGCTTGTCTGGGTACCTCTGATGAAACTGGCGGAGCAAGCGAGGAGCATTAATGTTATTGGCTGGTTCCCATGAGTTGTCCTCCACTGGGTAGCCCTGCCATTTAATCAAATATTGTAACTGATTTCTGTACAACCTGGAATCTAGAATCCTCTCCACCACAAATTCTTCCTGACCATCGACCAGCACTGGGTCAGGGCAAGGAGAAGAACTTCCAGGAAACGTATTGGGTGTTGCAGCCTTTAGTAGAGATACATGAAAGACAGGGTGGATTCTCATAGTTCTGGGCAGTTGAAGACGACAAGCAACGGCACTTATAATTTTACTGATTTTATAGGGTCCAATGTACTTATGTCCCAATTTAGACGATGGAATCTTTAACTTAAGATTTCTGGTTGACAGCCAGACCAAGTCTCCTACCTTGAAAGCTGGTGCAGGTTTACGAAATTTATCTGCTGCTTTCTTGTACCTTTCCTGAGCCAATTCCAGATTTTCCTTTAGAAGATTCATATTCTTTTGTAAAGACGTGATTCTTTCAGCCACTGCCGGCAAGGGCGTTTCTATGGGAAATCGAGGAAGAATGTTAGGATGATAACCTAAATTGGAGTAAAAAGGAGACTGCTTAGTGGAGGCGCTCTGAGAGTTGTTATAAGAGAACTCAGCCAGTGGGAGTAGATCCACCCAATCATCCTGTAGGTGGCAGAGAAAGCAGCGGAGATACTGCTCCAGGGTCTGATTGGTTCGTTCTGTCTGTCCATTAGTCTGGGGATGAAAAGCAGAAGAAAGGTTTACTTTAATGTCCAATGCGGCACAGAAATTTTGCCAAAACCTTGAAGTGAATTGCACCCCTCGATCCGAAATGACCTCATCCGGTACTCCATGCAAGCGAAACACATTCTTAATAATCAAATCTGATGTCTGTTTTGCAGTGGGTAAGCCGACACAGGGGATAAAATGAGCTGCCTTTGTTAAACGATCGACCACCACTAGAATGGTGTTCTTCCCTTGAGAGGTTGGTAACTCCACAATGAAGTCCATAGAAATGGATCCCCACGGGCGGGACGGGGTGGGAAGGGGTTGCAACAGACCAGTTGGTGAGGAGCGAGGTGTTTTGCATCTTGCACAGACTTCACATGAAGTGACATAGTTTAAAACGTCTTTCCTGTAAGTGGGCCACCAAAAGAAACGAGAAAGAAATTCTTGTGTCTTTAGAATTCCTCTATGCCCAGCTATCTTGGAATCATGGATGAGTTGCAATACTCTCAATCTGACTGTTTCAGGTATATACAGACGTTGTCCCTGAATCCACACACCATTCTTAAAGACAAGACTTACGTCCCTTGGGGGTTGTGCCAACAAAGAATCCGCATGGTATGCTTCCTTGATGTCCTTAAGTAGGTCTTGATTATGAATCACTCCCAGGAATCTAGAGTCAGGAAGAATAGTCTTAGGAGGAGTAAGTGGACGGGTCTCTGTTGAATGAATCCTAGAGAGTGCATCAGCCTTACCATTGCGCGATCCTGGCCTATAAGAAATTACAAAATTAAATTGGTTTAGGAAAAGATTCCAGCGAGCCTGGCGAGGAGTCACTTAAATTCAAGGTTACGATGGTCTGTCAGGACGACTATTTGCTGTGCAGCTCCCTGAAGAAGGTGTCTCCATTCCTTGAAGGCGGCAATAATGGCCAACAATTCTCTATTGCCCACATCGTAGTTCCTCTCAGCCGAAGACAACCGCTGGGAAAAGAAAGCACAGGGATGCAAGACATTCTTCTCACCTGTTCTCTGAGAGAGTATAGCTCCAACGGCACAGTCTGAAGTATCCACCTCTATTATGAAGGCAAGTTCGGGGTTGGGATGTACTAAGATAGGTGCGGTGGTAAATTTATCCTTTAGACGGGAAAATGCTTCCTGGGCTTGCGGGGTCCAGGAGAACCTAGACTCTTTCCGGGTAAGTTGGGTGATAGGTGACACTACCTCAGAGAAATTCCTAATAAAACGTCTATAGAAGTTGGCAAACCCGATAAAGCGCTGCACATCCTTCACATTCCTAGGAATTGGCCAATCCTTGATGGCTTGGGTCTTGCTTCCATCCATACTAATCCCTTGCGTAGACAGTACATACCCCAGAAATTGAATCTTGGTCCTATGGAATTCACACTTTTCAAGTTTGATGTAAAGATGGTTCTGTCTTAGGCGTTCTAAGACCATTCTCACATGTCCATGATGTTCCTCTGTGGAGTTAGAAAAAATTAAAATATCATCCAGATAAATCACCACAAATGTATCTAGGAGATCCCTGAAGATGTCATTCACCAAGTGTTGGAAAGTGGCTGGGGCGGTACTCAGACCAAAAGGCATGACTAGATATTCAAAGTGTCCATAGCGTGACCTGAATGCAGTCTTCCATTCATCCCCAGGTCTAATACGGACCAAGTTATAGGCCCCACGGAGATCCAGTTTAGAGAAAATTTTGGCATGCCGCACTCTCTCCAACAACTCAGGGATTAAAGGCAATGGATAACGGTTTCTAATAGTAACCTTATTGAGTTCCCTATAGTCTATGCAGGGTCTCAGAGATCCATCTTTCTTCTTCACAAAGAAGATGGGTGCACCTGCAGGAGATGAAGAGGGGCGTATGAAGCCTTTGGCTAGATTTTCATCTATGTAATCCTTCAAAGCCTTTAACTCAGGCCCCGCCAGGGGGTAGATCTTACCAAAAGGTATCTCTGCTCCAGGCAATAATTCAATTGGACAATCATATGGACGGTGAGGGGGAAGCTGGTCAGCGTTCTTCTTGTCACATAAATCCACATAGTCCTGGTATACAGCTGGTAGTTCAGGGGCTGACATGGTTCCTTTAGGAACAGAGCAAGCTGAAACTTCTGGACTCATCTGTTTCTCTGGAAAGTGTAATTCCTTGGTCTCCCAGTTAATGGTAGGGTTCTGAGCCTGCAGCCATGGTAGCCCTAGAATAATGGGAAAGTGGGGAGAAGAGATAAGCATAAAGGACAGTTTCTCTTGATGATCTTTACCCATAAGGACCCTCAAAGGCTCCGTTTCCTGATCCACTGGTCCAGAGGTCAGCAGGGAGCCATCCACAGTCTCCATCTGTACTGGAGTAGCCTTCTTCACTGAACGTATCCCCCGTTTCAGAGCAAAGGAGATATCCATAAAATTTCCACTTGCCCCTGAGTCGATCATAGCAGAGCTAGACACCCAGACTGAGTCAACCCAGAGTTTGATGGAAAGGAAGCAATGAGAATTGTTTTTCTTACAACTCAGCTGGGACACCGCTGAGGAAACTTGAAAAATTGCAGCGTTTACATAGTCATCGTCCTCAGAAGTAACGGAGTTTAAGTCCGAGAAATCAATATCTGTTGCTGCAGATCTCTCTGGAGCCTGAGGCTCGGACCTGACAGATCTCCTCTCGCAACACTCACAGTGAATGACTGCTGCAGTAGTCTTACGAGAACGGCTGGGGCAGTTTATAATGAAGTGCCCTGACTTACCACAGTAGAAACATAGATTTTCCTTTAAACGATGTTCTTTGTGTGCATCACTAACCCGTCTTTGTAAAGAGTCCACCTGCATGGGTTCAGGTTCTGGTTCCCTTGTGATCCTACTCAAAGGTTCCTTAGCTGGGGAGGAAGGTAGGAAAAGGTTAGTGCGATTACTTTCGAACCATCTCTCTTGCCTGCGTTCAGTCAGACGAGCATCAATACGGATGCAGTAGTTAATAAAGTCACCTAACGCAGTGGGAGGGTCGGCACGAGCAAGTTTATCCTTAATCAGTGGAGACAACCCTTTCCGAAAAATAGATTTTTTGGCGGAACTGTCCCAAGTGGTATCGAGGGCCCATCTCCTGAAATCCAAGGCATATTCGGCCACTGAGCGCTTACCTTGGCGCAAAGTTAACATGGCTGCTTCAGCTGTTGCACCTCGATTGGGGTCATCAAACACCTGCCCCATGGCTGAAATGAAAGCATCAAGATGATTCAAACATTCATCCCCAGTCTCAATCAGAGGATTTGCCCACATCAAAGCCTTGTTGGTAAGCAACATGATTATAGTAAGCACTTTAGATCGTTCAGTGGGAAATTGTGAAGCATGTGCAGAAAAAAATAGATTGCATTGGTTAATAAATCCCCTGAATTTCTCACGTTCACCGCCAAAATGAAAAGGGGGTAACTTGGGGATCCCAGAACTCGGGGTTATGGCAGGAGCCTGGACTCGTCCCTCTAGAGCCTCAATCCTGGCTCGTAAATCCTGGGTAGTTTGTCCAAACACTTGCAAATTGTGATTAGTGAGGTCCTGTAGGCTTGCAAAACGGGTCTTTAAAGTCTGTATATCTGCAAGGATTGTATCAGTCACTCCGCAAAGCTCCTTTATGCGAGCCTCCATCTTCCAGATCTTTTAAGGCAGGAGTACTGGAAGGAGAAGAGGAAAGGAAAAAAAAAAAAAAAACCTCAATAGTGTTTACCTGTGGTAACACTGCAGAGTAAAATTAAGGGAATGCGCTCACCTGGAATGGTTGTGAGAAGTCACAACCACTGTCATTACAGAAGGGATAAACGGACATCTGATATCCACAGTCACAGCAGACACAGCCTTCCCAGACCCAGCAGACACTAACGTTGGCTTCAGAATCTTGTAATGTATGGTATACAGTTCATATAGCGTCTTGTGCTTGGGTGCGAGGAAAACACATGAGACACAGGTTTGATATGGAAGGACTTGTATTACTTCATACAAGTAGGCAAAAGGGTCACACAGTTTGCAGGTACAGAGGCAGGAGACACAGCAGGCCAGAGTAACTTTAAGCTCAGCAATAACTCTCCACAAACAGGTTCAGGATCTCTTCTCTGTTACTGTAATTCCATGCAAACGTGGATTTATCAAATAGCAGGTTTCCAGAGTCCACAAGTGTTCCAAAGTTCCTCAGTAGGAAATGGCTGGAGTACAAGTCCAAGGTTTCCAAGAGTCAGGTCACAGGCTCACTGCAGGTTTGATTCTGAAGCACTGATTGCTCAGCTGAGGCTGCTTAAGAGGCAAGAGGGAGAGAATCAGGGCGGGAACATGAAAGCTGGAAACTCCATATTGACTGAGGGCAAGATAGCTGCAGCAAGACAGAAAGCAAAATGGCCGACGGAAAAACTGAGTTTCAAGAAACATGTACAAAGAACCTTACACTGCCTGCCATTGTGTTTTGCCAGCAGTGGAGCTCCAGATTAGTGCCGCACAAAACATAATGGGGGCTATCTGGGCATGGGTCCCCCTGCAGCCTTGGACCCCATGCAGTAGCCCAGATTGCCCTCATTACAATTCGCCTATGCACTTGGGGCATTATTATTTTTCAAAGGAGCTTTTAAGGCATAAACATTTTATAAGGGGGGACTCAGGGCATGAATACTTTATAAAGAGGCACTTACTTTATAAAATGCTCCTCAAGGTAATGTTACTTTAAAAGGGGACTCTTGGGCTATTAATTTTATAGGGGACACTTGGGGCATAAATATTTTATAAGGGGGCTCAGGGCATGAATACTTGGGGCAATATTACTTTAATAGAGGGATTATTTATTTTATAGCGGATACTTGTGGCATTAGTATTTTAAAAAGGGCGCCAGGGTTTTATTACTTTATAAGGAGGCTCTTGGAGAATTATAACCTTCAAAGAGGCACATCGGTGGGCTTCTAAGATTTCTTTGCATATAATGTAGTTTGCGACCAACTTTCAGAACTGAGTGTAGCTCTGAAGATAAAAAAGATTGGGGACATCTGCTATACACGCTACTTTAGTCCCTCCTATTTTTGGTATTCTTCCACATTAATATTATCCTGATAATTAATCATTGTAGCACCCAAATCCCATTGCCATTTGATCACTGTGACCTTACCACAGAACCTTATTTATTTGGCCAAGCAGCTTCGGTTACTTAAAGCTGCCATCAAAACTTGTGGCAAAGATAAGATCCCTCATGGTTCCTAAATCTATTGCCGCTTAAGAAGACCTGTCACTTGCTATAAATCTGTAATTTTCCCTGGTGTTCTTCTTTTGTTTCTGCGCCTCTCCGTTCCAGTGATATGACCTTCTCTTCCCTATGTATAGTATTTTTTTTAAGCTGAGTGGGTTTGGTTTTCAACTCTTCATTGTGGGTGTTTTTCTTGAGAACCAAACCCAGTTTGCTAACAAAACTACGTTTATATATAAGGAAGAGGGGGCCATAGCTCAGGAACTGCGCAGCGCAGGAACAAAAGAAAAACAATGTTGAAATCAGAGAAAGCATCTTTCATACCTGATAAACAAATGAATTATTCCTGGCAAGTGACATGTCCCCTTTAAGGAGAGCTTATCCTTTGACTTTTCTATCTGGACCAAATTTGCACAAACATGTGGTGGTCTCTACTGTCTTGGTACAGTGGTACATGGTTGTGACAGCCAGGCACAGGTCCTATTTTGCTGCTGAGCCTAAGTTATTGGCTGCTATTTAATATGATTGATCAGGACTGTCAAGGTTCTGCCACATGGGACTTACCTGCCGCAGATTATTGGCCGCCTCTCATTAGCACTGCTGTTTGGGCACAACTGCACAGTCACTACAATGAGAAAACATTGCATATGGTTTAGGTCTATTTATGATAAATTACTAAGTTGGGGGACGTAAGACAACGGGAGGGATCGGGGGCGCATTCACTCTAATTATGTCCCTGTTTTATGTGTTCATTTGTAGGACTTCCTCCATGGCATAAGGTCATACATAGGATTTCACATTCCTCCATTCGCCTTCCAACATCTTTTCACCAACCTCCTAAAGAAGTTACCTGGAAGCATAAAACCGCAGAAAATGTAATACAGACTGCCAAGATTCAGAATGGCTCGATGACGGACAGACTGAACAGTAGATATATGGTGGGCAATAACGGAAGGGCTTTGTGTATCCATAATGTCACCGAGTATGATAATGGAGAGTACATTGCTGAAGCTACTTTGGAAAATGATACAATAGTAAATGAGACATTTTACCTTATGGTTCATGGTAGGTGTCCTACTTAATTAAGATTATTAAGGAAGGTGGGGATGGGAGGGAGGGTTTTTTTTCTTTTTTTCTTGGTTAAGTGTTATATTCATGATATTTGTTGGATAAACAGAGTTTAAAATAAAAGATTATGAAGGAATACCTGTCTTTTTACATAAATCCTGTAGAAAGGCTTGGTCTTACTGCCCTCCTCCTACTTCTCAGCAAGACTGGAATAACAGTACCTGGGGTGCAGAGGTGTATCTAGGCTTTCTGGCACCCGGGGCAAGAATTCGGTTCGGCGCCCCACCCCCCCCCCCAAGCACACATGTGATTTGCACACTTAGTCATGTACCGACGAGCTGCTCTCCCTAATGCTCTTAATGTTCAGTGAAAAACAGAGAAGCAGGAAGAGAAGCTCGTTGTCACCGGACCATAAGTGTGAAAATCGCATGAGTGAAGTGTCCATGTGATGACTGCTGGAACCTGCAGAGCTGAATCCTGACATTGCAGCTTCTGAATTCTCACAACGAATGCACTGTACACTTTTAGGATTCTTCCTTACCGGTGGCAAGAGTACACCGTCATATCAGCACAAGCATGTGATTTATATACTTCTGGCCACATTCTGACTAGACGTGCCCGGCCTCGCTCCGTTCATTTTCATTGAGTGAGGCCACACATGTCTAGTCAGCATGTGACCGCTTGTATGTAAATTACCGGCACGAGAGAATCCTAACAGCGTGCAGTGTCCACTGTGAGAATTCTGAAATTGACTAATTCTCATGTTTTTATTTCTGTTAGGAGCATTAAAGGGGTTGTCCGGGTTTGTGTGCTGAGTCTGCAGTCATTCTATGTGACACAGACCTGGAGAACCCCTTTAATGCTTCTAACAAATAAAAACATGAGAATTAGTCAGTATCACAAATAATATTTACATCCAGGTACCTTATAGAGGACATCGTCTCTGGAGTCGTTCTCCTTCTTTTCTTTATCTTGTCCAGATCCCATGATGAGTTTTCTCATCCACAGCCGTCTCTGCAGACCTCCATCTTCTCCGCTCTTTTGCACCAACTCTCCACACGATGCCCTTAAAGACAGAAGAGTCATTATTATGCTCCTAAATAAAAATATCTGCAATATACTGTCATCTCACACTATTCCCTTCCCTCCTCATACTGTCTCCTCTCACATCCCCCCTGTTCAGCATACTGTCTCCTCATATATTTACCCCCTCACTCTCTATACTGTCTGCTCACACATACCCGACTCCCCATACTGTGTCTGCACACATCCCATCACCCTCACTCCCCATACTGTGTCCACATACATTCACCCGTTCGTTCCCCATACTGTCTGCAACCATCCCCCATACTGTTTCTTCATACATACTCTTCAGTACCCTCAAATCCCCCCACACACATTAAATCCCCCATCCCCACTCCAAATCCCCACACGCATTAAGCATCCCCTATCCCCACTCCAAATCCCCCCACACACATTAAATCCCCCCCATCCGCACTCCAAATCCCCACACGCATTAAGTATCCCCTATCCCCACTCCAAATTCCCCCACACACATTAAATCCCCACTCCGAATCCCCCACGCACATTAAGTACCCCCCCCATCCCCACTCCAAATCCCCACACACATAAAATAACCCCCCATCGCCACTCCAAATCCCCCACATATAAAATAACCCCCATCGCCACTCCAAATCCCCCCACACATACAATAACCCCCATCGCCACTCCAAATCCCCCCACATACAATAACCCCCATCGCCATTCCAAATCCCCCACATATAAAATAACCCCCCATCCCCACTTCAAATCCCCCACACATACAATAACCCCCATCGCCACTCCAAATCCCCCACACATAAAATAACCCCCCATCCCCACTTCAAATCCCCCCACACATACAATAACCCCCATCCCGACTCCAAATCCTCCCACACGTAAAATAACCCCCATCGCCACTTCAAATCCCCCCCACATATAAAATAACCCCCATCCTCACTCCAAATCCCCCCACACATACAATAACCCCCCATCGCCACTCCAAATCACCCCACAATAAAATAACCCCCCATCCCCACTCCAAATCCCACCACACATAAAATAACCCCCATCGCCACTCTAAATCCCCCCACACATAAAATAACCCCTATCCCCACTCTAAATCCCCCACACATAAAATAACCCCCATCCCCACTCCAAATCCCCCCACACATAAAATAACCCCCATCGCCACTCTAAATCCCCCCACACATAAAATAACCCCCATCCCCACTCCAAATCCCCCCACACATAAAATAACCCCCATCGCCACTCCAAATCCCCCACACATAAAATAACCCCCCATCCCCACTCCAAATCCCCCTCACATAAAATAACCCCCATCCCCACTCCAAATCCCCCCACACATAATGCATCCCCCATCCCCACTCCAAACCCCCCCACACATAATGTATCCCCCATCCCCACTCCAAATCCCCCCCACACATAAAATAACCCCCATCGCCACTCCAAATCCCCCACACATAAAAGAACCCCCATCCCCACTCTAAATCCCCCCCCATACACACACATCACACAGTATGTCCCCCATTTATCTTCTGTGGTATCTTCAGCTCCATAGTGGAGCACACTCACCACCACTCTTCACCCTTCTGGGCGCCACCGGCGAGTGACATCAGCAGCGTGATCACATGACCTGATCATGCTGCAGACGTCGCTCTGACACGGGGTCAGAGCTTCAATTGTACTGGCGTCTGTATAGACGCCAGTGCAATTGATCCCTGGGAGCCGGTATGCAGCAGCTTCTCTGCGCTGGCTGTCAGCTTGACAGCCGGCACAGGGAACCGCCGACTCCCAGGCCGGGGGCGGCAGAGTGCAGCAGCGGGGGAGACACTGCGGACTGCCGCATTAGGCGGCCCGACTGCGCCCCCCCTGCCGGCTGCGCCCGGGGCACGTGCCCCGGCTGCCCCCCCCTAGATACGCCCCTGCTGGAGTGTGCCCCCCCACCAACCCCAGGTAACCAATGTATCACGTGACATGTCACAACACTCCCCCACCCCCCCGGTTGATCATGTGATAGGTCATGTGAGTTAGGCCGGAGTCGCACTAAACGTATGAAAAATCGGTCCGAGTCTCCCTGCCTTGAGACGCACGGGTGTCATGCGAGTACAATCCTACAATCCGATTTTTCAGTCCTAGCATCTGATTTACATCCAAATGCAGTGCGATTGCTATCCGACTGCAATATGATTTTAACATGAGATTTTACATACAGCAATTCTGTCATTTACACATCGTTTTCTAAGGAAATGGTCTTCTAAACGCATATATATAAGTTGGAAGAATGGCTACAACAGATCCCAGGAGCAACATCTGAACTCTCTGTCCAGAAAAGCGCAACGCTGGGAAAAGCTAAGATCCTGCGCAGAACCGTCAGACTCCCAGGCCTCTGGTAGAGGACCCGAGAATGAGAAAGGACAACAAAGACCACCCCCAGTGAGGGTGAGAGGTTCAAGCCCAGTCCAATTTCTTGCGATTAATTTCCTAGCACAATAAAGCAATCTATCAATAGCTATTTTATCATTATTATCAACTAATACTTCTTCCACATAGCCCAATAAACACGTAACGGGATCTCCAGAGACCTCGCATCCATACGCCCCTTCTATCATAGCGATTACTCCAGACCAAAACGTTGAAAGCCTAGGGCACTCCCACATCATATGGAATATACCCGCCATATCCATTTTGCATCTTGGGCATTCCGAGTTTCCCCTCAGCCCCATTTTGTGCATCATTAACGGTGACCTATATACTCTATGACTTACATAAATGTGTGACAATCTTGCAGGTTTGCTCATAGGGAGCTTGGGTATATATTCCAATATATTTTCCCATATATCATCCCTTATATTTCCCACTTCTTCCTCCCATTTATGCTTAGCTTTCAGCGGGAACCTGTTCTGAATGTTTTGGAAATGAATTCTGAGCAGAAGCTCCCTCTGGTGGTTACAAACCGTACTGAACCATTCAATGAGAATTGGTAATCAGGATTCACAGACTGGCTTGATATAAGGGAGGTTCCCTCCCATCATGGTTGCCGGTGATCAATTGTTCTTGTCTCGACTGTGGTTCCTGGTTCACTTGGAAGCTTGCTGAGTCTTGCCTCTTCTTCTGCTTTCAGATAAGATATTTTCTGTTTTTGTTTTTGTGCTTACCATTTGCATATTTCTCTGCATTTCTGTAAGGTTAGCCAGGTTCCCCCCCTGGGGGGCTTGGGCTCCTCTCGGTTCCGCTGGAGCCACTGTTGTTTGTTCATTTGCCTTTTCCAGTTTTTTCAGTGGCTGAGGCTTAGTTTTGTTACACCAGAGAACTGATTTAGGTGGTAGAGGTCGTGTGATCTCAGGTGTTTTTGCAATTCGTAGCGTTAGCATTTTTTAGGGTTTTTTTTGGATTGCAGTGAGTATCCTTTCTATCCTTTTCTGTCTAGGCAGATTGGGCCCCAGCGTTTGCTCATACTATTTTCTGTCTGTGTCTGTATTTCCTCTTGTCTAACCGCCATTACATGTTTGGGGGCTTCCTATGTTCTTTGGGGATCTGCTCCGGGGCAGATAGCTTTCCTCTTTCTATCTTTAGGTGTAGTTAATCTCTCAGGCTGTGACGAGGCGTCTAGGACCAACGTAGGAACGCTCCACGGCTGCTTTTAGTTGTGGTGGTTAGTCAGGGTACTGCAATCCAATAGATTCCAACCTCTCTGGTGTATTGCCGTTTTTGCCTGCTCTCCTCAGCTACCAAAACATAACAGTATCACCGGCCAAACTGAAAATTGTATGGTACTCACAGAAGGGAAAAATAGTGTGGAAAGAAAAAAAAAAAAAAGCTGTCAGTTGTCAGATTTTTTTTTTTCTGTTTCTTGCATTTTTTCCCTCTTTTTCTCTGGGTGCTGAGGAGGATTTTTTTTTCTCTCAATGGAGCTTGCACAGCTGTCTGGCCGTGTGGATCAGCTTGCCACTGAGGTTCGGAGTATTGCTACCTATCTTGCTGGGTTGCCGGTTGTGGAACCTAGGATTCCCATGCCAGATTTGTTTTTGGGAGATCGGGCCAAATGTCTGAATTTCAAAAATAACTGTAAGTTGTTTCTTGCCTTAAAACCTAAGTCCTCAGGGAACGCAGCACAGCAGGTTCAAATTGTCATCTCTCTCCTGCGCGGCGATCCTCAGGATTGGGCTTTTTCCCTGACACCTGGGGACCCTGTTTTGAGTGATGTTGATGCATTTTTTCTGGCTCTGGGGTTATTGTACGATGAGCCTAATGTCACTGATCAAGCTGAAAGAACCTTGTTGGCATTAAATCAGGGGCTTGAGGATGCTGAGTTATACTGTCAGAAATTCCAAAAATGGGCAGTCCTAACCAAATGGAATGATGATGCTTTGGCAGCCCTTTTTCGGAAGGGGCTGTCAGAGAATGTAAAAGATGTTAGGGTGGGTTTCCCTGCTCCCTCTGTTCTCAATGATTCTATGTCATTAGCGATTCAAATTGATAGACGTTTGCGTGAGCGTAGAGGTATGCGTGGAATAGTGTTGCCTTGTGAACCAGCTTCTGAGTCCATGCAGTGTGATAGAGTGGCTTCTGGGGCACAGCGTCATGAGTTTCGAAAACGCAATGGGTTATGTTTCTATTGTGGTGACGCCTCTCATGCTATTTCTGTCTGCCCTAAGCGGGGAAGACGTTTTGCACGCTCAGTTGTCTTGGGTAGTGTTCAGACTAAATTTCTGTTGACTGTTACCCTGATTTGCTCCTTGTCCACATTTTCTGCTCAGGATTTTGTTGATTCAGGAGCAGCAATTAACCTGATGGATTTTGATTTTGCCAAACGTTGTGGGTTTCCCTTGATACCCCTACGGAAGTCTATTCCCCTACTGGGGATTGATTCTACCCCTTTGGCTGAGAATAAACCCCAGTTTTCTACTCAGGTGATAATGAGGGTTGAACCTGATCATCAGGAGAGTTGCAAATTTTTGGTACTGTATAATCTGCATGACATTATTGTACTAGGTTTCCCTTGGTTACAGTCTCATAATCCTGTTTTGGATCGGAGATCTGTGTCTGTGACCAGTTGGGGCTACCAATGTGTTAATGCCAACACTCCTGTTTTTTCTGCCTCTCCCCAGTCTCAGGAAGTTCCTGACTTTTTGACTGATTTTTCTGATGTGTTTAGCGAAAGTAAATCTGCATCCTTGCCCCCCCATAGGAGCTATGACTGCGCTATTGAATTGGTGCCTGGTGGTAAATTCCCTAAAGGTCGCCTTTTTAACTTGTCTGTACCTGAACATGACGCTATGCGGTCTTATATCAAGGAGTCATTGGAGAAGGGTCATATCAGACCATCCTCTTCACCCTTGGTGCCGGTTTTTTCTTTGTGGCCAAAAAGGATGGTTCATTAAGGCCATGTATTGATTATCGTCTCTTGAACAAGATCACTGTGAAATATCAATATCCGTTACCCTTGATTTCTGACCTGTTTTCCAGGGTGAAAAGTGCTACTTGGTTTACCAAGCTTGACCTCAGGGGGGCGTATAACCTTATTCGCATTAAGCACGGGGATAAATGGAAGACGGCATTTAATACCCCAGAGGGGCATTTTGAGTACCTAGTGATGCCCTTTGGGCTCACTAATGCTCCTTCCGTCTTCCAGTCCTTCATGAATTACATTTTCAGGGATTTTGTGGATAAATTTCTGATTGTTTATTTGGATGATATCTTGATTTTTTCCAATGACTGGGACTCTCATGTGAAACATGTTCGGACTGTGTTCCAGATTTTGAGAGAGAATGCTCTGTATGTGAAGGGATCAAAGTGTCTTTTTGGCGTACAGAGGATCTCATTTCTGGGATTCATTTTGTCTCCATCTGTTATTGAAATGGACCCGGTCAAGCTTCAGGCCATCTGTGATTGGGTCCAACCTACTTCATTAAAGGCTCTTCAGAGATTCTTGGGTTTTGCCAATTTTTATCGTAAATTTATTGGTAATTTCTCTGTTATTGTTAAACCATTGACTGATTTGACCAAGAAGGGTTCTGATGTGGTGAATTGGCCTCCTGAGGCAGTCTCTGCGTTTCAGGAACTTAAGCAGAGATTCACTTCTGCTCCTGTTCTACGGCAGCCTGATGTTTCTCTAACCGTTTCAGGTGGAGGTTGATGCCTCTGAAATTGGGGCAGGTGCCGTTTTGTCCCAAAGAGATCCTGAGACCTCTAAAATTAACCCTTGTGCCTTTTTCTCTCGAAAATTTTCTCCAACTAAACGTAATTATGACGTGGGTAATCGGGAGTTATTGGCCATGAAGTGGGCTTTTGAAGAGTGGAGACATTTTCTGGAGGGAGCCAAACATCAGGTGGTGGTCCTCACGGACCATAAGAATCTGGTTTATCTGGAATCAGCCAAGCGACTCAATCCTAGACAGGCCAGGTGGGCCTTGTTTTTCACACGTTTTAATTTTGTGGTTTCCTTTCTTCCTGGCACTAAGAATGTTAAGGCGGATGCCCTCTCTAGGAGTTTCCTTGCGGACTCTCCTGAGTTATCTGATCCTGCTGTTATTTTGAAAGAGGGTGTAGTTCTTTCCGCCATCTTGCCCAATTTGACACTGGCTCTGGAAGGGTGTCAGGAGGATAAACCTGAGCGCTGCCCTATTGGGAAATTGTTTATCCCAGACCGGTGGAAAAAGTGTGATGTCTGAGATTCATTGTTCCGCGTTGGCTGGTCATCCCGGAATTTTTGGTATCAGAGACTTGGTGAGTCGGTCCTTTTGGTGGCCTACTTTGTCTCGTGACATCATGGAGTTTGTGCAGTCCTGTGGGACTTGCTCTTGCTCCAAGCCTTGCTCTCGCTCTAGTGGTTTGTTGATGCCATTGCCTGTGCCCAAGAGACCATGGACCCATATCTCTATGGATTTTATTTCCGACCTCCCTGTTTCTCAGAGAATGACCTGTTGTGAATGTGTTAGAAATGAATTCTGAGCAAAAGCTCACTCTGGTGGTTACAAACAGTACTGAACTATTCAATGAAGATTGTGAAGATTGGCAATTAGGTGTTACAGACTGGTCTTATATAAGAGAGGTTCCCTCCCATCAGGGTTGCCGGTGATCAATTGTTCTTGTCTCAACTTTGGTTCCTGGTTCACTTGGAAGCTTGCTGTGTCTTGCCTGCATCTTCTGCTAACA
Source organism: Oophaga sylvatica (assembly GCA_033576555.1). Lineage (NCBI taxonomy): Eukaryota > Metazoa > Chordata > Amphibia > Anura > Dendrobatidae > Oophaga > Oophaga sylvatica. Next base: position 487,833,627 of record JARQOD010000001.1, on the reverse strand, counting down.
GATAAGATATTTTCTGCTTTTATTTTTGTGCTTGCTTTTTGCATTTTGTCCTGCACTTCTGTGGAGGTCAGCCAGGTCCCCTCCGGGGGCTTGTGCTCCTCTCAGTTTATCTGAGCCACTGTTATTTGTTCATTTGCCTTTTCCAGTTTTTTCAGTGGCTGCTGCTTAGTTTTGTTACACCAGAGAACTAATTTAGGTGGTAGAGGTCGTGTGATCTTAGGTGTTTTTGCAATTAGTGAGTTGGTATTTTTTTAGGGTTTTTTGGATTGCAGTAAGTGTCTTTCCTATCCTTTTCTTTCTAGGAAGATTGGGCCCCAACGTTTGCTCATACTATTTTCTGTCTGTGTCTGTATTTCCTCTTGTCTAACCGCCATTACATGTTTGGGGGCTTCCTATGTTCTTTGGGGATCTGCTCCGGGGCAAAATTGTTTTCCTCTTTCTATCTTTAGGTGTAGTTAGCTTCTCAGGCTGTGACGAGGCGTCTAGGACCAACGTAGGTACGCTCCACGGCTGCCTTTAGTTGTGGTGGTTAGTCAGGGTACTGCAATCCAGTAGATTCCAACCTCTCTGGTGTATTGCCTTTTTTGCCTGCTCTCCTCAGCTACCAAATCATAACAGTATCACCGGCCAAACTGAAAATTATATGGTACTCACAGAAGGGAAAGATAGTGTAAAAAAAAGGAAAAAAAAAAGGTTGTCAGAGATATATATATATTTTTTTCTTTCCCTCTTTTTCTCTGGGTGCTGAGGATTTTTTTTTCTCTCAATGGAGTTTGCACAGTTGTCTGGCCGTGTGGATTAGCTTGCCACTGAAGTTCGGAGTATTGCTACCTATCTTGCAGGGTTGCCGGTTGTGGAACCTAGGATCCCCATGCCAGATTTGTTTTTAGGGGATAGAGCTAAATTTCTGAATTTAAAAAATAACTGTAAGTTGTTTTTTGCCTTAAAACCTAAGTCCTCAGGGAACGTAGCACAGCAGGTTCAAATTGTCATCTCTCTCCTGCGCGGCGATCCTCAGGATTGGGCTTTTTCCCTGACACCTGGGGATCCTGTTTTGAGTAATGTTGATGCATTTTTTCTGGCTCTGGGGTTATTGTACGATGAACCTAATGTCACTGATCAAGCTGAAAAAGCCTTGTTGGCATTAAATCAGGGGCTTGAGGACGCTGAGTTGTACTGTCAGAGATTCCGAAGGTGGGCAGTCCTTACCAAATGGAATGATGATGCTTTGGCAGCCCTTTTTCGGAAGGGTCTGTCAGAGAATGTAAAGGATGTTATGGTGGGTTTCCCTGCTCCCTCTGTTCTCATTGATTCTATGTCATTGGCGATTCAAATTGACAGACGTTTGCGTGAGCGTAGAGGTATGCGTGGAATAGTGTTGCCTTGTGAACCAGCTTCTGAACCCATGCAGTGTGATAGAGTGGCTTCTGGGGCACAGCGTCATGAGTTTCGAAAACGCAATGGGTTATGTTTCTACTGTGGTGACGCCTCTCATGCTATTTCAGTCTGCCCTAAGCGGGGAAGACGTTTTGCACGCTCAGTTGTCTTGGGTAGTGTTCAGACTAAATTTCTGTTGACTGTTACTCTGATTTGCTCCCTGTCCACATTTTCTGCTCAGGATTTTGTTGATTCGGGAGCAGCTATTAACCTGATTGATTTTGATTTTGCTAAACGTTGTGGGTTTCCCTTGATACCCCTACGGAAGTCTATTCCCCTACTGGGGATTGATTCTACCCCTTTGGCTGAGAATAAACCCCAGTTCTCTACTCAGGTGATAATGAGGTTTGAACCTGATCATCAGGAGAGTTGCAAATTTTTGGTGCTGTATAATCTACATGACATTATTGTACTAGGTTTCCCTTGGTTACAGTCTCATAATCCTGTTTTGGATTGGAAATCTGTGTCTGTAACCAGTTGGGGCTGCCAATGTGTTAATGCCAACACTCCTGTTTTTTCTGCCTCTCCCCAGGCTCAGGATGTTCCTGACTTTTTGACTGATTTTTCTGATGTGTTTAGCGAAAGTAAATCTGCATCCTTGCCCCCCCATAGGAGCTATGACTGCGCTATTGAATTAGTGCCTGGTAGTAAATTCCCTAAAGGTCGTCTTTTTAACTTGTCTGTACCTGAACATGACGCTATGCGGTCTTATATCAAGGAGTCATTGGAGAAGGGTCACATCAGACCATCCTCTTCACCCTTGGTTGCCGTTTTTTTCTTTGTGGCCAAAAAGGATGGTTCATTAAGGCCGTGTATTGATTATCGTCTCTTGAACAATATCACTGTGAAATATCAATATCCGTTACCCTTGATTTCTGACCTGTTTTCCAGGGTGAAAAGTGCTACTTGGTTTACCAAGCTTGACCTCAGGGGGGGCGTATAACCTTATTCGCATTAAGCACTGGGATGAATGGAAGACGGCATTTAATACCCCAGAGGGGCATTTTGAGTACCTAGTGATGCCCTTTGGGCTCACTAATGCTCCTTCCGTCTTCCAGTCCTTCATGAATGACATTTTTAGGGATTTTGTGGATAAATTTCTGATTGTTTATTTGGATGATATCTTGATTTTTTCCAATGACTGGGACTCTCATGTGAAACATGTTCGGACTGTGTTCCAGATTTTGAGAGAGAATGCTCTGTATGTGAAGGGATCAAAGTGTCTTTTTGGCGTACAGAGGATCTCATTTCTGGGATTCATTTTGTCCCCATCTGTTATTGAAATGGACCCGGTCAAGGTTCAGGCCATCTGTGATTGGGTCCAACCTACTTCATTAAAGGCTCTTCAGAGATTCTTGGGTTTTGCCAATTTTTATCGTAAATTTATTGGTAATTTCTCTGTTATTGTTAAACCATTGACTGATTTGACCAAGAAGGGTTCTGATGTGGTGAATTGGCCTCCTGAGGCAGTCTCTGTGTTTCAGGAACTTAAGCAGAGGTTCACTTCTGCTCCTGTTCTGCGGCAGCCTGATGTTTCTCTGCCATTTCAGGTGGAGGTTGATGCCTCTGAAATTGGGGCAGATGCCGTTTTGTCCCAAAGAGATCCAGAGACCTCTAAAAGTAACCCTTGTGCCTTTTTCTCTCGAAAATTTTCTCCAACTGAACGTAATTATGACGTGGGTAATCGGGAGTTATTGGCCATGAAGTGGGCCTTTGAAGAGTGGAGACATTGGCTGGAGGGAGCCAAACATCAGGTGGTGGTCCTCACGGACCATAAGAACCTGGTTTATCTGGAATCAGCCAAGCGACTTAATCCTAGACAGGCCAGGTGGGCCTTGTTTTTCACACGTTTTAATTTTCTGGTTTCCTTTCTTCCTGGCACTAAGAATGTTAAAGCGGATGCCCTCTCGAGGAGTTTCCTTGCAGACTCTCCTGAGTTATCTGATCCTGCTGTTATTTTGAAAGAGGGTGTAGTTCTTTCCGCCACCTCGCCCAATTTGAGACTGGCTCTGGAAGGGTGTCAGGAGGATAAACCCGAGCGCTGCCCTATTGGGAAATTGTTTGTCCCAGACCGGTGGAAAAAGAGTGTGATGTCTGAGATTCATTGTTCCGCGTTGGCCGGTCATCCTGGAATTTTTGGTACCAGAGACTTGGTTAGTCGGTCCTTTTGGTGGCCTACTTTTTCTCATGACTTCAGGGAATTTGTGCAGTCCTGCGGGACTTGCTCTCGCTCCAAGCCTTGCTCTCGCTCTAGTGGTTTGTTCATGCCATTGCCTGTGCCCAAGAGACCATGGACCCATATCTCTATGGATTTCATTTCCGACCTCCCTGTTTCTCAGAGAATGACAGTTATCTGGGTGATTTGTGATAGGTTTTCCAAAATGATACATCTTGTGCCATTACCTAAGTTGCCTTCCTCCTCCGAATTGGTGCCTTTGTTCCTTCAGCACGTGGATCGGTTACACGGCATTCCTGAGAACATTGTGTCTGACAGAGGAGTCCAGTTTGTTTCCAGATTTTGGAGGACTTTTTGCATGACTCTCCATAGGTACTCCCATTGTACACTCTCGAACGCCTTTTGGGCGTCTAGTGAGGTGATCACTCTGCGCCCCGGATTATCAGCTTGTATTTGGAGATTAAGGTATAACCTTCTTATATTACCCTCTGTAGATCTATTAGGCATGAATCCTGCCTGATCTTGATGTATCAAGGAAGAAATTACCCCAGTCAGAAGATTGGCCAAAACTTTTGCTAGGATTTTAATATCCACCGTTAATAGTGAGATTGGTCTATATGATTCGGGTATTCTGGGGTCTTTTTCCTCATAGAGGCCGGCAGCGACTTTTTCTCTTTAGCCTCTTCAAACACTTTCAATAATTTAGGAAGCAACAGTTCTGTAAATTATTTATAAATTTCTGACGGTAAACCGTCTAATCCAGGGGCTTTCTCATTGGCCATGCCATGCAGCGCAATCTCCATCTCTTCCACAGTAATGGGAGAATCCAGTCTTTCCTTATTCTCTTTACTTAACTTAGGGAGCGACCCCAACCTCAAGAATTTATCAATCTCCCCATTTCCTACATTCTCTTCTGATGAATATAAATTTTTATAAAAGTCACTAAAAATGTTCAATATCCCCTCTAGTTCATTAACATTCTTCCCTTTTCCATTCAGCATATTATAGATAAACGAGTTACTCCTTTGTGCCGAGGCTATGACAGACAAAAGATGTTCCACTTTCTCTCCTTCAGCATAAGGGCCTGTGCACACATTGCGGATTTGCCTGCGGATTTTTCCGCGCCGAAACCGCACCTCTTGACAGAAACCGCAGGCGTGGTTTTGATGCGGTTTTGACGCGGTTTTTGGCGCGGTTTTTCTCATGCGGTTTTGTATGCGGTTTTGACAGCTAAATAAAGATATGTTGTTTAACAAAAAAAAAGATTTGTGATGTCATTTCTTGTCCAACCTCCTCTTTTACATTTGTCCAACCCACACTCCATTACACACACACAGATAGAGATAGGCCGGCGTCACACTTGCGAGTTTGATGCGAGTAAGTCGCACGACTTTCTCGCATCAACACCCGGCACGGCCGCCCGCTCTCGGACCCGAGTGTGCGGCTGCATGTATTTCTATGCAGCCGCACACTCGGGTCCGAGAGCGGGCGGCCGTGCCGGGTGTTGATGCGAGAAAGTCGTGCGACTTACTCGCATCACACTCGCAAGTGTGACGCCGGCCATAGATAGATAATAGATACCAGTAGTTAGAAAGATAGATAGATAGATAGATAGATAGATAGATAGATAGATAGATAGATAGATAGAAAATACATATATGGATAATAGATAGTTAGAAATATATATATAGAAAGATAGATATATAAATAGACAGAAAGATATATAGGTAGATAGGTAGGTAGATAGATAGATAAAATGGTACATAAATAGTTTAAGACACACACGCGTACACACACACAAAATCTTAACGCAATAGTTAATAAAAAAAAATATATATAAAAAAAAAAAAAAATAGGAAAAAAAATGGCGTGGGCTCCCGCGCAATTTTCTGCGCCAGAGGGGGAAAGCCGACAGCCGGGGCCAATATTTCTAGCCTGGGAAGGGGTTAATACCCATGGATCTTCCCAGGCTATGAATATCAGCCTGCAGCTAGCCTTCACTGGCTATTAAAATAGGGGGACCCCCCAAAAAATGACGTGGGGTCCCCCTATAATTTATAGCCAGAAAGGCTAGGCAGACAGCTGCGGGCTGATATTCATAGCCTAGGAAGGGGCCATGGATATTGGCGCCCCCCCTGGCTAAAAATACCAGCACCCAGCCGCCCCAGAATTGTCGCATCTGTACGATGCGCCAATTCCGGTACTTAGCCCCTCTCTTCCCACTCCCCTGTAGCGGTGGGATATGGGGTAATAAGGGGATAATATCACCTTGCTATTGTAAGGTGATATTAAGCTCGGTTAATAATAGAGAGGCGTCAATAAGACTCCTATCCATTATTAATCTTATATTCATAAAGGGTTAAAAAAAACAACACACACAAGAATAAATTATTTTAATGAAATAAAACAAGACGGTTTTCATTACTCTTTATTATACGCTCAAATCCAAGCGACGCCCTCGATCTCCTGTAAAAAAAAACGTAAAAAAATAAAACAACCGTATACTCCCTGTCCGACGCAGTCCAATTAATAGTGAGTGTCCCACGACGGTCTCCCCTATAGAACAGTGACATCAGGTGATGCCACTGCTCTGTAGGGCCTCCCAGTGATGCACTGACAGGAGACAATGGCTCCTGCAGTGCATCACTGAGGTTACCTGAGTTCATGGTCTCACTTTATGGCAATGCTGCGTGGGAATTTTCTCACCCAGCATTGCCGTGAGAATGAACTATAGTGACGTCATTCTCTCCCAGCGGCAGAGCGGTACACAGATCGATGGCGTCGGGGAATAGGTGAGTATGTGCTCAATGTTATATGTTGTATGTCATTGTATGTTGTGTATGTCATGTGTATGTTCTGTATGTCATGTGTATGCAGGGGTGGGATTCAAATTTTTAACAACAGGTTCTGTGTTTGTGCGTTGGTAAACCACACCCATTTTTAAGCCACACCCTTTTTAAGCCACACCCATTTTTGAAGCCACACCCCCAAAGCTTGTGAAATGGGATTCCCTCAAGAGGTTCTGCAGCAGCTGGGTTGTGATTCATACATATATGTTCCCTCCGCAGCTACAGAACCTCTTTTTAAAGAAGGGGGGAGGTATAGCTAATCAGAGGCTGAAGGATTACATCACTGCTCCCCATGTTCTGCTGGGACTTGTAGTCCTGGAGGAACTGCAGGATCCAGGTGTGATTAATTTTTTCCACATAAAAGGTTTTAGGCAAAAACAGGTTCTGCAGCAGCAAGGCAGCCCCTCATAGCTTCACAAAAACCACTCCACTCTCCTTCCCTTCCCTCTTTAAAATGAGGTTCTGCAGCAGCTAAGGAGCCGCAGGCAAGAAGGAAGGGCTCCTGGCACTGAATGTGCCTAAATAATACAGTGCCCAAATAATACAGTCACAGAGTGCCCAAATAATACCGTCACATAATGCTCAAACAATACAGTGCCCAAATAATATCATCACATAGTGCTCGTATAATACCTCATACAGTGCCCAAATAATACAGTGACATACTGCCCAAATAGCACATACTGCCCAAATAGTCTCCAGGCCAGGCCAGCCCCAGGCAGCGCCGCAGCTGCTCACACTGTCATACAGTGCTGAGGGCCCACTGCCCAGCCCCAAATAATACAGTGACATACTACACTCACTGCCCAAATAGAACTTAGCACATACTGCCCAAATAGTCTCCAGGCCAGGCCAGCCCCAGGCAGCGCCGCAGCTCAGGCAGCTGCTCACACACACAGTACCTCAGAGACTCTGCAGCTCTGCCTCGCAGCCTCTGCTCTCTCCTCTCTCTTCAGCTCCTCCTCGTGACTGAAGATGGCCGCGGCACGCCGCTACCCAATCGCCGCACTGCAGAGATCAGTCCGCGGGGGCTGGGGGTGTGTTGCGGCCAGAGGCGTATCTAGGCTTTCTGGCACCTGGGGCAAGAATTTGTTTCGGCGCCCCCCCCCCCGCACACATGCGATTTGCACACTTAGTCATGTACCGACGAGCTGCTCTCCCTAATGCTCTCAATGTTCAGTGAAAAACTGAGAGAAGCAGGAGGAGAAGCTCGTTGTCACAGGACCATAAGTATGAAAATGGCATGAGTGAAGTGTCCATGTGATGACTACTGGGACCTGCAGAGCTGAATCCTGACATTGCAGCTTCTGAATTCTCACAACTAATGCTCTGCACACTTTTAGGATTCTCCCTTACCGGTGGCGAGAGTACACGGTCATGTCAGCACAAGCATGTGATTTATATACTTCTGGCCACATTCCGACTAGACGTGCCCGGCCTCGCTCCGTTCATTTTCATTGAGTGAGGCCACACATGTCTAGTCAGCATGTGACCGCATGTATGTAAATCACCGGCACGAGAGAATCCTAACAGCGTGCAGTGCGCACTGTGAGAATTCTGAAATTGACTAATTCTCATGTTTTTATTTATGTTAGGAGCATTAAAGGGGTTTTCCAGGTTTGTGCTGAGTCTGCAGTCATTCTATGTGACACAGACCTGGAGAACCCCTTTAAGCTCCTAACAAATAAAGACATGAGAATTAGTCAATTTCACAAATAATATTTACACCCAGGTACCTTATAGATGACTCTGTCTCTGGAGTCGTTCTTCTTTTCTTCATCTTGTCAAGATCCCATGATGAGTTTTCTCATCCACAGCCGTCTCTGCAGACCTCCATCTTCTCCGCTCTTCTGCACCAACTCTCCGCACGATACCCTTAAAGACAGAAGAGTCATTATAATGCCCCTAAATAAAAATATCTGCAATATACTGTCACCTCACACTATTCCCCTCCCTCCTCACACTGTCTCCTCTCACATCCCCCCTGTTCAGCATACTGTCTCCTCATATATTTACCCCCTCACTATACTGTCTGCTCACACATACCCCTGACTCCCCATACTGTGTCTGCACACATCCCATCACCCTCACTCCCCATACTGTGTCCACATACATTCACCCGTTCACCCATACTGTCTGCAACCATCCCCCATACTGTTTCCTCATACATACATGCTCTTCAGTACCCTCAAATCCCCCCACACATATTAAATACCCCCATCCCCACTCCAAATCCCCAGCCCCCACACATAAAATAGCCCCTCATCCCCACTCCAAATCCCCCCACACATAAAATAGCCCCCCATCCCCACTCCAAATCCCCCCACACATAAAATAGCCCCCCATCCCCACTCCAAATCCCCCACACATAAAATAGCCCCCCATCCCCACTCCAAATCCCCCCACACATAAAATAGCCCCCCATCCCCACTCCAAATCCCCCCACACATAAAATAGTCCCCCATCCCCACTCCAAATCCCCAGCCCCCACACATAAAATAGCCCCCATCCCCAAATCCCCAGCCCCCACACATAAAATAGCCCCCATCCCCAAATCCCCCCACACATAAAATAGTCCCCCATCCCCACTCCAAATCCCCAGCCCCCACACATAAAATAGCCCCCCATCCCCAAATCCCCCCACACATAAAGTAACCCCCCATCCCCACTCTAAATTCACCCCCCATACTCACACATTATGCCCCCCTCATCTTCGGTGGTATCTTCAGCTCCATATTGGAGCACACTTACCACCATCGTTCCCCCACCTTGCCGCCGCCCAGTGACGTCAGCAGCGTGATCACATGACCTGATCACGCTGCTGGCGTCGCTCTGACCCGCAGTCAGAGCTTCAATTGTACTGGTGTCTGTATAGACGCCAGTGCAATTGATCCCTGGGAGCCGGCACGCAGCATCTTCTCTGCGCCGGCTGTCAGCTTGACAGCCGGCACAGGGAACCGCCGACTCTCAGGTGCAAAATAGTTCCGGATCGCCGCTCTCATTCTCCCCGGTTCGGGGAACCGGCTGCTTTTTGAACAACCGGTTCCATCGAACCGGGGAGAACCGGCTGAATCCCACCCCTGTGTGTATGTTATATGTTGTATGTCATTGTATGTTATATGTTCTGTATGTCATGTGTATGTTATATGTTCTGTATGTCATGTGTATGTTATATGTTGTATGTCATATGTATGTTATATGTTCTGTATGTCATTGTATGTTATATGTTCTGTATGTCATGTGTATGCTCTGTATGTCATGTATGTTATATGTTCTGTATGTCATGTGTATGTTCTGTATGTCATGTGTATGTTCTGTATGTCATTTGTATGTTATATGTTGTATGTCATTTTATGTTATATGTTCTGTATGTCATGTGTATTTTATATGTTGTATGTCATGTGTATGTTCTGTATGTCATGTGTATGTTATATGTTGTATGTCATGTGTATGTTATATGTTGTATGTCATGTGTATGTTCTGTATGTCATGTGTATGTTATATGTTGTATGTCATGTGTATGTTATATGTTGTATGTCATGTGTATGTTATATTTGTATGTCATGTGTGTTATATTTGTATGTCATTGTATGTTATATGTTCTGTATGTCATGTGTATGTTATATGTTGTATGTCATGTGTATGTTCTGTATGTCATGTGTATGTTCTGTATGTCATGTGTATGTTATATGTTGTATGTCATTGTATGTTATATGTTCTGTATGTCATGTGTATGTTATATGTTGTATGTCATGTGTATGTTCTGTATGTCATGTGTATGTTATATGTTGTATGTCATGTGTATGTTCTGTAGTCATGTTGTTAATATGTCATGTGTATGTTATATGTTGTATGTCATGTGTATGTTATATGTTGTATGTCATTGTATGTTATATGTTGTTGTCATGTATGTTCATGTGTCTGTATCATGTGTTGTATTGTTATTCAGTGTATGTTCTGTATGCCATGTGTATGTTATATGTTGTATGTCATGTGTATGTTATATGTTGTATGTCATGTGTATGTTATATGTTGTATGTCATGTGTATGTTATATGTTGTATGTCATTGTATGTTATATGTTCTGTATGTCATGTGTATGTTCTGTATGTCATGTGTCTGTTATATGTTGTATGTCATGTGTCTGTTATATGTTGTATGTCATGTGTATGTTATATGTTGTATGTCATGTATGTTATATGTTGTATGTCATTGTATGTTATATGTTCTGTATGTCATGTGTATGTTATATGTTCTGTATGTCATGTGTATGTTATATGTTCTGTATGTCATGTGTATGTTATATGTTGTATGTCATGTATGTTATATGTTCTGTATGTCATGTGTATGTTATATGTTGTATGTCATGTGTATGTTATATGTTCTGTATGTCATGTGTATGTTATATGTTGTATGTCATGTGTATGTTATATGTTGTATGTCATATATGTTGTATGTCATTGTATGTTATATGTTCTGTATGTCATGTGTATGTTATATGTTCTGTATTCATGTGTATGTTATATGTTCTGTATGTCATGTATGTTATATGTTGTATGTCATGTATGTTTGTTTTTTTTTTTTACATTCAGCACATTAGCCGGATGATGGGACTACTACTGTCCCATCATTGGCTAATGTATCAGTCACTGTCACTGTAGCAGGCATAGCCGGATGGGACTTGTAGTCCCATCCGACGATGCCTGCATACACGGAGACACACACACAGCCCCGCACACCGCCGCACACACACCGATCACGCACACAGGCCCGCACACCGATCACGCACACAGCCCCGCACACCGATCACGCAGACACCGGCACACAATCACCGCCCACACACACAGCGCCGCACACTATACACGCCCACACAGCGCCGCACACTATACACGCCCACGCACCGCCCACACACACAGCGCTGCACACTATACACGCCCCTACTCCGCCCACACACTTCCCTCCTCCCGAGCTGCAGCGGTTTCACCCGCAGCAAAACCGCAGATCTTTTTTAGATCTGCGGTTTTGCTGCGGAAGTGCCCGACTCAATGCAAGTCAATGGGCGCCGAACTGCTGCAGTTCCGCACAAAGAATTGACATGCTGCGGAAAATAAAGCGTGGCGAAACCGAGTGTTTTTTTCCGCAGCATGTGCACAGCAGACCTGCTGTTCCCATTGAATTACATTGGTAGTGCACTGTGCACGTTGAAAAACGCAGCGGAAACGCATCTAAAACCACAAAGTGTGCACAAGGCCTAAAAACTGGCCCTTCGGAACGCCTGCATTCTAGTCATTTTATCTAGTAAAATTTTATTTATCTGCTCCTGAGCTTCCCTCAGGCCCCATTGTGCTTCAGGTGTGTCATTGTTTATAGCTTCTTCCTCCGCTCTCCCCAGTGCTTCCAAATTTTCAGTTTCCTCTTTTCTAGTTTGTGATTTACATCTACAGATGTCTCTAAATAACAACCCTCTAAGAAAGGCCTTCATCGCATCCCATTCCACTAGTTTATCTGTACTCCCATCATTATGAATAAAAAATTCTTCCAATTCTTTTCCTATCCCTTGAACATTAAGATATTGTATCCACACAGGATGCATTTTCCATCCTTCTCTAACTATTCCTTTCTGCGGCCCATATCCGATAGTCACCATAACTGGACTATGATCAGAAATCACTCTGGGGAGATATTGTACCTCTCTTATCATGGCGTCCGCCAATCCGTCTGATAGTGCCAAATCAATTCGTGACAGTGTGCCATATGATGTGGAGAGACGTGAGTAACACCTTTTCCCTTCATTTCTAACCCTCCATGTATCAATCAGACCAATTTCTTTAATAAAGTTACCAAAGACTGTGTTGGTGCTGCCTTGTACATTCGGCTGCCTCTTATTCCTGTCCCAAAAGATATCTACCAGTTATTAAAATCAAAAAAGAAACAGACGATGTCAGCTTACCCCAATGTTCACGTTGCACATATATCTTCACTCCTCGCACGGATGTGGCAGAGCAACCAGAGCAGATGAAGAAAAAAAAGGGAAAAATCCAGCGTGGAGCAGAAATAGTTTAAAAAATTTAATTCTTTAATAAATGTGATTAAAAATAAACAGCAATACTTAAGCAGTACAGGTCCACAAAAATGTAGCAGAGCGATCAACGCGTTTCGACGTTAAGTCTTTCTCAAGATCTAACTCTGACTGAGGCTAAGCGTTATTTATAATAGTAACGCACTACACCTGGGGAAGAACTCCTGGTGTAGCACCCATGTGAAAAGAATGCAGGCTCATGATTTCAGCTTTAACTGTTTCTATTGGAATCTGAGGCTATGGTTCCACGGTCCGGAACCATAGCGCTTTTGACGGAGCGGAAATTCCGCTCCGTCTAAGCCCCGCCCCCTTTCTGACGCGCGCTCTTTCCGGAGGTGTTCAGGACACCTCCGGAACACCTCCAGAAAGAGCGCAGGGCTACATAGCCCTGTGTTAATTATGTTGCGGCGACGCACCGTCGCCGCAATACGCGAGGACATGCTGCGGTCTAAAAAGACGCGCCGCATGTCCGTTTACGCAGGTTTGCCACCTGCGTATTGTTACGCATAGTGGAGACGGGATTTCTTGAAATCCCCTCCACTATGCTGTAACATCTGGACGCTGCGTGTTTGGCGCTGCGCCAGCGCACAGCGCCAAACACGCAGCGTTTCCTGACCGTGGAAACTCACCCTAATACTGAGCCAATGTTCATCTAAACTTATTGCTCTGATCGTCAAATATGAAGCAGCTGAACTAGAAACAGTTAAAGCTGAAATCATGAGCCTGCAGACATCGTTAAAGGAGTATACCACCACAGCTGAGTTTCTTCAATACAATACTAAACTGAAAGAAAATATCACCAAGTTGGAAAATAACATTATGGAAGTAAAGAAAAGAAAATTTACACGGGATGTAGAGGATTATGCTACAGATAAAATCTATAATTGGCATGATAAACCTTATTCCATCCTGAAAAAGCGACCTTACAAAGGCAGATATAATGCAAATAAAGTCAGCTTTAAAGACTCGGAAATATTTACCGACACCTCAGCTTTATCCTCGGATGAACATTCAGACTCCTCTGTGGCATCAACCAGTAGTAACAATAAAAATGCTTTTCAACCAAGAAGGACTTTTTTTTACAGCAACTAATGATAAATCGTCAAAAAACGACGCAAACGTGCGGGGAGAAAACACAGAAAGGGGAAGATATCCATTCAGGAAGAAGAAACGTTATTAAAAGATATACCTATATGGAATCTATCTAGCTATATTATTTCCCAAGACCAAATAAGACTTTTGAGCAAAGGACTGGGTTTTTCTCCGACCACACATTTCAATTTGTTTAATACACTATTAGATGTTAACAGATTTGCTCGTAATCTAACAGTCAAATGTCATTTTTTTCAAGCGGATTCTACTGAATCCCAGAGCTACACAGCTGTCCCAGATGATTTGCAAATTTCTCCATCAGAGACAGCAATGTCGCTCTATGAACATAAAATGCTGTTAGATTTGCAACTACTTAACATAGAATCTAATGCTAATTTGGTTTCAAGTAATACTAAATTTGATACTAATAATCCCAGGTTTTATCCTTTACAAGCTAGACCTTCAGTATTGGATCAATTCCAAGATCTAATAGAAAAAGAGCTGATTTTTCTAAAAAAGATTCAGAAAAAAAGTATAAAAATAATCTTACCATACGAGAAAAAATAGCCTTGGAACAATTAAAAAATAACAAAGATCTAATCATCAGGAAATCAGATAAAGGAGGATCAATAGTATTGATGAATGCAGGACTTTATAAGGAGTTAATCCTGCATAACTTGAATGACAGCAATATCTATGTAAAATTATCCAGTAACCCCACTGTTAAATTTAATCAAGAAATTTTTAGGATTATACAGGAGGGTTTTGTGATGAATATTTATGATAAAAATACAGCAGATTTTCTGTATAACGAGTACCCGGTTACACCGCTATATCATGCGTTCCCTAAAATTCATAAAGAAATATTTCCACCACCACTTAGACCTATAGTTTCCGGAATTAACTCTTTAGGAGAAAATTTGGGAGCCTGGGTGGATTTCCACCTTCAACCGTTGGTACAAAGTTTACCTAGTTTTATTAGAGACACAAAATATGTTGCATCTGTCTTGGATGTTTTTTTGTGGGAACATAATTTTCAATGGTTCTCCTGCGACGTGATTAGTTTATATCCCTCGATACCGCACTCAGTTGCCTTAAGATGTCTCAAATACTATCTTGACAAATTTAGTCCTTACAGTACAGCAACTAAAGATTTTTTGTATCTGGCAATAGAATTTCTACTAAATCATAATTATTTCTCATTCGACAATGAATATTTTTTACAAATAAGTGGAGTCAGTATGGGAGCTAAATTCTCCCCTTCCCTGGCTAATATAGTCATGTTTTGCTGGGAGGAATTATTCATATATAATGACAATAACCCACATTCTCAACATATAAAATGGTATGGTCGTTATATTGACGATTTATTGTTTATTTGGGGGGGCACCAAGGAGGAAATGTTAGATTGCTTT
Source organism: Oophaga sylvatica (assembly GCA_033576555.1). NCBI lineage: Eukaryota > Metazoa > Chordata > Amphibia > Anura > Dendrobatidae > Oophaga > Oophaga sylvatica. The sequence continues at coordinate 487,818,580 of JARQOD010000001.1, read as the reverse complement.
ATTTATTTTAATAACAACGATTTCAATCTGAGATTTACCTATCAATTTGATAAATCCATGATTAATTTTCTTGACCTGACTTTATTGGGGGATATTAATAAAAAGACTATAATAGTCTCACCGTATTCAAAACCAACAGCATGTAATTCTGTTCTAGCAGCAGACTCCTGCCATCCTAGACATGTCATTAATAATCTACCGTATGGAGAATTAATAAGATTAAAACGTAACTGTACAGAAGAAGTTACCTATGCCAAAGAAGTGACAAAAACTCAGAAAAAATTCCTCAATCGTGGTTATTCGCATATGATTTTGAATAAAGCGATTAATAAAGCCACACATCTGGACAGAAAAGATCTTTTGTCACAGAAGGTTAAAAATAATGTAATGCGTAAAAATCACATAGCCTTTACCACACAATTTAGTAAAGAATATTCTCAAATTACTGCTATCATTAAAAAATATCTCCCGGTATTAAACTCTGACCCCCTTCTTAAAGAAATTATGTCTAATAATAATATTCTATTTTCAGCCAAAAAAGCACCTACTTTTCATAATATTTTATCACCTAGTTTTTTTTTCAAGCAATGACATGACATCTTACACAGGCAACTGGTTAAGTACAAAAGGCTTCTATAAATGCGGTGCAAATAAATGTAAAGCCTGTATATATGCGAACAAGACACAGAACTTCACTTCAGCGCTTGGAGATAAAGTATACCAAATTAATCATTACATAAATTGTAATACTACGTTCGTTGTCTATTAATCGCCTGTCTAAATGTGATTTACTATATGTAGGATGTACTTCATGCCCTCTGAAAGTACGCATCAGACGGCATCTGTCAGATGCAGTTAACCCCCTAGCTTACTCATCCTCGGCCGTGTCAAAACATTTTCTGCTGAAACACAAAGGTGATGTTAGTTCATTTAGATTTAATGGCATAGAAAAAGTGTTACAACCGCACCGAGGAGGAGATCATAAACGCAAACTACTCAACAGAGAGTCTTTTTGGATCTTTACTCTGGGCACACGATCTCCAGCAGGTTTAAATGCCAGATGCGATCTAATTAAACAATACTAAATCTGAACCAATAAGTTCACTATATTGTGAGTTTCTAGCTAATAGTTAACATTTTTAATTTGTGTACATTTTTATTGTCACTTATTGCTTTTGGTGTTGTCTCAATTTGGTTATGTTAGTTATATTTATTCACTGCAGCTATTTCTTGTAGTTATATTTAATTCTTTTCACATGGGTGCTACACCGGGAGTTCTTCCCCAGGTGTAGTGCGTTACTATTATAAATAACGCTTAGCCTCAGTCAGAGTTAGATCTTGAGAAAGACTTAACGTCGAAACGCGTTGATCGCTCTGCTACATTTTTGTGGACCTGTACTGCTTAAGTATTGCTGTTTATTTTTAATCACATTTATTAAAGAATTAAATTTTTTAAACTATTTCTGCTCCACGCTGGATTTTTCCCTTTTTTTTCTACGTTATTAAAATCTCCTACCATCAGCAGCGGCATTCCTCCACTTCTTTCAGCATACTCCCTCATCACTCTGATCTTAGTACTAGAATAAGGAGGTGGAATGTAAAGTGCCACCAAACACATCGGTATTCCAAAAAACAATCCTTTAACTGCTACTCCTTGTCCCTCTGGATCAATGTGCACATCAGTCTCTTCAAAAGGGGTGGATCTGTGAATTAAAATCGACACTCCTCTGGAGTAATTAGAGAAAGTAGAGTGGTATGCCTTTTGTATCCATCTTCTATTTGTAATATGGGTTGTTTCCTTCTGTAGATGAGTTTCCAAGAGACATACCACTGCCGCCCCCTGATCCTGCATACATTTAAATATTGTCGCCCTTCTGTTTTTCTCCGATAGGCCTCTAACGTTCCAACTTATAACTTTAAAGCTACCCATTGTATATATTATATATATTAAACACAATTCCCATCATTCTGTCATTTCTCACTCCTACTGTCGGTACCCTCCCCCCTTCCCCTTTCCCAACTCCCCCCTGCTTCCCTCCTTGCATGCTCTCTAAGAGCCGTGGGTTCTTCACTCCCGGTCCGTTCTTCCAGAAATAGTACTTCTTTCCTGTCATCTTTTTACTACCTCCGCACTTACCCAGTTTGTCACTCTTCTCCCGTTATCTCTCTCCCCCTCCCGCTGTGCACTCCTATATTTTCCCCCCTTCACAGTTTGTCTCACTGTAAGTGAAGAAAAAAGTTATAACTATATATAATGTACATTAATACAACATATCTGTGGTTACAAATGGTATTCATAGCCGCCATGCCCTCCACCAGGGCTATATATATATATAAAGTTCACATATTCCGTAGCGACACCTTCCTCATTCAACCGTTACTAGTCCACCAGTAAGGATTGGATCATTTTCAAAATCAAAAAATGAAAAAATTTAAGTTATGGAAGTGGAGATCAAAAGTTAAAAACTCCTCACTTGTAATCCCATATCCAAAATCATATACGTGCTTGCACACTGTGTATTTGTGTGTGCCTCCACTCCGATCTATCCATCCAGATTATCAAATATTTTCTGTCAACTAGAAAGGAATCTGTTTACTAAATGTCCTCAGCCGACCACTACACTAAGGAGTATTTTGAGTTCCGTGGCAGTCCCTCACTCTTTGGCTTGTAGAGACTTAACATTAACATCAATCCACTTTGTGGCCTCCTCAGGTTCAGTGAAAAAAAAAAACCTTATCCATGGCTGCCACTCGCAGCTTAAGCCTCTTTCACACTTCAGTCGTGCGACGTCCGTTAAAATCCGCCAAAGAGGGAAAATGGCGGATCCGCCAGAAAAGTGCAAAAACGGATCAGTTTTTTGACGGATCTGTCATGAACTTTTCTATGGAAGCGATGGATCCGCTGGAGGATTCCGTCAAAGACGGATGGCAGCGGATCCGCCACCCATAGGTGGCCATTATACAAAATGGGAGATGCAGCGGATCCGCCATTTTGGCGGACCGAAAAAAACGTTGCATTGGACGTTTTCAAAAAACGGCGGACGCCAAATTTTTGGTGGATCCGTCAAAAAACGGACCTAACAGACGACCATCCGTCAAAATCCATCACTAATGCAAATCCCCAAAAAAATGGTGGATCCGTTTTTTTCACATTTTGACGGATTTTGACTGATGTCGCATGACTGAAGTGTGAAAGAGGCCTTAGCAGGAAACATCATTGGATATTTGGCACCTAATTCTCTCAGGCGTCTTTTTACTCCTACAAACTGCATTCGTTGTTTCTGTACAGCTACCGAGTAATCAGGGTATATACCAATTCGTTGGCCATTCATTGTAATCTCCTCCGATTCTCTTGCTTTGCGGATAATGATATCTCTATCCTTATAGTGAAGCAGCTTTGCAATAATAACATGTGGAGTATTACCCGGGGGTTGTGATTGCATTGGTACTCTATGTGCCCGTTCTATTGCATAAAATTTAGTGAGGGAATCTGCTCCGATCTGATCTCTCAGCCACTTCTCAACAAATTCAGTGGGATCTCTCCCCTCAGTCTTTTCCGGAAGACCAACGATCCTAATATTGTTCCTTCTGGAGCGATTTTCCAGATCATCATTTTTTGTCATAACTTCAGAGATTTGTTGCTTAAATTGCTTTTCCGATTTTTTGAATTTATTTGTTAGGGGTCGAGTTCCCGCTTCTGCACAAGGGGAATCTCGAACCATCCCTGCTGCGGTCTCCCATCCGTCTCCGGCCGCAGTGGACTCTGCTCAGCAGAGACGTCGGTCCCAGCGTCTCGCCCTGTCTAAAATTGTGCAGAGGATTACTGCTGCGTCTCCAGGTTCTGCTATTGTAGCCAGTAAGCGGCGAGCTGACGTCTTTAGGACTAAGTCCTGCGTTTCCCCTTCTGAGCATGCCCAGGGTAAGATCTTGTTAGAACTCTCCTGTTAGTTTTTTTTATCTTGCTGGTCACATGACCTTTGTGGCCTATTTAATCCGGCTCCACCCTTCTGGCTTTGCTGGACTTCATTGTAACTTATACTCTTAAGCTAGCCAGGTGCTTTGTTACCTAACTCAGACAGTTTTTGCTTGGTCTTTTGACCTCTATGTTCTTTGTTTTGCCTTTTGCTGCTACAACTTCTGTTAGGAGGTGTCCATCTTTTCTCCCAGTCCCTAGTCCTTGTAGGGATCCCTCCCTCACATCTATAGGTCTTCATTCAGACTAGCTGAGGACTTTAGCGGGTCTGATCGAAGGATCAGGTTCCCTGTTACATCGTAGGGATCCAGCTTAGTTCTATTGTAGGGACAGACCTCCCTTCTTTCCTTAGTGCTTGTAGCAGATCATAACAGTAAGTCCAGCCCAAAAATATCTTTAAGGAAAGATTTCTAGTTTTCATCATGGTGTCGGTTCAGGATTTGGCTCAACGCCTGCAGGGACTCTCTCTGGAGGTGGCTGAGATCCAGCAACACGTGAGTAGTTGTTCTAGAGCACATTTCGTGGAGCCAAAGGTACGTTTGCCTGATTTATTTTTTGGTGAACAACAAGATTTTTTTTCTTTTAAAAATGCTTGCTTGTTGTATTTCCGTTTGAGACCCAGATCTTCTGGTGATGAATCTCAGCGCATAGGGTTCATAATGTCACTTTTGCGCAAAGAATCTCAGGACTGGGCCTTTTCTCTGCAACCTAGTGATCCATGCTTTAGATCAGTGAATAGTTTTTTTTCTGCTTTGAGGTTATTATATGACGATCCTGATCGTGTTTCATCAGCTGAGACAGAATTGAGACGTTTGAGACAGGGATCAGGTAATGTGGAAAAATACTGTACTCACTTCCGTCGGTGGTCGACTCAGGTGGGGTGGAACGATTCAGCTTTGAAAAGTTTATTTCTTGCAGGGCTAAGTGAAAGGGTTAAAGATTTGCTGATTGCTTATCCCATACCTGGTAACTTGCAAGAGGCTATGCAATTAGCCATACGGGTGGATAGGAGACTGCGTGCAAGGGTTAATGAGAGTAAATTCTCTGCCATGTCAGCTCCAAGTCTAGAGAGTTTCTGTTCTGACACTGGAGAGCCGATGGAGATCGGAGCGATGGCATCTCGCTCTCAGGAAAAAGACCGCAAGTTTTCTGAAGGTTTGTGCTTTTATTGCGGCAAATCTGACCATTTCATTAAGAACTGTGTTCTTCGTATGAACAAAGAAAAAAAAAAAAGGTCTGTTTTGCCTGTATAGCCTGTTTAAATACTAAGGGCGTTTTTCTTTCTGCCACTACTACTGCTGCTCAGGAAGAATTAATGGATTTTCGGGTATTTGTCGATTGTGGTTCCACTCTGAATGTGATTGATGGGGAATTCTTGGAAAAACTTAAATTAAAACCTAAACCTTTGTCATCCCCTATTGCAGTGGTTGCTGTGGATGGTTCTCCCTTGAAGAATGTTACTCACAAGATCTGTGAATTTCCTCTCACTATTAATGGTGTTCATCAAGATAATTTGGATTTGGTAGTTTTGAATAATTTGCCTTCTCCAGTGATTTTGGGGTTACCCTGGTTAAAATTACACAATCCTGTACTGGACTGGTCTACCAATGAAATTAAGTCCTGGAGCCCCAAGTGTTATGACAAATGTTGTAACGGGCGTATTGCTGCTGTGGATAAAGGGGAATTACCTGTACCTATTCAGGATTTTTGGAAAGTTTTTTCTGAGAAGGAATCGCAGATTTTTCCCCCTCATAGAGACTATGATTGTACTATTGAATTTTTCCCTGGAGCGACTCTTCCTAAAAGTCGTTTATTTAATTTGACTATTCCTGAGAGAAAGGCTTTGGAGGAGTACATACAGACAAGCTTGGCCGCCGGTCACATTAGACCTTCTAAGTTTCCTATGGCTGTTGAATTTTTTTTTGTTAAAAAAAAGGACGGCGGTTTACGTCCTTGTTTGGACTTTCGTGAGATTAATAAAATTACTGTACGCAATCCTTACCCACTGCCATTGATTCCTGATTTGTTTAACCAGTTAGTGGGGGCCAAGTGGTTTTCCAAAATTGATCTTCGGGGGGCATACAATTTGTTGCGCATGAAGGAGGGTGACGAATGGAAGACTGCGTTTAACACTCCTGTGGGGCATTTTGAGAATCTGGTTATGCCTTTTGGTCTTACCAACGCTCCTGCATTTTTTCAGAATCTTATTAATGACATCCTTAGACCTTTGATCGGCAAAAGTGTGGTTGTGTATTTGGATGACATTTTGATTTATTCACCGGATCTGGAGTCTCATTGGCGGAGTGTGCGTGAGGTATTACAGTTGTTAATGGACAATTTGCTTTTTGCTAAGCTGGAGAAATGTGAGTTCGCTGTACAGAGAATTAGTTTTTTGGGCTACATTATCTCCAGCGAAGGTTTTGAGATGGACCCGGTGAAAGTTCAAGCTGTGCAGGAATGGCCTAGGCCTATTGGTTTGAAATCGTTACAGAGGTTTTTGGGTTTTGCTAATTATTATGGAAAATTCATTAAAATTTTTTCTATTATTGTCAAACCACTGATCGATCTCACCAGGAAAGGTGCTAATGCGGTTCAGTGGACTACTGAGGCTATTGAAGCTTTTGTGTTTTTAAAGGAGAGGTTCAGCTCTGCTCCCATCCTTATGCAGCCTGATGTGACTAAACCATTTTTGGTTGAGGTTGATGCTTCTTCTGTGGGGGTCGGCGCAGTGTTGTCTCAGGAAGACACGGATGGAGTGCATCCTTGTGCTGTTTTTTCAAAAATTTTTTCTGAGACTGAACTGAATTATGATATTGGTAATCGGGAATTATTGGCCATTAAACTCGCATTTGAACACTGGCGGCATCTCTTGGAAGGTGCTGAATTTCCCGTTAAGGTCTTCACGGATCATAAAAATCTGATCTATCTGGATGCTGCCAAACGCTTGAATGCACGTCAGGCTAGATGGGCACTGTTTTTCTCGCGGTTTAATTTTTCTGTCACTTACATCCCAGGTACTAAGAATGTGAAAGCGGATGCTCTGTCTCGCAGCTTTTTCTCCCATGATTGGTACTGAGGAGGAGGAGAACATTTTACAAGAAGGGGTTGTGATTGCTGCTTTGGACTCTGTGTTGGAAGATGAGATTCTTAAAGCACAGGAGAATGCCCCATCTAACACTCCCCATGGGAGGTTGTTTGTGCCTGGGACCTTTAGGAGAGATTTGTTTGTGGAGTGTCATGAGTCTTGGTTGGCAGGTCATCCTGGAATCTCTGAGACCAAGAGACTTGTGGGTCGCAGTTTTTGGTGGCCGGGATGGCAGAAGGAAGTCATTAAGTGGGTGCGTCAGTGTACTGTGTGTGCTAGATCTAAGTCTTCACATACTTCTGCTGCGGGGTTGCTTTGCCCTCTGGAGGTTCCTAGTGCACCTTGGACACATTTGGCTATGGACTTTATTACTGACCTTCCCCCCTCTGAGGGTTTCACTGTCATCTGGGTGGTTGTGGACCGTTTTAGCAAGATGTGTCACTTGGTTCCTTTCATCAAACTGCCCTGCGCTAAGACTCTCAGTAAGGCCTTTGTCAAGGAAATTGTCAGACTACATGGTGTTCCTACTGACATTGTTTCTGATAGGGGACCTCAGTTCGTGGCTCGTTTTTGGCATGCCTTTTGTGACAGGTTGGGAGTTCATTTGTCGTTTTCATCCGGATATCATCCTGAGTCTAATGGCCAGACAGAAAGGAAAAAACAGGATGTTGAGCAGTTCTTGCGTTGTTTTGTGGCAGACAATCAAGAGGGGTGGTCTGAGTTTCTGCCACTTGCTGAATTTGCTCTTAACAATCATACATCCTCCTCTGCTGGTTGATCGCCTTTTTTTTGTTGTACTGGGAGACATCCGTCGTTTGGGTCATTCTCCAAATTGGTATCGGCTGTGCCTGAAGAGGAAAATTTTTCTGGTGATTTGGAGAGAGTTTGGACGGATGTGCGTGGTAATCTTCAGGAGGCTAACAGAAAATCTAAAGGGTACTTTGATAGGAAACGGCAAGAGGTTTTGTTTGCTATTGGTGACATGGTTTGGTTATCCTCTAAGAATCTGAGGTTGAGGATTCCTTCTAAAAAATTGGGTCCCAAGTTTGTAGGGCCCTTTCAGGTGCTTCAGGTTGTTAACCAATCGGTGGTTAGGTTGGAGGTTCCTACCTCCTGGAAAAATTAATCCGGTGTTTCATGTTTCTCTGTTGAAAAGAGCTTGTGTCGGAGGGAGACTCCGCTGCCACTGTTCCCCCGGTGGTGGAGGACGGGGAATATGAAATTTCTCGCATCCTAAATTCTAGACGGTATAGAGGGAGTTTGCAGTATCTCATCGCTGGGAAGGGTTTCGGACCCGAGGATAACTCATGGGTGAGGGCGGATGATGTTTCTGCGTCCAGACTTGTCAGAGCGTTTCACAAGAGGTTTCTGGATAAGCCTGGTCCCAGGGGATCCGGAGGATCCTCTTAGAAGGGGGGGTACTGTTAGAACTCTCCTGTTAGTTTTTTTTTATCTTGCTGGTCACATGACCTTTGTGGCCTATTTAATCCGGCTCCACCCTTCTGGCTTTGCTGGACTTCATTGTAACTTATACTCTTAAGCTAGCCAGGTGCTTTGTTACCTAACTCAGACAGTTTTTGCTTGGTCTTTTGACCTCTATGTTCTATGTTCTTTGTTTTGCCTTTTGCTGCTACAACTTCTGTTAGGAGGTGTCCATCTTTTCTCCCAGTCCCTAGTCCTTGTAGGGATCCCTCCTTCACATCTATAGGTCTTCGTTCAGACTAGCTGAGGACTTTAGCGGGTCTGATCGCAGGATCAGGTTCCCCGTTACATCGTAGGGATCCAGCTTAGTTCTATTGTAGGGACAGACCTCCCTTCTTTCCTTAGTGCTTGTAGCAGATCATAACAGATCTCTCATTGGAGATCAGGGTCACATGCTCAGTACTGCAGCAGCTCCCATTGGTCCGCCAGGAAGGTCCTGAAATTGCTTGTGTTCTGGAAGGTCCTTTAGCTGCTGCTATAAAAGGTGCGCATGGCCGCTCGGCGATGCGCTAGTATCAATTGTGTTATGTGCTTTGCGCCAGTGTGATCATGCACGCATGTGGTTAGGGCTCGGCTGAAATAAGCCCCTAGAATACCGACACCTCCGGTGAGGAGATTCGTATGCACGTGTTCAGGGCCTGGCTGAAATAAGCCCCTAGAATACTGGCTTCTTCGGTGAGGAGTTGCTTGTTTGCATTGCTGACTGCATGATCATGGACTGCTATCCGCACAGCAGTTATCTGTGTATCCCTGTGGTTTTAACAGGACACAGTCTCTATCTCTTGGGCTCTATGTTTACGACTCTGTGAAGTAACAGAGTTTGCTTATACCGTCATCTTACTAGCAGCAGGCTCTGCCTGCATGGTGGACCCCGGGCTGCAAATGCACCTATTTTATTCGAACGTCCATGACAGCACTACGGAGAGAGGGGATCCGCCCCTTAGGAACAGGAAACCTACAGATATAAAAGGGCGGCACCTCTCCCACGCATCAGTTGGTTTCCTGTTCCTGAAGGACGGGTTTCCTACAGATGAAGATCTTCAGGAGGACCCAGGCCGGCCGGTCGACCCAGGTAGCGGGGGGTCTCCTACCTCGACCGGTGCGGAGTCCCTGGAAGCGCCACGGTGGGTCCGGGTAGGATTCCATGACAGTGTGCGGAGCAGGTGGAGCAGTATCCAGAGGATCCCTGTCTCCCAGCCAGCGCCGGTTGGTAAGTATCCCCCCTCTCCTAGTCCCGGTACCTGCTCCCTGTCTTCTCCTGCGGTCCTGTCATGGTAGGAGCCTGCCGGGGGTGGTGCAGCCATGGGGGTAAAAATAGAAAAGAAAAAAAAAACATTTTTTTTTTTTTTTTTTGTAATTTTGAATTTCCCGCCACGCGTCGCTACTATGAGCGACGAGCGGCGCGGCGGTTTTTTTTAATTTCCAGCCGCGCGTCACTGCTGTGGGCGGCGCGGCGGGGTTTTTGAATGCTCGCTGCGCGTCGCTGGTATGGGCGACGCGGTGGGGTTTTTCTTTTGAATCTCCCGCCGCGCGTCGCTGCTGGGGGTGGCGCGGCGGGGTTTTTGAATGCTCGCTGCGCGTCGCTGGTATGGGCGACGCAGCGGGGTTTTCTTTTGAATCTCCCGCCGCGCGTCCCTGCTGTGGGGCGACGCGGCGGGAGACGTACCTGCGTTAGCGTTCCCCGCTGGAGCGCCGATTCAGTCGCGGTAAAAGGGGGCACCGGCCGGCGTTTTTGAAATATTTGGCGCGGCTGCATCACATAATGGGCGGCGCCTGCAGTGGGGACGGCGGGGAAGTGCAGGGGGGGGCTGTGGGGCGGGGAGCAGGAGGGGGTGGACCCCTGGCCGCACCTGCTGACCCGGATATCCGGGGAAGGGGATATATAAGGAGCCTATGAAGCTGGGAAAGCGCTTCTGCCCCATTTCTTGCAATGGACACTGCAGAAGCTCCCTCAGTGCAGCAGGAGAGCCAGCAGTAGCAGACAGAGCGCTCCTCTTCAATGGCCCGAGCGGTCAAGTAATCAGTCCAGCCGCAGGAGTTTGTCAACCGGCAAGAAGACCCCTCCCCGTGATCCGGTACTTACTGCTGTATGGACTGGGTAAGAGATCGTCAGACTTAGAATACCCAGTAATGCAGTTTTTTCCCCCATTCTGTGTTTTGTCACTAGGGGAAGAAGTGTTCGGTGAAAAGCAAGCACAGGGAATGTGCCTTTTGTGCTTGCCCTCTGCCAGACGCTTGCCCTAAAAGGTTATGCCAGCCGTGTATACGACAGACGGTAGGGCATTAAAGGGGGGAAGGGCAGAGGCCTGGGGTGAGATAGTAACCCCCCCCTTTCCCTTTTAGATAGCGGAAGAGACTCCGGATTTCACCGAAAGCCTGAAGGAGATAGTAAGGGCAGAGATGAAGGCGTCCTTAAGACATGGAGAATCTTCCAGGCGTAGGACTGTACCAGTGTTATCTGATTCAGATTCACCCGCTGCCCATGAGAATGGTGAAGTTTTTTCAGTACCCTCTTCTCCTTCCTCTTCGGCTTCTTCCTCTTCTTCTACAGAAGACACTACCCGATTTTGTTTTCCCTTGGACCAAATGGACAAACTTGTCAAATCAGTTAGGTCCACCATGGGGATAGAGGAGGCAAGACCAGAACTCTCAGCACAGGATCTGATGTTCGGTGGTCTGGATCCAAAGAAACGCAGATCCTTTCCACTAAACAGTAGAATCCAAGGTCTAATAGACAGAGAGTGGAAGAAGCCAGAGAAAAGAGGCTCCTTACCACAAGCGTTTAAGCGGAGATATCCCTTTGAAGATCCCTTGACAGGTAGATGGGATAAAGCCCTGAAGCTGGACGCAGCGGTAGCGAAGGCTTCCAAAAAATCCTCCATCCCCTTCGATGATATGGGGTCCTTGAAAGACCCACTAGACAAGAAGCAGACTCCTTCTTGAAAGGGACATGGGAGATGTCGGCAGGTGCCCTGAGGCCGGCGGTTGCGGCCACTTGTACAGCCAGATCAATGATGGTGTTGTGAATGGGTTTGAGATGAGTTCTGAGCAGAGGCTTCCTCTGGTGGTTACAAGCGGTGCTGGTCTGTCCAGTGAAGATTGTGAGGATTGGGAATCAGGTGTTACTGACTGGTCTTATATAAGGGAGTCACCTTCCCATCAGGGTTGCCGGTGATGAATTGTTCTGGTCTCAATCCTTGAATCCTGTTTCCCTTGTAGCCTGCTGTGTTGTGTCTGCATCTCCTGCTATCAGATAAGACATTTTCTTCTTTTTGTTTTTGTGCTAGATTTTTGCATTTTATCCTGCACTTCTGTGGGGGCCTTCAGGGTCCCCTCCGGGGGCTTTTGCCCTCTTAGTTTAGTTCAGCCACTGATGTTTGTACTTTTGCTTTTTACAGTTTTTTCAGTGGCTGCTGTTTTGATTTTGTTACACCAGAGAACTAATTTAGGTGGTAGAGGTCGTGTGATCTCAGGTGATTTTGAAATTAGTAGAGTTGGTGCTTTTCAGGGTTTCTGGGATTGCAGTAAGTACCCTTCCTATCCTTTTCTATTTAGTTAGTTTGGGCCCCAGCGTTTGCTCATAATATTTTCTTTCTGTGTCAGTATTTCTTCTTGTCTAACCGCCATTACATGTTTGGGGGCTTTCTATTATCTTTGGGGTTCTGCTCTGGGGCAGATAGCTTTCCTATTTCTATCTTTAGGTGTAATTAGTTTCTCAGGCTGTGACGAGGCGTCTAGGACCAACGTAGGAACGCTCCACGGCTGCCTCTAGTTGTGGTGGTTAGTCAGGGTACTGCAATCTCATAGATTCCAACTGCTCTGGTGTATTGCCTTTTTACCTGCACTCCTCAGCTACCAAATCATAACAGTATCACCGGCCAAAGCTTTAATATTGTATGGTACTCACAGAAGGGAAAAATATTGTGAAAGAAAAAAAAAAAAGTTGTCAGAGTTGTCAGAGATATTTTTCTGTTTGTTGCATTTTTTTTTTTTTTTCCCCTCTGTATCTCTGGGTGCTGGGGAGGATCTTTTCTCTCAATGGAGTTTGCACAGTTGTCTGGCCGTGTGGATCAGCTTGCCACTGAGGTTCGGAGTATTGCTGCATATCTTGCTGGGTTGCCTGTTGTGGAACCTAGGATTCCCATGCCAGATTTGTTTTTAGGGGATCGAGCTAAGTTTCAGAATTTCAAAAATAATTGTTTTTTGCCTTAAAATCTAAGTCCTCAGGGAACGCAGCGCAGCAGGTTCAAATTGTCATCTCTCTCCTGCGCGGCGATCCTCAGGATTGGGCTTTTTCCCTGACACCTGGGGATCCTGTTTTGAGTGATGTTGATGCATTTTTTCAGGCTTTGGGGTTATTGTACGATGAGCCTAATGTCACTGATCAAGCTGAAAAAGCCTGTTGGCATTAAATCAGGGGCTTGATGACGCTGAGTTATACTGTCAGAGATTCCGTAGGTGGGCAGTCCTGACCAAGTGGAATGACGACGCTTTGGCGGCCCTTTTCCGGAAGGGTCTGTCAGATAATGTAAAGGATGTTATGGTGGGATTCCCTGTCCCCTCTGGTCTCAATGATTCTATGTCATTAGCGATTCAAATTGACAGACGTTTGCGTGAGCGGAGAAGTATGCGTGGAATAGTGTTGCCTTGTGAACCTGCTTCTGAATCCATTCAGTGTGATAGAGTGGTGTCTGGGGCACAGCGTCATGAGTTTCGAAAGCGCAATGGGTTGTGTTTCTACTGTGGTGATGCCTCTCATGCTATTTCGGTCTGCCCTAGGCGGGGAGGACGTTTTGCACGCTCAGTTGTCTTGGGTAATGTTCAGACTAAGTTTTTATTAACTGTCACTCTGATATGCTCTCTGTCCTCATTTTCTGCTCAGGCTTTCGTTGATTCTGGAGCAGCTATTAACCTGATGGATTATGATTTTGCTAAACGTTGTGGGTTTCCCTTGATACCCCTACAGAAGTCTATTCCCCTACTGGGGATCGATTCTACCCCTTTGGCTGAGAATAAACCTCAGTTCTCTACTCAGGTGATAATGAGGGTTGAACCTGATCACCAGGAGTGCTGCAAATTTTTGGTTCTGTATAATCTGCATGATATTATCATACTGGGTTTCCCTTGGTTACAGTCTCATAATCCTGTTTTGGATTGGAAATCTGTGTCTGTAACCAGTTGGGGCTGCCAATGTGTTAATACCAACACTCCTGTTTTTTCTGCCTCTCCCCAGGCTCAGGATGTTCCTGACTTTTTGATTGATTTTTCTGATGTGTTTAGCGAAAGTAAATCTGCATCCTTGCCTCCCCATAGGAGCTATGACTGCACTATTGAATTAGTGCCGGGTAGTAAATTCCCTAAAGGTCGCCTTTTTAACTTGTCTGTACCTGAACATGACGCTATGCGGTCTTATATCAAGGAATCATTGGAGAAGGGTCATATCAGACCATCCTCTTCACCCTTGGTGCCGTTTTTTTCTTTGTGGCCAAAAAGGATGGTTCATTAAGGCCGTGTATTGATTATCGTCTTTTGAACAATATTACTGTGAAATATCAATATCCGTTACCCTTGATTTCTGACCTGTTTTCCAGGGTGAAAAACGCTACTTGGTTTACCAAGCTTGACCTCAGGGGGGCGTATAACCTTATTCGCATTAAGCACGGGGATGAATGGAAGACGGCATTCAATACCCCTGAAGGGCATTTTGAGTACCTAGTGATGCCCTTTGGGCTCACTAATGCTCCTTCCGTCTTCCAGTCCTTCATGAATGACATTTTCAGGGATTTTGTGGACAAATTTCTGATTGTTTATTTGGATGATATCTTGATTTTTTCTAATGACTGGGACTCTCATGTGAAACATGTTCGAACTGTATTCCAGATTTTGAGAGAGAATGCTCTGATGTGAAGGGATCAAAGTGTCTTTTTGGCGTACAGAGGATCTCATTTCTGGGATTCATTTTGTCCCCATCTGTTATTGAAATGGACCCGGTCAAGGTTCAGGCCATCTGTGATTGGGTCCAACCTACTTCATTAAAGGCTCTTCAAAGATTTTTGGGTTTTGCCAATTTTTATCGTAAATTTATTGGTAATTTCTCAGTTATTGTTAAACCATTAACTGATTTGACCAAAAAGGGTTCTGATGTGGTGAATTGGCCTCCTGAGGCAGTCTCTGCATTTCAGGAACTTAAGCAAAGATTCACTTCTGCTCCTGTTCTACGGCAGCCTGATGTTTCTCTGCCATTTCAGGTGGAGGTTGATGCCTCTGAAATTGGGGCAGGTGCCGTTTTGTCCCAAAAAGATCCAGAGACCTCTAAAAGTAACCCTTGTGCCTTTTTCTCTCGAAAATTTTCTCCTACTGAACGTAATTATGACGTGGGTAATCGGGAGTTACTGGCCATGAAGTGGGCTTTTGAAGAGTGGAGACATTGGCTGGAGGGAGCCAAACATCAGGTGGTGGTTCTTACGGACCATAAGAATCTGGTTTATCTGGAATCTGCCAAGCGACTCAATCCTAGACAGGCCAGGTGGGCCTTGTTTTTCACACGTTTTAATTTTGTGGTTTCCTTTCTTCCTGGCACTAAGAATGTTAAGGCGGATGCCCTCTTGAGGAGTTTCCTTGCGGACTCTCCTGAGTTATCTGATCCTTCTGTTATTTTGAAAGAGGGTGTAGTTCTTTCCGCCATCTCGCCCAATTTGAGACTTGCTCTGGAGGGGTGTCAGGAGGATAGGCCCGAGTGCTGCCCTGTTGGAAAATTGTTTGTCCCGGACCAGTGGAAAAAGAGTGTGATGTCTGAGATTCATTGTTTCGCATTGGCTGGGCATCCCGGAATTTTTGGTACCAGAGACTTGGTTAGTCGGTCCTTTTGGTGGCCTACCTTGTCTCGTGATGTCAGGGAATTTGTGCAGTCCTGCGGGACTTGCTCTCGCTCCAAGCCTTGCTCTCGCTCTAGTGGTTTGTTGATGCCATTGCCTGTGCCCAAGAGACCATGGACCCATATCTCTATGGATTTCATTTCCGACCTTCCTGTTTCTCAGAGAATGACCACCATCTGGGTAATTTGTGATAGGTTTTCCAAAATGATACATCTTGTGCCATTACCTAAGTTGCCTTCCTCTGAATTGGTGCCGTTGTTCCTTCAGCACATGGTTCGTTTACACGGCATTCCTGAGAACATTGTGTCTGACAGAGGAGTCCAGTTTGTTTCCAGATTTTGGAGGACTTTTTGTTCTAAACTGGGTGTTCAATTGTCTTTCTCCTCGGCATTTCATCCTCAGACCAATGGTCAAACTGAGAGAACAAACCAGACATTGGAGACTTATCTAAGATGCTTTGTGTCTGCTGATCAGGATGACTGGGTCTCTTTTTTGCCTTTGGCTGAGTTTGCTCTTAATAATAGGGCTAGCTCTGCCACTTTGATGTCTCCGTTTTTCTGTAATTCTGGGTTTCACCCTCGATTTTCTTCAGGACAGACGGAGGCTTCTGTCTGTCCAGGTGTTGACTCTGTTGTGGAGCGTATGCAACAGATTTGGGACCAGGTAGTGGAGAGGTTGTCCCTCTCTCAGGAGAAGGCCCAGCGGTTTGCTAACCGGCATAGGACTGATGGTCCTCGGTTTAAAGTAGGGGACTTGGTCTGGTTGTCCTCAAAAAATATTCCTATGAGAGTAGCATCTCCTAAATTTAAGCCTAGGTTCATTGGACCTTATAAGATCATGGAGATTATTAATCCTGTTTCTTTTCGTTTGCTTCTTCCAGGAACATTTAAGATCCATAACGTGTTCCACAAGTCCTTGTTGAAGAGGTTTGTTGAGCCAGTGGTTCCTGCTGCTGTGCCTCCTGACCCTGTTTTGGTTGAGGGCAATCTGGAGTATGTGGTTGAGAAAATATTAGATTCTCGTTTTTCTAGACGGAAACTCCAGTATTTGGTTAAATGGAGAGGTTATGGTCAGGAAGACAATTCTTGGGTGTTTGCTTCGGACATCCATGCTAGGAGACTTATCCGTGCGTATCATGGAACTCATCCTGACCGACCTGGTTGCTCAAATGAGGGTTCGGTGACCCCTCCTCAAGGGGGGGGTACTGTTGTGAATTGGTTTGAGATGAGTTCTGAGCAGAGGCTTCCTCTGGTGGTTACAAGCGGTGCTGGTCTGTCCAGTGAAGATTGTGAGGATTGGGAATCAGGTGTTACTGACTGGTCTTATATAAGGGAGTCACCTTCCCATCAGGGTTGCCGGTGATCAATTGTTCTGGTCTCAATCCTTGAATCCTGTTTCCCTTGTAGCCTGCTGTGTCGTGTCTGCATCTCCTGCTATCAGATAAGACATTTTCTTCTTTTTGTTTTTGTGCTAGATTTTTGCATTTTGTCCTGCACTTCTGTGGGGGCCTTCAGGGTCCCCTCCGGGGGCTTTTGCCCTCTTAGTTTAGTTCAGCCACTGATGTTTGTACTTTTGCTTTTTACAGTTTTTTCAGTGGCTGCTGTTTTGATTTTGTTACACCAGAGAACTAATTTAGGTGGTAGAGGTCGTGTGATCTCAGGTGATTTTGAAATTAGTAGAGTTGGTGCTTTTCAGGGTTTTCTGGGATTGCAGTAAGTACCCTTCCTATCCTTTTCTATTTAGTTAGTTTGGGCCCCAGCGTTTGCTCATACTATTTTCTTTCTGTGTCAGTATTTCTTCTTGTCTAACCGCCATTACATGTTTGGGGGCTTTCTATTATCTTTGGGGTTCTGCTCCGGGGCAGATAGCTTTCCTATTTCTATCTTTAGGTGTAATTAGTTTCTCAGGCTGTGACGAGGCGTCTAGGACCAACGTAGGAACGCTCCACGGCTGCCTCTAGTTGTGGTGGTTAGTCAGGGTACTGCAATCTCATAGATTCCAACTGCTCTGGTGTATTGCCTTTTTACCTGCACTCCTCAGCTACCAAATCATAACAGATGGTCTGGCTGGACCAATTAGAGTCCCAATTAGCAGATGGAACCCCTAGGGGGTCGATTCGGAAAACTTTACCGATAATCCAGAACGCGGCGGCTTTCCTGGCTGATTCCTCTGCGGACTCACTCAGTAAGAATGGCTGCCAGAGCGGCAGGTCTGTCTAATGCAGCGCGAAGGGCGTTGTGGCTAAAGTGTTGGCCGGGCGATATTCAAGCCAGATCTCGCCTCTGCTCCATTCCCTGTGACAGCGAATATCTTTTTGGCCCGGTCCTGGACGAACTTTTAGAAAAGGCAGGGGACGACAAGAAAAAGTTTCCCAGTCTGTCGACTCCTTACTACAAGAGGCCTTTCAGCAGAAGGAGGTTTGGCCGCAGAAGGTCGTCCAGGGAGCGAGCCAAATGGAATGAAAAGAGGAGAAGAGGTACAGGGTTTATGTTTAGGGGTCAGTCTCGGGAAACCAAAAAACCCTCGCAATGACTGGCAATACCGGTAGGAGGCAGGTTAATGGCCTTCTATCCAGCCTGGTCGGAAATCTCAAACAGTAGCTGGATCCTTAAACTCATAGCTACAGGGCTGCGTTTAGAATTCTCCTCGGTACCCCGAGATAGCTTTAAAATTACCCCCCTCAGGTCATCCCCATCGGAGCAGGCCGCTCTAGAATTGGAAATACAAGAGCTTTACGCTAAAAAAGTCCTAGTGGAGGTGCCGGAAGCGGAGTGGGGTAAAGGGTTTTACTCCCCTCTGTTTTTGATCCATAAACCGGACGGTTCTTTTAGGACAATTATTAATTTAAAGGCCCTCAATAAGTTTCTTGTTATTCAACCATTTAAAATGGAAACGGTCAGCTCAGCAATAAAGCTTTTGTTTGAAAATTGCTTTATGGTGGTGTTAGATCTGAAAGACGCTTATTACCACGTACCAATCCATGTGGCCCATCAGCGTTTCCTCAGAGTAGCAGTCCACATGGGGGAATCTCTACGACATTTTCAATATAGCGCCCTTCCCTTTGGCTTGGCGGTGGCCCCACGAGTGTTCACTAAAGTTATTTTGGAAGTCATGGCCCACCTACGTGAATCCAATATGCTCATAGTCCCCTACCTCGACGACTTCCTTATTATTGGAAAGACGGCAGAGCATTGCCTAGAGCAGCTGCAGAGAGCAATATCTACCCTAGAGCGTCTAGGATGGCTAATAAATATCAAAAAGTCTCGTTTGAATCTGATGAGAGTTCAGCAGTTTTTAGGGCTAATTCTGGATTCACGGAATCAGAACTGTAGTTTACCGTCAGACAAATTGATTCGCTTTCGTTACCAGGTCCTGAACGCCTCCAATAACCCCTCCATGTCTCTTAGGAAAGCCATGTCTCTTTTAGGCTCCCTCTCGTCCTGCATCCCCGCGGTTCAGTGGGCACAATTTCACACAAGGATGCTACAGGCTGAGGTTTTGTTATATCAAAATCTTTTAGGTGGGGGGGTGTGGCTTAGCCGTGATGAAGTGAAGAAGCTGCTTCTCAGTGCTCCGGGGACAGGGCGAATATACTTTACTCTAACTCACCCACAAGATCCATGTGTGCTTCCAGAAGAAGGGGAACTGGTTCCAGCAGCACTCCGGTCCCTTCCCACCACAAAGAAACAGCCCTGACCCGCATGATTCATAGCGGTATGCCGAAGGGAAAGCCTGCAACTGCCTCAGCAATGGCCCCCAGCTCTGTGAAACCACGAGGTATGTCGGAGAAGACGCCTGTTGGGAGTCAGGGAAGGAGCACTCGGGACTCATCAGGGGAGGGTAGCTCATACCCCCACAGACGCCCAGACACAGTGCACATCAGGAATGCAACAGATCAGGGAGATAAAGCTGGAGGAGTTTGGCAGGGAGAGACTCAGGTACAAGGCAATGCCACAGTGCTATGCAGCCCAGCACATGCCATCCCCCAGAGTGATCTCCACAGCCTGCAGGAGCTGATTAAAGCCCTTCCTACTAAAGCAGATATAGACTCCCTGATAGCAAGGATTGAAGCGTCTCAGGAAAAGGCAGTTTCAGCTCTTAGAAAGGATATGGACACACTTAAGCCCCCGTCTCACATAGCGATATCGCTAGCGAGATCGGTGCTGAGTCACTAGTTTTGTGACGCAGCAGCGAGCTCACCAGCGATATCGCTGTGTGTGACATTCAGCGACGATCAGCCCCCCTGCTGGGTATCGCTGATCGTCGCTGAATGTCCTGGACATTTTTTTGATCGCTGGTCTCCCGCTGGCAGGCACGCATCGCTGCGTGTGACAGGCGGGAGACTAGCGATCCGCTGGTAACCAAGGTACACAGCGGGTTTCCAGCGCGGGGCTGTGCCTAGAAACCCGCTGTGTACCTTGGATACCAGCTCCTGAAGCAGGGAGCTGGTAACCAAGGTACACAGCGGGTTTCCAGGCACCACGCAGCGCCTGGAAACCCGATGTGTACCTTGGTTACAAGCTCCCTGCATCAGGGCGCTGGTATCCAAGGTACACTGCGGGTAACTAAGCGATGTTACCCGCAGTGTCGCTTGTACTGATCGCTGCCTGAGCTGCCTGTTTGGCAGCTCAGCAGCGATAATGTAGCGATACACCAGCGATCCTGATCATTGTCGGGATCGCTGGTGTATCGCTATGTGAGACCCAGCCTTTACTGCTCGTACGACCTCAGTGGAGGAGGCTACGGCATCACTATCTGAGAGGCTGTCTTGTCTGGAGCAAGAGCTCTCATCATCACAGACTCATATGCAGAACATGATGTTGCTACTGGATGACCAGGAGAATTGTGGTCGCCGCAATAACGTGCGCCTGAAAGGTATACCTGAAAGCGTCACCATGGATACCCTATCTCAAAAAGTTACGGCCATCTTTAACCAGATTACGCAAAGAGCGTCAGAGACTCCTTTTGTGTTTGACAGGATCCATAGAGTTACACGCCAGGGGCCACCTTCCAGCTCGAACCCCAGAGATGTTCTGTGCAGAATGCACTGCTTCTCAGAGAAGGAGAGTGTTATACGTAAAGCTTGGACATTTGGACCGGTCTCCCTGGAAGGAGTGGAGATCCGTTTGTTTCCAGATATTTCAGCTCGCACTCTGTTCATGAGACGTCTGCTTCGGCCATTACTGCAAAAGGTCAGGGAGTCTGGGGCCACGTACCGGTGGGGCCACCCATTCCATCTGATCGTACGGAGAGAGAGAGCTCTGTCTTTATCCTTAAACACCCAGATGAGCTCAAGGATTTGTTCAAATTTTTGGACATATCACCATTCCCTGTACCAAATTGGTTACAAGTTGAGCGTCCTCAGCCGCTACCTCAGAGGGAGAAGAAGAACAGGGCCAGACGTTCTTCCCATGTGCAGGAAAAGGAGAAGACTGATTTCACGACGAGCTCCACTCCCTCTGAGGCTCCCATCTGACACTCTGTGATGAATGTTGTAGGGTTATTATGGAGGGATTTACTAGGATTATGTCCTATGGGGTTGCAGTTTATATGCTATTGTTATATCCATGTGTAAATTTATCTTGGGTCCCCCCCTCCCTCCTCCCTCCTGTGCTGACTGATAGAATTGAATATTCTGTAATCTGGAAGAAACCTGAGATTATATCACCCGAGTTGAGATTGGGTTGGGTTCTTGTGGGTGAATTGTATCATTTTATTTTGCTCAGTTAATGTATGTTCATGTGACCTTTGTCCACCGGGGCACTGCCTCACGGTTTTCTGTGTTCCCCAGAGTGCTTGCAAGTCCAATTTGGATTTGCTAGGTGGTTCTTTGACCTCGACTAGCTCGTGGTGCGGAGAGCTCACCAGTACCACTGGTGGAGGAATTGTCCCCCTCCACTGTTCTTTCTTGTGTCTTGCATTAACTACTTTCTACTTTCTTTCCTTTTTTTTTTTTTTTTCCCTTTTTACCTCTACCCTTCCTCCCTCTTGCCCATCCCCCCTACACACACAGGGACCCACAACCTGCTCTCACTATGCCTCATACCATCCCAATGGAGGTAAAGTGTGGCTCGCTTAATGTAAAGGGATTGCATAGTTTGGGCAAAAGGGCCATTCTGACGAATTTTTAAAAAAAATCCCATATCCAAATTGCTTTCTTGCAAGAAACTCATGCCAGCCTAGCCAAGCCAGTCAAACTATCTTCTCATTGGTTCCCAGAGGAGTATCAGAGCTGTTCTCCTGACTCAAAATCTAGAGGGACAGGTATCCTGATTTCCCGGACTCTCCCATGGGAGTTTATGGATTCTCGCACAGATAACATGGGCAGAATGACATTGGTAAAGGGGAAAATAGCTTCCCACATCTTTACTCTTGCCTCTGTGTATCTACCTAATGTCGGACAGGTCTCTGCTCTGGCGGGCCTCCTGGATTCTATTGCTGAGTTCTCGGAGGGTACTCTGGTCCTGGGGGGCGACCTCAACATCGCACTTGATCCATCTGTAGACACATCTTCTGGAGCTTCATCTCATTCCCCAGCAGCACTACGTAGCCTTAAAAGGATATTACATGACCACCAGCTTATCGACACTTGGAGACTACTACACCCCTCGGACAGGGACTTCTCATTTTATTCATCAGTCCATGACTCTTACTCTAGATTAGACTATTTCTTTGTACACCACAAAGATATCTCTAAGATACAGGAGACTGACATAGATTCCATTACCTTCTCGGACCATGCGCTCTGCTTTATCGTGCTTGCCCTGCCCTCCTCGGCCTCTCGTCAATGGCAGTGGAGACTAAACTCCTCTCTCCTGGATGATCCTATGGTTGCTCAGGAGATTTCCCAAACCTTGAGAGAATTTTTTGAACTAAACAAACCTGCTGTTTCTTCTCCAAACACTGTTTGGGAGGCTCATAAATGTGTGATCAGAGGATTATTGATAAAACATGGGGCGAGGCGGAAGAGGGAAAGGGAGGCCGAACTTGATGCCCTCCTGACCCAATTAAAAATACTGGAGACAAGTCATAAAACTTCCCCTACAGAAGCAGCAAAAACTGCACTCATTAAGGTGTGAGATGATTTGCGTAGCCTTCTTAATAAAAAGGCCAAGGGGATCTTAGCCCGCTGTAGGCGGCACTACTATGAACATGGGAACAAATGTAGCAAATCCCTTGCAAAAGCATTAAGACAGCAAAGAGCTAGATCTTACATTCCAGAAATATTCTCCACCTCCCATGCTAATCGTGTCCAATCCTCCCATGACATTGCAAAAGCCTTTCAGACATTTTACGCGTCCCTTTACAACACAGATAATAAAAACCCAGCCACTGCCTCGCTCGGTTTTTGTTCCCGTGTAAAGGAATATATCACGAATGCAGGTTTACCAAAGCTGACCCCAGTGACATCTTAATGCTGGAAGAACCCATAACAGAACAAGAAGTGCGCTCGTCTATTTCTGCTGCTAAAACAGGCAGGGCACCAGGTCCCGACGGCTTCCCGGCCCTTTACTACAAAAATTTAAGAGACTTACTAACCCCGGGGATGCTAGCTTCCTTTAATTAAATGTCTAAAAATAACCCCCCACATACCGATTCTCTGAGAGCCCATATTGCCGTGATACATAAAGAAGGGAAAGACCCGACCCAGTGTGCCAGCTTCCGTCCCATTTCCCTGTTAAATGTTGATGTAAAACTCTTTGCCAAGATCCTTGCTTCCAGACTTGCTCCACTTCTCTCAGGAGTCGTTCACCCGTACCAAGCTGGATTTATGCCAGGCCGAGAGGCCAGAGACAATACTATTAAGTCTATTAACTTAATTCATCATGCTAAATCTCGACATGTCCC